>JAJHZJ010000330.1:0-1200000 GCA_023548195.1 Bettongia penicillata ogilbyi
AGGCTAAGACTGTGTCTAAGAGGCTATAGAGTTACATCAGAGCCATTTCAGTAATGGTTGACCCTTGAGAAAATAAGTCAACCAATATATTTCTAATTATTCTCTTCTTCTTCTGTAGTTTTCTTTAATACCTTTGCCTGCTTGAAGATTGACACATCTGTACTTAACTCTGAAATAATTAATATTTTTTCAGTAATGTAGGTAGTATCCTTGCTAAATGTACAGATCACATTAAAATGGGTAGAATAGTTTATGAAGTCATTGATTTAGAGCTGCAAAGGACTTCAGAAATCATGTAACCCCTTAATTTCAAAGATGAGGAAAATAAGGTCCAGAGAAATTAAGTGATTTTGCCAAGGTTACACTGAGAAAAATTGGGAAAGCTAGTGTATAAATGTATTTCCTCTGATTCCAACTTCAGTACATTTTCATAGCCCCATAGAGAGTCAGAGACCAAAAGGATCTTGACAAGCTATAACTGTGGGCCAATTTCATTGTAATAGAGACAAAGTTCTTCATATTTGTTTAAAATTCAGTTTCACAAGTACATGGTAAGAAGGTATGGCTAGACAAAAATAACATGAATATAATTTGAGGATTACAGTGAACTGCAAATTCAACATCATATGATGTGGCAGGGAGTCAAAATATCAAATGCTATATAATAGACTGTAAGAAAATGGTAACGTGTATCCAAGAAAAGTCAAATAAATGATAGTCATCATCAAATGTAATATTCAGGCAACATATGAATTACTGCATTCAGTTCTAGATGCCACATTTTAGGAAGGCCACTGATAAATTGGAGAATATCAGTTTTGGAGCCAGATGGTGATACAGTTGAAGACTTTTCCATGTGAAAATCATTTAGATGAGCTAAAGATATAAACTAGAGAGGGGAAAAAAGGATTTAGATGATTTACTAAGGCTCTTTTCAAGAAATTGAAGAGATTCATATGAAAGGGAACTTGAAATTGTTCTGCTTTGCCCCAGAGTATAAAACTTAGATCGCAATAGCCCCAAGGGTCAGAAAAGCAGATTTTACCTTGACACAAGAAAAAAAATTTCCTAAAAGGTAGAGCAATACCAAAATGTACTGTTGTTTGGTCAGTTAGTCTCTCTTCATGACTGTATTTGGAGCTTTCTTGGCAAAGATAACAGAGTGACTTGCTTTCTCCAGCTCATTTTACATATGAGGAAAATGAGGCAAATAGGGTTAAGTAACCCTCCCAAGGTCACACAGCTAGGAAGTGTCAGGCTGAATTTAAACTCTGTTCTTCCTGATTTCAGACCCAGTTCTCCATTCACTGCACCACCTAGCTACCTTATGCAAAAAATAGAATGAGTTAAATTCAGTTACTTGGTTCCTCCCTCACTAGTATTAGGTTAGGTAATGTCTTCGGTAGATGGATGTGTGAGAGTACTTCCACCTCTTAACTTCTATGATTCTGTGATTTTCACAACATTGTCAGTGTACAATCATCATGTCAGAACAGCTATTATAAGTACTCCAACATGGGGGAGAGTGGAGAAGGATTTAGCAGAGAAGAGCTCAGAAAGATTTCCACAGGTTGGCTTAGACACTGTATATTCCCTACTAATTCTCTTGGTGACAGGTGACTTGACTACTATGTCTCCAAAAGAAAACAATCAAGAGTGTTTGTGGAATATTTGTGCTTCCATGGCTTTTCATGCAACTCATGATCTGACCCTTTGGAACTCGGTATTAGTCTGAGCCTAATTTCCTCCAGACTGATTTTTATTATTCATAATAGTTTTTATCAGATCAAGAGTTCTTTTTATTTATTAAACTTTGGGTTATTGAGTTCATTATTTCTCATTCTCCCTTGTCTAATCTGCTTCATTGATTTACTTCTTTATATTTTAACCAATATCAAATGCTTTTAATGACTGTTGTTTTATAATATAGTTTGAGTTTTATAATATAGTTTGAGTTCTCCCAAATTTTCTTCTGTCCCCATTATTTCCCTTGATAGTCTAGATATTTTGTTTCTCCAAATGAATTTTGTTATTATTTCAAGTTCTATAAAGTTTTCTTTTGATAAGTTGATTGGTAGAACATAACTTTAAATTAATTTTAAAGACAACTTTTTTGAAGTGGTTTAGCCAAGAAGTGGAGGCGAAATGTAGGACTAGACCTAATGTGGATGGTTGGATCAGATGAATCCATACTTTGTGCTATTTTGTCTACTTTTATAGCTTGGGATACATAGTTAGAGGCAAAAATTACTAGCTATGGTTTTAGTAGTGACGTGGAAAAAATGGGAAGAAGAAAGCTCCTTAGCTTGAATTCACTATGAAACCAAAGCCCATCATCAAAGAACTGACCAGAAGAAATAGAAGGTGAAAGAAAAGAAAGAAAAAAGCAAAATAAACACCAGTTGGAGATGATGACAGGAAATGACATCATTGAGCAGATGTAACCATAAGGTAGGAAAAAGAAGAAATCCCAACTGTTCAAGTTATACCAAAACATGAGTCCAGGTTAACAGACCTAGATACCTTAGCACTCCAGGAGGACATTTCATCATTGAAATTTAGGTTAACAATACACATATTAATTACCCTAAGTCATCAGGAATATAACAAATGTCTATTTCCCTAAAGTAAACAAAGTGATGATTCTGTGAGTCCAGGTAATCAAAATGGAAATTAAATCATAACTTTAACTACACTTTTCACTCTGTGATAATTCTAAAGTCAAGGACATAGAAGGAGCAGATTTTTTTTTCAATTAATACAATCCATGTCACCTGAATAGTAAAATAATTGGTAAAATAATAAGATTCATTTAGGGTTTGGGACTTGTGGATGGAGGGTAACAATTTCTCTTCTACTTGCTTGACATACAATTTTGGGCAATTCACTTCCTATAAACCTCCATTTTTTTAGTTTGTTTTTCCAAATATAAGATACTAATAATATTAATGTTACTTTCCTATCTGACAGGGTGGTTATGAGAAAAGCACTTTGAAGCTTTAAGCAGCCATATAACTAAAGACCATTATTTTTATTATCATTATATGAATATGCACATTGTGATTTGTTTGTTTTCATTTCTTTGTTTGCTTTTTGACTGACCTATTATGATCGTCAGTGAGGAACTTCCCCATTCAGTACAGATCAACAGCTTCTAGGCAACTTAAGAGTTAGAGAATTGCCTGGAAACTTGACTCATTAGGGAACTTGCCCAGGATCACATAGCCAGTATACCTGGTAGGACTTAAAGTCATATATTCATGGATCAGAGGTGAGCTCCCTGTTCAGTACACCATGCTGCCTTTCAAACATTGATTATCATGCAGTACAGTCTCATTTTATTATTTACTAAGGCAGGCAAGTGTAGGATTGCCACCAAATCTCTTTACATTTTCCATTTCATTCCATTCATACTAGTATTTTTAGGAAAGATGTCATTCACTGATACTGGACTACTGAGTTGCTTCTATGTCAATGGGGAGAGGTCACAGATTTAGAATTGAAAGAGATCATCTACTCTAATGCCCTTTATAAGTAGAGAGAGGAGATGCAACTTGTCTAAGGTCACCTGGAAAGGAAAGAGAAGAGCCAGAACTCTCATTTAGCTCCAAATCTAGACATTCTGCTGTGATTCAAACTTATTAATGGAATTATAGATCTTTGATCAGGAAGCTTACTCAAGAAATTTTTAGTGTCTCTGGGGAAATGAATTGAACAAAATATATCAACATAAGAAATGATGTCACGCACAATTTCAGAACAGAAAGAATTTTACAAACTAATGGAGTGTGCATAACTACAGGAATAATTTATTCATTAACAATGTTATAAATACAGGTATAAAACACTTCAGAACTCTGATTAATGCATTGATAAATCACAAGTACATTATAGTAATGAAGATAAAACATGCCACTCACCTCCTGATAGGGAAGTGATGTATTAAAAATACAGAAAGAAGTGGAGGGTTTTTGAGGCTCAAAAGAAGAATGGAAGGGACTAATTAATTATAGATAGATAGATAGACAGATATATCTTGAATTATTTTTTACCTTAAAAAAAGAATGACTTGGTACAGTCTCCTTTACATGGACAGTCAACATATCCTCATGGTACCTTTTAACCAAAGACTCTCTCATGATCCAAATGATTGTGAGATACTTGAGGAATTTTCTTACTTTCTCACAAACCAACTCGAAGAACCTGAGAATATATACATATACACTCTCAGTATGCCAAAAAGATTTTCTACTGGCAAACAGGAATTTCAAAACTAAGAGGAAAAGAGTGTTTTTGTTTGGTTTTGCTTTTTACAAAGAAAACAAAATGTAAATCATGGAATAAATAATTGTTAATCTTTATCATGTGTATGAAATGAAGTGACATGAAATAAACATTAGCCCCAATGGCAGAATTGCCTTTTTTTATGAGTCATAGGCTCATGAGATGGGATGAATTTCTTTATTTCATAAATTAAGATTATTCTATGTTTAAAATTCTCTAAGATTGAATGATATTAAGGTAGATTTGATCTTGAAAGTGGTACATGATATTGTTCCTGGATTCCACCTCTGTGAACAGAAATTAACAAGAGCAGGGAGATTAGTGAGGCAATTTCAACATTTCTTTTTTGCCAGATTGCCTTCCTCTTTCTCTCTTTCCCTCTCTGAACATCTCAATGGCACCATAACAATTTCATCAGGTTTACAAGCTAGGAATAAGCAAACAAATAACTACACAAATACATTAAAAAAAAAAAAAACCTCTATGATGGTACCCAGTGAATTATTGCTGCCTTTTTAGAAAAACAAAGAAAAAAAATTTTTTAACACCAAACAAATCCCTGCTTCAATTTTTCTCAACTCTTAGAGTGGTCATGATGCTCTCTCTTTCTCTCTCTGTCTCTGTCTCTCTCAGTCTCTGTCTCTCTGTAAATATATAAATTTTCTCTTCTACATTCCTGTCTCATTGAGTCTTGTACCAGTCCCCACCATCACTAAGCTTTTTCCTTGAAGAGAATACTTTGTTTGCCCTATTTACGGGAAGGGGAAAAGTAGTGGGAGAAGTGAAAGTAGCCTAGTATTTGTTATATTTATGAAAGTGAACACCCAAACAATGTAAGTTTAATTCAAAATGTATACAGATACATATATATACATATATATACACATACTACATACATATGTGTCTATACACACAAATATATATATACATATATACATATACACATACATACATACATATATATTATATTTATATATATATGTTTAGTTCAAAGTGATACAGTAAGAGAGGATAAAGTAGAATAATGGGCCACATTTATGTAATGCTATCTTGACCACCCCTTCCTTCAGGCATTTTCAAGGAGACTGTAACCTAGGAAAGGAAAGTTGTGGCTGCAGGAAGATATTTCTTTTATAGAGAGCACAGGAGAAAAATCATTCATGTCTGTCTAAAAAATAGACACTGAGGCTATCCTAAGACTTGAATTGTACTATTGATTGCAAGGGTTCCTAACTCAAGTTAGGATGAGCTCCATAAGAGCAGAATTCCTTCCCATCTTCACTTATGTATTTTAACCTACTCTCTGTCTTCACACCTCTTAACTACGTGGCACAGTGGATAAGTGGAACTTAAAGTTGAGAAAATCTGAGATCAAATCCTACCTCAGATATTTATTGGCTATGTAACTCTAAACACATCATCTAAAATAACTGTGTTTCAGTTATACTAAGTAAGAATGAGTTCCTAGCACAGAGTCGTTGTAAAGATCAAATGAGCTAGGGGCAGAGGCAAGATGGCACAGTAGAAAGATACATATACTCTAGTGCTTCCCCCAGAGTCCACAAAATACCTATAAAAAATGACTATCAACAAATTGTAGAGCAGCAGAAGCCAGGGCACAACAGAGTGCAAGAGGTTTCTAGCCAAAGGTAACCTGGAAGGCCCACAGGAAAAGTCTATCTCACAAGATGCTGAGCTGAGCAGAGCCATGCAGCACTGGGAGGAACAGGATCTGAACAGACTTCCAAGGCAGAATTTCCAGCAGTGAGGGTCCCAGATCTCTCAACCCACAAGCAACAAAGAAAGCTTCAAAGTTCAGCATGAGAGGGCTTTCCCAGATGGGAGAGATGGGAATGGGGTTCCCCCAACACTGGCCCCAGGTGGTAGCAGAGGCAGTGGCAGCAGCAGCAGCAGCAAGTAGCTGGTGGCTATGGTGGCCATGGAAGCAGCCTGGGTCCATGGTCCAGGCAGCTCAGCTTAAAGTCTCTAGGGGAATTAAGCAACTGATCTGAACCTCAGGCCTCAGTGGTGGCCCCCTATCTACCCAAAGCCCCTGGAGGAATTGAGGAGCTGATCTGAATCTCAGCCCTTAGTGGTGGCCCCACACCTACCCAAAGCCTCTGGAGGCATTGAGGAGCTGATCTAAATCTCAGCCCCCAGCATAGTACTGGGGAGAGGAGAAGCACTCCTACCCTTCTCTTCCAATGAGATATTTCACATTATCTTCCATTCTTTTCATTCTTTTGGTTTTGTTTTGTGATTTCTTGGTTTCTCATGAAGTCATTAGCCTCCATATATTCCATTCTAATTTTGAAAGAACTATTTTCTTCAGTGAGCTTTTGAACCTCCTTTTCCATTTGGCTAATTCTGCTTTGGAAAGCATTCTTCTCCTCATTGGCTTTTTGAACCTCTTTTGCCAATTGAGTTAGTCTATTTTTCAAGGTGTTACTTTCTTCAGCATTTTTTTGGGTCTCCTTTAGCAAGGTGTTGACCCACTTTTCATGCTTTTCTTGCATCTCTCATTTCTCTTCCCAGTTTTTCCTCCACCTCTCTCACTTGATTTTCAAAATCCTTTTTGAGTTCTTCCATGGCTTGAGCCCATTGAATATTTATTTTGGATGTTTGGGATAGAGAAGCCTTGACTTCTATGTCTTTCCCTGATGGTAAGCATTGTTCTTCCTCACCTGACAGGATGGGAGGAGATATCTATTCACCAAGAAAGTAACCTTCTGTGGTCTTATTTTTTTCCCCTTTTCTGGGCATTTTCCCAGCCAGTTACTTGACTTCTGAGATTCCTCTCCACCCACCCCACCCCCTTGCCTCCAGATCCGCCCAGCTAGTGCTTGGGGTCTGAGATTCAAATGCTCCTTCCCAGCCTCAGGGCTTTTGCTGGGGGTAGGGCTGCTATTCAGTGTGAGATTAAATTCAAGTGCTCAGGTGGGAGCAGGGCTGCTATTCAGTGTGAGATTAAGTTCAGCTGCTTGGGTGGGGGCAGGGCTGCCTCACAGGGCTCAGTTCCCTCAGAGGGTTTATTCAGAGATCTTCAACAGTGGATCTGAGCTTCTGCCTGCTTTGGGAGCCCCTGTCTGCTGCTGCCTCCCGAAGGGGCCTGAGTTATGGAGATACCCCTCTCCCCTTTCAGCAACACTGACCTTTGGCATCTGTGGGTGGAGGTACCTGAGTGGCCACTGGAGATTCTATCCATGAAGCCTGCTTGGATCTGCTCCTCTCAGTACCCCACGGCCAAGGCAGGGCTGAGCTCTGCTCTGGGTCCAGTGCTTGATGAACCTTTAGTGTCTGTTTTTCAGGGCTCTCTGGAACAGAAATCTTGTTGTGTGGCTTCCACTGCTCCAGAATTTGTTGGGAGTTCTTCTTTACAGGTATTTTATGGACTGTGGGTTCAGAGCTAGCATATGTGAATCTTTCTACTCCACCATCTTGGCTCCTCCCCTTGTACCCTTCTCTTGACAAAGGATTCAGAAGTCAAGTAACTGGCTGGGAAAATGCCCCCAAAAAAAGAGGGGAAATAAGGCTATAGAAGGTTACTTCCTTGGTGAATCCTTTAGTTGAGGAAAAACTAGGCACACTGTCAGAGGAAGTCAAGGCATGTGCCTCTAGTACCTCTGAAATGGATATGAAATGGACCCAGGCCATAGAAGAGTTTGAAAAGCAAGTCAGCAGCTTGCTAAAGGAGAACCAAAAAATGCTGAGGAAAATAATACCTTTAAAAATAGGCTAACTTAATTAGTAAAGAGGTCCAAAAAGCCAATGAGGAGAAGGAGGCTTTAAAAAGCAAATGGAAATCTTCCAAATGGAAAAGAAGGTTCAAAAGCTCACTGAACAAAATAGTTCTTTAAAAGAAAGAGTGGAGTTCAGGAAAATTAATAACTATGAGATAAACCAAGAAGTTAAAAACAAAACCAAAAGATTGAAAAAATAGAAGATAATGTGAAACATCTCATTGGAAAAACAACTGACCTGGAAAATAGATCCAGGAAAGACAATTTAAAAATTATGGGACTACCTGAAAGCCATGATCAAAAAAAGAGCCTAAATATTATCTTTCATGAAATTATCAAGGACAGCTCCCCTGATATTGTAGAACCAGAGGGCAAAATAAATTTTGAAAGAATCCACCTCCAGAAAGAGACCTGAAAAGAGAAACTCCTAGGAATATTG
This sequence comes from Bettongia penicillata ogilbyi, assembly GCA_023548195.1. Lineage (NCBI taxonomy): Eukaryota > Metazoa > Chordata > Mammalia > Diprotodontia > Potoroidae > Bettongia > Bettongia penicillata. The sequence goes on from JAJHZJ010000330.1 coordinate 8,464, forward strand.
TGACCAAATTTCAGAGTTCCCAAGTCAAGGAGGAAATATTGCAAGCAGCTAGAAAGGAACAGTTCCAGTATTGTGGAAATACAGTCAGGATAACATAAGATCTGGCAGTTTCTCCATTCAGGGATTGAAAGGCTTGGAATAAGATATTCCAGAAGTCAAAGGAACTGGGATTAAAACCAAGAATCACCTACTCAGCAAAACTCAGTATAATACTTCAAGGGTATAAATAGTCATTCAGGGATATAGAGGACTTTCAAGTATTCATGATGAAAAGACCAAAGCTGAATAGAAAATTTGACTTTCAAACATAAGAATCAAGAGAAGCATGAAAAGGTAAACAGGAAAGAGATATCATAGAGGACTTTCTAAAGCTGAATTGTTTATATTCCTACATGGAAAGATAATATTTGTAACTCTTGAGACTCTTCTCAGTATTTGGGTAGGTGGAGGAATTACACACACAGACACACGCACACACACACACACACACACATAGTGACAAAGAGTAAAGGTTGAGTTGTATCAGAAGAGATGATATCCATAAAAATTAAATTAAATTAAAGGATGAGAGAGGAAAATGCTGGGAGGAGAAAGTGAGAAATGGAATGGGGCAGACTATCACTCATAAAATAGATACAAAAAATTTTGTTCAATGGAGGAGAAAAGGGAGGATGTGATAGGGGAAGAGTGAAGTTTACTCTCTTCACATATGACTTAAGGAGGGATTAACATGCTCACTAAATTTGGTATGAAAATCTATCTCACACTAAAGGAAAGTAGGGGAGAAGGGGACAAGTGGCGTGAGGGGGATGACAGAAGGGAGGAAAAATGGGAGAAGGGAATAACTAGAAGTAAACACTTTTAGGAAGGGATAAGGTCAAATGAGAGAATAGAAAAAAGGGGGGGCAGGATAGGATAGAGGGCAATATAGTTAGTGCTATACAAAATGACTCTTATGGAAGTCTTTTGCAAATCGACACATATATAGCCTGTATTGAATTGCTTGTCTTCTCAGTGGGGATGGGTAGGGAGGGAGGGAGGGAGAGAAGCTGGAATTCAAAGTATTAGAAATGAACGTTGAGAATTATTATTGTATATAACTGGGAAATAAGAAATACAGTTAATGGGATATAGAAATTTATCTTGCCCTACAAGAAAAGAAAGAAGATGGGGATAAGAGAAGGGTGGGGTGTGATAGAAGGGAGAGTACATTGAGGGAAGGGGTAATCAGAATGCAAGGTATTTTGGAGTGGTGGGAGGGGAGAGATGGGGAGAAAAACTAGTACTCAAAATTTTGTGGCAATGGATGTCAAAATCTAAAAATAAATAAATATTCTTTTTTAAAAATGGACTAACATTAATAAAAGTGATTTGCAAACCTTAAAAATCTTGTTTTTGTTATTTCAGCGATCAGAATGAAGGGGAATGGTTAGATATAGCATCTTCAACTCACTCTTCTGGAGGTAGGCTAAGTTGTTGTTGTTTAAAACAGGTAACTGTTTAAAACTGCTTTTTTTTTGTCCTTTGGTGGGAATTCATTCAAAGAGATAGATACTTTGTCCTTGTCAGTTGCATTTTTCTGAATGTCAATGGAAGATTGAGTAAGGAAAGAGAACTCCCAAAGGGGAAATCTGAAATATTGGGAGATATTTCCATAATGACATACTTAACTCTGCAGATTACACTGGACTGAAGATTCAAAGTTCCACCCACGAAGAAAGAAGATAGTGTATTTAAGAGAAAGAGAGCAATCATAGCAAGTAGTCACAGAGTACTAAATGAAGCAACAGCCACATTTTTCTTTTAATTTCAAAGCCCTGGTTGTGCTTGAAAGTGAAAGCTATGTCCTAGGGCAGCTATAAAAGCCCTATCCATAAGAAGACAGAATAAGTAGTAACTGCATGTTCAAGAGGTGCTCAGACAGTGGAGAATTGCCATTTAGCCTCCCTTGCTATCTAGTGCCCCCTCGTGGTTAGCTTTATATAAAGCATCACATCTATTTCATCATCAACCCTGAAACAGGTAGTACAAGGTATTCCCATTTTGTGGATAAGGAAATTCTGCTTTAGCAAGCAGAAATGAATTGCTTTCTTGCAGCAAGTAAGTAGCTGACCTAAAGCTAAAACCCAGATATTAGAGATCCAGATCCAGTGTTCCTTCTATTATTCCCCACCTTCTTTTATTACTCCTGGTGCATTTTTCATCACTAAATGCAATTAAAGAAAAAAACACATAAACAAAACAAAGCAAAACCTATGCTCTGTTTTAAGTTTAAGAGAAAATATTTTCTGGTATTTATTGACAATTTTACAAAATGGATATATGTGTGTGTGCGCACGTGTGTGTGTACATATATATTTAGCAGAGTTAATTGAAATCTAGATGAATACTAGCCCAATTCTCTCATTGCCTTATCTTCTTGAAGAATAAATATAAATATCATATTTCACTTTTCTCTTTGTCACATTGAAGCTACAAGCTTGTAGCTCCAGGCCCCAACTTCACAGAATCATCATCAAAAAGTTTTTCATGTGGTTTGAGTAATTTGGAAGATGGCAAAAAAATAAGTTTCCATTTCCTTCCATCTTTTCCCTGAGATGCATGCAAATATATTGATTTTTTCAAGAAGATTTTTTTTAAAAAAGCTTGAGGTGTTTTAAAACCTGTGAAATAAGCAGAAACTCAGTAAGAATAGTCACTACAGTCCTCCCCATCCTCTCACACTATCATTCTCCTCCCCCAGGTTCCAAACCCTTCATTAATCCTATTTGCTAACATTCCATGTGCATTCCATGGAGGGAACACAGAATGCATTATTTAAAAATAGCTTCTTCTGTATCCCTGACTTTGTAATTCATGCATGGTGAACACAGTAGCTAAAGTTATGAATTAGTTTTGAGCCTAATCATCTGTGCTTAGAGAATCTAACTATTCCTCTTCTCCCCACTATTTTTTTCTTTTAGGGACTAGAAACTTTTCATGCTCACTGCTAGCCCAGAGGTAAATGTTCGGAAGAGTTCCACTAAATTGTTCTTGACAGTTTGAATCATTCAAGTAAGAAAATATATATCCTATGCTAAAATAAAATTATCAAAACACAAACAAAATGTCTACTCTTTTTAAAAAGAGAAATCTCCTTCTCAACACTTCAAAAGGTCCAGGATCTCATGTGGGAACTCCTCTGACTAGCTTCAACATACATACCAAGTCATTCTGCATGATATTTATCTGTATCACAGAATCTGTGTAACCAGGCTTTGAGTAAAATGAATTATTTTTCATGAAGAAAGGCAAAATCTCAGCGGATGTCTTCATTTACCACTGGGAACCATGACTCAAAGTGACAATGTAAGTCCCTCTTGCCTAGAGGTGAATGATAGCAAGACTCTTGGGAACTGGATTTTGATCTACAGTGACAGCACAAAGTTTAGTTTGGGTTTTAAGAAGAAGAGATTGGAAATAGACTCCAATAGGAACTCTATGTACCACACCACCCCCTACCCAATACACCTGGGCTGAGACCTATTCAGTAATGAAGGCTCTCAGGGTCCTCTCTGGAGATGGTCTGCAGAAAAAGGAAAAGGAAATCTACTTGAACAATATTTGGAAGCAATTAAAATCATTTTTTTTTACTCATATTCTGTATTGATTCTCTCAGCTTCAGCTAAAAGGTAGAATGCTAGACAGAGATCATGCTTATTGGGAAACACAGAAAAGTTCCATTTTTAAAAGCATCATTTTCTTTCTTTTTGATTAGGCAGTGTCCCCTTGTCAGGCAAGGATGCTCTCAAGAGAAATCCATCATCTTCCCTGAAAATGTGCGTCAGTTTGTTTCCAAGTCCTTCCCTTTGTTTCAGGAACACAGAATAATGTGAAAATTACACTGAGCAAACAGAAGGTAGAGAAATGATAGAAAGCTCCATATGGAGTTAGAACACTCATGAGGCAGCTAATTTCTTTAACAAGAAAGCCCCTGATCCAGCTGGTAACACAGACTCCACTGGCCAGACTTTTGACTTGGTCTTGGAATATTTCTGACATCTCTCACCAGGCAATGGGATGCCAGGTTAAAGAAAAACCTATGAGGAAGAGTACCATGTTAAAATGTCATTAGCCACAGCAATCAAGCATTTTCTCCTATAGACTCTGGATTCAAATAGGTGAGGAGGCCAGGTTGTAAAGAGTTGTTAGGAATCTGAGGAGTAATTTTAAAGTAGATGCCAATATTACATAACTCAAAGCCATAATAATACCTGACAACAACAGAAGTAACTTCCAGCCAGCTCTGTCAATGACAAGAGTAGCTACAGTATTGAAGACTGCCTGTAGGACACCCACAATTGCTGAAGTAAGGCTACTGTCCTTAAAGTTGATTTCTTCAAAGAAGATCTATGCATAGAACATCATTGCATTAATACCTGAGAACTGTTGAAAAACCATTAGAAACACATCAATAAGAAAGGACTTGTAAATTATTGGATTCTTCAACTTGGCAGATTGAATTTCCTGATCCATATGCCTATATTTCTTTTGTTCCAGTCTTTTTCCTGATCTAACCAACATAGAAAATTTCATTTTGGCCATTGTTTCCTGCTTCTTATGCTTAATTATCAAGAATCTTGGGGTTGCTGGCCTGAAACACATGAGCAGCAACATGAAATAAATATAGATACAGCCCATCATTGTGAGCCAGTGCCAAAGTAGATCCAGCCTCGCAACATATGATATGAATATCCCAGTGATATCCATCAGCTACATGCATGAATATATGAGCCAGGCAGTTTATGGATTTCTGACTAGGATACTTAATATGTGTATATATATGTATATTCATATATATGCATATATACTAAAAAAATGAATCTACCCACTGGGTTAGTCAGAAGATAAACTCCATCAAGCATTTATGTATTCTAGGACCTCACCACAGTGATGTGTAAAGCATCAAGGTCAGTTTGTATTCAACCTTGGTTAGCAGTCAACAGAATAAAATTTTAAGTGTAAATGATTTCATTCAGCATGGTCAGAATTTGCAAATTCTCAAAAGTTGATGTCATCATCTGTGCATCAATTGGGCAAATTTCCCAATGTGATAAGGAATTATTTAAAGCACACCTAGGTCTAACAGGGAGATGCATCTGTCTTCTGAGAGGAGACATCCTACAGTCTCCTACCACGGAATGGGAGTAGTCCCTTTTAATTGTGCAGCTGGAACAGGCTGCATCTTTAAAATTATTAGACTGGGACAGTCTCACTCTCTGGCATGCATTGTCTTTCCTGTTGTATTCAGAAGGTGAAGATAACACACACTTCACCTATAGCATAGGTGCTGGAAATAAATTGGAAAGGGAGAATGCCATTTCCTTCCCTCTCCCCATTTTTTCTTTTGGCGCTTTTGGTTTAGGCTTTTTCTCTGTTTTTGTTTGGTTTCCTTTATCCTCACTTTCAGGTGTGGACAGTAATTCCCACTGGACCCAGGAGTTCAAGCCATGACAAATATGGATCCAGGCAGGCCACTTGTTCTAACTAATCAGTCAAAGTGCCTTCCTTTTCCCAGAATTTGTGGTCATTTAATGAGAGTGTGAGGGAATAAGCCCCATCTAATAGAGGAATAAGTTGTTTTCTTTTTTAATACAAATTTATCTTCCATTTTTTCATTCTTTTGGTTTTGTTTTGTGATTTCTTGGTTTCTCATAAAGTCAGCCTCCATCTGTTCCATTCTAATTTCGAGAGAACTATTTTCTTCAGTGAGCTTTTGAACCTCTTTTTCCATTTGGCTCATTCTGCTTTTGAAAGCATTCTTCTCCTCATTGGCTTTTTGAACTTCTTTTGCCAATTGAGTGAGCCTATTTTTCAAGATGTTATTTTCTTCAGCATTTTTTGGGTCTCCTTTAGCAAGGTACTGGCCTGTTTTTCATGCTTTTCTTGCATTTCTCTCATTTCTCTTCCCAGTTTTTCCTCCACCTGTCTAACTTGCTTTTCAAAATCCTTTTTGAGCTCTTCCATGGCCTGAGCCCATTGGATATCTATTTCAGATGTTTGGGATCCAGAGGCCTTGACTTCTATGTCTTTTCCTGATTGCAAGCATTGTTCTTCCTCATCAGAAAGGAAAGGAGGAAATATCTGTTTGCCAAGAAAGTAACCTTCTATGGTCTTATTTTTTTTTCCTTTTCTGGGCATTTACCCAGCCAGTTACTTGACTTGTGAGATTCCTCTGCACCCCTGCCTAGATCCGCCCAGCTAGTGCTTGGGGTCTGAAATTCAAATGCTGCTCCCCAGCCTCAGGGCTTTCAGCAGGGGGAAGGGCTGCTATTCAGTGAGAGATTAAGTTCAGGTGCTCAGGTGGGGGCAGGGTCACCTCACAGGCCTCAGTTCCCTCAGGGGGTTTATGTGGAGACTTTCCACAATGGACCTGAGCTCCTGTCTGCTTTGGTAGCTCCTGTCCTCTACTGCCTCTGCTGGTGCCTCCTGAGGGGACCTGAGTTATGGAGACACCCTGCTCTCCTCTTGACCAGCCCAGAAATCTCTCTCACTGACCTGTAGCACCTGTGGGTGGAGGGACCTTAGCAGCTGCCAGAGATTCTGTCCCTGAAGCCTGCTTGGATCTGCTCCTCTTGGGGCCACGTGGCCAGGGCAGGGCTGGGCTCTGCTGTCCAGTGCACAACAGACCTTTGGTGCTGGTTTTTCAGGGCTCTCTGGAATGGATCTCCTCCAATCTGTTGCTGCGCAGCTTCCACTGCTCCAGAATTTGTGGGGAGTTCTTTTTACAGGAAATTTATGGGTTGTGGGTTCGGAGCTAGCATATGTAAATCTTTCTACTCTGCCATCTTGGCTCCTCCCCAGAATAAGTTTTTATATTTATTGTTATATATTTGACGTATATATTCCTTTGCAAAACATAATGTGATTATTAGTGGTTACATGTAACTGGAATGCAGGTGATCCCCCTTAAACTTGTGGAACACAACTGTAGGACCTAGAGCCACTGGAAGAGAAACTAGAAGCCCTTTAAGCCCAAGACTCCTTAAATGGAACAGAGAACCCATGAGGAGAGGCAAAATGTAAAATTTATGATCTTTGGACAGTAGTAGCCAGGATTGTTTCTCTATTACATTTCAGGTTCCATTGAGTCTCATAGAATTTCTTTTACCTTTTCCATTAATTAATCCACCTCAGAGTACCATGAAGATTTTGTTTTCTTCACAGAATTTCTAGAACTTATATGTTTCTTTTTTAATTTCAGGAAAGGAGGATATTTGAGGCATAGGGGATAGCATGACAAAAGAAACTAAGGTGGGCCTGAACAGGATGTGTTTGGGGAGATGGAGGACTAGTTTCCCTAGAGTATGGAGCACAGCAAGAGTAATATAAGCCTGAAAAAATAAGGTCACAAAAGGTAATGACAAATTTTTTCAAGCAAGGATAGAGAATTGGAGATGTAGACCAGATTTAATATTAAAGTCTTTTGAAAAGGAGAAATATGGACAGATCTATACAGAAGAAAAAACTGTTCTGGAAAGAAGAGGATAAGAAAGAGGAGGAGGAGAGATAAGAGAAGGAGGAGGAAGAGAAGAAGAAAAAGAAGAAACTGGTGGTGGTGATGATGATGACGATGAAGGCCAGAAGACTTTCTAGGGAGACCAATTGAGGGATAATGAAAAGTTAAGATGGTGACACTTGGAATGGAGACAAAATGACAAATATGAGAGAACTAGTAGAGTTTAAAGTAATAAAATTTAGTAATTTATTTGATATGAGAGTTGAGGCAAGGAAGAATTGAAGATAGCTTATATTTGTGAATTTAGGAGATTCTGCGATGCTGTAGGTAGAAGAATAATGTTATACTTCAGTTCATTTAGTATTTACGGACTTGAACTGATGAGTAAATATTGTCAGGGTAAACTAAATAGAATCGTTCCTAGATTTTACTCACCTTCCTTCTGTAGCTGCCCTTCCCACCCCAACTGATTTCATTTGATTCAAAAGAGGGATGAGTACACAATGTGATTGTTCCACCTGGCAGCCCACTGGGGGTGGCCCTGGAACTTACATCCATTACTAACAAGTAATTTGACTAAATAAACTAAAACCTAAACTCAAGAATTTCTCCCCAATTCCATAACCAGCTGCAACCACATTAGAGGTGTGTGTTGGGGTTAGTTTGGTGCAGGAATCTAGGGTGTTCCTTGGTGATAGCTGTTTTTCTTGCCAGAAGTGGGATGAGCTGGCTGAATGGGTGGTAATATTGCTGTTATGTGTTCCAAAAAGATTTTATGAAAAGTTTTTTTTTTTAAAGTACCTTCTGTTTCAACTGTGTATGAATCACTAACTGTGTTCCACATTGTTTCCTTTGTAATGAGTGAATGGTGTGAAGAATGGGTTTAATAACACTACTTATTTCTCCTGTATTTGAGTGCTAGAAATGGGTCCTAACTCTGGGACCTACACTCTTGGAATGAAGAAAATGTGTAAAATAAATATTAATGACTCTAAATGTGACCGATTCTTTTCTAAGCTCTTCTCACCTTTTACCAAAAAGATGGAAAGGCTTCTGTAAGCCTGGATCATATATATAAATATATATATATATATATATATATATATATATATATATACGTGTGTGTGTATACACATAATATACATGTATATTACATATGTATGAATATATATGCATGTGTATGTATGTACATATATAGGTGTGTGTGTATGTGTATATATATAGATATAGATATAGATATACTTTTTCACATAGGAGATAGCTGGTAAAATATTTGTTATTTGTTTGATGGCATTGGAACAACCAACTGACAGCTCCTGCGCTATGCTGGCATACCCTCTGTATCACAGAAAAGCCAGGAAGCTTTTACTAGCATATCTGATAGCCTCCCTTTATTGAATTTCTGAGAGTACATGGAGGAAAAGTCACATAGGATGGGAAGACAGGGGAGTGTTGTCATCTGCATCATAAAAAGGAATATCCTAATTATAAATATCATAGATCTGTTTGAGTATTAAAATATTATTTCTTAGTTGATTTTTAATTGTTTTTACTCTAGAGATACACATACATTGCACTTCTTTTTTTATTTGTTACCTTCAAACCCTGCCTAATATCTTTTTTATGGACACATTTTCCTTTGCTAGTCATACTTCTAAACTTCACTGCGATTCTATTTCTAAAAAATACAAATTCTAGCAAAGTCTATGAAGCTGGAAATCTTGAGTATAAATCCAGTGTTTCTTTCTCACTTGAGGAACAACCCAGGTAAGATTACAGAGGTCACAACCATTTAGCGACAGCAAGTTTAGGTCACGGTCATTTTTAAAAATAGTCTTCCAAGGTTGCAAGGGATTGCAATCTGCGTCAAAGAAGAGTGTATCCACACTAATGATCGATCCTGGAAGGAGTGAAATAACTACATACTCATGTATTTTCTTTCTGAGTCCCTTAAGAAAAGGGAGAATAACTTATTCCTAATGTCATAGGAATTAAAACTGGAAGAAAATTTAGAGTTTGTCCAGTACTCTTTGTTCTTTATACTATCAATATGTCTCTCACATTAGAGGTACTGAATTACAGAAAAGAATTAATGAAGAATGATTTTATTATGTATAAAAAGAATTTAATCATTTTTAGTGCACTTAATATTCAGATGATAAAATTCTTACTTTCAGAAGAAACTGACAATGTACCTAAACAACCATGTATGTTGGAAAATGTTGAAACCTTGAGTGCCAGTTATGTTTTGGAAGTTAAATGCCAAATGGACAATCTCTAATATTTTGAAGTGGCTAAGGATGTGGATATTTAATAAGCATGCCACAAGTGGAAGACCTCCTGGCTAAATAAAATCTCTCTCTCATGTAGCCTGGAATTAGAGATCTTTTGGAGTTAACATGACATTTTAAATCACAATGTGAGCTTGGAATGATTGTCTATTCATAACTTTTAATGTGAATTAATTCAGATTGTTTTTCCCAGGCATTCACTGAAAGAATGGAGATCTTGATAAGAAAGGTAGAAGGAGAAAGGTAATTGTTGAGCATGGAGGTCTAGATAAAAGAGATAAGCCTCTTTCCCAACCTCCTTTTTTTCTTTATTTTACACATAAGGACCCTGAGGGCTATAGAAGTGGCAATAACTCTAATAATAAACCAAAATGAAAAATCAACAAAATTTTTGAACATTTTTATTGTTCAAAAATGAAATGTACTTTAGACAAACGCAAATGATTTGAAGATTTAAGGAGGATTTGATGTGAAAATATGCATTGCAGCACATTAATTTGGCTGCAGTCTTAAAATTACCTGGTTTCTTACTCAATTGTAGAATCAAAGATCTGAAGATGAGAAGAAAAGCATGAAATCATCTGGATCTTAAACACCTTGATACTTAAGTTTTGGAAGCAGGACATGGGCCCAGCACTAACAAATAAAGAACACACATTCCATTTTTTCCCCGTGAGATGGCTCTCATTCAGGACTGCCTTTATATAGAGATAGAATAAGTAGATGCCTACATAGGATCATTTCAGGTAAACCAGGATGGAATCTTTCCCCTAAAAATGTCCTACAACTTGGTTATTGATAGCTGAAGCTTTTCTACTACAAAGTCCTTTAACTTACTGTAAGAATTGTTTCCACAAACAAATTGGCTCATTCGTGTGTAAACGGACAATTTTAGAACATTTTTCTTTAAGTAGCTCCTTGGGACCATAGAATCTCACATTTGCAAATGTCTTTTGAGGTTTGATAACCTACAGGAAACCTGAAACATAACCTGTCTTTTAATATTCTTAACAAATTCATATGCAATTTCTGCTTTTCACCTCCAATGATAAGAAACTCATTGTCAGTGATGAAAGTCCACTCTGTTTTAGTCTGTTAAGTAGTGTTTTTCAACCATTCCTGTCATCCTCCTTCCTTATCCTACTACTGACTCTTTGCACAGATGGTTTTTCAGCATAAATTTTTCTTTTCCTCTCTCTGTTCTAGATATTGGTAATAAAAGATCCCATATTTCTCCCAGAAAAAAAGAATAGCTCTTACCCTATCATGCCCATAATTAGAAAATCAACTCTGTCAACTCTTTTCTTCTCTAGTAAGCCAAGGATCTTCTATCCCTACATAATTAAGGTTCTATCTTAGTTTTAATCCTCCTTCAAAAGTACTTGGGAACACTGGAGAGTTGATTTGAATCCCCCAGGGAGCTATATTTTACCCAGGAATGTAGGTAGTACTCCAGATTTATAGCACTGCCATGGGGGGGGGGGTCCCACCAGAACACAAAAGCACTCCATCTTGCAAAAGAGGATAGCAACCCAACCTACCTTCCCCACCCAGATGACCAATATTTGACCAGGATGAATCACCATCATTCGTTTAAACCCATCACCAGTTATACAATTGTCCTTGCCCTGTATCCCCACTTTTATAATACCAACACATTGGTCAACATTCCTTTATTTAGAACACTGTTTCCCTTGAAGGAAGTATACAGAGATAAGTTAAGTAATTATCCAAATGAATGATTAGATTTGAAACAGAAGTTTCCATCTGCTAAAATTCATAACATCCTTTGAAGACCAGTTCAGATATTCTTTATTCTATGAAAGCTCCCAATTTCCAAGAAGAAAGGAATCTCTCTCCTCAAAATTTCTCCTCCTCTCATTTTGCCTGATTTTTCTTTCTCTTAACATATTCTACATGAATCAGACTTACCCTACCTTATATCACATTATTATATTCATGCCCCCAGGTCTATGAGGCAGCTAAGTAGTGCAGTGGATAAAATGCTGGTCCTGGAGTCAGGAAGATTCATCTTTTTTTAAATTCAAATCTGGCCTCAGACACTTATTAAATGTGTGACCCTGGGGAAGTCACTTAACCCTGTTTACCTCAATTCCTTCATCTGTAATGAGCTGGAGAAGAAAATGGCAAACTATTTTTGTATATTTGCCAAGAAAACCCCAAAAAAGATCACAAAGAGACATGCCTGAAATGATTGAACAGCAACTGCTTATTACATTATAAAACATCTTGAGATCAGAGATTGTAATTTTTATATTGGTGTTTCCCCTATGGCCTGGTATAAAGGATCTTAGTTATTTTGAGTTTTTTTTATTGGATCGAAATAACATCTTCCATGAGGAAAGGCACCATATATTCCCTAATACTTGAATTTCCCCTTGCACCTAGCACCATGAACTAGAAGGTACTAATAAATGTTTATTAACTGATGGAGTAGATAAATCTGCACAGTCACTATGGAAAATAAATTGACTCAGATATGCTTCTCAGTTTTCCAGGAATATCTCAGCACAACTGGAAAAGTTACTGAAGAAATCATGATTTCAAAAGCCAAAGCTTTTGTAAGGAGAAAGATGCTGCAGAGCTACAATTCAAACTTGGCAAATGCATGGATAGAAACCATCCCTTACCTTTTTTGATTACTTCTAATTTTGTGCTACCACTGCTTGTTCAAGGTCTTACAGATCACTTACTTTGTTTCAGAAATAGCATAGGTTTGAGGGGGAGAGAAAATGGGAGCAATGAAAGAAACAACGATTATCACACCTGGCATACTTTAAATTTTTCTAATTCTGTACTTTTACCACAATAGGGCATGTCAGGTCAATGTAATTGTTCAGTGAAACTACACACCAGCGTTCCCAAGTTCATAATAAGGAACCCAAAAATATATTTTATTTTCATGTCACCTTCCCCAATTAATTAGCAAATGTAGAAGTAGTTATAAAAGCATAAAAAAATTATCTTTAGAATGACAAATATTCTTAAATTTATAGTTCTCAAAATATTAATGAATAATGCTGTATTCTCACTCAAATTACTATGAGTCATTCTAATGAATGAGAGGGAGAGAATCCTTGAATTCATGGTTTTATGCCTTTTTTCATCTCCTTCTAGTTTGTTTCCTTTTTCTTTTATTTCATTTTAAATAATTGTTCCCAGGGTTCTAATTGATCCATTACTTATTTCATTTATTCTACCTACAAATATCTCTTTCTAAATAAATATCAGATATCATTTGCATATACTTACAAAATGTTTTGGGTGTTTGTGGAAAAGCCACTCTTTATGTACACATACATACATGCACATCTATGTAGATATTTCTGTATCTGCATATCTCTCTAGATAGATTATCTGTCTAGCTTTCCAAGTAGTTGGCTAGTTATTCATATGTATTTCTGGAAGACTTTTTTTTTTAGATATATAGAATGCTTTGGATTAGAAAGCTTAATCTGGAGACACCCCAAGTCAGATTGTTCTGGAATTTAAATATTAAAATACAATTCAAATCTGGTTTCTAACTCTACTACTATTCTTCCAAAGGTAATCAAAACTCTCCCAATTATCAAACATGATGGCTTCTTCTCAGTCTTTATCTTCCCTGGTCTCATGCAGAAAATGATACTGTTAGCTATCCTTGATTACTTTCTGCAATTTACCTTCTGAGATAGCACTGTCTCCTGAGTCTTCTCCTTTCTGTCAGATTTCTTTGCTGAATCTTTTACCAAATCTTCATCTTTCTGGTCCTTTAAAACATATGTTCTCAACTCTTCCCAATGTGCAATCTTACCTGTGGCAATTTTGCTCCTCTCCTGGTTTCACTTGCAATCTCTATCACATTCCTAACAAATATATCTCCAACTCTGATTGCTTTTCTGAACTCTAGACTCATGAGTTGAACAAGCTGATTTCTAAGGTCTCTTCTCGCTCTAAATCTGTGATTCTGTAATCCCCAATTGGCTCCATAACGTTTCTAAATGAATGCCCCACCAACGTATAAATTGTACTTGTCCAAAACCATGCATATTAGCATTTCCCCAAAACCTGCTCCTCTTTCTCAGTTCACCATTCCTACCAATAGTGCCATCATTTCCCTAGGCTATTACAGTTGAAACCTTTTTTCTTCTAAATTATGCCACAGATTAAGACATTTAGAGCCCATCAGAGATCATCCTCATCTTCCTAATCCCCTTCTACTAGGATGTTGTACTCTGCTACTGAATACTGGTGCCTGAGAGTGAGACTTATTTCAACTTGCCCAGTATCTGCTTCCATGTTACTTCCTCGCCATTTCCAAACCATATAGGCCAATATTTCTTGTTCTACTTTCTTCTTCTCCCTTAGTTTTGCCTTTACGTATTGCCTTTCTTCATTAGAATATAATAAAATATAAACCCCTTGATTGCTTAAACTGTCTTGCTTGCTTATACTTGTACCCTCAGGGCTTGGAATAGTACTTGACTTCTAGCAATCATTTGATAAATGCTTTATAATTCATTCATCTAGTTCAAACCATTTATTATATAGATGAGAAATCTGAGGCTCAGGGAAGTAAATAACTTCCTCAATATAATATTAATAGGCATATTTGACATTTGCACCTGTCTTGTGACTCCACGAATTCTCAGTACATTGTGCTATCACACGATTGTTCCCTTGACTCTTCATTTACCCTTGTCGCTCAATTGCTGTGTGTCCAACCACTACCCTGTCTCTCATGTCTTTATCTTTTTTCCCCCATTCTCTTTGCTACTATTCCATTATGGGCCTTTATTACCAGCTTCTGAGACTATTGCTATAGTCTTCTTATAGGTATAGCTATCTATTTCCTTCTCCTTCTGGTTTATCTTTCACATTATTAAAAAAATCTTCTAATGCATGGATTCCATCTTGTCATTCCTTTGTTCAAAACCTTTAGTGATTCTCTGGTGTCTACTAATTAAACCTAAAAGTCCTGTGTTTTATCAAAGACTTTCTTATCTCATACTATTTCTTTCTATTTATGAAGAGACAACTACATACTATCCCTTTATTACTACCATTTTCAAGTTCCCTATATAGGTCCACAGAAAGGGTAGCATCCACCAGAGGGAAAGGAAATTAGAGGCTAATTTCCTGTGAAGAAGCGGTACCACCAATGTGATATTCATAGCACCTATGGCAGCCATGGATATCCCAGTGCAATTCTTAATCACAAAATACCAAAGATTCTCCACATGGAAGAGAGAACCAAAATATTTATTCAGACACCAGAAAGCCAAATCCATCATAGTAACAAAAATCTATTCACAATAACCATGTAGAGAACAACACCATCCCCAAGCCTTCCCCGCTAGGCTTCCCACAAACCAGCTTCAGTAAACAAAGGACAAGCAGGTTCACTTAAACAAAATTGCAATCACAATATCACTCACACTAGCCAGCAACCTGTGTCCTTCCTAGCTCTGACTGCTCTTGTGACTAACCTCCTCTCATCTCTGCTCTAGCTCTGCCTCTCCCTGCTTCACCCTTCCTATTCCACACATTAGCAAACTCCTCCCACCATAGACTCCTTGTCACTAGAACTCATGTGACCCAGGGAGGTCACATGGGCCTATTAATGAATGAGAAAGCGCTCCCCATTTTAAGTTAGCACTACAGAGGCTCAGATATGATCTTTTCTCTATTTTGTGGGGTTAAATGGAATTCATCACATGATGTCTTTGCCTAATTGCTTTTGTAGGAGCTAACAGCCCTTAAAATGATGCCATAAACCAAATTCTGATATTTCCAGCCAAAGTATAAAGCTATAGAGGCCTTGATGGCTCACTGTTCCTACTTCTACAATTGAATATGGATATGTCAATATTCAAACCAGCTCATGTTTTAACCCACTGTCACTGCATGGTGGTAGTGTGGCAAAAGAATTTCTAGCTGAGGTCTCTTGCTGTCACTGTGATAAGAGAAAGACTGTATTAGGAAATAGACTCTGCCACAGAGTTAAGATAAGAATATATTGCCTCTATCACCCCAAATGCACAATCAAGCTTGGGGCATAAACTTCAAACTCTAGTTCTGACTTTCCTGAAGCAGAATAGTTACCTTCCACCTTCTGATATCTATGTCATTATCTTCCTTTCCTGCTTGCTGTAAATTCTGCTGTGCCCATCCTACTTATGTGTTCACATTTCATGTAGGGTTGATGAAAGCTGATGCCCTGGTATCTCATCATTTTCATTCAGATGAGCCAGCACTCTGAACATAAATGAAATCTGCATTGTTGATTCACAGATTAGCATTACTTAATCAATGGATACTTCAGATAATTTATATCTCACAAGTCAGCACATTTCTACCAAATAATAGTTTTTTTATTATTATTTTTACGTAGCCTATTGGCTCATCATATCAAATCTTGGCCATTCCAGTCCACAATTTGAGGTCCCACAAATATGAAATCTTGTCAACCCTGTCATATCTATACAATAACTAGTTAAATAGTAGGAAAGAAACCAGTTTTACTGATCTAGTCACTGAACTTCTAAATCAACTGTTGAATCATTGTGGTGAATTAAGGAGTCTTTAAGTATGTCAAATCTAGGTCACATAATATCACCTAATCATCATTTAGCTTACATAGGCTAAAGGCATAGAGAGAAAAAAATGTTATTTGGACAACTTGAGGGCTTAAGTTCCTGGGATGAGAAAGAATGAAATAGACCATGTCTTTTTTTTTAATATAAGAGGCAACATGATACAGGATTTAAAGATAAATGTCCTTAGTTTGACTTTCCCCAACCCCAATTAATTTTTTATTTATTTAAATCTTCTTTTCTTTTTTACATTTTGAGTTCCAAATTACCTCCAACCCTCCCATCCCACCTGAACTCATTGTGAAGGCAAACAACATGATATCCATTATACATATGGAATGATGTAAGGCATATTTTCATATTAGCCATCATAAAAAAGGGAAAAAATAGAGAAAATATACTTAAATATATATTCAGAGTTCATCAGTTCTTTTTATGATGGTAGATAACTTTTTTTAAAAATTGTGAATCCTTTGGAATTGTCTTAGATCATTATGTTGATCAGAGTAGCCAAGTCTTTCGCAATTGATCATTGCTGCAATAATGTTATTATTGTGCAGAATAATCTTTCAGTTCTTGTCACTTCACTTTGTATAATTTGATATAGGTCTTTCCATTTTTTTATTCCCTAAAACCACCCCCTCATCATTTCTTAAAGCGCAAAAGTATTCCAACAAAATCATATGCCACAACTTGTTCAGATAGTCTTTAATTGATAAGCATCCTCTTAATTTCTAAAACTTTGCCACCCCAAAAGAGCTCTTGTAAATATTTTTTACACATGAGTCATTTTCCTTTTTCTTTAATCTCAATGAGGTATTGGCCTAGTAGTTATGTTACTGGGTGAAATGATATGTACAATTTTACAGACCTTTGAACATAGTTCTGAAATGGACGGAGTTAATAAGTCACAGGCAAAATTCAATTAGGAATTTTGAGTGTCATTTATTAGCCAGGCATGCTGTCGGCTGCCTCATGGAGAGACCCAGAGGAGACAAGCCCCGAACTGAGGTGGGTGAGTGCATTTTCAGCATTTCAGCACTACTCGGTACAACCTTGTGGTTTCCACAACAAACAGAGTTCTGACAGAGCAAGAGAGAGCCTTGCTGCTAGGCAAGAGCCCCCAAAATAGAGGGGGTTGTCAGGGTGCTTCTAGGCAAAGGACCCTAACAGAAAACAGGTGCCAGGCGAGGTAGCCAATCAGGAAGGGGGGGGCGTGGTTCAGCAGAAAGTGGTTACCTGGCAACTGAGGTCTAACATTAGGGGGGCACAGGTGGTTACCATGGAAATGGACTAAACAAAAACTGACTGTTAACAATTCATCAGATATTAAACCAAAGAGGAATAATATTTTGACAGGGGACCAACAACAGAAAAACTGTTACTAGGCAGATTATCCAACCCTGCCCAGTAACCTAACATATCCCTTAACCTAGGGCCCAGGGAGGAATAATGTCCATTTTAGTTCTAAATTTTTCTCCATAATACTTGGACTAATTCACACCTCTACCAACAGTTTATTAGTGTATGTATTTTCCTTTATCTCTTCTAGCATTTGTCATTTTTAACAGAGGCAGGAGTTGTTTTAATTTTCATTACTCTAATCAACAATGATTTAAAGCTTCTTTTATTTGACTATACTTTTTTATTTTTTCTTCTGAAAATTATGTGTTTATATCCTTTAAGCATTTGTCAATTGTGAAGGGCTCTTTTTTTATAAATTTTACTCAGCTCCCTATGTATTTGAGAAAAGAAGCCTTTATCAGAGAAATTTGCCATGAAACCTTTTGATATCACTTTATTGAGTATGGTATCTTTTAGCAAAATATAACTTTCTTGTTTATCTCTTTTAATGAGGTCTAGTTTTGCATTGGCTTTGAGATCACATTTAATATCCCTGCCATTTTTACCTCAGCTAAAGCATAATAGATTCTGCTCCATCTCATTATTTTATCCCTGTGTGTTTCTGTTTAAAGTGTGTCTCTTATAAATAACATAGTGTTGGATTATGCCTGTCTGCCTCTGTTTTAGGGGTGAGCTCATTCCATTTACACTCACATTTATGATTACTGTATATTTCCTATCATCTTTGAATCTCGGGTGAGCTTTAGATAAACTATAATCCCTTGTGCAAGTCACTAAACTTCTCTGGGCCTTAGATTCCTAACTTACAAAATGAGAGGTTTCAACTAGATTATATCTGAGTCTTTGCCACCATTAACTATGGGATGTTAGATGTTCACCAAGATTATGTTTCCACATTCTCAGCCATCTTGCAAATGGGAAAACCCAGAGTATATTTATTAAAGGATACATTTAGGTAAATGGAATCTGGAGAATGGATTCATTATGAAATTTCTTCCTCACCTCCAGTCTCTTTACACAAGGAGAGAGTCTCTTTCTGCTGCCCTTTCTTTTCTAGATCATAACTAGAGCAAGTTGGGTCAAATTTGGCCAACTGTGTCTTAAGATAAAGCTTGGAGGCATCAATTCTTTCCTAAAAGTTACTTCATTATAATGTTGCTTCAGGCTATTAATTTTGTCTTTAAAAGTAGAATGGGATTCTACTTTAATCATTTTGGTCATAATATATAGCCCCTCTTCTTATTAAAGACACCCATTCTCTGCTTATGTTCCCTTGTCAATACAAACAGGAAATCAAAGTTAACAATATACCAAATGCTTTTTAAAATGTTTCTCTGACCTGATTCAGTTTTGCTGATGGCCAATTTGTTAGCCATTTTCAATAGAATAGTTCAGGAAATTATTTGAACAGAAATCAACTCAATTAGCATAATTTAAGCAATGGAATTAGCATGCCGTTGTCTGAGAACTCAAATGCACCTTTGGATCCTTAATTAGAAATGTTTTTCCTGAGAACAACAGCAGGGTAGGGGTCACAAAGAACAGCTGCCTAAGAGAACAGTCATACCACTTAAGAGATTGATACAAAGCAAAGGCAGACCCAAGAGAGTGGCAACATGTCAGCAAGAGGCTGAGGACTGAAGATACAGGACAAGGAAATGTAATAGTGGAGGACCAAGCATCATCCCAGGAAAGTGGTTGGTTGATTGTAGGAAGAAGTATTCCCTCCCACATTATACTGTCACTTTGGGGCAAAATTCTATTTTCTCTATGGTAATTATGAGTGTGCCTTGTATTTATAAAACAATGCCCATAAAACAAGATGAACCTCCATAAGTCATGTCCCAGGGCCACTCTTTACAGCTTTGCCTCAAATACTTCAAGCAAATCCAATGTCTGATTAATCAATTCCGGCCTAAGAAATAACAGCAAAGTTTGTATTTTTATTCAGAAATGAATTCTAATGGTTTTCTTAGCCTCCAGTTTGAAAATTTCATAAAATTCTTGGGAGTTTCCTTCTGAAATTAAGAAAGTGACACAAAGGAATTTAATTTTCCAATGATTCAGGCTTTCAAAAGAATCACACTCCTACATTCCCATTTCTGACACTTGACATGCCAGTGGTCTCCCTCTATTCCACTATATTAAAACCTCTTCTAAGGAAAAGATTATATGATGCTTTTCATATCAAGATGCAGAACATTGTGATGGTAATCAAAATAGGATCTTCTGCTATTTCTGTTTTAATATAATCAAATGCCTCTGATTGAATCTTTCCTTTATCAATCAAGAATCTTTACAGGAAGTAAAGTACAGAAACAAGAGTTTCCTTAATTAAAAACAGTGTGTGTATTTGTAACATTAATTATTTTAATGTGATTAAAGGTATTTCCCCGCAATGATGGACCTGCCCATTATGGGAAGCTTGATTAGGAGAGTTGTTTGGTAGGAGGGTCCCAAGTACCTTTTATTTTTTTTCTATTGAAGCACTGGGTCAAAGGGTTGTGATGCCCTCTAACTGTAAAAAATGATATAAATACTCTGAGTTGAGGTTTCACTTTGGGGCTTAGTTTTTGGTAAGAAGATTTGAGTACCAGATAAGGACTCTGGGAAGCTGCTAAAGAGCCCCTCAGCTTTGAGAACCTAGATATTGTGCTTCCCTCTCCAGTAATTATGGTCAGACAACTGTATCTGTCTGTTAAATTATGGTCAGCAGAGGAAGCCATGACAGTTGATTACTTTGGGGCTTACTGACTGAAAGTATTTGTTTGGCCAGATGAGGACTCTGGGAAGCTGCTAAGGAGCCTCCAACTTTGAGAACCTAGATGTAGTGCTTCCCTTTCTGATAATTATGTTCAGACAGTTGGAACTCTCTGTTCAATTCAAGCAGAAGAAGCCATGTCTGCTGCCTTTTTTGATTCTCTGTATTTTCTTTGAAGTTCAGGATGAAAGCTATATGTGCTTGACTAAAGGATTGATACATGTGCTTGATTAAAGCTATTATTAACCCCTTGAATATTGTTTTTCTTTTATGAATGCAAATCTAAGAACCCATGATAGCAGACCCCCCTGTGTATGTTGGGGTACTTACTGATACAAACACCACTAAGGCTGAATGAATTTTTCTGCCTCTTCACCCCTTCTGTCAAAGGTAGTTGCATTTGAGCAGAAGACAAGGTTGAATTTCAGTTAAAGCAGAAACAAAGAGGAAAATAATATGCATTAATAAACCTGACAGCACAAAAGTAAGCAAAAATGGGAAAACCAACTGGACTAAATTTTAAAAAAAAGGATGCAAAACAAAATAATACAATTTCAACTCAATGAAGAATAAATTCCTAAGGTATCTGAAAAAAAGTGTTGATTGCCAAAACATTAAGCAACAACAACTTTAAACATTATTATTACCCTCCCCGCTCAAATCAATCAAAACAGAGATCAGGAAAGACAAGAAGAAAGATGTCAGAATGCTGAGAAAAAACAATGATAAATCACAATTCCAGAGGACCAGTGATAAAATTTACTATGGAACTGCTGTCACTGAAGTACAGAATAAGACATATTTCAGACATGGTCAATGTGGACATTTACCTTGCTTAACTAAGGATATTTGACCCCCTCCTGAATTACTGTCTTGTCATAGAAGAAGGCTTGTATACCTCAATGAAACTGATAGTTTCAGCATTACCCAAACAGGACAAGTCATACATAACAGACAGTTCTGAGAAAAAGTGGTCTACTGGAGAAGGAAATGGCAAACAATTCCAATACCTTAGCCAAGAAAATCACATGGACAGAATTAAAATGATTAAAGATATAACACTTGAAGATGAACCCCTCAGTACAGAAAGAGTCCAACACCCTACTGGGAAAAAGTGAAAGATATCTAAATATAGCTATAGAACTAATGATGCAGCTGTGTCAACGTCAAAAGACAGCTCAACTCTGAATTTGTCTTGCAATGAAAGGAAAGTATAATGTCATAAAGATAAATGTAGCATAGAAACCTAGAATTGAAGATCTATGAACCATGGTAAGTTAGATGTGATCAAACAGGAGATGGAAAGATTAGACACTGGCATGTTCAATGGAAGTTAACTTAAATGGACAGAAATGGCAAATTGAATTCAGTGATCATTATATATACATACTACTAAGGTCAAGAATCCCTTAGGAGAAATGGAGTAACTAACCCTCATAGTCAATAGAAGGGGTAGAAAAGCATGACTGGGATATAATTTCAAAAATGACCAAATGATATCTGAATCCAAGACAGACTATTCAATATCACAGTAAGACAAGTCCATGCTTCAACCACTGATGCCAAAAAAGTTAAATTTAATCAATTCTATGAAGACCTATAACATCTTCAAGAAATAATGCACACATACACACACAAGACATCACATTCATCTTAGGCAATTGGAATGATAAAGTAGTAAATCAAAAAAGGATTGGAATAAAAGGCAAGTTTGGTCTTTGAATACAAAATGGAGCAGGACAGAGACTACTAAAGATTTTATTTTCAAGATAACTAAGTTATCATAACAAATGTTCTTTTTCAACAACCCAAAAGGTGAATGTATACTCATGGATGTCACCAGGTGGTCAATATAAAAATAAATTAATCATGTACTTTGTAGCCACAGGTGGAGGAGCAACAGTGAGTTAAAACTAGAACTTTAGTGGACTGTGGAATATATAATGAGCCATCAGACTATGAAACTATGGCCTAAATAACTTCCCTTATAAATATTAAATGGAAGTTTAAGGGATTAGATTTGCTGGATAGAGTACCTGAAGAACTACACCACTGAGAAAAAAGTACATTCCTGTCTTTTCCTATTACTTATTTTCCAGAGGTTTATCATATCCTATTTTCTAAAATCTATTCATTTCCTTAACTGCTTTTCTGTTTATGTTTTGTTGGATTTATCTTGTTTTGAAAGGGGTAAGTTGAGATCTCCCACTAGTATCTTTTTACTATTTCCTCCTATAACACTTAATTTTTTTTAAATATAAATTTATTTATTTAACTTTTTACATTCATTTTCACGAAATTTTGGGTTCCAAATTTTCTCCCCTTTTACCCCCTCCCCCCACCCCAATACACCAAGCATTCTAATTTTCCCTATCACCAATCAGCCCTCTCTTCTATCATCCCTCCCTTCTCTTGTCACCATCTTCTCTTTTGTCCTATAGGGCCAGATGACTTTCTATTCCCCATTAACTGTATTTCTTATTTCCTAGTAGCAAGATCAATACTCAACAGTTATTCCTAAAATTTTGAGTTCCAAATTCTCCCCATCCCTCCCTCCCCACCCATTCCCTTTGGGAAGGGAGGCAATTCAATATAGGCCATATCTGTGTAGTTTGGCAAATGACTTCGATAACAGTCGTGTTGTGTAAGACTTAACTGTATTTCCCTCCATCCTATTCTGCCTCCCGTTGTTTCTATTCTGTCTTGTGATCCTGTCCCTCCCTGAGTGTTGACTTCAAATTGCTCCCTTCTCCCATTGCCCTCCCTTCCATCATCCCTCCCTCCCTGCTTATCTCCTTGTCCCCCACTTTCCTGTACTGTAAGATAGGTTTTCATACCAAACTGAGCGTGCATTTTACTCCTTCCTTTAGTCGAATATGATGAGGGTAAACTTCATGTTTTTTTTCTCAGTTCTCCTCTTTTTCCTTCCACTAAAAAGTCTCCTTCTTGCCTCTTGAATGAGATATAATTTACCCCATTCCATTTCACCTTATCTCCTCCCACTACATTTCTCTCTCACCATTTACCTTAATTTCTTTTAAGATATGATCCCATCCTATTCAATTCACTCTGTGCTCTCTGTCTCTGTGTGTGCGTGCATGTGTGTATGTGTTTGTGTGCATGCATGTACGTGTGTGTGCGTGTGTGTGTGTGTATGTGTGTGTGTGTATGTCTGTGTATGGACCCACCAACTACCCAGATACTGAAAAGTTTAAGAGTTACAAATATTGTCTTTCCATGTAGGAATGTAAACAGTTAACCTTTGATAAGTCCCTTATGACTTCTCTTTGCTGTTTCCTTTTTCATGCTTCTTCTCATTCTTGTATTTGAAAGTCAAATTTTCTTTTCAGCTCTGGTCTTTTCATCAAGAATGATTGAAAGTCCTCTGTTTCACTGAAAGACCATATTTTCCCCTGAAGTATTATACTCAGTTTTGCTGGGTAGGTGATTCTTGGTTTTAGTCCTAGTTCCTTTGACTTCTGGAATATCCTATTCCATGCCCTTTGATCCCTTAATGTAGAAGCTGCTAGATCTTGTGTTATCCTGATTATATTTCGACAATACTGGAATTGTTTCTTCCTAGCTGCTTGCAATATTTTCTCCTTGACCTGGGAATTCTGGAATTTGGCCACAATGTTCCTAGGAGTTTCTCTGTTTGGATCTCTTTCAGGCGGTGATCAATGGTTTCCTTCAATACTTATTTTGCCCTCTGGTTCTAGAATATCAGGGCAGTTTTCCTTGATAATTTCATGGAAGATGATGTCTAGGCTCCTTTTTTGATCATGCCTTTCAGGTAGTTCCATAATTTTTAAATTGTCTCTCCTGGATCTCTTTTCCAGGTCAGTTGTTTTTCCAATGAGATATTTCACATTCTCTTCCATTTTTTCATTCTTTTGGTTTTGTTTTGTGATTTCTTGGTTTCTCAGAAAGTCATTAGCCTCCATCTGTTCCATTCTAATTTTGAGAGAACTATTATCTTCAGTGAGCTTTTGAACCTCTTTTTCCATTTGACTAATTCTGCTTTTGAAAGCATTCTTCTCCTCATTGGCTTTTTGAACCTCTTTTGCAATTGAGTTAGCCTATTTTTCAAGGTGTTATTTTCTTCAGCATTTTTTTGGGTCTCCTTTAGCAAGGTATTGACCCATTGTTCATGCTTTTCTTGCATCTCTCTCATTTGTCTTCCCAGTTTTTCCTCCACCTGTCTAACTTGATTTTCAAAATCCTTTTTGAGCTCTTCCATGGCCTAAGCCCATTGGATGTCTATTTCAGATGTTTGGGATACAGAGGCCTTGGCTTCTATGTCTTTCCCTGATGGTAAGCATTGTTCTTCCTCATCAGAAAGGAAAGGAGGAATATCTGTTCACCAAGAAAGTATCCTTCTATGGTCTTATTTTTTTTTCCCTTTTCTGGGCATTTTCCCAGCCAGTTACTTGACTTCTGAGATTCCTCTCCACCCTTGCCTCACTAGTGCTTGGGTCCTGAGATTCAAATGCTGCTTCCCAGCCTCAGGGTTTTCAGTGGAGGGAGGGGCTGTTATACAGTGTGAGAGATTAAGTTCTGGTCCTCAGGTGGGGGCAGGGTTGCCTCACAGGGCTCAGTTCCCTCTGGGGGTTTATGTGGAGACCTTCCACAATGGATGGAGCTCCTTCCTGCTTTGGGAGCCCTGGTCTCTGCTTCTGCCTCTGCCACTGCCTCCTGAGGGACCTGAGTTATGGAGACACCCTGCTCCCCTCTTGGCCAGCCAGATAGGGTCTGTCACTGACCTGTAGTGCCTGTGGGTGGTGGGACCTTTGTGGCCACCAGAGATTCTGTCCCTGAAGCCTGCTCAGATCTGCTCCTCTTGGGGCTGCGTGGCCAAGGCAGGTCTGGGCTCTACTCTGGGTCCGGTGCACAATGGACCTTTGGTGATGGTTTTTCAGGGCTCTCTGGAACAGAAATCTCCTCCACTGCATTGCTGTGCAGTTTCTACTGCTCTAGAAACTGTTGGGAGTTCTTTTTATAGGTAATTTATAGGCTGTGGGTTTGGAGCTAGCATATACGAATCTTTCTACCCTGCCATCTTGGCTCCTCCTCTCCAATGAGGACATAATTGATGGCATTTTTAGAAAAGAACAAATTGGCTTTACTAAGTGATGTTCTGTATCCTTTAACATTATACTACTGAGTTAGACATTTAGACAGTATAAGATCCCACTGAACTTACTTGTTGATTTAAAAATTGATTCTGTAGAGCAAAAGACTTTTAAAGCCACTCGTCCAACAAAGCTTCTTCTGTGCATATGTTATAACCATACAAGGTAGCCTAAAAGTTATAACTACACATGCCATTTTGTTTGGTTAGCTGTGAAGGTATAAAACATCAAAACATGATCCAACATTATTCTGGAGGAAGTTCGGCACAGATTGCAAATCAAAAGATAATCCTTCCTTAAGATGCCTAAGTTTTCCAAAGTCTTTTGTTTTATGTGTGACATTGTGCTGATTATATTAAGCCCTCAAAATGAGATCCATAATCACTCAGAAGAATGTCTATCTATCAATATATGCAACTGAATGGACAATTAAATGTCTTTTATCCATTTGCAGTTATATCGACAAGTTAAAAAGTTCATCAAACAATATATCTCTATGGAGCATATATTGTGAATGCATAATGAACTAAATGTATTCAGAATAGAACAGAAGCACAGTGACCTGGATTTTCCCTTTAGGAATTTTACAATTCTTTTGATCTCAAGTTTCTCCTTCCAACAAAAGTCTATCCTTCTTAATCTTAATATTTTAATATCCTTCCAGTGATATTGTACAATAACAATACATAAAATTATGTTGTTTCCAAATGATTGTAGCTGAGGTTCACCCAAAAAGTAATGAAGAAGAGAATGGTGGGCATAAGCAAGTGATAGAAGTGCACAGATCATAGAAAAAGTAGTAAAAAGGATGCCACCAGAGAAATAAAGGAATGGAGGGAAATGGACCAGCCATATCCAGAGAGTATGACAAAACTGATAGACATTTCACATGTGATACAATATCAAGAAAAGATGAGAAAGATTTCTAGCAGTTTGGGGAGTCCTCTGTGGTCAATATATGAGCGATAGAGGGATGGAGAAATACTCGCAATGGTGGATGAGGATGAGTAACAATTTGCTTTATCAAAATGAGTTCTCACATTGATTATATATATATAATGTATGTATATGTGTATATACACATATATGTGTGTGCATATAGATATATATTTATATATGTGTGTGTGCATGTAGATATATATTTATAGATATATATGTGTGTGTGTATATATATATATACACATACTTATATATGGAGTAATTTTGAGTTTCACCCCTTCCCTGGAACCTCAGTTGCCTCATCTGTAGAAAAGGGAATAAACCAAGTCTTTTGCTAAACTACTTGAAGTTTTTTCCCTACTACCGTGTCATATCTGTTTTTATTAGATACATTCCATCAGTGATAACAAGGTTAAGCCACCAGTTCCCCACCCCACTCTTTTGTTTCTCCTGAAATTCTATTTTTCCATTTGATAATAGATCACAAAGCAGTCTACTTTTGAAAATCAGTCCATTGCAATCCATGAAGCCTATTTTAATTAGGTTTCCCCTGGATAAGTTAACCTGCATTTCAGTAACTGATCCCAGTTACCCAGGTACAAGCAAACACTTCTCCATCATATGAATGTGAAACAGCTAGAACTGACAAGAAGCATTTTTTAACTAAATTGTGAATTTTCTCCTTTTATCTCCTATAGCATACTTAGGGGTAATTGAACATTCATTTGTTGTGTCAAATGTCCAACTAGATCAGGTCAAGCAGTATTCATTTCTATTTTATTTCTGAAACTGACCATGATAAGGAAACAGCCCCTAAAAGTCCTCCACACCAATTGTCCTGAATGTGACATAGTGGAAAGAGCAGTGGTTATTTCCCTGCCTCAAACAATATTGTGGAGAAGGAACAGGATGAGGAAGAACAGCCACAGCAGCAACAACAAGGATATATATATGTATATACACACATACATATATATGTATATATATATACACACATGTATATATGCATATATACAATGTATACATATACACACATATACATATATGTATATGTGTATGTATATATGTATGTATGCATAGCGTGTGTGTATAATATGTATGTATATATGTGTGTATGTATATATGCATATGTATATATACACAGTATATATTTGTATATGTGTGTATATGTATATAAAATGTATATACATATACATACATATACACATATCTATATATGTATAATATACACATACATACATATGGAGGGCTCTTTACAGTTTTTCACTTGCAAAGCTCCTGGCATATCCATTTTATCATTTGATTAACACATCAGTCTTATCACCTAGGCAGGCGAGTCAGTATTATCCTTGTTTTATAGATTAGGAAACTGAGATCTGAAACACAAAATGTTTTCCAAAATCTAGTAAGTGGTAGGACTGCTACTACACCTCAGATTTGTCTGACTTCATTCCAACACCCTTTTCACTATGTCATCGTCTTCTTGCAACTGCATTTTACAATGTTTATTGACTGAGTAGATGGATAGACAGATAGATAAATAAAAGAATGATGTGAAGAAACTATTGGACCATTGAAAAGCTGCATTTAAGTATTTGCTCAAATGACAAGCATGCATAGATGTGGGCCAGATGTGTCTCCGCACTCTATGGTAAGCATTACTATTATATATCGCTTACCCTGATGTGAGCCAACATCCCAGTATATAACTGGTCCATGCTTTATGCATGCCCCTAGAATCAATCACTTATTAGTTGCCTTTTCCTGGACTAGTAACTTATTTTCTCTGATTCTTTGATTCATTCATTTATTTTTTTAAAAAACAGGGATGGAGAGAACAATAATACCAGTGCTACCTTGTTTGTTAGTCTATTATGAGGAAAGCACTCTGTAAATCTGAAGCCCTAGAAAAATGTTATTTTTATCCCTATGAGTAATAATGTTGCAGTTTAAAATACAACCTCTAAAGTAGCTCTTCTCTTGTTGTTATTGCACTCTTTTCATTAATTTATTTTCTACGAATAGCTGGTTGTATTCAAATTTTTTTATGTTGTTTTCTTTTTTTTTTGGAAGAGAAGGTTAGAAGGGGTATATTGAAGATTCCAGTTATTTTGTTTGGTATTAGCAATCAGTTAATCAATAAATATTCATTAAATGCCTACTATATGTCAGGCACTGTGTTAAATGTTGAGGACACAAAAAGAGGCAAAAGACAATCCCTACTTTCAAGAAGTTCACAATATAAAGTGAAGATACAATATGTAAACAGATATGTACAGAAAAAAAATATATATACATATACATATATTATATATATATATATAGAATAAATAAGAAATAACTAGCAAATAGAAGGCATTAGAATAAAGAGGGGGTTGAAAAAAAACCTTCCCAGCTAAAGAAGAGATTTTAGTTCCCTGTGTATTATATAAATAAATGTTTTCAACTCAATATTTATTTCTCATATTCTCTTCCTTATATCTTTACAATAGTTAGGTATATGATATGGCCAGAGGGGGGCAATTACCCCACACCTTTTCCCTCTTTTGATTGGTTTAAAGCTTAGTGTTGCACTAAGCTCATGGGCTGGTATTGCCTCTACTAAGTATTTTCCATAAGTACATGATAACCTATATAAGTAAAAGAATAAAATAAAACATTTCAAATGCTCAGTAAGATATCAGTACTATTTATCATTAAAGTTTTGAAAAACCTACCTCCATAAAAGCCTGGCTTTACTTCTTAGATGGAGATCACTGGTCTGTATGATGCTTGGGAATGAAATCCAATCCATCCAAAACCTAGTTTTCTCTTGGGGACAGCAAAACTAAAGGGGCAAGGGAACTATCTTAAGACCTCAACAAACAACTATGAGGAGATCATTGGTTTGATCATCCATATTTAAATATCTATCATGGAATTAATTCTTTTAACACTACATGAACTTTATAACACCATTTCACTGATCATTGGTTTGCTATTGTCATGTAGTCATTATGTTGGCTATTGAAGAAAATGTAAGCTACATGAGGACAGGAGCTGGGACATTTTTTAGCCAAATTCCCGCTGTCTTAAAAAATACCTTAAATAGAGCTCATTAAAGATAATGATAACTAAAAGCAACTCACAAGTATTATCTTGCCCAGAGTTAAACAGTTAGTATCATATTTGACCTTGTCTTCTTGACTCTAGCATTAGTGCTCTATCCACTATGGCAAATAGAAAAAGAAGCACAAAAACTAATTGGAGAAAATAACTCCTTAAAAGGAATAATTGGACAGAAGGAAAAGAAAATGCAAAAGTCAACTGAAGAAGACAGTTTGATAAAATATAGAATCGGGAAAAGTAGAAGCTAACAAATCTATGAGACAATAAGAATCAGTCAAACAGAATCTAAAGAATGAAAAGATAAAAGAAAATGTAAAATATCTAGTTGGAGAAAGAGCTGACGGAAAATAGATCCAGGAGAGAAAATCAATAAAGGAATTTTTGATGATGAACACAAAACTGTTTATTTTTGTGTTTTAGTTAAGTACTATTATTAAGTGTAAGTACAGAGAGAAAACTCAGCTCATTGTTTCTAATATTAACACATTTTGAAAATGGTCTCAAGAAGACAGGCCAATATGTTACAGTTTAATTAATAAGAAACATATGTCTTATTTTCTCACATCTTATATTATAATATACCACAAGAAAATGGAATTTGTTTTCATTGTTTCCTCAGAAAAAATATGTCTATTATTTTACACTATTATTTTGTCATTTCAGTTGTGTCTGATTCTTCATGACCTCATTTGTGATTTTCATGGCAAAGATACTAGATCAGTTTGACATTTCCTTCTTCAGCTGATTTTACAGATGAGGAAACTGGGGTAAAAAGACTTATGTGACTTGTACACGGCTAGTAAATGTCTGATGCCATACTTGAACTCATGAAAATAGGTATTCCTAACTTCAGGCCTGGCATTTTATTCATTGTGCCTCTTAGATTACTTTAATCTTACTTTAAGATACTTTAATCTTACTTTAAGATACTTTAATCTTAAAATGTCCTTAGAATTTGGCACTTTATCCTACAAACATATATACATAGATAGATAGATAGAGATGTGTACATATGAATGTATTTGTGTGTATGTGTGTGTATATACATATACATATATATATATATATATAGAGAGAGAGAGAGGAGAGAGGAGGGAGAGGAGAGAGATGTGTATATATGTGCATATATATATACACATATATATATGTATATATATTAAGATCAAAAGTCATAAAAAAGCAAACAATGAAATAAAATGGTACCTCTTTGGAAAAGACTTCTGGGAACCAAGATGGTGGAGTAAACAGTAAATTGCTGTAAATCTCCTCTATCCTCCTTCCCCCCTAAAAAATCATAAAGTAGGGTCCCAATTCAAATCCTGGAACAGCAGAAGCAATAAAATGATAGGGTGAAGCAAACTTTTAGCCCCAGAGACTTGGAAGATCAGTAAGAAAAATCCATCTCACTCAGATTAAAAGGGAACACATTCCAGGACAGGAAGCTTCCCAGGAAACCATCATGAAGCCCTACTTCAGCAACCAGCAGGAAATCCTGATCTTTAGTGTGGTGGAACAGGCAAACACCAACACTCCACATTCTTTATCATAGCCAGAGGAATGGACAGAATCCATCTCTGAGAAACACCACATGTTTTAGTGTAGCCCTGGGCAAGCAGGCATTCTCTAGCAGAACAAGAAAGTAGGCCAGACATCCATAGGTTTCAGTGTAGTCCCAGGAAAATGCATGAACACCCTGTCAGGCCTCAGCGTATCCTAGACTCTAGCACTAGAACTCAATCTCAGAACTAGGTAAGCTTCCAGATCCCTACAGCCTCCAGCACTACCAAGCACCCCCTACACCATCCCCTTAACACAATAGTAGAACTGAGGGCCCCTGAGGGGTAAAAATACCCAGGGTCTGTAGCCACTGGAATAAGAGGCCTTAAACAGTATCCCTTCCACCTCAGGAGTGGAGCTCAAATTAAAAAAAAAAAAGCTAAAACAAAAACAATGAGGAAAAAAAATAATCTTATCTTAGAAAGTTGGTGATAGGGAAGAACAAGACAAACTCAAAAGAGGGCAACAATGTCAAAACAATGATGGGAAAAACCCCCCAAAAAACAGTAAGTGCTTCTAGGCAAAAAAAAAACTCATGAAGAGTTAAAAGAATTTAGAAAATCATATAAGAGAGGTGAAAAGAAAAAAAGAAATAAGAATATGCAAGGAGAATTATGAAAAAAGGTCAAGAGCTTGGAAAACTGCCTTTAAAATAGGATTGGTAAAATGAAAAAGGAAATACAAAACTTCTCTGAAGGAAGTAACTCCTTAATGAGTACAATTGGCCAAATGAAAAAAAAGTACAAAAACTAGTTGAGGAAAAGAACAGCTTAAAAGTTAGAATTGGGCAAGTGAAGCTGACTCTATAAAATATCAATAACCAAACCAACAAATTCCAAGGAATAAAAATAAAAAGAAGAAAATGTAAAATGCTTCATCAGAAACAACAGACCTGAAAAACATAACCAGAAGAATCAATATCAAAACTGGTGAATTACTTGAAAGTTACAATCAAAAGGAGAACATGGACAGCATTTTTCAAAAAATTATCAAGGACAATTACCCTGATGTCTTGGAACCAGAGAGCAAAATAGAAATCGAAAGAATACACTGATCACCTCAAGAAAAAGACCCCAAAATAAAAACTACAAAGAATATTATAGTCAAATTTCAGAAATCTCAGGTCAAGGAAAAAATGCAGCAAGTGGCTAGAAAGAAATAATCCAAATATCAGGGAGCCGTAATCATGATTACATGGGACTTGGCAGCTGCACCATTAAAGGACTGGGGGTCATGGAACATGGATATTCTGGAAAGCAAGCTAGGAATACAACAGAGTCACTTACCCAGCAAAAGTAAACATAATACATCCAGGAAAAAAATGATCATTTAATGAAATGGAAGGATTTTAAGCCTCTATAAGACCAGAAGTAAACCACAACTTTGACCTCCATTATCAAGAGCAAAGAAAAGTATAAACAGGTTAAAAAAGAAAAGAAAACATGAGGGATTCAATAGAAGCAAATCATTATATCCTTACACAGGAAGATGATACTTGGAATTCTTTTAAAAAATTGTATCATTAATAGTACAGCTAGAAGGAATAAGATAGACAGAGGGCATGGGTATTTGGTAAATTAGAAAGAATGACAAAAAATTTAAGGGATGAGAAAGCAATATAACGGGTGAAAAAGGAAGCAAGAGGCAGAATGAGGGCAAAGTTTTTCACATGAAGAGGCATAAAAGCCTATTACTGAGTGGAAGATGGGAGGGTGGGAGATAGGTATCACTTGAACCTTATGCTCATCAGTTTTGGCTCAAAAAGGGAATCATATAAACAATCAGCTGAATATATTAATCTATCTTACATGACAGGGAAGTAGGAAGAGAGGAGATAAAGTAAAGGAATGGTGGAAACTGACAGAAGGGAGGGGATAGACAGAAACAAAACAATGGTGAGAAAGGAAAGGAAAGAGAGGACAGATAGAAGGATGGAGGAAAATACATAGTGAAAATTCACAGGAAATAACTGAATGTAAATGAGATGAACTCTCCAATAAAGCAGAAGGGAATAGCAGAGTATATCAAAAATCAGGATCCTATAATGTGTTGTTTACAAGATACACACTTGAAGCAGAGAGACACACAAAGTGAAATGAATAGGTATTATAATTTAGTTGAAGTAAAACAAAAAAACAGTAGGGGAGCAATGTTGGTCTCAGAAAAAGGAAAAGGGAAAAAAGTAGACCTAATTAAAAGAGACAAGGAAGTAAACTACATCTTGTTAAAAGGTATCGTAGACAATGAAGCAATATCAGCACTAAACATACATGAAAGGGACCCCAAATTATAAACAGCAAGGAATATCATTGCCAAACTCCAGAACTATCAAGTTTGTCCATATTGTGTAACCGGATTGTTTTGTTTTGTTTTGTTTTTTCCCGTTTTTACCTTTTTATGCCTCTCTTGAGAACTGATTTTGAAGATCAAATTTTCTATTGAGTTCTGGCCTTTTCATCAGGAAGGTCTGGAAATCTCATTTCATTGAATGTCCATCTCCTTGCTTGAAATATTACGCTCAACTTTGCTGGGTAATTAATCCTTGGTTGTAGTCCCAGCTCCTTTGCCTTAGGGAATGTCATATTCCAATTCCTTCAGTCTTTTAATGTAAAAGCTGCAAGGTCCTGTGTGATCCTGACTAGCTCCTTGATATTTGAATTTTTCTTTCTGGATTCCTGCAGTGTTTTATCCTGTACTTGATAGTGAAGATGCTACATAGACTATTAGGGAAAATTGAGGAAAGAGTCCTCCCAAATTCTTTTTATGATACAAATATGATCGTGATACTTAAACTAGGAAGAGCCAAAAGAGAGAAAGAAAATTATAGACCAATTTCTCTAATGACTATAGATGCAAAATTTTAAATAAAATTTTAGCAAAAAGAATGCAGCAACTTATCATGAGAATAATACATTATGATCAGGTTGGATTTATACCAGGGATGCAGGGCTGGTTCAATATTAGGAAAACTATTAACATTATTGCTCATATCAACACCAAAACTAATAGAAACCAAATGATTATCTCAATAGATGCAGAAAAAAGCTTTTGACAAAATATAACACCCATTCCTGTGTCCTCCTCTTCACATCTCCCATTACAATCCCTTCTCACCCTTAAATAGCATTTATTATTATCACATCATTTAATTTATACCCACTCCCTCTGTGTATATCCCTTTTACATTTCATAATAAATATACAATTCTCAAGATTAACAAGTATCACCTTTCCTTACAGAGATGTAAACAGTTTGATACTTACAACTACTTACAACTCTAGGAGGTAGAAACTACAAGATTAATATTCACATTTTACAATTTAAAAAATCAAGTGATTTGCCTGTGCTCACAAAATTAATGTTAGAGTAAGGATTCAAATTCAGGTCTTCTGATTCTAAGTACTTCACATGAAACTGAGAATCTATAATTTTGTAATAAAGTATTGTAAACTATGATCCATTGGTAGACATTTTTAAATGACTAAACTTTATTCATGGTGCTGACTTTAGAAGTAGAGAAAAACAAAGACCTTCAGATTTAGAATTGGAAAATTTCACTTAGAATTATATAATCAGACAGGTAGGGGTTTGATGTCCTTTGTTGCTCTGCATATTTTTATCCCTCATTTGTGAGAAATTTGTAGAGATTTGAATTTGGGTTTGTTTTGTTTTTTGATCCAGCAATGAATATTCACTATTGCATGCTTATCTTTAGATAAGGTCATTTGGACAAAATGTTGTATTAAAAACCTTTTTAAAAGGCCATTGGTGACACCTGTAACTAATAGAAATTTATTTTAATGGAATTAACTGTCCAGATGACCTTATCTCAAGAAAGATGCATTTTTGTGAATATTTATTTATACTTAAATAATACAATAAACTTTAAAGGGAAATGGGACATGATTTAGAAGTTTTCCACAATTTGTATGAGTTCATGCGCATTAATAAAGCCTTAGAACTCAAATTAAGGAGGCTATGGAGACTTGGCTTGAACAGAACCAGGAGAAAATGAGCCTCTTAAAACTTACGTCAATGACAGAGTGTAGGGGAGAAATTCTAGGGTATTCGAGGATGAAAGAGAATCTGGGTATTTGACAGGAGAAATGAATGTGGAAGTAACTGGATGTTCAGTTGTCAGGGGGACTGACAAGGTGAAGAAGCATAAATGGTTGACAAGCTAGATACAGACAGCCTCCGTGAGTTTCATACAAGGTAGAAATTAAGTGACGGTGATGGCAATGGAGACACCACATATGTCACCAAGTTTGTGGAAACAGGAAAAAGTTTTGAAGAGAGTTATGTTTCATCATTGAATGATGATAGACTTCAATTATTAAGCTTTTTCTTGTTGTGTTCTTGTTTGTTTTTGATTAGAAAAAGGCATGAAAGGTAATTATTTAATGAGCTTCTGTTTGGAATAAGTAGATATAAATGCTGACTAATCTATAAGGGTATATGGTTCTGAGGGAATGAGAATATTGCCTTTGGCCATGGACCCACAAAGTTGTGTTCCAATTGGTACTTTGGTTTTAAATATTGCAAAATACTATGTTTCTACCTACATCATGTTTGAATGAATTCTAGCAGACATACTCCAAATCAAATTGAGATTGACATATCTGTCCAAATGATACTTTGTTCATTATTTAGCAGACATTTTGGTGGTTTTGGGGGAGAGGGGTAGTTTCTGCAAGGAAATTTCCTGGATAGAGAACATAGAGATAATTAAAGCATTTGGGAACCCTGGAAGAACCTCTGAATTTGAGTCATAATTAGCCAAAAAAACATATGTAGTCCATTAAGTTGGGGATGGAGAAAGGGTCTCCCCTATCATAGAAAATGTTCTACCAGTTAGAGAGAGGGAACAGTAGAACAGGGTAATGGTAGGTAATGAAAAGAAGGAATGGCAACCATGTGGAGGAGATATAGATTTGTAAAATACTTTTATGGGGAGGGAGGGTACTCCCTCCATGTTTGCATCCTCGGATACATTCCCTTTTACCCTTTGCTGCTATACAGTTCATCTCTGAAGGCTTGGCCAGAGTAGGTAACCAATGTTAGTTCATTCTCAAACTTGTCTTTTTTTTAATCTCAGCTAATAAAGGTGTTCGCACTTCTTCAACAATTCTGTCCAAAGTTTCAGCATTCTTCCTAATCTGTTTGGCTATCGGGGAGAGATAGAGAAAACAGGTGAATCAATAGCATATTTTGCATAATAATAAATAACATAGAATTTAAAAGAATAACCATATTTCCATAGAATTTAAAGATTTACCAACTGTTTTGACCACAATGTCCTTATGATTCAGGTACTGCATGTATAGTAATTCCCCTTTTATAGATATGGAAACTCAGATACTAAAAAGATAAGTGATTTGCCTTATATTACACATTACACTGTTGTATATCATAATAGAATAACAGGGAATTTTGTTGTTGCTGCTGTTGGTTTTAGTTTAGTTTTTTCTTTTTAATTTAAGGTTTCCTTAACTATTTCTCATCTAGTAAACCTAAAATTGTGGCAACTAGATGCCACAGTGGATAGACTACTGGACCTCAAATCAGAAAGACTCATCTTTATGAGGTGAAATCTGGTCTGAGATACTTACTAGCTATATGATCCTGGGCAACTCACTTAGCTCTATTTGCCTCAGTTTCCTCATCTGTAAAATGAGCTGAAGATTGAAATGGCAAACTTGTACAGTATCCTTTCCAAGAAAACCCTAAAAGAAGTCACAAAGAGTCTGACATGACTGAAAAAGACTGAAAAACTGGAGGAGCAAAGATGGCAGAGTAGAAGGATGGACCTACTCTAGTTCCCCCCCCCCACAGCCCTTAAAATACCTGTGAAAATGGTTTGAAACAAATTCTAGAGCAGCAGAAGTCACAAAATGAAAGACGAAAACAGATTTCCGGTCTAAGACAGCCTGTAAGGCCTACAGGAAATGTCTATTGCACTGGTCTTTGTGACAAGCACAGCCCTGTGTGGTATAAACAGTATAAACAGAACTGGAGCAGATTTTAGGGTGCTGAATTACCGATAACTACTGCTTAATCCACAAATGGCAAAGACAGCTTCAAAGGTCAGTAAGAAAGCACTTTCACCTGGGTGAGAAGAGGGTAAGGTCCAGCCCCAGCCTTAGCCCAAGGGCAGTGGCAGCCACTGCAGCAGCAGTTTCCATTTTTGGAGCCCAAGGCTTAAAGACCTTGGGGGAATCCAGTGGCTGATCTGGGTTTCAGTCCTGAGTGGCCTTACTAAGGTGAGGAGCAACATCTGCAGGATGCAACTGGTGGCCTATTCACAGTTCCAGGGCAGAAAGCAGTTCTTTTGGCAGCTCACAGATCAGAGTGCAGGGTAGGAGAAGAATAAACACCAATTCCTTGAATATGCCACCTTGGAAAAACTGAGAACTTACATGTCCTTAGAGATATCTCAGAGAACAGCTGCACAAAACCTCTGAAGCTTAGGGTAGTATACCCTCCACTTGATATAGGACTCAAAGGTCAAGTAAATAACTGGGAAAATGCACCAAAAGGGGAAAAAATAAGAATTTTGAAGGTTATTTTCTTGAAAAGTTATTTTCTCCCATCCTTTTACATGAGAAAGAGCAAAGTATACAATCAGAGGAAGATAGCAAGGTCAAGCCTTCTACACCCAAAGCCTCCAAAAAAAAAAAAAAAAAGCAATAGTCTCAGGCTATGGAAGAGCTCAAAAAAGATTTTGAAAATTAAATAAGAGAGGTGGAGGAAAAAAATGAGATGAGAAATGACAGCAATGGAAGAAAATCATGAAAAGCAAGTCAATAACTTGCTAAAAGAGACCTATAAAATGCTGAAAAAAAAACCTTTAAAAATAAACTAACCCAAATGGCAAAAATGGTCCAAAAAGCCAATGAGGAGAAGAATGCTTTACAAAGCAGAATTGGCCAAATTGAAAACGATATTCAAAAGCTTACTGAGGAAAATGGTTCTTTAAAAGTTAGAATGAAATAAATGGAAGTTAACGACTTTTTGAGAAACCAAGAAATTATAAAACAATACCAAAAGAATGAGAAAATTGAAGAAAATAGGAAATATCTCATTGGAAAAACAACTGATCTGGAAAATGGATCCAGGAGAAATAATTTTAAAATTATTGTTCTACCTGAAAACCATGATCAAAAAAAAGAGCTGAAATATCTTCTTCCAAGAAATTATCAAAGAAAACTGTCCTGATATTCTAGAACCAGGGGGTAAAATGGAAATGGAAAGAATTCACTGATCATCTCCTGAAAGAGATCCAAAAAGGAAAACTCCTAGAAATATTGTAGCCAAATTCCAGAGTTCCCAGGTCAAGGAGAAAATATTTCAAGCAGCCAGAAAGAAACAATTCAAGTATTGTGGTAATACCATCAGGATAACACAGGATTTCACAGTTTCTACATTAAGGTATCAACGGGCTTGACTATGATTTTTCAGAGGTCCAAGGACATAGGATTAAAAACAAGAATCACCTACCCATCAAAACTGAGTATAATACTTCAGGGGAAAAAAGGAGACCAGATAAGACCAATAAATGGAGACCAGAGCTGAATAGAAAATTTGACTTTCAAATATAAGAACAAAGAGAAACATGAAAAGGTAAACAGAAAAGAGAACTCTTAAGGAACTCATTAAAGTTGAACTATTTACATTCCTACATGGAAATATGTTATTTGTAATTCATGAGACCATTTCAACATTAGGGTAGTTAAAGGGAATACAAACATATATACATACATTATATATACATATATGTGTGCATGGGTATGTATGTGTATGTATATTATATATGTGTAGGTATGTATATATACATAGGTATATATGTGTATGCATATATAAATACGCATGTATATATATATATATATATATATATGTATGTGTGTATATGTATATGTATATACATAGATAGAGGGCACAGGGTGAACTGGGAGAATACCTAAGAAATAAAATTTACTATAGAGTCGAATAGACTAGCAGTAATATAAATGGAGAGATAGAATGTAGCAAATCATTTCACACAAAAGTGTCAAGAAAGAGCTTTTATAATGGAGGGAAAGAGGGATTAGATGAAAGGCAATAAATGAACCTTACTCTCATGGGATTTGGCTTAAGGAGAGAATAATACACACTCCATTGGATATTGAAATCTATTTTACTTTGCAGGAAGGCAGGGGGCAAGGGAATAGGAGAGGAAAGATAATAGAAGGGACAGCAAATTGAGGAAAGGGATAATCAGAAGCAAACATCATTGTGGGAAGACAGGTCAAGGAAGGGAATGGAATAAATGGAGGGCAGGATAGGTAATGTGGTTAGTCTTTCACAACATAACTATTATGGAAGTGTTTTGCATGGCTACACATGTATGACCTACATAGAATTTCTAGTTTTCTCAATGAGGGTGGGGCAGGAAGGAGGAAGTGAGAGAATATGGAACTCAAAACTTTAAATATGAAGATGAAAAATTGTTTGACCATGCAACTGGAAAATAAGATGTACAGACAATGGGGTATAGAAATCTATTTTGCCCTACAGGAAAATAGAGGGGAGAGGGATGGAAGAAGGGGAGGTAATATAAGGAAGGACAGACTAGAGAAAGGGGTGGATGGGGGCATGTTGTCCTGTGGTGGAGGGGTAAAGAGAGATGGGGAGAAAATTTTGAATTCAAATTCTTCTGGAATTGAATGTTGATAACTGACAAACCAACAATTTATATATTTAAAAAAGACGGAATAATTAAAAAAGAAAAAAAACTTAGAATTAAAAGAGGTGTAAGATACAATGACCAATGTCTAAGTAGATATGACACTTGGATTAGAAAAAGTACAAGTAAGTTAGAATTATGTTTGGCCATTTGACTGAACAACCAGAGATATAAATAGCAGAAAGCCCCTTAAAGATATTTCATATATACTTTCACAGTGCAACTGTCTTAATCATCTGGTAAATAAATACTCCTCAATGTCTGCAAAGCAAGTCTACTTTGAATTAAATTGGATATTGTGGGAGCATTTGTATCTCATCCAAATGATTTACTGGCTACTTAGAGATTAATAAAAGCTCTCAGAATGTTTAAGACTCAAATTTAGAATTTCTGGTAGTTTCTAAATATCTACTACATGAATCTCTATATTCAAATGTGTATTCATTTTCCTCTCTGGTGTTTGCTTAAGGAACTTTTCCAGAAAGCAGCCTCTGTATTGCAGTAAGGTGAATATTTTCAGCATAATCAATTCAATCATATGGTCTATATAAAATATGTTAATTCTGTAAATATGACTACTAATACTCAAGTATTCCTCAAATGCTTATATTATCACAAATATCATTGACAAAATTGTGTCATTAAAAGTTTGAGGAGAAAGAATATTAATTCATGCAACGTGACATGTTCATAATTGAGGTGATTTCCAGCAGTATCCAGGGAGGTCAATCTTCCTAGCAAGGTTTATGTGCCTTTGAGAAGAAATAAGGTTAGAGAATTAATTTCATCAACATGCCTGAATATCTAACAATAGTTAAGGAAGTCGGAGCTGATCTTCTTCAGGTAAAAAATAGTATCAATTGTTTTGTTTTGTTTTTCAAAACTTTGATTACCATGTGTGATCGAGAATGGAGTGGAGAAACCTAGTTTTCACTTTTGCTGCTGAATATCAATGCCTTCTACACTACTAACTACCCTTTTTGCTTTAAAGTTTGGTACTGAAAATAATAGACTGGGTTTTTCTGTCTACTTTTTAATACCTGAGTTTATAGCTCTGAAAAAATAGACTCCTTTGTGAAATTTCATTCTCTTCTTTTATTTCTCATCACATGTCCATGTATGACTTCCCCCCCCCCCCCTCTAATTCTAAATGGAAACTCTGACTTGGAAAGTGTAGAATCTCAGGGACCAAATCAGCTTGAAATTTAAGACCCTCCAGAGTCTTATGTCTGCCCCTTCCTTATTTAAAAGCAAGAACTGAAAAACTGACAGTATTAAACATCTGTTCACTTTGGTGATAATGTTCCTCCTTCAACAAGCGGCCCCAAATTGCCTCCATTCAATCCCTTCACCCTTCTGTTCCAGAAGACCTGGCTAAAGCAAGTCTGTTGTTGATGCTGATTATCATGAATCTATATCAGTTACTTTGAAAACATGTCTTAGTTGAAATCACTTTTTAATCATTCATTTAGTTGTTTTGAATATAATTCAACATTATATATGAAAGGATAGATTTGGAATTAAAACAGTCAGTGTTCAAATTCTTCCTATATCACTTATTACCTGTATAATCATGAGCAAGTCACTAAACCTCTTGGAGACTCAGTTTTCTTAACTGAAAAAGAAAACATATAATAATAATTAGAAAACTTATCACACAACTTTGTTGTAGATTAAATGTTTTAATCTGTATAATTTGATTTTAAAATTTTAAATCATTTTCAGCTATTTCATATATATACATATATATACATACATGTATATATATATACACACACATACATACATATATTTATGTGTGTGTGTACATGTGTGTGCAATGAGAGTTAAAGATTTTCCCCAGGTCTATTAATAGGCCTCACATGGAGTCCATTAAGGGAAGCTTGATTAGGGGAGGTTTGTTTTGTAGGAAGGCCCACACTTCTTATTAATTGCTACTGAGGTCAGGAGGGTCTTGATGGTCTCTGGCTCTGAAAAGTGTCTATGTATACTCTGAGGTGAGGTTTTGCTGTAGCCAAATTCCAGAGGAACTAGGTCAGGAAGAAAATATTGCCAACATCCAGAAAGAAAGAATTAAAATATCATGGAATCATATTCTGAATCAAACAAGATTTAGCAGCTTCAATGTTAAAGGAGAGGGGGCTTGAAATATGATTTCCAGGAGACAAAGGAACTATGATTATCATAAAAATAACGTACACAGCAAAACTGGTATAACCTAATGAAATAGAGACCTTTAAAGCATTCCTGATGAAAAGACCAGAGCTGAACACAAAGTTTGACTTTCAGATAGAAGACTCAAGAGAAGGATAAAAAGGCAAACATGGAAGGGAGGTCATAAGGGAATTCATAAGGTTAAACGTTTGTATTGCAATTTGAAAATGATGCCTATGAACTCTATACTTTATTTATGCCTAAGAACTTTATACTTATTAGGGCAGTTAGAAGGAATCTACATAAAGGACAGATATGAGTCAATTAGATTGGGATGACCTCAAAAAAAAGGGGGACAAAAAGAAAGAGGGATACACTAGGAGAGGGGTGAAAGAAGAGTGGGGAAAAGGTTCTCAAATAAAAGAGGAATACAAAGAAAAGCTTTTAAAGAGGAAGGAAAAATGGGGAGGGAACAACCATTTGACATCACTTTCTCTGAAATTAGTTCAAAGATAGAATAATGTCCATACATGCAGTTGGGTATAGAACTCTATCATAACCAATAGGGAAGTAGGATGGGAAGGGGATGAAAGTAGGGGAGGGCAGATCAAGAGTAACAGCAGTTAGAAGCAAAACCACTTTTGAGGGGGGACATATCTTAGAAAAAGAAATTGAATAAGGTATAAGTGAGTTCCCTAAGGAAAGATCTCCAGGAAAAGATGGATTTGCAAGGGAATTTTCCTAAACATTTAATGAGCAATTAATTCTGATACTATATAAACCATCTGAAAAAGTAAAGGAGCTTTACAAAATTCACATGGGGATACATGAGGGAAGGGGGGAAACTATAGACTAATTTCCCTAATGAATACTGATGAAAAAATAAAATAATAGCAAAATGATTATAGCCACATATCACAAATATCATATGTGGTGACAGATGGTATTCATATCAGGAATGTAGGACTAATTAAATATTAGGAAACCTATAAGCATAATTGACCATATCAATAACAAAGATAAAAATCATATGATTATCTCAAGAGAT
Source organism: Bettongia penicillata ogilbyi (assembly GCA_023548195.1). NCBI lineage: Eukaryota > Metazoa > Chordata > Mammalia > Diprotodontia > Potoroidae > Bettongia > Bettongia penicillata. The sequence continues at coordinate 51,638 of JAJHZJ010000330.1, forward strand.
ACATAAAAAAACTTATGACAAAATACAACACCCATTCCTATTAAAAACAATAGATAACTTAGGAAGGAATAAATGGAACTTTTCACAATGTGATTAATAGTTGCTATCTAAATCAAAGAACAAGTATTATCTTTAATTGAGATAAAGTAGTAACCTTCCTAATAAGGTCAGGTATGAGACAAGGATGTTCATTATCGTCACTATTATTTAATGTTGTACTAGATATGCTAGCTATAGCAACAAGACAAGGGAAAATGGAATAAATAAAAATAGGCATCCAAGAAACCAAACTATCAGTCTTTGCAGATAATAAGATTGTTTACTTAGAGAACTCTATAGGATAAGTTAGGAAGGAACCAAAATGGTGGAGAAAAGGCAGGTACTTGCCAGAGATCTCCCCAAACCTCTCCAAATGTCTTTAAATAATGAGATAAAACAATGCTTGGAGTAGCAGAACCCACAAAAAGAATGTATGAAATAATTTTCCAGCCAAAGACAACTTAGAAGGTCAGCAGGAAAGGTGTCACACCTAGTTGAAAGTAGAGGACAGCCCAGTGCAAGCTGCACCAGCACAGACCTGGATAGATAGATAGATAGACAGATAGATAGACAGACAGACAGATGATAGACAGCACAGGGTGAGCTGAATATGAAGGGATGATATCTAATGAAAATAAAAATTAAGGGGTGAGAGAAGAATATATTGGGAGAAGGAGAAACTGAGAGATAGAATTAGGTAAATAATCACATATGAAAAAGGCAAAAGAAAGATTTTACAATGGTGAGGAAGAAGGGGAAAGGTGAAAAGGAATGAGTAAACCTTACTCTCATCTTATTTGACTTAAGGAGAGAGTAACATACACACTCATACCCAACAGGAAAGTAGGAATGATGGGGGAGGAAATGATGGAAGGGAGGGCATGTTGAGGGAGGGGATAGTCAGAAGCAAACACTTTAGAAAAGGGGCAGAGTCAAAGGAGAAAATAGAATAATTGGGGGGGCAGGATAGGATGGATGGATATATAGTTAGTCTTTCACAGCATGACTATTATGAAAGTGTTTTGCTTAACTATATATGTATAACCTATGTTGAATTGCTTGCTTTCTCCACGAGGGTGGAGGGGAGGGAAGAAGGGAAAGAATTTGGAACTCAAGGTTTTAAAAAAAGAATGTTAAAAATTGCTTTTATATGAAAGTAGGAAATAACATACAGGCAATGAGATATAGAAATTTATCTTACCCTACAAGAAAATAGAGGACAAAAGGATAAGAGAAAGGGGACAGGGTTGATTGTGATAGAAGAAAGGGCAGATTGGGGGAAGGGGTAATCAGAATAATTAGAAAATGCATGCTGCTTTAGGGTGACGGAAGGAGAGAGATGGGGAGAAAATTTGGACCTCAAAATCTTGTGAAAGTGAATGTTGAAAAGTAAAAATAAATTAATTTAAAATGAATAAAATATTTTTATGTAAAAAAGAAACAATAAAATGAAACCAAAAGAATGAAAAATAGAAGACGATGAGAAATATCTCATTTTTTAAAAATAATCAGGAAATTAGATGCAGGAGAAATAATTTAAAAGTTATTGGAATACCTGAAAGCCATGATGAAAAGAAAGAGCCTAGATATGGCATTTGATGAAATTATCAAGGATAACTGTTCTGATATCCTAGAACCATAGGGTAAAATGTGTGTGTGTGTGTGTGTGTGTGTGTGTGTGTGTGTTTGTCCTTCCCTGAAGAAGAAGACCATGCCATCAGAGAAATAATGACATGACTTGCACTGGACTTTGTTTTGAGTGAGGGAGGGCTGTGCAGGTCACCAGCCTCACTTCTCCTCCAGAGCCATCTGAATCCAGTGACCAGATACTCATCAGGATGACTGGAGACGACCAAGGATGAGATAGTTGGGGTTAAGTGACTTGCCCAAGGTTATACAGTTGATGAGTGTCAAGTGTCTGACATGAGATTTAAACTCAGGTCCTCTTGACTCCTGCACTGGTGCTCTATCCACTGCACCACCTAGCTACCCCATAGGGTAAAACAGAAATTGAAACACTCTACTGATCACCTGCTGAAAGAGATACAAAAATGAAAACTGAAGAATATTATAGCTAAATTTTAGAGCTCCTAGGTCAAGGAAAAAAATATTGCAAGAAGCCAGAAAGAAATAATTTGAGTATTATGGAGCCACAGTTGTGATAACACAAGATTTAGCAGTTTCTATGTTACAGGATTCAAGGTCTTGAAATCTGATATTCTGGAGGGCAAAAGAGCTAGGACAGGGGCAGGGAATCTGCAGCCTTAAGGTAACACATGTGGCCTACATTCTTGGGTGTGGCCTTTTGACTGATTCTAAGATTTATAGAACAAATCCTCTTATTAAGGGTAATTGTTCTGTGAAGTATGGATTCAAAGGGCTACACTTGAGGACCTAGAAGACCATTTGTGGCCTTGAAGCTGCAGTTTCCCCACTCCTGAGATAGCATTACAATCAAGAATTACCTATCCCACAAAACTGAGTATAATCCCTCTGGGGGGAAAATGGACATTCAATGAAAAAGATACCTTTCAAGCATTCTTGATGAAAAAACCAGAGCTGAATAGAAAATTTGACTTTCAAACACAAGACTCAAGAGAAGCATAAAAAGTAGATAGGAGAGGGAACTCATAAAATACTGAAGTTAAACTGTTTATATTCCTATATGGGAAGATGATGCTTATACCACATAAGAACTTTCTCCTTATTAAAGGAGTTAGAAGGAGTTAATATAGACAAAGGACACAGGTGGGAGTTGAACATGAAGGGATAAATATCTAACATAATAAAATTAATAAATGAGAAAGAGGAATGCCCTTGGAGAAAGAGAAAGGCAGAGGTAGAATGATGTAAATTATCTCATATCAAAAAGGAAAGAAAAACCTTTTATGGTGGAGGGGAAGACAGAGAGGTGCGGGAAAGTGAATGAATCTTACTCTCATCAGAATTGGCTCCAAGAGGAAATAACATACATGCTCAAATGTGTACAGAAATATCTTACCCTATAGGACAGTAGGAGGGTAAGAGGATAAGAAGGTAGGGTGTGGTAGAAGGGAAGGCAGATTAGGGGGAGACAGTAGTCAGATGCCAAACACTTTTGAGGAAGAAGGGAGGGAGAAAAGAAGGAAAGAATAGAATAGATGGGTTGGGTAGGACAGAGGAAAATACATTTAGCAATAGTAACTGTGAAAACCATTTTTTGAAGCAAGTTCTGAAACATATAGAGAACTGAACCAAATTTATAAAAATAAGAGCCATTCTCCAATTGATAAATGATCAAAGGATCTGAACACACAATTTTCAGAAGACAAAATCAAAATTATCTATACATATATGAAAAAACTCCAATCACTATTGATTAGAGAAATGCAAATTAAAACAACTTTTCATACCTATTAGATTGGCTAACACGACAAAAAAGAAAATGAAAAATGCTGGAGAGGATGTAGAAAAAAGGGATAACTATTGTTGTAATTGTGAACTGATCCAACCATCCTGGAGAACAATTTAGAACTACGCCCCAAGAGCTATACCACTTCATACCCTTGACCCAATAATACTACTATGAAGTTTTTATTCCAAAGAAATAAAAAAAGGAAAAGGACCTAGAAGTACATAAATATTTGTAGTAGGTCTTTTTTCAAAGTGGCAAAGAATTAGTGATTGAGGAGGTGCCCATCAGTTGAAGAATGGCTGAATAAGTTGATAGAATACTATTGCATTGTAATCACTGTCACAAAGAATAGTTTCAGAAAAAACCTGGAAAGACTTACATAAGCCTCATAGTGAAGTGAGCAGAACCAGAACACTGTACACAGCAATAGGAATGATGCAATCATAATAAATTATGAAAAATTTAGCTACTCTCATCAAGACAATGATCCAAAAAAATTTTCATAGGATGCATGTTGATAAATGTTATCCACATCCAGAAAAATAACTGATGCATTGTGTTTGCAAATTGAAGTATATTTTTTCACTTTATTTTTCATGCCTTTTATTTTGCAATATGACAAATAGGGAAATATGTTTTCCATGATTTCACATATATAATTCATACCATATTGCTTACCTTCTCAATGAGTCAAAGAGAAGCTGAAAGGAGAGATGACAACACCAATGATACTCATAGCAGCTGGTATGAATAAACAAGTGTATCTCCATGGTTTGTTTACAAAGCATAACAAAATCTCTTCCTCCAAGACAAAATGAAAATGTTTATTTGGAATATTGCTATTAGGATACCAGAAGACAATGTGAGAAATTCACCTGACACACAAAACGTATCAAGGAAAATTTATTAAAATAGCGTTCAGAGGAAGGTCTTCTATGTTCATTCCCTTGAATTATAGGGTAGTTTCCAGGAATGCTACAGGAAACCTACAACACATTCAGAATAATGGAAGCTCTTTATGGTGTTCCAAATTTTAGACTCAGAGAGCCACTGTTCCCGGGCCATGTGAACTCATGCTCTTCTCTTTGATAGGCTTTCCCTCAAATAGCTCATTCAGCCCATGTATAAGTTTCTGACCTTTACCTGACCGTGCTAGGTTATGACTCTGTGGAAACAAAATTTCTTTGTTTCTCACAGCAAGATTTAGTAATGTACTCATCACCAGTCTAGGGAGGGCCTACACTTCTCTCTAGTAAGCCTTCCTGGGATCAAGTTTCCCTAAGGAATTTCTGCTTCTCTCTTTTCCTGCTTCTCTCTTTGCCCACAGCTTTCCCTCTAAGCAACACAATATACACTGTTTGCAATCAAAGACTCAGCACTTGATTAGTTTAGTGCTGAGAAGCCTGGAAATTAGCACTTAATTGGAAAGGTGTGGGAATCCCTGTGGCCCAGAGCCTAATTGGCCGTGGGCCAGGGCTCCATGTGAAGTCTATTAATGGAGGAGGGAGGGAAGATCTTATATTCCATTAACCTTGCAGAGATACAATTTGGAACTATTTTTTAAATGAATATTAAAATATTTAATTAAAAATAAAATATCATAAATGTCAATTAAACATATTTGATATAAAACAATTTCAAAAATTAAAATGCATTTAACAGTATATAACATACATATATATGTATGTATTCTTTGATTCATATAAATATTTTTGTACTCTGTATAACAATTATTACAAATTGAATTACCATTAAATGGTAATATATAATGATCACTTATTTAATGCTGTTTTACATAAATAATGAGCTCAACTGAATACTTGAAAAAATAAATTAGGCTTCCCTGGGAGGTAAATGAACAAGTCTTCCATCATCCTATGGCTTCAAGGGATCTCTTACCTTCAATTTCAGTTACTGGGTCCTTTGGAGCTCAGTATTTGGGAGACTCCAAAGAAAAGTACGGGAGAGAAGAAGTATTAGACAACCAAAATGAAGGTCTTCAGAACCATTGTGCTGACCTCACTGTTGTATGCTTCTGAAACATGAACAGTCTACTAGTGCCATGCCAGGAAACTGAATCACTTCCATTTAGACTGTTTTAGGAAGATTCTGAACATCACCTGGTGGTATAAGATACCAGACACTGAGGTCCTTGCTTGAACTAAACTGCCACGCATTCAAACCATGCTTCAGAGAGCATAATTCTGATGGACTGGTCATGTTGTTCAAATGCAAAATGTATGCTTGCCAAAAAAGATCATTTTATGGAGAACTAGCATGGAGCAGGTGATCACATGGTAGTCAGAAGAGGACATACAAGAACACTATCAAGGTCTCTCTCAAGAACTTTGGATTTGACTATGCAACATGAAAGACATGGGTACAGGGCCACTCAGCATGGTGTGCCCACATCAGAAAGGGTGCTTATTCTATGAGCTTTAAAGCAGAATTGAAACAAACACAAAGGAAACATAGGATGCACAAAGTTGGAGTATCTACCCCAAATGTTCACATGGACTATTTGTGCCCAATTTTTGGTAGACCATTCCGAGCTGGTATTGGTCTGATCAACCACAGTCAGACACACTGAAACTTGATTTTACCATGGTGATGCCATTTTGGTCCTCTTCCAGAAAGGACAACAACCAAAGAAAATGTAACCATACCCATTGAAGGTGTGGTAAACCATTCTAATTTGTACCTCTTTCACTAACACCTACCTACACTGTCTTGATTGGTGAGTACCTCATATGAAATGAAGGAGTTAAAGATATCAGGATAGTGAGTGGTTAATTGCAAGAATTAAGCAAACCTTAGTAAGTACATTCTGTGACTCCATTTTGGAGCTAGCTCAGTTCCCTTTCAATTGTGTGTCTAGTCTAATTTCTGTCTTGTGACAAAGTTTAGTTAGCTGTATCGATTGGGAGAGATATTATTATATTATTTGAGCCCAGACCTGCATGGCTGGGAAGCTGGGCCACTTATACCTGCTGTTTAGAGAAGCTTAACCAAGGGCTAAACGGAAACTCTGTCAGATCCAAAAGCTGATGCAAGATCTCACAGTTGTATATCTCTAACAAATCATAAGTTTTATTTGAAAACTGTTCCCATGCTGATCAATTAATTATTTTTTCCATGCTCTTTTGATTGTTTACAGACACTTTTAGGAGCGTGACACTTCCTTTTCTGATTTCAAGGAATGGAATCTCTTCATTCTTCCACTCCCAACTTTAAGTCCCTAATTTTTCATTCAATTAGAAATCAGATTAACTAATTATGTATTGTTTCCTTTTAGTTAATTGGCCTCATCTGATTGTTTTTAGTATGTAAAAGTCTGTCTCTCTCTATATTCAGATTGGCTAAAAAATGACAAATGGTGGAAGAGGTTGGGGAAAAATGGGGCATTAATGCACTATTGGTGGAATTATGAAGTGACTCGTCCATTCTGTAGAGCAATTTGGAACTATACCCAAAGAGCTATAAAGCCATGCATACCATTAAATTATAAATACTACTACTAGGTATGTAACTCTCTCCCCCACTCCCCCCCCAAAAAAGACCTATATGTACAAAAATATTTGTAGCCATTTTTTTCTCATGGAAAAGAATTGGAAATTGAGGGAATGTCTATTAATTGGGCAATGACTGAACAAGTTGTGGTATGTGACTGTGATGGAACAGTGTTGTGCTATGGGAATTGATGAGCAGGAGGCTCTTGAAAACCCTAGAGAGACCTGCATGAGCTGATACAACATTAAATGTACTATAATAAAATTAACAGCAATATGGTAGGATGATGAGCTATAAATGATTTATTAAATGATATTCTCAGCAATACATGATCCAAGACAACTCTGGACTTACAATGAAAAATGCCCAGAGAATGCATCAGAGAACTGATGGTGTCTGAATACATGAAACATGCTTTTTTAAAATTTATTTTCTCTGCTTTTCTTAAGGGTTTGTTGTTGCTGTTGTTCTGTGTTTTCTTTCACAACATTACCATTAAGGAAATATTTTGCATGACTATACATATATAACCTATAACAAATTGATTGCCTTGTCAATAGGGAGTGAGTGTGGAGGGAGGAAAGGAGATAATTTGGAACTCAAAGTTTTATAAATGAAATGTTAAAATTGTTTTACATGTAACTGGGGAAAATTATATGTTAAATAAAAAATAAAATATTTTTGGGTTTTTTTTTCAATTGTGTTACCTCTTCTTTGGTTTTAATAAGTTTTATTGAGTTTGGAGGATTTTTCTTAATTTCTTACTTTTTTTTAGTTATGTGAATAATTCATTGATGTGTTCTTTTTCTCTTTTATAAAGGAAAGTATTTATAGATATATTTAGATATGCATCACAGTAGTTTGTATTTCTCATTGTACTAATTTTCTTTTATCAAATTGTCAGTTTTTTTCCATTATTTGCCCTTTGACCCAGATTTTTTTTTTTACTTTTAGTAGCTTGTTATTATAATACGCTCTAGTCCTGGGGTGTGGGGGATGGTTCTTCTTATTGTTTTTTAGCTTTGTCCAGGGCCGGCCTCAGGAATCCTTTCCCTCCCTAAGCCATAGCTGGGCTCTCGCACTCTAAACTGGAATAACTCTTGGTCCCTGAGGACCCTTCAGTTCCCTGGAAACAAAACCAAGAACTCAGTTCTCCTTTAAGAACTCATAGCCAGCAGTGCCCCTGCCTGCCCTGCAGCTTCTGACACCCCAGGAGTATGCAGGTTTCTTCTAACCTTTAGCATCCCTTGGCAGCATGGCATTTTTGAATCTTGCCCTGCTCAGATTTCTGACACCACCAAACTGCCTATGAGATGAGAATTTCTGTGGCTAAGGCTAAGGCTACCTCCCAACCCAGCTGACCCCAGGGCTTGTTGTTTGTTGTTTCAGTAGAGAGATCCAGGAGGTATTTGCAGTTCATGCAGGCTGAATCTTTAGCTTGGGGTATTTCCTTGGGTCTTCTCCAGTTGTCCCAGTAGGGTTACTGCTCTGCCCCAACTCTGTCACTCTACATTCACACTAAGACACTATTTTGTCTTGTTTGTGGAGGAAATCTAGAGAGCTTGGAATTTCTTGATCAACTCCACAAACTTGCCAGAATCCTCCTGACACATATTATTGTGAATTTTATTCTTGTCTCTGCTGAGGTTAGGAGTGCTTGGGACCCTAAAATACCAACACGCTGGCACCTGCTCAAATATATTCCACTCAAGCCTTTTTTTCTGCCAAAGATAAAAGATAAACAACAAAGTCTATTAAAGATCTGCCATATTGGGTTGAACCTTAAGAAGCCTCACCATTTGTGATGGTTGTATTGACAAGCAGGCCAGACTAAACCTCAGCTAGATTGAATGTGAGCACTTTCATGGAGACAAGAAGGACCTTATATACAGAAAGCTGTGGGAGGAATCTAGGGGTGGCAAAGTAGTCCAGGGTGACTGGAGGAAGGGTTTAGGGAGGGTCTTGATGGGAACAGAATTGGGCATAGATATTTTGATAGGAACAAAGGTGGGAAATAGCCAGAGGCAATTAGTCAAAGTGATAATGAAAGGCTCATGATCTCAGGGGAATTCCAGATCAAGTGGGAAGGAGAATTCAAGAGGGTTCCCAGAGCCTGTACCCCATTGTTGACGGTCTCAATGAAGTGCAGTTGACAAGTTCAGGATAGACCTTCAGGGAAACTGTTCTTTGAGACTGTGCTCATTATCATCCAGAACGGCTCTCCATGTCCCTGGGATGTTGCTGTCTCCATGAGACAAACAAGAGAACTACAGAAAACAAGGGATATGTAAAATAGATGCCCTCTAGGCTAACAGTCTTTAAGTCAATAAGACTGACCCAATCACTAGGGCAGGAGACGGGCAGAATGTCACATAGACTTTCACTTTCTGTCTATATATACCCTGACCCTCAGATGAATAAAAGGAGTTGGTCTGTCTTCCCCTGCCTCCCGTGTCTTTCTTCTTCACCACATCACCAACCTGCGTGGGTCACAGGCCATCTGCTACAGCCCATCATCTCTATTTTATTTTGAATCATTTCTTCACATACTCTTTATTGTTTAAAATTTTTATTGTGTTGTGTTCAATTTTTTTTTTATAATTCTGCTTTTTTTATTGAATATTTGCCATTCACAATGATGGCCATCAGTGTTGTTTGCATTTTTACTTCTATCAGATTCTCTGGTATTTTTCTTCTCATTTCCCTCAATTGCCTTCTTCACAAAGAAGGTGGTAGAAGAGAAATAATATGATAAACACTAGTAATCTTTAACTGAAGTAGTCTGGTTCCAGTTTTCTGCCTTTCTACTTTTCGTCTAGTTCAGTCCTTGATTATTGGCTCTTGCATTGTTTTCTTTCCTTTTAATAACCCCCTCTCTTCCATCTTAAAAATATTGAAATTTTTCTTGTGATGGTTACTTCTCCAACCCTCCTCACTTCTTTTCTCTGCTTTCTCTCCTATAAAATGTTATCTGCCTACACACAAAAGTCTGTGTGTATTCCACTTTCCTTTACCTATTTGAAATTAGAGAGCCATGAGAAGCTCTTTTCCCCTGAACCTCCCATCTATATTTGCACAGATTTATTCATTTTGTAGTTCTTGTTACAATGGTTTTTAATTGTGTCAGACTTTTAGTGACCCCATTTGGAGTTTTCTTGGCAATGACACTGGAGTAGTCTGCCATTTCCTTCTCCAGTCCATTTTACTTATGAAGAAACTGAGGCAAACAGAGATTGTGATTTGCCTAGGGTCACACAGCTAGTTAGTGTCTAAGGATAGATTTGAACTCAAGTCTTCATGACCTCAGGCCTGGTGCTCTATCCCCATATTTTTCTCTGAAACATTCTTATAAATACTTTTAATGTTTGAGCTAATACACTAATCTGAAGGTTCTTCTATATCGAGCCAATTCAGTGCCACAGTAGATAGGCACTGGATCTGTAGTCAGGAAGACTTGAGATCAAATTTGGGTTTAGATACTTAACAGCTATGTGACCTGCAGTGACTGACTTATCCTTTGCCTCAGTTTCCTCAGCTGCAAAATGGGGATAATAATAGCACTTTCCTCCGAGGTTTTGTTGTGAGGATAAAATAAGATAATATAATATTTATAAAGTGCTTCCGTTAACACTATGTCTGCCATATAGTAATAGTAGGCATTTAATAAATGCTTGTTCTCCACCCCACCCCTTTCCTTATTTCTATCATCAATTAAGTATTTATGTGGATTGTAGAATATTGCTTTAATTACTGTTCTTTGGGGCTAACAGGCTTAGTGTTTATTTTAAATAGTTCGTTGAAGTGAATATTTCTCTATAAACCTTAAGAAGGATATTTCCTTCTGAAATAAATCTATTTGATTTATAAGGCATGCTGTCTCACCAGACAGTTCATTCTGAACTCATGACCCATGCTTCTTTATTTTTGAATTGTTGGTTGCAAGTTTCCTCATCAATCCCTGGCTCTCGTTAAAATGTCTACCATGATTCTGGTTATTATTTATAGTAAGAGCTTACTGCATTTTTTCTAACAAACTTTAATAGCTTTTCTTATGTTGGTGGTATAGGACTTCATTGTGATATACTGAAGAATGTTAAAATTTATTTTCTTCTTTCCTTAATGAGTTCTTGAAGATTCTATTTATATTTTATGACTTGTTCTTACCAATTTTAGGAAATCATCTTTGCCAATGTCTTGGAATATAGCAATCAGATTTTAATTTTCCTAATTTTTCTGGAATTAAAATAACCTTATTTCTGTATCATAGCCCAATTAGTCACTTCAGTTACAAAAAATGTAACTAATTCATGGATTATTAAGTTTTTATTTCCAGCTACTCTAAATGTATTTCACTTTTCTATAGCCATAAGTCAGTTAGCTGCTTCTCTGGATTCTTTTTCTTTTTAGGATTTCAATTACAAATGCCAAACTGTTCTTTTTGATTAATTTCCTTCAGGTTATTGTAATTTATTTTAATCTTAATGTGATCTGTGAGTTTTTAAAGCTTTTTTCAGCTGTTGTTTTCTCTCTCCTTTTCTTACCGGAAATAGGTCTGTAATCTTTTTAAAATTGTTTTACTTATCTTTTGCACTACTTTTTATATTTTTTTTCCCTTCTCTGTTGCTCCTGAAAATTTATCTGACTCAATTCCTCTGTAATAGTATGCATGATATAACGACATAATATAAAATTATAAATATACATATATGTATATATAAAATTATATATATATACATATTCTTTGATTTATTCCTTTCTTTCTTCTCTAATTTTTGTTTATATATTTGTAAAGGCATACTTTCTCTGATCTCTTTGGTTGTATACCTAGTAGTACCATCAATGAATCAAAGACCATGGACAGTTTAGAAGTTCTGAGGGTTCTGTTCTCAAACTACTTTGCAGAATGGCTAGAAGCAGTTGCAGTTCCACCACTGGTGAATTACCATGCTTATTTTCCCACAGCCTCTCCCAGATTTGCCATTTCCTTTTTATAAACTGTCAATCTGATGAGCATAAGGTGATACTATAGAGTTGATCGAATTTGTATTTGTCTAATAATCAGTGATTCAGATAATTTTGATTTAATTTCGATAAATAATTTAGATAATTTTTATCCTCTGAGTTCTTCCTCTGAAAAATGCATATTCATGTCATTTGACCATTACTTACAAATTACCGATTCTCAGTAAGTATTGCTTTTGTGGTTCATAATCCTTTCTAGTTATGAATATTAGTTCATGTCATTAGAGCTTCATTTTGCAAATATTATTGCCTCATAGTGCTTTATTTTTAAAATTCATACATTATTGTCTATGCTGAAATTGCAGAATAACAGAGGTAAAGGATATTTAAAAACAAAGATTACAGAATGTTAAAGCTGAATAGAATCTTATATCCTAGAAAGAATAATGTTAGAGCCAGAAAGAAATTTAGTACAGAATGTCCAAACCATAAGGAATCTTTGAGAAAGCTAATCCACCATTCATTTGATTAAGGAGTCTATTAATGCCCTGAAATTGCAGTAATGTCCAAAGTTAGTCAGGTACTTAGAACCCAAACTATAACTAGAACCCAAATCTCTTGAATGTCTTATCAGTTCTCTTTTCATTTCATAATGCTGCTGAAGTTTTCTTAAATTACATTTTTTTTTAATACAAGAGCCATAATTTTCACTTTTCAGCTACATTTTCTAGATTTTGGAGCAAATCTGGAATAGTTGCTTTCTAAAATTTAATACTGATACTGATACATATATGTATATGTATATATATATGTGTGTGTATGTGGTACTGAGTAAGTATATAACATGTATATGTGTGTATACATATCTATGTATTTATGCATCTAAATATGTGTGTATTTCAAAATTCTACAACTCATTGCATTTAACACCTCCCCTGAATAATCGATAGGGAGTTAAATTCCCATGAAAACAGAAAATTGATTGTGTTGAGTCAATAGAAGAATCAAAAAATAGAGGTGTTGTAGATAACAAAAAAAATGTCCCTTGCTGCTCCCACAGTGCCCTGGTACCCTGCAGGAAACTGAAATGGCAAAAGGCTATAGAGAAACCTAGTTATGTTGGAGGTTAGTATGAGGACTATCCCTTTCCCTCCCATCCTCCACAACCTTGTTCTCAAAACCTGTTCCTCAGTACCTCGAAGTGTGTTTACTTGTGTACAGCCCAGAGGGCTAATGCCCTATGAAGGTTTGGGGTCATTGAGTTGGGGGAGAGGGGATGAAGGGAAGTGTGATTTTGTGGATGTGATTTTGTTTACTGTTTTCCTTGTATGAATTAGTTGGTACCACTGAAGTGATTGAATAAGAAACTCTGCAAGGGGTATGTAATTAATTGATCCATAATTGGTTGCCTTTACCTGGAAACCAAAAGACCCCAAACTTATATCTTTGACCAAACTGTCTTTACAATGGATAAAATGTCCAAAAGTCCACATATAAATGCGAAGAAGGTCAGAATGCCTAGATAAATAGTTATATGGATGGTTTATCTTGGAACTATCATTTATTTTATTTTGAATTCACAGAACAAAACAAGCATTTCCATAATAGTATAATAAAAAAATAAGCTAATTACATATGAAACTGCAAATCTACTATGTGCAACTTACTATCCCAAATATACAACAGTTATGTAAATTAAGTTAAACATATTGAAACAAAGCTGCTTCATTCTATTTGAAGATAATCTAAATTCTTGGTTCTCTAGAAAGTTATAAAAACAGGATCCACTGGAAATGGGGAAAAAGTCTCTATAACATCAGAAAGAGGATTCAGAAGCTCCTAATGAATTGATTTATGTGTGATAAGTGTGGGCAAGTGTATCATCAATGATTCCAGTTACCTAATATTTATTCCAATGTGATTGACTGATGAAAAGTTGCTCTATAGACAATGTATTTTTGAAAAAAAAAACAAACAAACAAAAAAAAAAAACATGCTTAAGAAAAATTGCCAAAGCCTTACAATTCATGAAGCAGATTTTACCAAACAATGTGGACCTAGAAAGGCATTCAAGTCATAAAACCAATATTCAGCAGTGTTATCATTATGATGGAAGCCCTGGAGACTTGTTTTTTAAAATACTGCTGTGCTGCAAATATAAGCAATGGTTTCTCATGGCTTGTGTGCAATGCCTTCAAAACTGTTGGACTGACCTGATATCATGTTCGTTGAACTAAGATCTTCTGTAGGTACATTTCAGAGCTATTTTCCTGAAAGCACATGTCGGGGTCTCTATTCATCCTGCTTTATATCTGGCCACTGGACCTAGATGGTTCTGGAGGAGAAAGTGAGGCTGGTGATGTTGCATAACCCTCCAACTCACTACCAAGTCACGGCATCATATTCATGATGTCATGGTCCTGTTCAAGAACATTGACAGTTATTACTTAACTTAGCAAGTCCCGGGTCCCAATTTCCTCATATGTTAAATTAGTTGGCTTTTAGGCTCCTTTCCATCTCTAGATCTATAATTTGATAGTCCTTCATTATGTATCATTGTAGAAAAATAAAAGTAAAGATATAGATCCTCAGAACACTTACTAATTCTGCATTTGTTTTCTTTTCCTTTTATAATATTAAATTACTTTGTCCCCTAGAAATTCATGTATGCCATTATTATACATTTGAGCACATTTGACCTTTTTGTCTGTTTAATTGTTTGATATTTGTTTTTACTATTTTGTCCTGACATTAATATAGGAAATTTCTAGTGAAGAAATATCCTTTATCAATTATCAAATCAGCAACATTTCTTCTACTTATATTTATCTTAAATTGCTTGGGGAATACTGAGAAATTAAGTGATTTGTCTAAGGTCACAAGGCCAATTTGAGTCATAGCCGTGGTTTGAAATTAGGTCTTCCTTTCTCCAGATCCAGCTCTTTTATCTAATAGCATGATAGTCTCCAAGAGAATCAGTCCATTACAGGGTGAGTCAAATTCCCACCCTCCCTGTGCTCACCAATTAGGCCATGTACCTCCTAACCCTAAATACACCTCACTGACTTTTCACTCATTATTACACCTACCTCTCCCACTCCACTCAGTCCTGCAACTATAAAATCTTTCAACTTCCCTTTTTTTGTATGCTGAACATTGCCTCCTAAGAGATCTGACTTCACAGTAATATGGGCACATGTATGACACCTATGAAGGTACATGTGAGAAAATTTTGAAATCCATCTCCCACAATACACCTAACCCTCTCCCTTCTCTCATATCACCTCATGGTTAAAGCAGATGTCCCCACAAAGGAAGAAATTACACCACAGGAAAAAGACTAGAGAGTTATAAGTCTCCCTACTCCATGATAAACTAGTTTTCCATTTTCATTTTGAGTGAGACAGTATCACACTAGATAAGCAGCATGAACAGATTACAATCTTTATAGCTGATCTCATTTCATCACCTTCCTCACCTCTACCAAATGGAGTGCTCTGATTGCTGATTTGTAAGTCAGCAGCATCTTTGACTCAGTCTCAGTGAACTCACAGAAGCCCAGCAGTTGCCAAATTTTGCCATTTCCCTTTCAACAACTTCTCTCACTTCTGCCCTCTTTTTCCATTCACTGAGTCTGTCATATTTAATTCTGAGATTCAAATAAGAAGAGATGTGTAAAGAACTTTGAGAACCCTAATTGATTTTAACTGTCAGCTTTCTCCTAAGGCAAGCCCAGCAGGATTTTTTAAGTCTGAATCTCTTCAATGTTCATGCATTTTTCTCAGTTCCATCTTCTGAGATCAAGCAGAATAAAGTGAATCTCTATTTCATTTTCCTTTCATCTATCCAAAATCTCTGAACTTAAGAGTTAAAAGTCCTCTTCTGTGCATATTCAGCTTGCCAGTGTTTAAATAAGTTTCAGTGGAGACCAAGGTTCCCTCTTTTATTTCAGTTGAAAGGTTTAGTTCCACTGTCTTTCTAACCTTGATTTAGACCCAACTGCCTACTTGGCAGCCTATAAACTCATACTGCCATTACTGCAGGATAAGAAGGAAGCAATATGAAGAATACAAAGAAAGAGAGACAATAGAAGCATAAATTTTAATGCAAGTAAGCATAACCGGAAAAGCAAGATGCATTATGAATACAATAATATAAATGGAATAAACAACAGCAGAAACAAAAATTTTTAAATAACACAAATAAATTATAGTGGTCAAGTTTAATTCTGAAATCAACCAAATTAATTAATTAATTAATTCTGGGATCGATTTAATTAATTAATTAATTGATTAATTCTGAAGAAAATATATCTATTGTGGAGGTGAAGAACTTTGAAGAACATTGGTTTTGATGAAACACTTGTAAAGTGTTGGATGTGGTTTACATATTGGCTTTGTTGAACTGTTTTTTTGCCACTTTGTTGTTATTATAATTGATTACTCATAAGAATGAGAGTTCTTTCCACTACAAATTACTTCTAGTTTCTTTAAAGGTAGGTATATCTGCCCTGTATCTTAATTCTTTTAATAGTTTTTCAATAGTTAAGCTAATGAAGGATAGAGCAAAGATGGCCAAGTAAAGGCATAGACTTAATTTGAGCTCTCACAAATCCCATCCAAAATAACCCTTTAAAATAACACCTCAAAACAAATAATGGAGGAGGAGAACCAACAAAAGGACAGAGCAAAACAAGTCTGTCTCACTGGTACAAGTATGGAGCACAGTCTAGCATAGGCTGCCTACTGGAGGATCTTTGGATCATACCAAATGGGAAAAAAAATTAAAACTTCGACTTGAAGAACCCCCTGAATTACTCTGAAAAGAGAAACACAAGAAACCTAAAACTTGGGAAAGTGTCCCCTCCACCCCAAGAGCCAAGCCTAACTTTAATATAAAGTAAAAAGTCAAGCAATAGACTGGGGGAAAAAATGAGCAAACAAAAAATAAACAACAAAAAGAGCCTGACCATAGAAAGTTACTACAATGACACGAAAGTTCAAAACATAAATTCTGGGGGGAAAAAAAGTCCAAATGGCTACATTTTAAGTCTCAAAGAAAGATGTTAATTGGTTTCAGGCCAAAAAATAAATTCCTAGATGCACTCAAAATGGACTTTAAAGAGATATAGATGAAAATTTGGGGAAATAAGTTAGAGCAATGCAAGAAAATCATGAAAAAATTTAAAGTTTGATTAAAAATAGTATAAAAATACTGAAGAAATAACACTTTATGAAACAGAATAAGTCAAATTGTAAAAGAGGCACAAAAATCCACTGAAGAGTAGAACTCTTTAAAAAATAGAATAGGCCATAATGGAAAAAAAGGTATAAAAGTTCACTGAAAAAACAGTTTCATAAAAACAAAAATTGATCAAGTCAGTGCTAATGACTCCATGAGACATCAAGAAAAGATAAAAATGAAATCAAAAGAATAAAAAAGAAGAAAACATGAAATACCTCTTTGGAAAAACAAGTGACCTAGAAAATACATCAAGGAAAGAATTGTTGGACTCCATGAAAGCCATAATTGAGATAAGAGCCTAGACATCACAATTCAAATAATTATGAAGGTGAGTATCTGATATCTCAGAATTAGATGGCAAAATAGAAATTGAAAGAATTATCTCATCATCTTCTGAAAGAAATCTCAAAATGAAAATTTCTATAAGTATTATAGTCAAATTCCAGGTCAAAGAGAAAACATTCCATGCAACCAGAAAAGAAACAATTTAAATATCATGGAACAACTATCAGAATTACAGAAGATTTACTAACTTTTAAGTTAAATGACTGGAGGACTTGAAATATGATATTTCAGAGGGCAAAGGAGCTAAGATTTCAATGAAGAATCACTTACTCAGTGAAATTCAGCATGATATTCCAAGGCTAAACATGAATATTTGATGAAACACAAGATTTTTGAGTCTTCTTGATGAAAAGAACAAAGCTATTCCATTCAAGAAAATTTGATGTTCAAATAAAAGATTTAAGAGAAGTATGAAAAGATAAACAGAGAAGAGAAATCATAAGGAATTCAATAAGGTTAAACTGTTTGCCTACATACATGGGAGCATCACACTTGAAATTCCTAAGAACTTTATGATTATTATTTTTTCCATATAAATTTACTTATTTTTTGGTTTTCAAGATTCACTTCCACAAAATTTTGCATTTCAAATTTTCTTTTCATCTTCCCCTCACCCCTACCCCAGGACAGCATGAATTCTGATTGCCTTTTCCTCAATTGTGCCCTCCCTTCTATCAGTTCTTCCCCCTCATTGAAAGGGCAAGCAATTTAATAATGGTTATACATGTGTGGCAAAACACCTCCATAACAGTGATGTTGTGAAAGACTAACTATATTTCCCTTTATCCTGCCCTGCCCTCTGTTTATTCAAATCTTTCCTTTACCTGTCCCTCTACCAAAGCGTTTGCTTCATATTACCCCATCCCCCAATCTGCTCTCCCTTCTATTAACCCCAGTCTCTTATAACCCTCCCCCTGCTTTTCTGTAGGGTAAGAAAAATGTTCATTGCCCAATTGAATAGGTATATTATTCACTATTGAAGCAAAATCCGATGAAAGGCAGCCTCACTTATTCCCTCTCACCTTTTCCTTCTTCCTCTCCATTGTAAAAACTTTTTCTTGCCTGTTTTATATGAGATGATTTACTGCATTCTACTTCTCCATTTTTTTTCTCCTAATACATTCCTCTCAATATTTAATTTGCTTTTTTAGATACCTCGTATTCAACTCACCTTGAGCCTTTTACCTCTCTCTCTCTCTCTCTCTCTCTCTCTCTCTCTCTCTCTCTGTCTGTCTGTCTCTCTCTCTCTCTCTCTCTCTCTCTCTCCCCCATCTCCCTCTCCACACTCACATATAAATACACATATATTTACACATATACATAAATATGTATAATTATATTTATACACACACACACATATATACATATTTCCTCCAACTATTTTAATACAGAGAAAGATCTCAGGAACTACAAATATCATCTTTCCATACAGGATTGTAAACAGTTCAACTTTAATAAGTCCTTTATTGTTTCTCTTTCCTGTTTCCCTTTTTCTTGATTCTTATATTTGAAAGTTAAGCTTTCTATTCAGCCCTAGTCTTTACTAGAGGAATGCTTGAAAGTCCTCTGTTTCATTGAAGTTCCATTTTTCTCCTGAAATAAATGTTTCTGGGGAAGTTATTCTTGGCTTAATCCTAACTCCTTTGACCTCTGGAATATCATATTCCAAACCCTCTAATCCTTTAGTGTAGAAGCAGCTAAGTCTTATGTTATCCTGAATGTTCCCACAATACTTGAATTGTTTCCTTTTTGACTGCTGGCAAAATTTTCTCCTTGACCTGAGAACTCTGGAATTTAGCTAAAATATTCCTATGAATTTTCCTTTAGGGAACTCTTTTAGGAGATTATCAGTGAATTTTTCCATTTCTATTTTACCCTCTGGTTCTAGAATATCAGGCCAGTTCTCCTTGGTAATTTCTTGAAATATGATATCTAGGCTCTTTTTTGGATCATGGATTTCAGGTAGTCCAACAATTTTTAAATTATCTCTCCTGGATCTATTTTCCAGATCAGTTTTTTTTTTTTCCAGTGAGAAATTGTTTTCTATTTTTTTTCATTCTTTTGGTTTTGTTTCATAATTTCTTGATTTCCCATGGTTGTTAGCTTATCCATTCTAATTTTTAAAGAATAATTTTCCTCAGTGAACTTTTGGACTTCTTTTTTCCATTTGGCCCACTCTGCTTTTTAAGACATTCTTCTCCTCATTGTTTTTTTGGAAGACTTTTGCCATTTGTATTATTCTAATTTTAAAGGTGTTATTTTCTTCATCGTTTTGAGTTTCCTTTAGCAAGCTATTTGACTAGTTTTTCATGATTTTCTTAAATCACTCTCATTTCTCTTTCCAATTTTTCCTCTACTTCTCTTACTAGATTTTCAAAATCCTTTTCGAGCTCTTCCATGGCCTGAGACCAATTATTTTTCTTAGAGGCTTTTCATGCAGAAGCTTCAGTTTTGTTGTCTTCCTCTGACTATATATTTTAATCTTTCTGTCACCAATGACATAAGAAAATACCTCTTCAAGGAAAAAGTAAGAATCTATAGTCTGTTTCTTTTTCCCAGTTTGCTGGGAATTCCTAGCCAGTTACTCAATTTTTGAACTTTGATAGATGGAGGACTCCAGAAGCAGGCTATACTTCAGCAATGGTTGCCTCCACCCTGAGACTGAGGCCAAGGTGGAGGCTGGAGCATGACTATGCTCCTCTCTCAACCTGGTAAGCAACCCTTCCCACTGACCTTTGGAGCTGATTTTGTAGTCTATGGGTTGAGAAGTCTGGAATCTACAGCAGCCGCCAGAAATTAAGTCCCCTAATGCCTGCTCCCCCTCTGTCCAGGCCAGTGTGACCAAAGCTAAACTGTGCTCTGCTCCCAGTCTCATGCAATAAATCCTTCCCATCAACCTACCAGATTGTCTTGGGCTATAAATTTGCCCCAATCTGTCATTTTGTGGCTTTTGCTGTTCTAAAATTTGTTTAGTCATTTTTACAGGCTTTTTGAGAGGCTGAAGGGGAGAGCTATAGCAGATCCCTGCTTATACTCTGCTATCTTGGATCTGCCTCCTCTATTACTACTATTAACGCAGTTAGAAAGACATAGACAGAGGACACAGGTGTGAGTTGACTTGTTATTCTCAGGAATACAACAATGTAACACAATTCAAAAGGACTTAATCTGAGGAATACTAATCTACCTCCAAAGAAACAACTGATGGTGTATGAATACAATTCAAAACATATTTTTTCCCCACTCTCTTTTTTTTTCTTTTTCTAGTCTATGTTTTCCTTCACAGCATAACTAATAGGGAAATAGGTTTTGTATAACTGCATATGTGTAACCTATATCAATCTGCTTTCTCAATGAGTAGAGAGGTGTGGGAGAGAAGGAGAGAATTTGAAACTCAATTGTATTTAAAATGAATGTTTAAAATTGCTTTTATATGTAAATGGAAAATAAAATATTTTTAAATATATTTAAATAAAAATACACACTTGCAACTACTCTAATCTCTCACAAATGGTGAAATTTTTGGACCAAATAATCAACATCTTTCTGTCACCATAAGTAAAATATGATATCTGTGTAAGGGGTGGGGAGAGTGGCTACTATATTTGCCGTCCTTTGGACTGTGTGAATAGACTTTGTTCTAATTGACAGTATGCTGTGATTGCTACATTTCATTTGGTTAAAAAAAGAAATGATTTTTTTTCAATGACAAGATACAATCACCAACTCCCAACGGTTAATCTTTTTTTTTTTATTTCCATAGCATTTTCTTCCATTGAAGATATATTATTTGGTATACATAAAAGCTCATTTCGTTTATTTTTCCCTTTCAAGCTTTGCTTAAGTGAGCCTTCATTTCAATAAATCCTTATGACCAAACATTGAGGGCATGATTACTTTTGGTTTCATTTTAAAAAACAGTTTTTTTAGTTTTTTTGTGTTGGTAAAGGAATGATTGCTTTCTTTGGCTTCATTTCAGCCTCTGATGCTTTCTAATCTGTCCAGCTTTTAGGCTTTCAGTTTCAAAATATGGTTTATTTTCATGTAAAAGGCTATCAGAGAAATGTAATGTAAATAAAACAATTCATCTGAGGGCAAGATTTGTAGAGTTTAGCATTCTCCCATCGAGGCATGATAATTACTTTTTTTTTTAGTTAGGAAAATAGTAATTTACATTTTTCTAATGTAGTACATTTTTGAAAATGCTTGGCAAATTTCTAAAATATTCATAACTTTTAACTCAGAGACTCCATTATTAGATATAGTCCCCAAGGATATCAAAGATTCAACAAATGGTCCTATATAGACCAAAATATTTAGAGCAGTATTTTCTCTAGTAGTGAAGAATGAGAAACAAAGTAATTGCTTATCAAATGTAGAATGGTTAAGCAGCTTGTGGTAGGTGAATATGATTGAATATTTTTATTCCTCAAGAAGTAATGAATATGAAAATTCATAAAAGCATTGGAACTGACACACAGTGAAGTAAGCAGAAGCAGTAATAAAAATATTGAGAATTGCTGCATCAATGTGAAATGGATAGAATAGCATTTACATTGAAATTTAATTTTAAATTAACATATATGTGTATGTATATGAATACAACAAACACACATGTATATACACACACACATATATATACATACATACATACATATTATCTTTTTGTTGTTGTTATAAGCAATGGCTCTCTGGGAAAGGGATGGATGGGCAATATAGAAGGGATGAAGAAAAAATAAAATAAATATTTTTAAATGTTTTGCACTCTCTGCCTCTTATGGGGCAACAAGGTGGTGCAGTGAATAGAGCACCAACCCTAGAATCAAGAGAACCTGAATTCAAATCCAGCCTCAAACACTTACTAGCTGTGTGACCCTGGGCAAGTCATTTAACCCTATTTACTTCATCCATAAAATGAGCTGGAGAAGGAAATTGCAAACCACAGCAGTATCTTTGGCAAGTCAAGAAAACTCAAATAAGGGGTCACAGAGGGTCAGAAACAATGCAACAAAAATACCAAACCCTCTTCCTCTCAGATAGGTGATGGACTTAAAATGCAGAAGACATGCTTTTTTGAACTTTGCCAATATGGGCATTTCTTTTTCTGGACTGGCACAACTGTTTTGAGGGCTTTCTTTCTATGTAAACTCTTTTTAACCACCACAATCATGATAAAGTTTGTAGGAGTCAAAATTGTCATCTTCCCATGTGCTCCCTAAGCAGTTCAACAATTTAATACCTTATGGCTACTCTTTCAGTTTGACATTTCATATATATACATATATATATATATATGTATATATATATATATGTATGTATATGTATATATATATACAGAGATTGTGTTTGAATGTCAGATTTCTATTCATGCCTGATCTTTCCTCAGGATGCTTGAAAATCTGCTCTTTCATTAAATGTCCATCTTTTCCCCTGAAAGATTATATTCATTTTTTCTTGGAGGTTATGCTTGGTTGTAATTCTAACTCCTTTGTCTTCTGGAATATCATATTCTAAATCTTCCTTTCCTTTAACATGGAAGTCACTAAATCTTTTGTCAGCCTGTCTCTGACTCCACAAGATTTGAATTGTTTCTTTCATGCTACTGAGTTCTTTTTCATTTAATTCTTTAATATTCTTAACAGAAATGGGTGATTTATTGTGTCAAGAAGTTTTTTCACTTTCTATTGGTATAATTATGTTTTTACATTGTTTTTACTTTATTTTTTAATTGATTTACTTTTTTTTAATTTTCAACATTCACTTCCACAAGATTTTGAGTTCTAAATTTACTCAACATCTCTCCCCTCCACCTACCCCAAGACAGCATGCATTCTGCTTACCCTTTCTCCCCAGTTTGCCCTCCTTTCTGTCACATCCCTCCCTTCCTTTGTGCCCATCTCCTCTAACTAGGTATGAGAAGAACCATGGGAGAGTGGTATGCCAAAAATCTTGAGAGAAGAGAATATCAAAGATAATAGTGTGACTGACAGTTAAAGTCTATAGAGAGGTCAGGAATGGTGATTGAGAAAAGGCCAATTAGATCATCTTTAACTTTGGAGAGAATAGTTTTGGTTGAATGCTTTGAAGTCTGGATTATAGGGAGTTAAGAAGGGAGTGAGAGGAAATGAAGTGGAGGCAGCTAATGTAAACAGCCTTCTCTAGGAATATAGCCATAAAGGGCAGAAGAGATATAGAATGATAGTGAGCAGGGATCAAAACATCAGTTGAGTGTATTTTGAGGACAAGGGAGACAAAAGATTGTAAGTAGTAAGGAAGGAGCCAACTGACAGGAAGTAGTGAAAGGCTATGACAGAGTTCAGTTGCTTGAGGAAAGAGATTGGAGTGGTATCACTTATACATATAGAGGAGGTTTGCCTTGGCAAGGTGTAGGCTTCCTCTTCATGGGACAAAGGGATAAAGGAGGAGTTAATGAAAGGAAGCATGTGAGTGAGAGATGAGGAATAGGGGGAAAAGAGGGAGCTGTCAAGGAATATCTTCATTTTTTTTTCTTCTGTAAAATACTGGACAAAGTTCTCCTCTGAGAGGGTAGGGAGAGGGAGAACCATGAAAAGTCTGAGGAAGGAGAAAATGGTTTGCAAGAATGACTGTGCAGAGTGGGATGGTAAATTGATAAGAGAGATTTGGGAGGACTGCCTAGGAGCAGTGAGGACCTAGTTTAATGAACTTATTCAGAACAGTTGCTAGATATTCTCTAGCTTCATCCAGAAGCATGTGTGTATGAGGGCAGTGGATAGTGTGACTAATCCAAAGGCGAAACTTGGCAGGGTCCAACCAGTGATATGAATGGATGACTAATTACTTAAAAGATTTAAACTGTTCCCCCAGGGGTCAAAATGAAGAAAGGAGAAAGTGACTAGTGAAGAAATGATGGCCTGGGAAAAAACTGAGGGCTTGATGGCTTTGAGGTCATGGCATGGAAGAAGAATAGGGTTTGGTAAGAGAAAGCAAAAGAAAAGGATTATGAAAGGATAAAGAAATTTCAGAGTTCTTAAAAATGGAAGTGATATATTTGTGAGTGAGGAAAAAATCAAGCGTATGACCATTTTGTGTGAAGCTGAGGCGGGGTAGAATAGGTCATAGACAGTGAGGAATTTGAGGAACTGGGAGATCGTTTGAGAGAGGTTCCTTATTTACCAGAGCATGCAGGCAAGAACTTTGGGAAGATATTAAAATTGTGAGCCAGGTTCTGAACTCGTGAGGAAAGAAGAGGCGTGACCTGGATTTAGAAGACAAAATCTACTAGGACTTTAATTGGTTGCAAGATGTGGATTGTATGAACCTCAAAGGAAAAGTTACTGACTGATAGTCATAGGGGGAGAAATGGAAGTGGTAATGGGGAGCAAGAAGCTTTTCAATTGCTCCCCTTCAACCAATGAGCCAAGAGGAGTGAGTGAAAGAGCAGCCAGTACTAAAAAAGCGCAACTAGGGAGACCATGTCATGGTGAGAAGGAGGAGCTAGTTCTCAGTGATTGCCAGAAAATGGCAGGAGTGGGAAAGGAAAAAAATAAAATGGTGACTATGACGCAGATATTGCAGAGAGTACAGTAGAAGGGATGAATACACTTTAGTGGGGATTTTAGAATGGGTGTTTGAGAAGGATGGGAATAAGGAACAGGGTGATGGGAGATCATTTGGATGATGAATTACAGGGGCTTGGCATAACTGGAACATGTGGAGTGTGATCAGGTAAAGTTATTTCTCTGCCTCCCAGGGGAGAATGGGGATCAGACAGATTTCCACAACAGGAAACAAAACTGAAGCAAGAGGCTCTCAACATGAAATAGAAGGTGTATGATTTAATGGAAGCACCCAGTTTCTCCTTCCCTCTTTTCTCTAAAGGCTATTGATCAGGAAGAAGACAGCTCAGCCAGAGAGAGAGGTTACATCTATACCACTTATTCTCTTCCTCTTCCCAATGCAGATTTAATATCAGACAGGAGATCTACACCAAAGGAGACAAAAGTCACACCCCCACAAGATGGAAGTCTTCTCATGGTCCTGCTTTCCTCCTCCTGTTATCAGAGGAGACATGTATAGCAGGATAGGTGATGAGAGCCTGATTTTAGGTGTTGGTCATGTGAGGGTGTGTATGTTCATCCTTTGTTGCTGAAGAAGACCATGCCATCAGAGAAATAATGACATGACTTGCACTTGACTTGGTTTTGAGTGAGGGAGGACTATGCAGGTCACCAGCCTCACTTCTCCAGAGCCATCTGGATCCAGTCACCAGATATTCATCAGGATGACTGGAGATGACCCAGAATGAGGCAACTGGGGATAAGTGACTTGCCCAAGGTCACACAGCTAGTAAGTGTCAAGTGTCTGAGGTGAGATTTAAACTCAAATCCTCCTGACTCCTGCGCTGGTGCTCTATCCATTTCACCACCTAGTTGCCCATGTGAGAGGTAAATATGGGAATAGATATTAGAGATGAAAGGTAAAAGGAAACTAATTTCTGGCAATATCAGAAAGAATAAAGAGAAAGAACTAGTGAGATACTGACAAGGGATGAATACTAGACTTACTGACTATGACTAGTGAGGGATTGGGAAGAGTCAAAAGAGAATCCAAGATTTTGACCTTTAATTATGGTAGAATGGTGGTGCTCAGTGTCATCATTCTCCCTTAAATAGTAGCTTTTCATATTGTAGGACTATAAGGCTTATTTAGAAAATGGTTTTTGTGTATTATGTCACATAATTCTCACAATCCTTTGATATAGGTACAACTCAGGTATGTTCTGGGTCATTTTTTTTCACAATTCCCACTCTCTCTTTTACTGACAATTTGGTTCCCCAAATCTTAACTGGGTACATCTCTCTTCCCTCCCCCAGGATTTTATGGCAGGGGTCAAACGCGGATTATGCCATGGTTTTTTGTTTCTTTTTCTTTTGTTTTTGGAGTAACTGATTAGAATCTCAGGAAACTGGAAGACTGATTGCAGTCTTTATTTTAAAAAAAAATAGGGAAATCCAGAAGGGGAATTAGATTGGAGTGAAAACAAAAAGAAACAAAAAGCTCTCTGTTTTAGACAGGCATTGCAGGCTCTTGGTTGTCATTTAAAGCCTCATGTATTGTGTCCATTCTCTGTAAAATCTGTGTTAATAACTGAATGAATGATGGGCCAGGATAGAGAGAAATTCTGAGGTGGAAAGGAACCAAGCTGGATGTGATCTCCCCTAACAGATTGTGATGAAGTTTTACTTTGTTCATCTGAAGGTTCTCACAAGTCAAGGCCAACAAGGGAGGGTCCTTAGAATCTCAATGACATTGGCTTTCTGAATCCTCACCCCTAAACTAAGTATCTTTTAGGCTATAGGGAGGCAGGGAAACAGGCATACTCATTAACATTTGATCTGGCCTCAATCATGATCAACAGATTCCTTCAAATAAGTAGCATTTTGAAAAGTCCCCAAGGTTTTAGGAGGAGAGAAGTTGTGAAAAACAATGAGGTGAGATAGGGACTTTGATGATTATGACCGGACTGCTGAGGTCCCCTGATCCAGACTACTGTTGTAATATAGTGACATAAGAAGTGCTCAGTCCTTTAAAATATATAATTTGTGGGGATAACAGCACTCTAAATTTGGAAAAAATCAAGTCACCAGTTCATGAATCAGCCTCCATTTAGTTAGGAGAGGGGAAAGCTCTTGACAGGAGCCCCTTCAAAATTGTTTCTGTCTCCAAAGATGTTAATGTTTCCACTTTCCATTGACAGACTAGTCTGTCAGATATGATTAGTGCGGTGACAAAAATTAATCTCCTTTTCTTCTGTTGAATGCCCTCCCTTTAGCAAGGAGGAACAAAGCAGTTTTCTGAAGGGTGCTCCTCTCTCTCTACCATTGCTGGCAGCTGCCTTGAGGTTTCTCATGTGATTCTCTTTGACTTTTTCTTACCTTTTAAGCATCTGAATTATCTTTTTGAACTGAAATAATTAGCACATTAAGGAAAACTGTTCCACTCAAAAGAGCTGAGAGCACTTTATTCAAAGCACCCTCTGGCAGTGACCTAGCTCTCCAGGTTTCTTTGTATCAGGATTCTCACCCTGCTGGTTTGGGGCTTGTGTTTCTGTATCCAAGGCATCATCCTAGATGAAGCAAGAATGATCTCTTAATAGACAAATCTAATGGCCTTTCCTTAATCCTCTCCCTTCTTGACTTTTGCAGAGTTTTTTCAGAGTTTGATACTAATTATTACTATCTTCTCCAGGATACTCTTTCCTCTTTGGGGTTCTTATGG
Organism: Bettongia penicillata ogilbyi; assembly: GCA_023548195.1. NCBI lineage: Eukaryota > Metazoa > Chordata > Mammalia > Diprotodontia > Potoroidae > Bettongia > Bettongia penicillata. The sequence goes on from JAJHZJ010000330.1 coordinate 79,392, forward strand.
AGTCCTAAAAGAGCTGCCCAGCTCCAATAATCTAACTTCATTACAAGTCCACTGTACCTAACTAGCCTCCACACCAATGTCCTAATTTCTTCATATATGCCTCACTACTCACTAGCATAACAGATGTTGAGAACTCATAGTTCTCACAGAAACAGCAAGCATGGGAACCCAGCCACTGCCTCTACCCAACTATGAGCTCCAGATCTATTCCCAGAGAAGCAGGCGTGCTCTTGTAGTCAATCACAATCACGTCATCCATCTAGCCCAAGACACCACAACAACACCTATCTATATCTTGACCACCCAAGACAAATTGGAGGGTAATATGACCAGAATGTTTAACCACCAAATCATCGATGAGACCCCTCCCCTATTACCTAATCCTTTAACAAACTCCTCCTGCTTTTTTAATATTAATCATATTCCTATATTCTATGTAAATTTCTGTTATGTAATTGCATCTTTACCCTATAAAATTCCATCTTCCTTTCTCTGAAGTTGCTGGTTCCTCTTGGAACTTAGCCCACTTCATGAGAGGCGTCAGTCTCAATAAATGCCCATACCTGGATTAGAGATGGTCTGACTGAATTCTTTGAGATGGTTCCACCGTAACACATCATGAAATTGTTAGAAACATGCTTGACACTGAAAGGAATAAAGAGAAATTTATTAAAGCAGAATTCAGAGGAATTGAACGCCTTGGCCAAAAGTGAACTTCATGCCTCTTCAGGAGCAGGAATGCAGAATACAGAAGCAGAATCAAGTTCATGCTTATACTTTTAGTTCAGAACATATCCTCCCATCAGAAGAGGAATTGGTCTGTTATCCATTAGGTCACCATCTTCTCCACATGCCTACTACATATTTCCTTGATATGTTTTCCCCACTTCCCAACATATGAAGTGTAGCTAATTTTGTGCTATTTCTCTACTCTGGGCAGAAAAGTTAATATACATGAGCTTCATTAAGCAAGCGCAGTGAAGAAAAACTTTCTCCTCCAAACTAGTTTAGACTGGTTCCCTTTTATCAAAAACTTTACAATTTTCTGAAGGCCACTATTGTCTCCTGATTGGTTGAACTCACTTGCAGTTTGCTAGCTTTTCCTTTTTTTAAAAAAATGTATAATTTATTTATTTTTAAGCTTTCAACATTTACTTCCACAAGACTTTGAATTTAAAATTTTCTCCCCATCTTTCCCCACCTCCCACTCCAGGACAGCATGCTTCATATCCACCCCTTCCTCCAGTCTGCCCTCCCTTCTGTTACTCTCCACTTCTTCTATTCCCCCTCCTTCTATTTTCCTACAGGGTAATATAGATTTCTATATCCCATTCTCTGTATATCTTGTTTTCCGACTGCATGCAAAATAATTCTGAGAATTCACTATTAAAACTTTGAGTTCCATATTTTCCCCAATCCTCCCTCCTCATCTACTCTCATTGAGAAAGCAAGCAATTCAATATAGGCAATACATGTATAGTATGCAAAACATTTCCATAATAGTTATATTGGGAAAGACTAAGCACATTTCCCTCTATCATAATCTGTCTTCCATTTATTCAGTTCTCTCCCTTGATCTGTCTTCCCATAAGAGTGTTTGCTTCTGATTATCCCTTTCCCCAATTTGCTATCCTTTCTGTTATCTTCCATCTTCTATCCCCTTCCCCCACCTTCCTGCAGAGTAGATTTCCATATCCAATTGAGTGTATGTTATTCCCTCCTTAAGCCAAATCCTGTGAGAGAAAGGTTCACTTATTCCCTTGCATCTCCCTCCTGTTCCCTTCCATTGTGAAAGATCTTTCTTGCCTCTCTTATGTGAGATGATTTGCTACATTCTAATTCTCCTTTCTCTTACTCCTAATACATTCCATGCAACAGTAAATTTTATTTTTTAGGTATTCTCCCTTCATATTCATAAATATATATATATATATATATACACATATATCCATGTAAATATGCATACTCCATATATATAATATAATATACACATACAAACATATCCATACAACTACACACACACACACACACACACACATATATATATATATATATATGTATATGTATATGTATATCTTCTTTCTAGCTATCCTAATACTGAAAAAGATCTTATGAGTTATAAATATCATCTTTCCCTATAGGAATGTAAACAGTTTGACTTAAATGAACCTCTTATGGCTTGTGTTTCCTGTTTACATTTTCATGTTTCTCTTGATACTTGTACATGATAGTCAATTTTTCTATTCAGCTCTGATCTTTTCTACAAAAATGCTTGGAAGTCCTCTATTTCATTGAGATTCCATTTTTTCCCTGAAGTATTATACTCAGTTTTGCTAGGTAGGTGATTCTTGATTTTAATCCTAGCTCCTTTGACCTCTGGAATGTCATATTCCAAATCCTCTGATCCCTTAGTGTAAAAGCTGCTAAATCCTGTGCTATCCTGATAATATTTCCACAATATTTGAATTACTTCTTTCTGACTGCTAGCAATATTTTCTCCCTGACCTGGGAACTCTGAATTCAGCTACCATATTCCTAAGAGTTTTCCTTTAGGGGTCTTTTTCAGGAGGTGATTGGTGAATTCTTTGTGTTTCTATTTTCTAGAATATCAAGGCAGTTTTCCTTGATAATTTCTTCGAAGATGATGTCTGGGCTCTTTTTTTGATCATAATTTTGGTAGATAAATAATTTTTAAATTATCTTTCCTAGATCTAGTTTTCAGGTCAGTTTTTTTTTAATGTGATATTTTACATTTTCTTCTATTTTTTTTCACTTTTTTGTTTTGTTTTATAATTTCCTGATTTCTCATAAAGTTATTAGTTTTCATATGTTCCGTTTTAATTTTTAAAGAACTATGTTCTTCAGTGAGCTTTTGGACTTCCTTTTCCATTTGACCAATTCTGCTTTTTAAAGTATTCTTCTTCTCATTGACTTTTTGGACTTCTCTTTCCATTTGGTTTAGTCTATTTTTAAAGGTGTTTTTTTCTTCAGCATTTTGAGGGGGTTTCTGTTAGCAAGCTCTTCCCTGTTTTTTCATAATTTCCTTGCATCTCTCTCATTTCTCTTCTGAATTTTTCCTCTGCCTCTCTTACTTGACTTTCAAATCCTTTTTGAGATCTTCTATAGCCTGAGATCATTGCATATATTTTTGAAGGCTTTGGATGTAGGAGTCTTGCTATCTTCATCCAGTTGCATGCTTCAGTCTTCCTCTGATTGTATGTTTTGTTCTTCCTTATCTGAAAGGGTCTAAAAAAAACCCTTTTCACCTTCTGTGTTCTTATTTTTTCCCCTTTTGAGGCATTTTTCCAGGCAATTACTTAATTTTTGAATTCTTTGTCTAGTGCAGGGTATATCACTCCAGACTTCAGAGGTTTTGTGCAGCTGTTCTCTGAGATATCTCTCTCTAGAGAGATATCTGTAAGTTCTTAGGTCCTCCAAAATGGCATAGGGAAGGGAGAGGTATTTAGTCCTCTCCTGACCTGCACTCTGGTCTGTGAGAACCAAAAGCACTTTTTTCTGCCATGAAACTGCAAGTAGGGTTCCCTATCCATAGCCTCCTCCAGCTCCTCATGCCAATGTTCCTCCTCCCAGGACCAGCACTCAATACTGAGACTCAGATCACCTGCTCAGTTCCCTCACCGTCTATAGGCTGACAACTCTAGAAGCAGCTGCTAATGCAACAGTGACTGCTGCCACCATTGGTTTGGGGCTGGGTTGGGGGCTAGACCACAATCCCCTCTCACCCAGGTGAAAGAGTTTTCTCACTTACCTTTGAAACTGTCTTAGAAGTTTGTGGATTGAGAAATCTGTAAACCACAGCAACTGCCCCTGATTTGGCTCCCTGAAGCCTGCTCCAGTCCTGTCTGTGCCAACATAGCCAAGTCAATAGACCCTTCCTGTTGGTCTTCCAGGCTTTCTTGGGCTGGAAATTTCTTTCACTCTACCACTGTGTAGGTTCTACTGCTGTAGAATTTGTTTAGAGGAATTTTTTACCCATTTTTTCTTTTTTTTTTAATATAAATTTATTTATTTAACTTTTTACATTCATTTTCACAAAATTTTGGGTTCTAAATTTTTCTCCCCATTTATCCCCTCCCCCCACCCCAATACACCGAGCATTCTAATTTTCCCTATCATCAATCTGCCCTCTCTTCTGTCATCCCTCCCTTCTCTTGTCCCCATCTTCTCTTTTGTCCTGTAGGGCCAGATGACTTTCTATTCCCCATTAACTGTATTTCTTATTTCCTAGTAGCAAGAACAATACTCAACAGTTGTTCCTAAAACTTTGAGTTCCAAATTCTCCCCATCCCTCCCTCCCCACCCATTCCCTTTGGGAAGGCAGGCAATTCAGTATGGGCCATATATGTGTAGTTTTGCAAATGACTTTGATAATAGTCATGTTGTGTAAGACTTAGTATTTCCCTCCATCCTATCCTGCCCCCCATTGTTTCTATTCTGTCTTTTGATCCTGTCCCTCCCCAAGAGTGTTGGCTTCAAATTGCTCCCCTCCTCCCATTGCCCTCCCTTCCATCATCCCTCCCTCCCTGCTTATCTCCTTCTTCCCCACTTTCCTGTATTGTAAGATAGGTTTTCATACCAAAATGAGTGTGCATTTTACTCCTTCTTATAGTCGAATGTGATGAGAGTAAACTTCATGTTTTTTTCTCAGCTCTCCTCTTTTTCCCTCCACTAAAAAGTCTCCTGCTTGCCTCTTGAACGAGATATAATTTACCCCATTCCATTTCACCCTCTCTCCTCTCACTACATTTCTCTCTCACCGTTTACTTTAATTTCTTTTAAGATGTGGTCCCATCCTATTCAATTCACTCTGTGCTCTCTGTCTCTGTATGTGTATGCATGTGTGTATGTGTGTGTGTGCATGTGTGTGTGTATGTGTGTGTGTGGTCCCACCAACTACTCAGATACTGAAAAATTTTAAGAGTTACAAATATTGTCTTTCCATGTAGGAATGTAAACAGTTCACCGCTGGTAAGTTTAAGGGCTTTGTGGGGGAGAGCTCCAACTGGTTAATGCTTCTACTCTTCCATCTTGGCCCAACTCCCAACTCCCTGCTAGTTTTTTCTTATCTAATTTGTTTTCAGTGATTTTATCAACTAGTAACTCTATGGAAACAACTCTTTACTGTCTCTCAGAAAACCTCAATAGTTTTTGGTATCCCTGGGTGGGCTCAAGTATCAGACTTTGACTTCCCCCTCCACGTGAAGCACAGTCTCTGAATTGGACCCCATCTAATCAAAAGGTAAGCTTATCCTTTTCCTTTCTCTTAGCCTGGAGGTCCTTGAAGCACTTAGGAAGGCTTGACTGGATTGCTTGGGCCCTAATGCCCAAGGCCACTGAGGCAGGCAAAATTCCTTCTAGACAGAGGATGCTCTGTTTGGGAATTTTGCAATTTTTTTTCTTTTTTTTCTTTCTTTCTTTTCTTCTTCTTTCACTGGGACACCACTGAAGAGATGGTAGCTATGGGAGGGAATTTCTTTACTGGCATTCATTCTCAACTCCCATCCTGCAGGACTACTAAGCTTTAACAGATCCTTCTCTGTGTATAATCTGGAAGACCAAGAAAAGTTATCACTATCTGTGCTTTCTGTTTTTATTTGTTTGCTCTGTCTATGTAAAAATCCCTGAGTCTGCCACCTTGCAAGATTCAAAATGCAGTCAGCCAGGAAAAGCAAAATGAACTTGGGCTGGAAAGATTGATGGTCTCTTAAAGAATAGTTGTTGGCAAAAAAAAAAAAGTCTCTCTCTCTCTCTCTCTCTCTCTCTCTCTCCTCTCTCTCTCTCTCTCTCTTTCTTTCTGTCTACTTCCTTGAACTCCAGTCAGGTTCTGGAGGTGGGGAGACAGAAGGTAAAAAAAGAGGAAGCGGAAATTTCTCCCCTCAAATCTACCTAAGGAAAAGGAGATCACTTCACTGGTAAAAAGAGAGGTGTATTTCAAAGCTGCACTTTGGAATAAGAGTAGCACTTAACCCTTTCCTGGATCACAGAAAAAGAGCTGTGTAATATCATTTGGAATATAGATCCAGTAATTGAATTCATTCTTGTTACTATTTGGCACTAAGATAAATTGGGAAAATGCATAAAACTGAAAAAGAGACAGCTCAGAGATGACACTTTGAGCTCTCCAGTATGGGGAAGAGGGCACTAAGTGCCAGTGGAGCTTTCCAGAGTCCCATACACCTTGACTGGCAAGTTCAAAGCTCTCATTTTCAAAGAAGTTTTAAAGAGTGGTCACAGAGTTGAAGTCTATTTGAGTAAAAGCTCCCCAAAAAACCCACTAAGATTCTCCTCCGTGTGGTCCTACCTCTGATAAGGCTAGGGCTAAAGTGCCTTCTCCCTACAGTTCAGCTCTGATCAGACTGGGCCTGCAATTAAAGGTTAGAATCACTACAACTCTCCTCTCTGTTGTCCCAGCTCTTCCCAAGCTAGGGCTACAGTGCCTTCTCCCTGCCATTCTGGCTCTGATAGAGCTGATGATACAGTGAAAGCTTAGAATCATTAAGATCCTTCACCCCCTCATCCTGATTCTGACTGAGCCAAGGCTATAGTGGAAAAGTTAGAAGAATGGTAGGGAATTTGAGTTAACCTCCTCCATCTAGCAAAAGGAACAAGGAGGTAGGCACATCAAGTACAACAGGGACCCCACTGGCAACAGCTCTTCATCCCTGGGCACCCTGAAACCCAGTCCTCTAGGCAAGTAGGTGAATCACTTCTCTCAAACCCCCAAGTTCTTGGCCCACACCATCAGAATTGGAGCTTTTGCTCCAAGTTCCCTGAAGACAAGCAACCCCTATCAGGGAACTTGTAGGTTCCTCAGGGACCCTCTTCTTTATCCACCAAATCCCTCTTCTCTTTAGTTCAGATGCGGGACTCTACAACCCCCTGCCACTCCTTGATCCCTAGCCCTTCCTGTAAAGAACCTTGAGGAGTTTGAAAGAGCCCCATATCAAGAGTTTCCCTCCTCCAAGGGAGAGTAGCTGACTTGAGAAGTTAAGTGATATATTGTTCTCAGGTTCACATCCTTGAATTCAGGTGTTGAAGTTCCAGGAACCAGGGACACTCCCTGCTAATAGGATAACATTCTGATAAAGAGACCTTGAGGCCTCCCTTTCTACTTATCACAATCTGTTCTGTTTCATGCCTCAATCACTACCCTTATAGTTTGTTACTATTTAAGGACACAGATCCCCTGATTTATTGTCTCAGTATGTCCAGAATAAACTCACCTTGTTCAGACTGCTGTGTCCTTCCTGTCTTTTCATCCTTGCTCTGTGAGCCCAGTAACCGCCCCTGGACCTGCTGGATTGTGCTGGCCACAGCACCTTCTCACACAAGAAACAATGCCCTCTTTCTCCTTCCTTCCCAATTCAACTACTTCCACAACCAGGCTTTCAACTATGGGGAGAGGGGAAAATGAGGTCCAAAGTCAGCTGGTAAGCCCAATCTTCTATCAATAAATTTTACATGTGATGATTTGGAAATACAATTAATGCCATCTGAAGCTTACTGTTTGTGTTATTATTGTATTTCTAAATTGTGGTAAAATTCTCTTAAACTCAAAGACAATGGAAAAATTGTTTTAAAACCAGTTATGTTGTTTTATTAAGCCCTGCTAATCCTGCCTTATGGCTAAAGCAAGTTGGCTCTCACTTATGAAAATTGTAAGATCATTAACTAAGTTTTTTGGGATTATTGTTATAATGTTAAAGCCCAAAATTGATCCTACCATCAGCTCTAGGGGTAGACAGGGTATATACTCCCTACAACCCTCCCTTAGGAAGATGTCCAAGGTTCTCCCCAGTGTAATGCTATAAGGGGTGACCGGAGGCCACATGTGTCAGTTACCATATACTGGGATCCTAAAAAATAAAATATGAGAACCTTGAAGGACATCCCAACAAGGAAAAAAAAAAATCAGTCACAGCAAAGAAAATTAAATTAAGATTGAAAATGGTAGACTTGCCTGGCAGAAAGTGTCTGATTTTCACCAGTCCAGAGGAAGAATATCATCAGGTAGATTAACAGATCAGTCCCTTCTTTGGAGTCCTTATCAATTTCTCCTTATTTGCAAACTTGCCAGATCCTCAGAAAACATGTGGTGGGCAAGGTCATCAGCTCCAATAAAAATAAAAGGTTGGGCTATGGAGCTCCTAAACAATGAATTTGGCTTGCTGAGAAATGAAATCTCTTATGTATGTAAGTCATGATAAATTCTTACTGCTTATTGCAACTCCATAAGAGTAAAAACAGTTGTATCTAGCCCTAAGCTGTGATTGGTGAGACTTGCCATTTGAGATAAAAATTTTTATTTTGACTTTTAATTTAGGTATAGTTGTCTGCATTAAATCAATATCTGAGAGAAATGCCATAAGCTACTTAGAGAAAATTGTGCTATAGGTGGAGGTTTTTTCCAGAGAAAGTCAAGAGGGCAATTTTAGCCTCAGCCAAAGAAGGACCCTCCTGGTTGTTGCCCCATTGTTTTCCTTTGAAAAGAAATGTTTCTGTCCTTGATATTCCTCAGTCGGGCTATGAGATGGAATTAAAATAACTCTTATCTGAATTCAAACAGAGCTAAGGATGTTTTATTCTGTCATATCTGGCATGTCCCTGCTTTTTCCTTTTATAGCAAATTTTTCTAATTAGAGTAAGTGGTCATTAAAAGATATGAGTACAATACAGGTATGTGAAATCTTTCTGTTTGCAATCTGAATGTGTAGTCATTCCATATTCCAAACAATTGAGTAATTTAACACATGGGCCTGTCATCTCCCTGCCTGCATAGTCAAGTGAAAAGAGGTTTGTGAAACAAAGGTACAAACACAATATTAATCATTATATACTAAGACTAGGATGTATCTGAGCCACTAAAATGTTTGTTAGATCTGAGCTATTCAGCCTAAAATTGCATTCCTTTCTACAGCCTAAATAATTTAGTAAATGGATATTTGGTCTACTCAGCTGCCTGTTACTAGATGTGTCTCTTTCTTCTTATATCTGGGACTCTGTTAAACTTGCCTGTCAGATTTGTTTTTCTCAGGCTACAGGCCAATACATCTACAGTCTATAGAAAACAGTGGATGCCAGCCTATACTCACTTATCATCCCCTGGATGTAACTTATTCCAGTCAACCTCCTTCCCCAGATCCATCGGGAGAGGGACAGCTCTATTCCCCTTTTCAGCCTAAAGTATTTCCTGAAGCAGAGACCCTGATCCCCTTTCCCAAATGAATTTGGATCCCATTCTCTGAGGGGGGAATTTTGGAGTCCTAATAGAGCTACCCCCAGACTCAATAATCTAATTTCATTACAGTCCCACTGCATCTATGTAGCACCCCCCCCCACCCTCACCAACGTCCTAACTTTTTCATATATGCCCCACTACTCACTAGAATAACAGGTGTATCCCTGAAACTCATAGGTCTCACAGAAACAGCAGGCAAGGGAACCCAGCCACTGCCTCTACTCAACCATGATCCCAAGATCCATTCCCACAGAAACAGGTATGTTCTTGTAGTCAATCACAATCACATCATCCATCTAGCCCAAAGCAGGACCATAATACCTATCTATCTTGACCAGACAGAACCAATTGGAGGGTAGCATTACCAGACTGCTTAACCACTAAACCATAGATGGGACCCCTCCTCCACTCCTCCTGCCTTTTTAATATTAATCATGTTCCTATATTCTATGTAGATTTCTGTATGTAATTGCATCTTTACCATATAAAAATCCATCTTCCTTTCTCTGAAGTTGTTGGTTCCTCTCAGAACTTAGCCCACTTCATGAAAGGCGTCAATCTCAATAAATGCCCATGCTTGGATTAGAGATAGTCTGATGACTGAATTCTTTGAGATGGTTCCACCACAGCACATAATGAAACCTCAGCAGTTCTATGACAATTTTTTTCCTATCCGTCTGACCAATTCTCGGTTTCCTTTGAATGGTTTTCATAAACATCATGCTCATTATAGATTTATCTGAACTTCTTTCCTGGGCCCTATTTTCTTTTTACAACATTTCTCAGTGAACTCCTCAGTTCTTCTGGGTTTAATTATCATCTATATGCTGACATATGCCACATTTTCATATCCAATCCTAATGTATCTTGAGCTCGAGTCTCCTTATGAAACTTTCCAAACTTGTTATCATATAAATATCCTAAATTTGGTATATTCACAACAGAATTTATCTTTCTTATATTTGATGTAGATAGTGGAGGAAGCACTAGGAGTCTGAAAGGGCTGAATTCAAGTCCTACCTCAGATACTTACCAACTGTGTTATCTTGGCAATCATTTTCTCTCACTCTCAGTTTTCTCATCACTAAAATGGGGATAATGATAGCACCTAACAGGATTGTTAAGATGATAAAATGAGATTATTTCATAAAGTGATTTGCAAACCTTAAAGTTTTATATCAATAGATATTGTCATCCTTGATATCTTACACTTGCTCACCTTATATATTCAGTCCATTGACATATATTTTTTTTCCTTTTTTACCTTTAAAATATCTCTTGTATCTTCCTCTTTCTCTCCACTCACAAAATCACCTTCCTGGTTTTTTTCTCTCATTACCTCTCAACTCTACTATTATTACAGTTTCATAGTTGATCTCATGTCCAGTCTTTTTCCATTCCAATATATCCTCCACACAGCTACCAAAGAGATTATCTTAACATATAGGCCTTTGTCACTACAATATTCAATAAACTCCAAGAACTCCCTATTACCCATGGAATCAAATATAAACTCTTCTGATTCTAGCCTTCTTACGTGTGATTTCCCTCCATGTACTCTTAGTCTGGCAATATTGATTTTCTTGTCACACAACACACTTCATGTACCATCTCTGTGTTTTTGCACTGGCTAAGACTCTTTCATGAGAAACTCTACCTTCTCCCCTTCACACCTTGAAATCTCTGGAATATCACAAAATTCATTTTAAGCACCACTTTTTGCATGAGGCCTTTTTGTTGTCCCACAGATGCTAATGCCTTCCCTTCCAACATTACCTTATACCTATTTAGGGTGAGTTTCTTACATACTTTCATGTTTATGTGATGTCTCTCCCATTAAACTGTAATTTCCTTGAGGGCAGTGACTCTTTTGTCCTTATATCTCACATGCCTAATACTGTACTTGCTGTAGAGTAGGCAAGAAGAAATGTATATTGACTGGCTGAACAAACCTCACCAGTTTGTGTCTTCATCATTTATGAGCAGTCCTATATGGATCACCACAACAACTGATACTGATAGGAGATTTTTATATTTGCATATTATTTTTCTTATTTTATTTTGTTGGCGCTGCATAACAACCAACTCTGTGCAGGTAGGAATTATAGGCATTGCCTTTCTCATTTTATAGAGACAACTAAGAGAAGTAACTTAAACAGGGTCACACAGTTATATTTCAGAAGGAGGGTTTGAACCTCAGTCTTATGGACCTCAGGTCCAGTGTACTCTCTAGTTTGTACATGTTGTTATGTAAGAAACACTGCTTTAGGGAACATAAAGTTGTGTCTTATTTTTGTATTTTATTGAATTGAATCCCAGTTATAAGTCACTAGGCAAGAAACAAAACTTCAAAAAGACCAAGGATTTTTTTTTTAATCTCTAAAGAGCTTTTCTCTTTTCAGTTGGATTTTTCCACAACCTTCAAAGACTTACTATTTCTTTAAAAAAAGGTAATAGCAGAAGCTTTAGTCACTTTTTGAAGGGTAGAGAGGAGGGAGAAGAATAATTTATATAGGCTCATTGACTGTGAATCAGAAGGTTTATATTCCACTAGGTAGGTCTTTGATCTTGGTCAGCCACTTAACATCTGTACACTTCTGTCTTCAGCAATAGAATAAGGGAGATAGACTAGGTGATTTCTATGGTCCCTTCAACTTCTTACATTCTGCAATTCTGCTGATAAAATTGATAGATTTTGTTTTCTTTCTGTTTATTTGGTTTGATCTAGCAATGGTCCAGTTAGCTCTGATCTCCTCAGAGACTGCTTTATTATACTTTGATCTTGACCAATGTAATGGTAATTTAAATAGGAAGATCTTTCCCATTCACTAATAGGCCCATGTGACCTAGTCAGGTCACATGGAAGCCTGAGCCACATGAGCCTGTGGAGGGAGGGTTTTGCTGACCAAGTGGAGCAGGAAGGGTGGAACAGGAAGAGGCAGTGCTAGAGTAGAGCTGAGAGGCAATTTGGTCAGAGAGCAGTCAAAGCTGCAGGCAGCTGGCTAGTATGAATGAAAGAGCTTGTTTGTGATTTTGTTTAAGGGAACCTGCTTGTTTAAGGGAGCTGGTTTGTGAAAAGCCTAGCAGAGGCAAGGCTTGGGGATGGTATTGTCCTCTACATTCTTATTGTTTATAGATTTTTTTGTTGCTATGAGGGATTTGACTTTCTTGTGTCAGAATAAATGTTTTGGTTCTGTCTTCCATGTGGAGAGTCTGTTGTATTTCATGATTCAGAATTGTACTGGAATATTCATGACAACCATAGGCACTATGAATATTTCATTGGCACTACAACCAAGGATCCACAACAATAACCTTGTTTAGCTACCCTGTAAATGTGTCTTTTGTCCCAAGTAGAAATGGGTGAAAGAATTTGGATTGGTCAATACATTAGCAAATCATTATCTGAAGTGTTTCATAAGGTTCTCAGCATCCTAGCAAAAATGTTTTCTCCTTCAGTCTTCACAGTGCTTACAATTTCCCCCAATAATCATTCCTGTGGCTTAAGTTATTGAAGACTCATTTTTAAATGGAAATATATTTTCTGGGAATGATGCAGTCGAAGGGGCAGGGAGAACACTGATATTTGATGCCAAAGATCAGTTGAGTAGTAGCTAGTATACCCACCAGCAAGCTGTGTGATCTTGGTAAATCATATTACCCTTGTAGACCACCTTTCTATCTATGCTAGTTGTATCACATTTGTTGTGAGGTTCAAATGAATCAGTAGATGGAAGGTACTCTATACATGTAAGAAATTATTATAAAACATATTGGGTATTTGATGGAGTCACAGCTGTCAAAAATCCCATTTTTAATCACTGATTGTCTCTCAGTTATGATACATGGGTTGTGAATCTTAGAATACTATAATATGAGAGCAATTATTATTGTGGATGAATTGAAAGACAATAGGAAAAAAATGTATCATGGGGTATAAGCAGAAACATATATTTATACCACTGACTTTGTATGTGAGAAGACACATGAAAAATGTCAGATGGTACTTCCAGGAACCAAAACGGTGAAGTAAGCAATAAATCACCTTAACTCTTCTATATTCACCTCCAAACAACCATAAAACAGCATCACAAAACAAATTTGGAACAACAGAACCAGTAAAAAGATGGAGTGAAATATTCTTTTAGACCAGGAAACTTGGAAGATTGTCAAGAAAGGTCTGTATCACTCAAGTAAAAGGGAAGCACAGTCCTCAACAGGAGGCATCCCAGAAACAACCATCTTATCAAATCAATGAGATCTTAAGACCTAGTGTGGTAGAGCAGGCAAATACCAACATGCTTCAGCACAGCCAGAAGAACCAGAAGATTTTAGTTCCAAGGACTGACGGGGTCTTCAGTGTAGCCCCAGTAAGTAGGCATCTTCCAGTGGCCAGACCTCCACATGCTTCAGCACAACACTAGGTTAAAAGGAAGAGGCCAACACTATGGGTACCTAAGCAAAGAGGCAGCTACTAGCACCAGGCCACTTTCATGTGCTTCAGCATAACCCTGGAAAATCAGGCAGCCTTCAGTGGCCAGACAACCACTTGCTTCAGTGTAGCCCCAAGGAAATACAGAAACACTCTACTGGCTTAAGCTGTGACAGATACCACCACAGATACAGGACCCCAAACCAGCACCAGGTAAGCTGTTGGACCCTTACAATCTCCAGTAGCACCAGTCATCCCCTCACTTTACCCCCTCAGCATAGCACTAGATATGAAGGTCCCCTGTGGACCTGAGAGCAACATCAGAGAAATACCAGGTAAACAACCAGAGCCTGCAGCCACTGTCACAAGAAGCCAGAGACAATGACCTTTTTATCTAGGGAGCAGAGCTCAAATTTAAAAGAAAGAAAATAGGCCAAAAAAAAATATAATAATAATAATCTGACCATAAAAACATTATTATGATAACAGTGAAGATCAACACATAAACTCAGAAGAGGACAACAATGTCAAAACACCTATGGGTAAAATTCCAAAGGAAAATGAGAAGTGGTCTCAAGCTCAGAAATAACTCATGGAAAAACTCAAAAGGAAACTTAACAGATGCAGAAGAAAAAATGGGGAAAGAAATGTGAGCTATGCAAAAGAATTGTGAAAAAAGTGTCAACAGCCTGGAAAAAGAAAACAACTGCTTAAAAAGTAGGATTGGTCAAGTGGAAAAAGAAATATAAAAATCTACTGAAGAAAGGAACTCCCTGAAAAGTGCAATTGACCAAATGGAAAAGAAAGCACAAAAGCTAACTGGAGAAAATAAATCCTTAAATGTTAGAATTGGGCAAGTGGAAGTTAATAACTCTATGAGACATCAAGAATCAATCAAACAAATTCAAAAGAATAAAAAAAGTAGAAGAAAATGTAAAATATTTAATTAGAAACCATCCTGCATAGAAAATAGATCCAGGAGAGATAGTATCAGAATCATTGCACTACCTTATAGCCATAATCAAAACGAAGGTGTAGGCAGTAACTTTCAAGAAATTATCAAGGAAAATTGCCTTGCTCTCTTGGAACTAGACAGAAAAATAGGCATTGAAAAAACTCACCAATCACCTCAGAAAAGAGATCCCAAAATAAAAACTCCAAGGAACAAATTTCAGAATTCTTAGATCATGGGAAAAATTACTGCAAATGGCCAGAAAGAAAAAAATTCAAATATTAGTGATTCATAATTAGGATTACACAGGACTTAAGAACTGTAACTTTAAAAGATCAGAGATCACAAAACATGATGTTCTAGAAGGCAAAGGAGTTAAGACTACAAGCAAGAATCACCTGCCCAATGAAATTAAATATAATACTGAAATGACATAAAAAAGTCATTTGTTGAAATAGAAGGATTTGAAGTTTTCAACAGGAGAAGACCAAAATTGAACAAAAATTTATCTCCAACATCAAGAAGCCTAAAAAGAGAAAAGGGGAAAAAAAAAAAAACATAAGGAATTTAATGGAGCTGAACTGTTCAGATTCTTGCATGATGCTAGCAATTCTTAAAAACTCTGTCACTACAGATAGAAGGAAAATACCTAGACAGAGGGTACTGGTATAAGGCGAATTGGACAGAAAGATGTAAAAAAATAAGGGATGAGAAAAAGGAGTATATTTGGTTAAGAAGGAAGGGAAAGGTAGAATGGGGTAAATTATTTTATATGAAGAAGTGTAAAAAACCTAGTATAGTGAAAGGAAAGATGGGAGAGTGGACTATGGGCATAACTGTATTGGCTCAAAGAGGGAATAATATACACATTCCGTCTAATATAAAATCTATTTTACCTCGCAGGAAACTCGGAGGGGAGGAGATTAAATAAAAGTAGCAGATGGGGCTGAAAAAAAGAGAGTGCAAACCAGGGAGATGATAGACAAAAGCCAAAACTGTTAAGGAGGGAAAAAGTGAAAGGGAAGAGAGTACAAACAAGAGGAATAATAGGATGGAGGGAAAATACACAGTTTCTAACCATAACTGTGAATGTAAATGGGTTGAATTCTCCAATAAACCAGAATTAGAAAGCAGAGTGGATCAAAAATAGGAATCCTACAATATGTTGTTTACCAGAAACACACTTGAAACAGAGAAACATACACAGAGTAAAGGTAAGGGGCTGTATCAGAATCTATTATACTTCAGCTGAAGTAAAAGAAAAGCAGAGGGAGCAATCTTGATCTCAAACAAAGCAAAAGCAAAAACAAAAATAGACCTGATTAAAAGAGAGAAGGAAAGAAACTACATCTTGCTAAAAAGTTACCATAGACAATGAAGTAATAGCAATACTAAACATATATAAACCAAGTTGTATAGCTTTCAGATTCTTAAAGGCAAAGTTAAGTAAATTACAGGTTCATAACCAAATGAGACAGAGAACAGTACAAAATATAAAATAGATAATTTTGAATATATTAAATTAGAAAGCTTTTGTACAAACAGAACCAATGCAATTCAGATTAGAAAGATAGCAAAAAAAAACAAAACAAACCTAGGAAACAATCTTCATGTGGATAGAAACAGTGCTCTGGGAGTTAAAATAGTAGATCGACTTCATGAAGCCCTTGGTGCCCTAAAGTCTCCCCTTACCACAAAACTTCCCCTTATCCTGGACTGTATAATCTCTTGTCCCCACCCCTCATCCTGGGGAATGGGATTTCCTTATCTTGTGTTATTCATAGTCCTTACCCTGTGCCATTTATCTTGCAAGATTTACCCTAGATCTCCCACCCCCACAAGGAAACCCTAAATTCATCTTACATAGGTTTCACCCTTTTCCTCTATCATTGTCTGTGTTTAGCTCCTTGCTAAATCTAAGGCCTGCTGCTTTTGCATCAATAAAGCTCCCAATGTCTACAGAGAAGGTCTAAGTGAAT
The DNA here is from genome assembly GCA_023548195.1 of Bettongia penicillata ogilbyi. Lineage (NCBI taxonomy): Eukaryota > Metazoa > Chordata > Mammalia > Diprotodontia > Potoroidae > Bettongia > Bettongia penicillata. Next base: position 96,014 of record JAJHZJ010000330.1, read on the forward strand.
TCATTCACATTTTGACCCAGTTCTCCCTTTTCTCTCTTCAACATTTTGGTGCCAAAACCCTGGATTCCAAATTAATTGGACTACAATGATCTTTTCCTAGCCACTGGGATAAGAGGAGACTTGGAGACTGCTGGAAGGGGAATTCGGGGAGGAGAGATTAAGGAAAAGTGGCTAGTGTTCCTTTGTAACCTCAATATAATCTAGAAAATAATTTGTGAAGGGGGTTTCTAAACAAAACAAGCTTAGTAGGAAATTGGGTCTCCAAAACTTAAAGAAAAGGCACCTTACTCTGCTTGAGCAGACTTTCTACCTTGTGTTGTTCCCTCAGCATCTTGGTTTACCCTGTTCCTACCCCTCCTCTGTGGGATGTTGAGGGAGGTGAGTAGGTGGGTCTTTGTTCCTGGTTTTCTTTGAGGGTCTCAGCACCCCAGTTTCAGGGTCTCTGTGCCCTGTGGGCCTCTACATCTGCTTTTCTTTGGGGGATCTTGGGCCCCAGTTTCAGAGTCTCTGCACCCTGTGTTGTTCTCCTCCCCTGTGGGATGTTGGGGAGTTGAGTCAGTGGACTTCTGAGCTAAAACTGCCCCTCTTTCTCTATCCTTTTCTTTTTTTTTCCTTTTTTATTTATTTATTTATTTATTTATTTATTGAGCTTTTTACATTCATTTTCACAAATTTTTGGGTTCCAAATTTTCTCCCCTTTTCTCCCCTCCCCCCACCCCAATACCCCAAGCAATCTAATTTTCCCTATCTCCAATCTGTCCTCTCTTCTGTCATCCCTCCCTTCCCTTGTCTCTATCTTCTCTTTTCTCCTGTAGGGCCAGATGACTTTCTATTCCTCATTAACTGTATGTCTTCTTTCCTAGTTGCAACAACAATACTAAACAATTGTTCCTAAAAATTTGAGTTCCAAATTCTCCCCATCCCTCCCTCCCCACCCATTCCCTTTGGGAAGGCAGGCAATTCATTATAGGCCATATCTGTGTAGCTTTGCAAATGACCTTCCTGATAGTCGTGTTGTGTAAGACTAACTGAATTGCCATCCCTCCTAACCTGCCCCTCATTGTTTCTCTTCTGTCCTTTGATCCTGTCCCTCCCCAAGTATTGACTTTCAATTACTCCCTCCTCCCTTTGCCCTCCCTTCCATCATCCCCCCCAATATCTCCTTCTCCCCCGCTTTCTTATACTGTAAAATAGGTTTTCATACCAAAATGAGTGTGCATTTCACTCCTTCGTTTAGTCAAATGTGATGAGGGTAAACTTTTGTTTGTTTGTTTGTTTTTTTTTCCTCAGCTCTCCTCTTTTTCCCTCCACTAAGAACATCTCCTACTTGCCTCTTAAATGACATATAGTTACCCCCTTCCATTTCCCCCTCTTTCCTCTCACTACATTTCTCTCTCACCATTTACCTTAATTTCTTTTAAGGTATGGTCCCATCCTATTCAGTTCAATCTGTGCTCTCTGTCTCTGCATGTGAATGCATGTGTGTATGTGTGTGCATGCGTGTACATGTGTATGTGTGGTCCCACCAACCACCCAGATACTGAAAAGTTTTAAGAGTTAGAAATATTGTCCTTCCATGTATGAATGCAAACAGTTCATTTCTGGTAAGTCCCTTAATACTTCTCCTTGCTGTTTACTTTTGCATGCTTCCTCTCATTCTTGTGTTTGAAAGTCAAATTTTCTTTTCAGCTCTGGTTTTTTCATCAAGAATGATTGAAAGTCCTCTGTTTCATTGAAAGACCATATTTTCCCCTGAAGTATTATACTCAGTGTTGCTGGGTAGGTGATTCTTGGTTTGAGTCCTAGTTCCTTTGACTTCTGGAATATCCTATTCCACACCCTTTGATCCCTTAATGTAGAAGCTGCTAGATCTTGTGTTATCCTGATTGTATTTCCACAATACTGGAATTGTTTCTTTCTAGCTGCTTGCAAGATTTTTTCCTTGAGCTGGGAATTCTGGAATTTGGCCACAATGTTCCTAGGAGTTTCTCTTTTTGGATCTCTTTCAGGTGGTGATCGATGGATTCTTTCAATACTTATTTTGCCCTCTGGTCCTAGAATGTCAGGGCAGTTTTCCTTGATAATTTCATGCAAGACGATGTCTAGGCTCTTTTTTTGATCATGGTTTTCAGGTAGTCCCATAATTTTTAAGTTGTCTCTCCTGGATCTATTTTCCAGGTCAGTTGTTTTTCCCATGAGATATTTCACATTCTCTTCCATTTTATCGTTCTTTTGGTTTTGTTTGGTGATTTCTTGGTTTCTCATAAAGTCATTAGACTCCATCTGTTCCATTCTAATTTTGAGAGAACTATTAAATTCAGTGAGCTTTTGAGCCTCTTTTTCCATTTGGCTCATTCTGCTTTTGAATGCATTCTTCTCCTCATTGGCTTTTTGAACCTCTTTTGCCAATTGAGTGAGCCTATTTTTCAAGGTGTTAATTTCCTCAGCATTTTTTTGGGTCTCCTTTACCAAGATATTGACCTTTTTTTCATACTCTTCTTGCATCTTTGTCATTTCTCTTCCCAGTCTTTCCTCCACCTGTCTAACTTGCTTTTCAAAATCCTTTTTAAGCTCTTCCAAGGCCTGAGCCCACCCAACACCCCCCTGGGGCGTCTGGGGTACGGAGGCCCCGCCCTCCACATCTTTCCCTGATGGGAAAAATAGGTTCTCGTCCTCCCCATCAGATCCGAAGGTCGGGATCATTTGCATTTGTTGGAAAAAACTCTCCAAAGTCTTATTTTTCTTCCCCTTTCTAGGCATTTTCCCAGCCAGTTACTTGATTTCTGAGATTCCTTTCCACCCCTGCCTGGATCCGCCCAGCTAGTGCTTGGCCTCTGAGATTCAAATGCGCTTTCCCGCGGCAAGCTTTAGTTCTGGCGCAAGGGTGGGGGCAGGGCCGCCTTCTAATCTTGGGCCCTCAGGGGCTTTCTGCAGAGACTTTCAGGAATGGAGCGGGTGGGGGTGGAGGGCCCCGCCTGCTGTACTCAGTTCCCTTGGGGGTTTTATTCAGAGGCGTTCAGCAGTAGAGCAGGGTGGGGGCAGGGCCGTCTCCCCTGCTCGGCTCCCTCAGGTTGGAAAGACCTTCAGTATTGAAGATCCTACCTGCTGCTGGGGGATTCCTGAGTCCCGGGCCGTTGCCGCCTCAGCCGCCCGCCCACGCCTCTGCCTCCGCCGCTTCCTGCCCCCGTCTCTGCCGCAGCCGCTTCCTCCCGAGGGGGCCCAAGTCACGGAGACGCTCCGCTCCCCTCCCCTATCGCAGCTTTCTTTCTTACTGACCTGTAGCTTCTGTGGGCGGAGGGACTTTCCCGGCTGCCGGAGCTTCCCCCGGAGCTTTCCTCTCTGAAGTCTGCTGGGTCAGCTTCTCTGGGTCGCGGCCAGGGGTGGGGGTGGGGTCCGCTTTCCGAAGTGCGATGGACCCCGGGGACAGCTCTCCAGGGTTCAGTGGAACGGAAATCTCTTCCCCTATGTTTATGCACCCCCTGCAGAGATTCAGAGTTTATGGGGATCTCCTTTTACCTCAATTCCATGGGTTGTGGGTTCGGAGCTCGTAAATGTGCGTCCTTCTACTCCGCCATCTTGGCTCCGCCCCCTTCTCTATCCTTTTCTTACCCTCCATTGAAGGATATGCATTTTCTAGTCAGCTAAATCTCAAAGGTAAAAGAGACAAGGACCTATAGCTCCTCTCCAGCTAAGACTGGGATGCTCTGGGTCCATCAGTCAAAGATCATGGAACTGGGCACACCTTCCAAAGCCCTTTCTGGAAGGGTAAATCCAATTCCTTCATTTCACTCATTTCTTGGAATTGGGAAAACTGTGGATACTCCCTTCCCTCTGCACCCCAATACTCCTTATCCCCATACCCATGCCTACAGGATTCCCTTCTCTCCTGGTCTGCTGGCCACTAGATCCTTGCAGCTGGACTCAGTCAGAGTTCCCCCTAGGTTAGCAAAAAATGTGAGTTTAGGAACAATAATATTTTCTTTTAAGGTATTAAGAGTATTGGGCCTTAGAAATTAAAATATTGGGAGCCAAGATGGTGGAGTGAGACCAACGACTCACCTAAGCTCTCAGACAAATTCCTTCAGGTACCTCTGAAAGGAGAATCTGACCAAATTTTGGAGGTGCAGAATCAAGTGGGAGACAGACGGTGATGGATTCGGAGCTCAGGTTGGACTGGAAGGTCCACGGGAAGGATCTGTTCCGTGGGGGTGAGCCCACAGCGCACAGCGCAGTGAGGTCAGTGCAGCAGAGCAGAAGAGATCCGAGAAACCTGAGTGGCAGGTGGAACCAGAGGAGTGGCACCAAGGGCAGGAGACAAACCAAACCGAGTCAGTGAGAGCCATGGAGCACCAGATTATCAACACAGCAGCTCCTGAGACCTTCAGCCCGAAGATTAAACTCCGGTAAGTCACCTACTTGAACTTCCGGGAGCTGGGATGGCGGAGTGATCAGTAAATGCTCTCTCCTTCCCCCTTGATGACTGTGAAAGAACCATAAAATATTTCCCCAGAAAAATCCTAGATCAGCAGGAATAGCAGAAGGAGCAATAGTCTCATAACACCTGAGCCAAGGAAAATAGCTAAGGGGGAATCCTCCTACTGTGGCAGAGGCAAACCGGAAGGACAGAGGACCCAGGGCAGAGGAAACTTGCACTAGGACCCAGGCAAGCCTCATTGGCAGGAGAAGAGCCCCAGGAGGGTTGGGAACAAGCATTAGCATCTAAGCGTGCCTCAGCTGTCCAGGGGAATCAGAAAGACAATGGGGCAGCTGGGATTACCAGCCCCTGAGCTTGCCTTTGCCTTAGTTCAGCTGAGGAGATCTCCTGTGACCAGACTACTCCTCCCCTACACTTAACAAGCTAAACCCAGGGCTGATCAGGGAAACACCAAACAAAAACCTGCTTTTAGCTTTTTCACACATCAGCTCAGCAAAAAGTTCTCTAGCTTCTGACTGAAAGAACCAGAAGCCACAACACTCAATCAACAGGAAAAAGCAGAGGGCTGAAAGAACCATAGAATCTTTCTATGGGGATAAGTACCAAAACCCAAACACCAAAGAGGTCAGAGGTGAGACTGTACTTCCATCTGAAACTTCAGAAGGGACTATGAACTGCTCACAAGCACAAGCAGCTCTCCTGGAACAGCTGAAGAAGGAAATAGAAGATAAACTGGCCAATGATTTTAAAATTTTGATAAAGGAATTCACTGATGAGAACATCTCTTTGAAAAGGAAAATTGAACAAGTGGAAAAGGAAAATAACTCCCTAAAAGGTCAAATGGAAAAGGAAACCCAAAACCTAACTGGGAAAATTGGTTGAATGGAAAAGGAAGTACAAAAATTAACTGGAGAAAATAGGTCCTTGAAAGGAAAAATTGGACAGATGGAAAAGGAAATGCAAAAATTAACAGAAGAAAACAATTTGATAAAGATTAGAATTGGGCAAGTAGAAACTAACGACTCAATGAGACAGCAAGAATCAGTCAAACAAAATCTAAAGAATGAAAAGATAGAAGAAAATGTAAAATATCTAATTGGAAAAACACCTGACCTGGAAAATAGATCCAGAAGAGAAAACTTAAGAATTATTGGCCTGTCAGAAACCTATGATGGAGAAAAGAACCTGGACAATATCTTCCAGGAAATCACCAAGGAAAACTTCCCAGAAGTACTAGATTCAGAGGGCAAAATGTCATCGAAAGCATCCACCATTCTTCTTCTGAAAGGGATCCTAAACTCAAAACCCCAAGAAATATAGTTGCCAAATTCCAGAGCTATCAAGTGAAGGAGAAAATATTACAAGCAGCCAGAAAGAAACAATTTAAATATCAAGGAGATACAGTCAAGATTACACAGGACCTTGCAGCTTCTATATTAAAAGATTGAAAGAATTGGAACCCAATATTCCGTTTAAGGCAAAAGAGTTGGGACTACAACCAAGGATCAACTACCTGAGCAGCAAAGTTCAGCATAACATTCCAGGAAAGGAGAAAGTCATTCAACAAAGTAAGGGATTTCCAGAGCTTTCTGACCAAAACACCAGAACTTAATAGACAATTCAATCTTCAAATGCAGGTCTCAAGAGAATCATAAAAAGGTAAACGGTGGGGGGGGGGGGGGGGACTGGAACAACTTGCTACTCAATTAGGGCAAACTGTTTACCTCCCTATAAGGGATGATGGTACCTGTTAATCTTGAGAACTGTGCGGCTATTAAGAAATATAAAAGTGATATGCATAGGGGGAACGGGTATAAAGTAAATGATATCATGACAAAAAATATAATTTAAGTATGAGAAGGGATTGTAATAGGAGGTGTGAAAAGGAGGAAGCAGAAAATGGCAAATTACATCACAAGAAGAAGTACAAAATCATAGTAGAGGGAAAGAGGGGAGGGAGATGAGCATTGTGTGAGAGGTACTCTCATCGGATTTGTTTAAAGGACGGAACAATAAACTTAAGTAGAAAATCCTAACTAGCTCTATAAGCAGTAGGAGAGGAAGGGGGAAGAAAGGGGAGGAAGGCTAAAAGGGAGGGAAGAAGCAAGAGTAAAGGGGAGTTAAATGGAGGGGGGTAAAAGAAGGAGGGGAAGGCAGCAAGAGGAGGTGGTGAAAAGTGAATATTAGTGAGGAGGGGAAGGGAGACAGCAGAGCTAAAAGCACAAATGGTGGGAAAGAAGATGGAGGGAAATACACAGATTGTAATCATAACTGTGAATGTGAATGGAATGAATTCTCCCATAAAACGGAGACGGATAGCAGAATGGATAAAAAGCCATAATCCAACAATATGCTGCTTAAAAGAAACACATTTGAAACGGAGGGGATACACATAGGATAAACGTTAAAGGATGGAGCAGAATATATTGTGCTTCAGCTGATGTAAGAAAGGCAGGAGTAGCAATCCTAATCTCAGACAAAGCAAAAGCAGAAATAGATCTAATCAAAAGGGATAAGGATGGAAACTATATCCTGCTAAAAGGCACCAGAGACAATGAAGCAATATCATTACTAAACATGTATGCTCCAAGTGATATAGCATCCAGATTCTTAGAGGAGAGGTTGGAGGAGTTGAAGAAAGAAATTGACAGCAAAACTATACTAGTGGGGGACCTCAACCTCCCTCTTTCTGAACTTGATAAATCTAAACCTCAAAATAAACAAGAAAGAGGTTAAGGAGGTAAATAAAACTCTAGATAAGGTAGATATGATAGATCTTCGGAGAAAATTGAATGGGAATAGAAAGGAATATACCTTTTTTCTCAGTGGTACATGGAACATTTACAAAAATTGACCATGTGCTAGGACATGAAAATCTCACAATCCATTGCAGAAAGGCAGAGATAATCAATGTATCTTTCTCAGATCATAATGCAATAAAAATCATATGTAATAAAAGGCCATGGAAAGATAAAGCAAAAATCAACTGGAAACTAAATAATCTAATCCTAAAGAAGGAATGGGTTAAAGAAGAAATCACAGAAACAATCAACAACTTCATTCAAGAGAATGACAATAATGAGACAACCTACCAAATCTTATGGGATACTGCAAAAGCAGTTCTTAGGGGAAGTTTTATATCTTTGAATGCCTACATAAATAAAATAGAGAAAGAGGAGACCAATGACTTGGGCATGCAGCTGAAAAAGGTAGAAAAAGAACAAATTGAAAATCCCAAAGAAAATACCAGTTTGAAATACTGAAAACCAAAGGAGAGATTAATAAAATTGAAATTAAGAAAACTATTGAATTAATAAATAAAACCAATAGTTGGTTTTATGAAAAAATTAATAAAATTGATAAACCTTTGGTCAATTTGATTAAAAAAAAGAAAGAAGAAAATCAAATTACTAATATTAAAAATGAAAGGGGTGAACTCACCTCCAGTGAGGAGGAAATTAAAAAAATAATTAGAAATTACTTTGCCCAACTTTATGCCCACAAATTCGATAATCTAAATGAGATGGATGAATATTTTAAAAAAATGCAAATTGCCCAGATTAACAGAAGAGGAAGTTGAATACTTAAACAACCCCATCTCAGAAAAAGAAATTGAACAAGCCATCAATGAACTCCCTAGGAAAAAATCTCCAAGACCAGATGGATTCACAAGTGAATTCTATCAAACCTTTAAAGAAGAGTTAATTCCAATACTATATAGACTATTTTTGAAAATTGGGCAAGAAGGAGTCCTCCCAAATTCTTTCTATGATACAAATATGGTTTTGATACCCGAACCAGGAAGAGACAAAACAGAGAAAGAAAATTATAGACCAATTTCTCTAATGAATATAGATGCAAAAATTTTAAACAAGATTTTAGCAAAACGAATACAGCATCTTATCAAGAGAATAATACATTATGATCAGGTATGATTCATATCAGGAATGCAGGGCTGTTTCAATATTAGAAAAACTATTAGCATTATTGATCATATCAACAACAAAACTAACAAAAACCACATGATTATCTCAATACATGCAGAAAAAGCTTTCGACAAAATACAAAACCTACTCCTATTAAAAACACTGGAGAACATAGGAATAAAGGGATCTTTCCATAAAATAATAAGCAGTATCTACCTAAAACCTTCAGCAAGCATTATACGCAATGGGGATAAGCCAGATGCATTTCCAATAAGATCAGGGGTGAAACAAGGATGTCCATTATAACCACTATTATTCAATATGGTACTAGAAATGTTAGCGGTAGCAATTAGACAAGATAAAGAAATTGAAGGAATAAAAATAGCCAAAGAAGAAACTAAGTTTATCACTCTTTGCAGATGATATGATGATATACTTAGATAATCCCAGAGATTCAAGTAAAAAACTACTTGAAAGAATAAACAACTTTAGCAAAGTTGCAGGTTACAAAATAAACCCACACAAATCTTCTGCATTCCTATATATTAGCAACAAAGTCCAACACCAAGAGATAGAAAGAGAAATCCCATTGAAAGCTAGAGTAGACACTATAAAATACTTAGGAGTTTACCTGCCAAAACAAACCCAGGGATTATATGAACACAATTACAAGACACTTTTTGCACAAATAAAGTCAGATTTAAGTAAGTGGAAAAACATCAGTTGTTCATGGGTAGGCCAAGCTAACATAATAAAAATGACAATTCTACCTAAATTAATATACTTATTTAGTGCCATACCAATTAAACTATCAGATAATTATTTTCTAGAGTTGGATAAAATAATATCAAAATTCATTTGGAAGAACAAAAGGTCCAGAATATCAAAGGGACTAATGAAAAGAAATGCCTGGGAAGGTGGCCTAGTGCTACCAGACCTCAAATTGTATTATAAAGCAGCAATTATCAAAACCACTTGGGACTGGCTAAGAAATAGAGGGGTAGAAAAATGGAATAAACTTGGCACTCAAGACACAGTAGGCAAGGAATATAGCAACTTCCTGTTTGATAAACCCAAGGACCCCAGCTTCTGGGATAAGAACTCACTATTCGACAAAAACTGCTGGGAAAACTGGTTAACAGTGTGGTGGAAATTAGGTATAGACCCATGCCTGACACCGTACACAAGAATAAAGTTCAAATGGGTACATGATTTAGGTATAAAGATTGATACCATGAATGAACTGGAGAAGCAAGGAATAGTGTATTTATCAGATTTATGGAGAGGGGAAGAATTTTTCACTAAAGAAGCAATAGAAAACATTACAAAAGGCAAAATGGATAATTTTGATTACATTAAACTGAAAAGTTTTTGCACAACCAAACCCAATGCCATCAAAATTCAGAGGGATGTAGTAAATTGGGAAAAAATTTTTATGGCTAAGCTCGGGGATAAAGGCCTCATTTCTCGAATATATAGAAAATTGACTCAAATGTACAACCAGACAAATCATTCACCAATTGGTAAATGATCAAAGGATATGAACAGGCAATTTTCAGGGTAAGAAATTAAAGATATCTATAATCATATGAAAAAGTGCTCTAAATCACTACTGATTAGAGAGATGCAAATCAAAACAACTCTGAGGTGCCACATCACACCTATAAGATTGGCAAACATGACAGAATAAGAAAATGATAAATGCTGAAGAGGATGTGGGAGAGTTAGAACATTAATTCATTGTTGGTGGAGCTGTGAAGTCATGCAACCATTCTGGAGAATGGTTTGGAACTATGCCCATAGGGCTACAAAAATGTGCATACCCTTTGACTCAGTAATATCACTAGTAGGGCTGTATCCCCAAGAGATCATAAAAATGCGAAAGGGTCCCACATGTGCAACAATATTTATAGCAGCACTCTTTGTGGTTGCTAAGAACTGGAAATAAGGGGATGCCCATCAGTTGGGGAATGGCAGAAAAAATTGTGGTATATGAATGCAATGGAGTACTATTGTGCCATAAGAAATGATGAACAAGAAGACTTCAGGGAGGCCTGGAAGGACTTATATGATCTAATGCTGAGCGAAAGGAGCAGAACCAGGAGAACCTTGTGCACAAGCAATGACCACAGTGTGCAAGAGTTTTTTTCTTTTTTTTTAATATAAATTTATTTATTTAACTTTTTACATTCATTTTCACAAAATTTTGGGTTCCAAATTTTCTCCCCATTTGTCCCCTCTCCCCAGCCCAATACACCGAGCATTCTAATTTCCACTATCACCAATCTGCCCTCTCTTCTATCCTCCCTCCCTTCTCTTGTCCCCATCTTCTCTTTTGTCCTGTAGGGTCAGATGACTTTCTATTCCCCATTAACTGTATTTCTTATTTCCTAGTAGCAAGAACAATACTCAACAGTTGTTCCTAAAACTTTGAGTTCCAAATTCTCCCCATCCCTCCCTCCCCACCCATTCCCTTTGGGAAGGCAGGCAATTCAATATAGGCCCTATCTGTGTAGTGTTGCAAATGACTTCCATAATAGTCATGTTGTGTAAGACTAACTCTATTTCCCTCATCCTATCCTGGTCCCCATTGTTTCTATTCTGTCTTTTGATCCTGTCATTCCCTGAATGTTGACTTCAAATTGCTCCTTTCTCCCATTTCCCTCCCTTCCATCATCCCTCCTTCCTTGCTTATCTCTTTCTCCCCCACTTTCCTGTACTGTAAGATAGATTTTCATACCAAAATGAGTGTGCATTTTACTCCTTCCTTTAGTCAAATGTGATAAGGGTAAACCATGTTTTTTTCTCAGCTCTCCTCTTTTTCTCTCTACTAAAAAGTCTCCTGCTTGCCTCTTGAATGAGATATAATTTAGCCCATTCCATTTCACCCTCTTTCCTCCCACTACATTTGTCTCTCACCATTTACTTTAATTTCTTTTAAGTTACAAATATTGTCTTTCCATGTAGGAATGTAAACAGTTCAACTTTGGTAAGTCCCTTATGACTTCTCTTTGCTGTTTACTTTTTCATGATTCTTCTCATTCTTGTGTTTGAAAGTAAAATTTTCTTTTCAGCTCTGGTCTTTTCATCAACAATGCTTGAAAGTCCTCTATTTCATTGAAAGACCATTTTTTCCCCTGAAGTATTATACTCAGTTTTGCTGGGTAGGTGATTCTTGGTTTGAGCCCTAGTTCCTTTGACTTCTGGAATATCCTATTCCACACCCTTCGATCCCTTAATGTAGAAGCTGCTAGATCTTGTGTTATCCTGACTATATTTCCACAATACTGGAATTGTTTCTTTCTAGCTGCTTGCAATATTTTCTCCTTGACCTGGGAACTCTGGAATTTGGCCACAGTGTTCCTAGAAGTTTCTCTTTTTGGATCTCTTTCAGGCAGTGATCGATGGATTCCTTGAATACTTATTTTGTCCTCTGCTTCTAGAATATCAGGGCAGTTTTCCTTGATAATTTCATGAAAGATGATGTCTAGGCTCTTTTCTTGATCTTGGCTTTCAGGTAGTCCCATAATTTTTAAATTGTCTCTCCTGGATCTATTTTCCAGGTCAGTTGTTTTTCTCATGAGATATTTCACATTCTCTTCCATTTTTTCATTCTTTTGGTTTTGTTTTGTCCTGTCTTGGTTTCTCAGAAAGTCATTAGTCTCCATCTGTTCCAGTCTAATTTTGAGAGAACTATTTTCTTCAGTGAGCTTTTGAACCTCTTTTTCCATTTGGCTAATTCTGCTTTTGAAAGCATTCTTCTCCTCATTGGCTTTTTGAACCTCTTTTGCCAATTGAGTGAGCCTATTTTTCAAGGTGTTATTTTCTTCAGCATTTTTTTGGGTCTCCTTTTCCAAGGTATTGACCTGTTTTTCATGCTTTTCTTGCATCCCTCTCATTTCTCTTCCCATTTTTTCCTCCACCTGTCTAACTTGATTTTCAAAATCCTTTTTGAGCTCTTCCAGGGCCTGAGCCCACCAGACATCCACCTCGGATGTCTGTGATACAGAGGCCCCAACCTCCACATCTTTCCCTGATGGCAAGCATTGTACTTCCTCATCAGAAATGAAAGGAGGAAACATCATCTGTTCACCAAGAAAGTAGCTTTCTATGGTCTTATTTTTCTTCCCTTTTCTGGGCATTTTCCCAGCCAGTTACTTGACTTCTGAGATTCCTCTCCACCCCTGCCTACATCTGCCCAGCTAGTTCTTGGGGTCTGAGATTCAAATGCTGCTCCCCAGCCTTGGGGCTTTCAGGGGTGGGCATGGCTGCTATTCAATGTGAGCTTAAGTTCTGGTGCTCAGGTGGTGGCAGGGTCGCTTCCCAGGCTCAGTTCCCTCAGGGGCTTTATGCAGAGATCTTCAGTAATTGCCCTGAGCTCCTGCCTGCTCCAAGAGTGCAGCGCTGCTGCTGCCTCTGCCGCTGCCTCTGCCCCTTCCTCCCGAGGGTGTCCGAGTCATGGGGACACCCTGCTCCCCTCTCGGCCAGGCCAGAAGTCTCTCTCACTGACCTGTAGTGCCTGTGGGTGGAGGGACCTTCGTGGGCACCGGAGATTCCGTCCCTGAACCTGCTCGGATGCGCTCCTCTCAGGCCGTGTGGCCAGGGCAGTGCAGGGGTGGGCTCCACTGTCCAGAGCATGATGGACCCCTGGGGACGGCTTTCCAGGGCTCTCTGGAATGGAAATCTCTTCCACTGTGTTTCTGAGCAGCTTGCTCTGCTCCAGAATTTGTGGGAAGTTCTTTTTACAGGAAATTTATGGGCTGTGGATTCAGAGCTAGCATACATGAGTCTTTTTATTCTGCCATCTTGGCTCCTCCCCCGCAAGACTTTTTTCTGGTGGACTTGGATCTTTGTAATAATGCAAGAACTTACTAAAAAAAAAAAATCCCCATGGTAGTATTCTAACACAAAATGCCTTCCACACTCAGAGAAAGAAATATGGAAGTTATTCGCAAAATGTAGCACATCATATTTGTATGTGTGTGAGTTTTAGTGTATTATGCTTTGATTTGTTATATGATTTCTTCCATTTATTTCAGCTCGACTACATAACATGACTATTGTGAAAATGTACTCAATAGGAAAGTATATGTAGAACCTATACAGAATTGTATGCTGTCGCGGGGAGGGAGGGGGGTAATGGGGGAAAGATGCGGTTGTGGGGGGGATAAAATCTTAATTTTAAGGAAGTGATTGTAGAACACCAAAAAAAAAAAAAGTAAATAAATAAAAAAAAGAATATCACAAAAAAAAAGAAATTCATTTTGCATATGTCTGGAAGAATTATACGTGTTAGTCACAGAAAATCAAACCTGTTTTGTGAAAGTACTGATCTATAACTTATTTTTAAACTTTTAATGATGAGTTATGTTGGTTTGCTTTATGCCCAACCCACTTTCACGGGATAGCCAAAAGTTCTGCACAATCTTTACACCCTATGTAAATAAATATAACAGAAAAATACAATCACAGGATTCCATACTGGAAGGAACTATATCAAATGTCTGTCATGCACCAGACCTGAGAAGAGTCCAGCCCTGCCTTGGCCACGTGGCCCCAAAAGGAGCAGATCCAAACAGGCTTCAGGGATGGAATGTCTGGTTGCAACGAAGATCCCTCAACCCACAGGTGCTACATGTCAGTGAGAGATCCTATCTGGCTGGCCAAGAGGGGTGTGGGTTGTCTCCATAACTCAGGTCCCCTCAGGAGGAAGAAGCAGGGGACACAGCAGACAACAGCTCCCAAAGCAGGCAGGAGTTCGGGTCCATTGTTGAAGGTTTCCACATAAACTCCCTGCAGGAACTGAGCCCAGTGAGGCAGCCCTGCCCCCACCTGAGCACCTGAACTTAATCCCACTGAATAGCAGCCCTGCCTCCCACTGAAAGCCCTGAGACTGGGAAGCAGCATTTGAATTTCAGACCCCAAGTACTAGTGAGGCAGGGGTGGAGAGGAATCTCAGAAGTCAAGTAACTGGCTGGGAAAATGCCCAGAAAAGGGAAAAAAAGTAAGACCATAGAAGGTTACTTTCTTGGTGAACAGATATCTCCTACCGTCCTTTCAGATGAGGAAGAAAAATGCTTACCATCAGGGAAAGACATAGAAGTCAAGGCCTCTGTATCCCAAAAATCCCAAATAGATATCCAATGGGCTCAGGCCATGGAAGAGCTCAAAAAGGATTTTGAAAATCAAGTTAGACAAGTGGAGGAAAAAATGAGAAGAGAAAAGGAGGGATGCAAGAAAAGCATGAAAAACAGGTCAATACCTTGGTAAAGGAGACCCAAAAAAATGCTGAAGAAAATAACACCTTGAAAAATAGGCTCACTCAATTGGCAAAAGAGGTTCAAAAAGCCAATGAGGAGAAGAATGCTTTCAAAAGCAGAATTAGCCAAATGGAAAAAGAGGTTCAAAAGCTCACTGAAGAAAATAGTTCTCTCAAAATTAGAATGGAACAGATGGAGGCTAATGACTTTCTGAGAAACCAAGAAATCACCAAACAAAACCAAAAGAATGAAAAAATGGAAGAGAATGTGAAATATCTCATGAGAAAAACAACTGACCTGGAAAATAGATCCAGGAGAGACAATTTAAAAATTATGGGACTACCTGAAAGTCATGATCAAAAAAAGAGCCTAGATATCATCTTCCATGAAATTATTGAGGAAAACTTCCCTGACATTCTACAACCAGAGGGCAAAATAAGTATTGAAAGAATCCATCGCTCACCACCTGAAAGAGATCCAAAAAACAAACTCCTTGGAACATTGTGGCCAAATTCCAGAGTTCTCAGGTCAAGGAGAAAATATTGCAAGCAGCTAGAAAGAAACAATTCCAGTATTGTGGAAATATAGTCAGGATAACACAAGATCTAGCAGCTTCTACATTAAGGGATCGAAGGGCGTGGAATAGGATATTCCAGAAGTCAAAGGAACTAGGACTCAAACCAGGAATCACCTACCCAGCAAAACTGAGTATAATACTTCAGGGGAAAAAAATGGTCTTTCAATGAAATAGAGGACTTTCAAGCATTGTTGATGAAAAGACCAGAGCTGAAAAGAAAATTTTACTTTCAAACACAAGAATGAGAAGAATCATGAAAAAGTAAACAGCAAAGAGAAGTCATAAGGGACTTACCAAAGTTGAACTGTTTACATTCCTACATGGAAAGACAATATTTGTAACTCTTGAAACTTTTCAGTATCTGGGTAGTTGGTGGGATCACACACACACACACACACACACACACACACATGCACACACAGAGAGAGAGAACACAGAGTGAATTGAATAGGATGGGATCATATCTTAAAAAAATTAAAGTAAATGGTGAGAGAGAAATATATTGGGAGGAGAGAGGGTGAAATGGCATGGGGCAAATTATCTGTCATAGAAGAGGCAAGCAGGAGACTTTTTAGTGGAGGGAAAAAAGAGGAGACCTGAGAGAAAAACATGAAGTTTACTATCATCACATTAAACTAAAGGAAGGAATTAAATGCCACTCATTTTTGTATGAAAACCTATCTTACAATACAGGAAAGTGGGGGAGAAGGAGATACGCAGGGTGGGGGGGACGATGGAAGGGAGGGCAATGGGAGGAGGGAGCAATTTGAAGTCAATACTTTGGGAGGGACAGGATCAAAAGACAGAATAGAAAAAATGGGGGGCACGATAGGATGGAGGGAAATACAATTAGTCTTACACAACACGACTACTCTCGAAGTCATTTGCAAAACTACACAGATATGGCCTACATTGAATTGCCTGCCTTCCCAAAGGGAATAGTTGGGGAGTGAGGGATGGGGAGAAGTTGGAACTCAAAGTTTTAGGAACAACTGTTGAGTATTGTTCTTGCTACTAGGAAATAAGAAATACAGGTAATGGGGAATAGAAAGGTATCTGGCCCTACAGGACAAAAGAGAAGATGGGGTCAAGGGAGGGGAGGTATGATAAAAGAGAGGGCAGATTGGTGATAGAGGAAATTAGAATGCTCAGTGTATAGGGGTGGGGGTAGGGACAAATGGGGAGAAAATTTGCAACCCAAAATTTTGTGGAAATGAGTGTAAAAAGTTTAATAAATAAATTTATAAAAAAAGAAAAAAGAAAAGGAATGCTTTGCCCCTGAGTATTCCTGACTCTGGCAATGAGGTGGAATTGATACTATATGTTTGCAGAACTGTGATGTTCTGTCTAGTCATGTCCTTGCTTTTCTTTTTAATGGCAAATTTCTGTAGTCAAAGTAAGTGGTCAATCTGAATGGGTAGTTATTCCATACTCCAGTTGGGTAAATTAGTACTCCTGCATAGCAATGTAAAACATTAAATCCTTGGAAGAGAGCATTCTTTCTGAATGATACGGAAATAATTAGACAAAGGGAAAAGTAGTTTGTGAAACTACTTTTGAAGGTACAAATACAATATTGAATCATTATCCCATAGACTAAGGTTGGGAAACTTCTGTGATACTAAAGTGTGTTGAAGATCTGAGATATTCAGCCTAAGATTATATTCCTTTTTATATCCCAAACAACTTTGTAAATGGATATTTGGCTTAGTCTTCTGCCTGTTACTAGATATGTCTGTATGGAATAAGGTCCCTAAATGTTTTAAAATGATGTTAAAATAATTGTGTATTGATACAACTGATTGACGGACCTAGTTGTTATTCTATCAATTACTGAGAGTAGATCAAAAACATCTTCATTTTGAGGAAAATAATTTCAGTGGAATTTTCTTAGAGGGAGGTAACATGGAATATTTTTATATTAATGTAAAAGTCATTCTAAGTTTGTTACTACTGTGGAAATAGTACCTGTTTACACTGTGTGTTCCATGTTCTGTGGTATAAACATATTTTATTATAAGCAACTTATTGCTATGCACTGTTTTGGAATTAATTATTTATGGATCCTCCCAAGTCTTCTATGGTAACCAGAGTAAAAGTCAGTCTCTTATAAGGAAACTCATCTGGATACATAACTATTAAAGCTTAAGGGTAGAAAGCTTCTATCTGCAAAGTGTTGTTACTTATATTTACACGGATGGAATTGGATCCTCAATAGCATCTGATTCTCCAAAAGGAATTGGAATCAGAGTGAAAACTTTCAAGAAAATAACAAGATCAGAAAATCCTGTATGTCAAAAGCAAATAATAATACCATGAGCTCTTGGTTTCTTTCTTTGTTTTTCCTCTTTTCTTACATCACTTTTAAGGCTCCTTCTATTTGGGCCCTTCATTTTGAACTTGTTTGTCAGATTTGTGTCTCCTAGACTATGCTGTCCACCTGCAGATGGTCATTCAGCAGGATACCTGTTCGACACTCTCCTCATCCCCTGGATGCTGCTTCAGCCTCATTTTACTCTCCTCCCCATCCCCATTCAGGCAGGGACAGTCCCTTTGTCCATCTCCCAAAAGCATCACGGTGGATGATTGAAGACAGGAGTGCTGAGGAAGAGAAGCAAAGAGGGGACAGGACGTGAGATGTGAGAAAGGATGTAGGACATGACCAGTCAGAAAAGACTACGCGTTGGGGACTTGCCTATGTGCTTTCTAGCTATGCTGTGTCCTAATTCCCACGCTATACCAAA
This sequence comes from Bettongia penicillata ogilbyi, assembly GCA_023548195.1. NCBI lineage: Eukaryota > Metazoa > Chordata > Mammalia > Diprotodontia > Potoroidae > Bettongia > Bettongia penicillata. The sequence goes on from JAJHZJ010000330.1 coordinate 113,956, forward strand.
GGTTAGGCCTGCTTCCTCAGGACTGAAGTGTAATGCCTTAATTCAAATAGGGCACTCTGTGGACAAAGGCAGAGTACATGATTTCCCTGTGTGTCACCATCATGCCCAGGATACTAGCTTATACCCCATGGTTCTCCCCTCATTTCCTGAAGATCCTTCAGGGAATTTTTCCTTTGAGCACCTAAAGGATATTATAGGCAATAATGTGTTGGATGTAAGATATCCACTCCAGCCTATCTCCCCCTACCTCCTCTTGGGGGTCGTGATTTCTCTCCCTTCTTTCTCCCATTGTGACCCCATTATCATTCATTTTACTCACTCTTATACTAGGTCTGTGCTTGTTTAAACTCCTGGTTCGTTTTGTGTCTTCTCAGGCACAGCAACTTTTAGGATATCAACCCCTGCCCTTGATGTCACCAAGTGGGTTGCCTCTCTCCACCCTGGACTCAATTGGCACTGCATTCTGCTCCCCATGCTGATCACCACCACCACCCCCAACCTATTCTGGCCCCTGAAGTAAACTCTTTGCCCCTGTTCAGCAGGAAGCAACTACTGAAGACAATGACCTTTGCCTCTTTTCCTGAAAGAATTCACCTACCTAGTGGCTGAGTGGAGAAATGATGTGGATAGAAATAGTGCCCTAAGAATTAAAATAATGTTAACTGACTTTATGAAGCTCTTGGTGCCCTAAAGTCTCCCCTTACCACAAAACTTCCCCTTATCCTGGATCCTATAATTCCTTGTCCCACCCCCTCATCCTGGGGAATGAGATTTCCTTATTTCATGTCATGCTTAGTCCTCACCCTGTGCCTTTACCTTGCAAAACTTACCCTAGATCTCCAACCCCTACAGTGAAACCCTAAAATCCTCCTAAAATTTTCCTATATCGTTGCTTTTGTTTAGCTCCTTGCTAAGTCTCAGGCTGCTACTTTTGCATCAATAAAGCTCCCAATGGCTACAGAGAAGGTCTAAGTGAATTCATTCACATTTTGAACCAGCTCTCCTATCTCTCTCTTCAACAATCTTTACAGCAAGTGTCTTCAATAAAGGTTTCATTTCTCAAAAATATAGAGAGAACTTAATCAAATTTATAAGAATATAAGCCATTTCCCAACTGATAAACGATTAAAGGATATGAATAGTTTTCAGATGAAGAAACCGAAGATTTCTATAAGCATATGGAGAAGTGATCTAAATCACATTTGATTAGAGAAATGCAAATCAAAATAACTCTGATATACTGCATCACATCTATCCAATTGTCTAATATGACAAGAAAGGAAAATGATAAATATTGGAGATCATGTGGGAAAATTAGGACACTAATTCATTGTTGGTGGAGTTCTGAACTGCTCCAACCATTCTAGAGAGCAATTTGGAACTATGCAATATAGGGCCACCAAACTGAGCATACCCTTTGATTCAATAATACCACCACTAGGACTGAATCCCAAAGTGATCATTGAAATGGGAAAAGGACTTATATGTGCAAAAGTATTTATAGCAGCTCTTCTCGTGGTGGAAAAATACGGAAAATTGAGGGGATGCTCATCAATTGGGGAATGGCTGAACAAGTTATGGTATATAAATGTTCAATAAGAAATGATAAGCAGGCAGATTTCAGAAAAACCTGAAAAGGCTTGTATGAACTGATGAAGAATCACATATCTATCTATCTGTCTTGGAAGAAATTATTAAAACACATGAAAAATAATTACATAGAATGAGGAGGCATGGAAGGACTGTGACTTGTATCGGTCAATGGAGTATCCACATTAATTAACTGATGGGTCCCCTAAAGCATCAAAGAATCAAAGTATTGAACCATCATCTTTCATTGTCTTCAATCAATTAGACATAAATTAATGGGTGAGAGATGGTAAGGAAATAGATCATAAGCTAAGTAAAAACTGTGGGGGAAGGAAATGAAGGAAAGTTCCAGAACATAACCTTAAGGAGATGAAGTTTAGGCAGGGAGTCATAGTGAAACATGTTGTCAGTTTGGCAGGCTTGTGGTTGTGACTGTGTGCTTGTCTGTGTGTGTGTGTCTCAAGTGATAGTATTTGACCATATATATGTGGTCCAATAAGAGAGCATAGGTTTTCTAAGGAAAGGATGCAATGTTGCTAACAGCAACCTTTGCTTAATTAGTAAGCTTTCCCAAGACTGTTCTGACTTAAAAATGGGTGGTTAATGGTACACAGAAAGTACATAACATCATAACATCACCTCAGTGATATTGACTTCAATTAATTTGATTTAGAAATTGAAATCACTTTATGGTACTTTTTAGTCCACCCTTTTCATAATGTCTCAAATCAGTTATTTCAGTTAATAAAACAAATGACTATCAGGTGTCTAATATATTCAAGGTAATGTACTAGGCAATGAAGATACAAAGAAAATGAAACTCCTCGTGTTCAGAGAGTTTACATTTTTACAGGGAAAATGGAAGACACACAAATAAAAAAAAATCAAATAGTGTAAAATAATACAAAGTAATTTCAATAGACAGTTCAAAGAACTGAGACTATCCGAAAAATATTGTTTATAAGATAGCACTTGACCTTTGACTATAAGGATGCTTGGTATTCTATGTGATTAAAGTGAAAAGGAAATATGATATAAATTAAATGGAGTAGGGTAAAAGAGGTTCCAAAAGGAAGATTATATCTGGGAACACTTAGCAGGTCAAACTGGAGGAGAAAGTAAATGAGAAAAAATTATATAAACCAAACCTAGAAATGATATCTGGCTTTAAATTCTAGACTGAGGACATAGTATTTGTCAATGGAGAACCATAGAAGATTTTTGAATAGGGAAATGATATGGTTAAACTTGTGTTTCAACTGTCATCTTTCTTCATCAAGATATGGCCAGTCTATATAGTCTCCCTATCATATAATTCCTAGATATCCTCTTTTACTCTAGTTCAATCTCTGATCTTCCTTATTGGCTATGTACTACACCTTGTCTACATCTACCAGTGGTACATGTCCATTGTCATCTGTGTGATAGGAATAGGAACAGGGACAGATTTGTAGTTTCATTGATATAGGGATGTCTTGGATGAGGAAAGTCCCTCTTTCAATGCAGTTTGTACCTTCTCTGTAGCCTATAGTCTCAGATATTTGCCCACAGATATAAAACCAAAAAGTTTCATACCTGTGTGATATTAATTTTAAGTGAAGTAGAGTTGTGTAAATAATTACTCTCACTCTCTCTTCTAGGTTCCTCAAAGTCCAGTGGAAAGACAAAAGTCAGGACAACTGATGAAGACCTAGGACACAGTAGATGACCTTGGCATTTTCAACGTCTTACCCAGCTCCACAGTACTTGCTTCAGATACCTCCATGGCCATTGGAACAAATTGTACTGTCTGCCCATTCTGGAGGAAAAAATCTTCACGTAGTTGGGTAGTTATCCCCCTAACTCACCAACAGATTTCAAGTGTATCAGTTACCCTCAACCTAATTTAGCCCATCTGCTGAGATAGTTTCCCTGGATGTGACCACTGCACACTATAGCTTCTTGGAGCCACAGATGAGAATTGGGTGACACATGGACACTAAAGGTGAGTGAGCAGCCCTGAAATGACCTGGAAAGCCCTCACACCAGAGGTGTTAGTCCTCCATGAAAACTTGATATACCCCAGTCCTATGTGGTAGTTAATACAGGTACTGTTATAATCATTTTAAAGATGAAAAACGAAGGGAGTTCACCCTATTTTCCCTTGATATTTTTCATTCGTCTTAAATTTTTGTGATACTAGAGCATGACATTTCAAATATGGTCACAAATACTTAGACTGGATGTGTAACCTTGGGCAAGTCACTTAACCTCTATTTGCCCCAATTGTCTCATCTGTAAAATGAGAATGACAATAAGACCTATCTTTCATGGTTGTTGTGAGGGCCAAACAAGATAATAATTGGATAAAGCACTTGGCATAGTGTCTGATACATAGTAGGTGCAAAAGCTATTATTTCTATTACTATTTGACCATTCTCTCTCCTTCTTCTTTGCTGGATCTTCATGCAGATGATGTCAGCTAATACTGGGGAAGCAGGGGGCACCTATGGTTTTGTCCTGGGCCCCCTTCTTTTCTCCCTCTATGCCATTTCATTTGGTAATTTCACCAGTTCCCATGAATTCCATTATCATTTCTAAGCTTTTTATTCTCAAACTACTTCTCCAGTTTTAGCTTCTCTTCTGACTTCCCGTCTGATGTCTTTAATTGCCTACTGGACATCTTGAATTACATGTCCCATAGACATCTTAAACTCAAAATGTCCAAAACTTAACTCATTATCATTTCTCCTTAAAGTTTCACTTCTTCCCAACTTATCTATTACTGTTGTAGTTACCTCCATCCTCCCAGTTAGCTAGGCTCAAAAATTAGGTGTCATTTCCTCACTCTTCACAAGTTTTACCAATTTATTTTTGTAGCATCTCTTGAATACATCTCCTTCTGTCTTCTGACACTGCTACCATCCTGCCATCATCACCTCATGACTTCACTACTGCAATAGGTGGCTGGTTAGTTTCTCTAACACAAATCTTTCTGTACCGTAGTCCATCTTCCACTCAGATTCAAAATGATCTTTTTTATAGCAAAGGTCTGAACATTCTAATCCCTACTCAATCAACTCCAGTAGCTCTTAATCACCTCTAGGATCAATAAAATCCTCTGTTAAGAGTTCAAAGCTCTTTGTAGCATGACCATTCCCTTCACATTATAGTCCATATCCCCCATGATGTCTTTGAGTTACTGGATTTCTTTTTTTGTTTGTTTTTGCAGTTCCTGTACAAGAAACTTGATCTCTAGATTCCAAGGGTTTTCAATGTTCTTAGAAACTAGAATGCACTGTTTTCCCCTAAGCATCAAGCCTTAAATCCAGTTCACTGGTTTTCAATGATTGGTCAACAATAGGTTCCAGGCCAAACCCTACTTAATCTTTACTTGGGCCTGGATTGCTTCGGAGTGAATGCAAATAGCATGTGTTTCTGTTTTGACCAGAAACCCTGAGGTCTTCCACTCCCAGACAGATTTTTTTTTTTTTTTTTGACTAGGTAAAGAGACTATTCTCTGGCTCATTTCTTATCTAGCCCTAATCACTGAATGGGCTTTGCCTTCGTCAGACTGAGATCTGTTAAAGACTTTAGCTTAAAAAATTAAACTTCTCTCAGCATCCAAGGCTATCTTTCTCATCCAGATCTATATCTTGTCCCTGGACCCAGATGACTCCGGAGGAGAAAGTAAGGCTGGTGACTTTGTACAGTCCTCCTCCCTCACTTAAATCCAATTCGCTTACATGTCCTGGAATCACTTCTTTGATGTCATGGTCCTCTTCTAGAACAAGGATAAACATTAACAGTGGCAACAGCAATCTGTTTGGACATAGTGGCGTTCTCATTCTCTTCCCCTTAAGTGAGCAACTTAAGGGCTGGACTATTTTATGCTTTTCCTTGCATCCTTGTATCCTTATATGGGCTTTGCATATTGCCCAGCCCATAGCAGGTGCTTAAAAAGAAATATTTATTGCCTGATTGAATCTGGAAACATTTGATCTCTATATCTCTAAATCCCCTTTCTGTTACTCCTCAAGTCTACAGAGTAGAACTCAGAAACAATCTCAGTTCTCTCTGTCTCTCTCTTTCTCTCTGTCTCTGTCTCTCTCTCTCTGTCTCTCTCTCTCTCTCTCTCTCTATCTATCTATCTATCTATCTATCTCCTGGGTTTATATTTGGGTAGCCTCTGTGATGTAGATACAAACAGTGCCTTAAAACTTAAAAATAATATTAAGGATTGACTTTTAGAAGCCCTTGGTTTATTTTCTAAGCTGAAAGTGCCCTAAAGTCTCCCCTTACCACAAAACTTCCACTTTTCCTGAACCATAAAATTCTTTGTTCCCCCTCCATCCTGGGGAATGGGATCTCCTTATCTCACTTTTCTTGTGTCATTCCTTATCCTCATCCCGTGTGTTTATCTTGCAAGACTTCCTTATCTTACAAGACTTATCCTAGATCTCCAACACCCATAAGGAAACCTTAAAATCATCCTATATAAGTTTGACCCCTTTCCTGTATCACTGCCTTTGTTTAACTCCTTCCTTAATCTCAGGCTGCAGCTTTTGCATCAATAAAGTTTCCAATGGCTGCAGAGAAGGTCAAAGTGAAGTGATTCACATTTTGAACCAGCTCTCCCATCTCTCTCTCTCTTCAACATCTGTACGCTGGTGTCAAAGCCAGCCATTTCCATTCTGTGGGAAGTACTGTAATTCTATTCTCTTCAAAGAAATATTTTCATGTATATGTATATATATCATATATATATACATATATACATACATATATATACATGTATACATACATATATATACATATATATAATATATATTATATATAAACTCTTGCTTTTTTGTATATTTTTTAAGTGTTATCTGCCCTGTTGGAGAGAGTACCCACATTAATGTAATCTCAGATATCCATGGAGATATCAATAAATGAAGTATAATTATACTGTTGTTTGCTAATACTTTTCCATTGAATTAGACTTTTCTTCTTGTCTTGATTAATATATAAATTCATTATTAGAATAATTTTTTCAAATTTGATGTTTGCCACTAGTCTTTAGGGGTTCAGTTTTTATACTGAATGTTCAATTTTCAAGGTGAAGAAAACATAAATTATTCTCCTCCTCCCTCTAAGGGTAAAAACTTTCATTTGCCAAGTTACTTCTAAAAATCATTATTCCTAATTTTTTTTTTAAATAAAAGGAACCCTGGTAGGTCAGCTGAGTGCATTTTTATAATATGGTTCAAGCTAAACTAAATATTAAATATTATCCAAATCCCAAAGACTCATGTCAACATTGATCTATATTGGTCAATAAATATTATGTAAACATACATACTCAGATGCATATACAGAAACTTCCCTGTAGATTACAAGATAGTTTAGGTCAAGGTATAGGTCTTTTATGTCCTTGTTCCCTCCCCTTGTTCCTAATAAATAAACTGACCTAACAGTATCAGTTCAGAAATTGCAAAGTAGAAAAAGTGCTGAACTTGGAGTCATAAAACTTGCTTTTAATTATAGTCTCTGATACTATTAAATATTAAATAATAGTGTCACTACTTTTCTGAAGCTCAATTTTCTCATCTGTAAAATGGTGATAATAATATACAATTTCACACAGTGGTTTGAAGAAAGGGCTTTATAAAACTCAACATGTTATAGGAACATGGTTGTTAAAATTAATAATGTTAACCTCCCAAAGTGACTTCAGTTGTTTGATAATATTTAAAGCTCTCGATCTTTTCTGTGCTCCAGATTTCATGGGGGAATTCAGAAGTTGAGAAGCTGAAGAACAGACTGATGTAATCAGGTAAAGGAATAGGTGATAAACCACATCAGATAGCCTAGGTCAGAAGGTTCCATGAAGCAATTGTGTGACAGGTAGGAGACAAAATCTGAGAGGCTTGGTCAGCAAGGTTCAAAGGACATTAGGAAGGCTAGGTCAGACAATTAGTGAGGAAAAGGCACTGGGCAAGTCCAGTACACTAGAGGCAAAGCAGAAAACCCAGGTGTAGTCAAACATTGAACTATTAATAGTAACTTGCATGTATTTTTTTCCCCATCTTCTGCAGTGTCATAGAGCATCTAAGACTTTTTTTTTGGCCTTTGCAGTTCACTCTTGGTGAATCGTGTCTCACAGGGTGAATTCTTTGAATGTCAATGGAGGATCACCTGGTTAAAATAATCTCTGACCTATTAGGGGAAGAGAATTCTTTTCATCCTAGCAGACACCTTTAATGTCATTATATGAAGGCAGAGACAATGTCCTTTTGCCTAATGGGATGCTTACTGGGGTCTGTATACTTAGAAATTCCTTTGGCATCAGGACAAAACCATTAAATCCAGTCCTGTGACATCAATCTCAATTTTTTAAAAAATTGTTTTCCATTGAGAAAGTTTCCTAAGATTAAAGACATACAACATCAAATAAATATTTTTGTAATCTAAAGCAACACTTGAATCAAAACATTAAAACCCAAATTTTATTGACATGTTATACTTTTTCATTTAATAATATAATTAGTTTTTCTTCAAACAAGTAAATTAATGTATGTTGTTTTGTGAAGCTTATTTTAGGTAAATAATCTTTTGCTTTTAAAAGGGGGTAGTTGGTGGTATAGTGTACTAGGCCTAGAGTTAGGAAGATCGGAGTTCAAATTTGACCTCAGACACTTAGTAGCTGTGTGACCCTGGTAGTCAATTATCCTGTTTGCCTCAGTTTCCCTACCTGTAAAATGGGGATAATAATAGGATGTACCTCCCAAGGCTATTTTGAAGATTAAGTGAGATAGTAATTGTGAAGCACGTAGTACAATACTTGGCACATAGTGAGTGCAATATAAACGTTAGCTATTATCATGTAAATTTTTTATTGATGTCTTTTGGTTCTTACATCACATTCATTTCTGAATGAACATCTTACTCTTCAACCCAGTGAGAACCTCACCTTAAAACAAAGAAAATTTAGCAAAATCAACTGACAACACGTCTGACAACATACACAACATTCTAAAATCTCAATTCCTCACCTCGGTACCAAAAGGAGGAATGTATGCTTTATTATCTGTTCTTTGGGGCCATAATTGGTCATTATGATTCCTAAGAGTCCTGATTTGTTTTATTATGTTTTTCATTTGCTCTTTTTGAAGTCATTTTATTGTTATGTATATATTTCTATCTTCTTTATTTTCGTTTAATATTAGCTCGTGTTCCCATGTTTCTATTAATTCCTCATTTTTTTTTCCATTTTATACATGATAGTAAAAATTCTTTAGATTCATATGCTACAGTACATTTAACCATTCACCAAATGTTAGGCACATAATTTATTTCCAAGTTTTTAATAATACAAAATATATTGTTCTGGTTCACCATCTTGTGATATATGCTAAGAAATGGTGTGTCTGAGTTTTAAAAACCTAACACAGTTTAATCAGTTTTCTTGCAACTTTTAAAATATTTTCCATAATGGTTGGACTGATTCACATTTCTCTAAGAGTATGTCACTTTGTCTATTTTCCTATATCCCTTCCAACATTGACTACTACTATTTTTTGTCACCTTTCTCAATTTTCTATGTATTAGGTACTAAGAGCTATATTAATTTGTAATAGTTATGGCAAAAAGCTTTCATATAATAATTGTTCATTCTTAATTCTTCTGAGAAATGTTTATATTCTATAATGACTTGTGTATTGGGGAATGACTCCATAAATAGATATGTGTATGTATGTGTATGCATAAGTATATGTGTATGCATAAATATACATGTATATAATATATACATATATGTAGGTATGCATTTATCAGCTAATTATCTTGAATATAAGAATTATATGAGAGCTATTTGATAAAGTTCTAAAGAGTACCTTTTTTTATAGAAGCTAGCTTTTCAAAGTTACCATTTCTCCCACTAAAAACCACTACAAAAGCCTTGTCCCTCTTACTCATGAGAAGATGCTTTGATGTCTTATTCTCTGAGGAGATTAGTCTCCTGTTGTCCCTACTCCACTTTTGTGCATGCCACTACTACTCTTACCCTACACTTCCATAAACCCTTGTGCTTATTGAGAAATGGAAGACACTGAATATTCTTCCTTTGCTTTCAACCAGGTCAGTATCTGTTTCCACTTTTTCACTTGCCTCCTCTCTTTTAAGTTCATGATTTTCCTTTGTGTAATTGCTCACGACAATAATAACAATTATGTCAATTCACAGATTGAGGAACATAGGTTTTGGTCCATAGCATACTCATACTGTGTCTCCTTTTCATTTTCTGCTTCTTTTGATTTCTTTTAAATCTTTGAATAATTTTTACCAGCAGCAATCCCTCTTTACTCGCTATCACATTGCTTTTTAAACAATAGCTTTGGCTTATTCTAGAAGTATGAGAGAAATAATTCATTCCTTAAATTATTTTTTTCCAAATATACATAATTGCTATTCTTATATTTCCTTTGTTTTGAGAATTTACAAATGGAATACTCTTCTCACTTATGATTCTTACTCAGTTATGTAATCATTATGATTCTTAGCCTGTCTTTTGTACATACCTCATCTTTCCTATTGATGAATAAACTTAGATTTATGGGATGTATTATTTTGGAACTGATATAATATCCATTGATTTTATAATATTGTATTCCAACTCTTCCCTGATGTCTCATAAATAAGGTATAATCTTATGCTGAATAATTTGATTTCCCTTCATAGCTAAAGACATTTCTATTGACTACTTTCAATATTGGTTATTTGGCACTGAGATTATTAAATATAATCACCACAACTCTTCGAGTTTTAGTCTTAGATTTTCTCTTTACCAGACATCTGTGGATTCCAATCATCATAACCTAGCTGACTGTTTTTAATATTTATGAGAAATATGGTTTATTTTCCAATACAAAATGGGAAGAGTTGAGGATTTTTTTTTAAATTATTAGATAGTACATTTTTCTAACTACAGGTCTAAGGACCTACATTCCTTAAATTATGTCTATACATCCTATATTCTAAGTCTGTTACTCTGAGGCTTCTATAAAATAGACAAAAATTTTAAAAATTGTTGTTTTTTTACCCCTATGCTACCAAAATTTCTTTCACTTCTCTATTTTTCAGTCCCAGCCTTGTTATTTACAAGGTTTCTAAAACGGTGGATGGATTCTTTGTCATTTCTACTAAGGTATTTACACTCTTGTTTGCCTTATTGATTTCATTTAAAAGAACACTGATTGATAGTCTAATTTTTCTACTAAATTTTGCTTTTAAAGGTAACATTTCTCTTTTGAATCATTGTACAGTTTCTTATTTCTCTATTATTTCTAAGGTGTCTGCACGATTTATTGTCTTGCTTTATTTTTCAATGAGATTTTTTTTTTATATCACTCTCAGTTGCCAGGTCAATTCTCTCATTTGTTTTTACATGTTGTACAACACCCAGATGCTGGAACACTAGCTAATACCTATTGTATAAGATCAGTTTACAGAGCTAATTCCCAGACAACTAACTCAATTTCACACAGAGAAAAGGCCCACTCCTGTCTAACTCAGTGGGACTTTCAGCTACATTAAACTTATAATCCTGGTACCTTTGTACTACCAGTTTGTTCTTCAGAGATTTGATCAGCACTTCTCCTGATTGGTAGCAGTATTAACTCCCTTATTTACTCACTTATAGTTTCTTTCATTTTAATAAACTTTATTTATTCCCTTTACTTACTTACTACATGCTTTATGTAGTGAATCTCATTGCCTTAATGTACTCCAGGATCACCAAAATAATATGATCCATAATCAACTGGGTTGTGCTTTTTTCCTTTGCATTTTTGGTGTCTAGATCTGCCATTCAATTTATAACAGCTGTTCTTAATTAGAAGGATACCAATAAAAATCAGCAAGTCTTCTGCCAGTTTTACTTTTGGACAATTCTGGAGGATGTTGAGAAATTTAGATACGTTCCTCTGGTCATGTAGTTAGGAAAAGTTCAGGATATGTAACAGTAAGTACTCCAACATACACAATGGGTCCTGCTATCATAGGTTCTTTGATCTGCTTCTTTAAAAGGGAAGGCAACTTTTGAGGGGTTAACAATCGCTTTAATCAAACACACGTATCATTCAGTTAGTTCAGGGAAAAAAGTCAGCACCCTGAACTTCAGATAAAACACAAAGAAATTAAAAGTCAACAGAAAGAGCTTCCAAAACTGTCTGTCCATTACATACATACACAGTTACCAGAGAGGGAAGCACTAACTTGGGGGCTTAGTGGCTTCCCAGAGTCTCTCTGGCCAAAGAAACACTTCCAGTCAGTGAGCCCCAAAGAAAAACCTTACCCTCAGAGGAGTTATATACTTTTAAGAGCCAGAATACATAACCCTCTGAACTGTGCCTCAATAGGAAAAGCAAAAGGTACTGGGGACCCTCCTACAAACCAACTCCCCTAATCAAACTTCCCACAATGGGCAGGCCCATCAATGGGTGGGGAAGATCTTCTTTAATCACATTTTTCAATCAGAGGCACTTTAGTAAAACAAAAACAGCAAAAGATCCTAATTTGACTGCCAGCCATCACAGGATACCACAGTGCTCCTAGTTTTTGAACTTGGGTAGTTATAAGGGTAGCATTGTCCTGAAAAGAAATAAGGAAGTTTAGAGGAGGAGGAGGAGATTTATGGATAAAAACAATGAGTTTATAATGAGTTTGATTTTTAGACATGGCAATATATGTCATAGATATGTCATACATAAGATATACTTCACATATATGTATATCACATATATACACACATACATTTCATACAACTAGCAAGCAGTTGTTATTGTACATTAGATTGGAAGTCAGAATAGATATATGGATTGGAAAAATAGACTTGAGAGTTGTCTTCACAGATAATTGAACCCATGGCCGTTGATAAGATGTCCAAGAGAAGGTAAAGAGAAAGAAGAGAGCTTTGGTTGAAGTTAAGGAATGAGGAATCCCTAATGATTCAACAAAAGGAGACTAAGAATGAACAGTCAGGCAGATAAGAAGAGAGCCAGGAGAGAGTGATACTACCAAAGTTAAGAAAATTGAGAGTATCCAGGAAAAACAATAGTCAACAATGTCAAAAACAAGGATAGTGACCAAGAAGCCAGGTTTCAAAGAGCTGAAAAGTGACTGGGAAGTGAGAAAGTTAATACAAAATTGTTGATGGCTTTTTATAAAACCATCTACATTTACTTCACATTCATTTATTCCCTACGAAGCACAAACAGGAGGACAAGACTAAAATAGTGATAGGGAATAAATGGAAGAGACCTTGTGGTTCCTCTGTCTCTTTCTCTCTCTGTCTCTCTGTGTGTCTGTCTCTCTCTCTAAAGCTATAATGCAGAAATGCGGAGTAGGTTCTGATTTCAACTTTGGATGTCCATATCTTAATGTTTTATTCCTAGATTTTAATACTATTATTCACTTTAATCATAGGCTGATGGACTTAGCATTTAAATATGCATTTCATTCACTCCTTCAGGCTCCTTACGTGCATGCACGTGTGTGCTTGCATGTGTGCGCACACACACATACACACACTTTTTGTCCCCTCTGCCCCCATGCTCACACTCCAACACTTGGGAAACATGGCACAGGAACAGAGACACTACCCTAGCAACTGGGGTGCCAGGGATGGCGAGATGGACAAGTCCAGGAAGGTGACTATCGTCACCAGCCAAGATGATTTACATTTGCTTAATTCCTCCTGTAAAAGGGTTATGAGGTCCATGGAACTGGACTTTGCTAGAGTTCCTGCAACACAGGGCAGATCGAGAATCTGTATAAGAACCTTCTGGCTCATACTGAAGGAAGTAGGAACTTAAATTATGGAGATCTCATACAGAGTAGTTGCCTAGTAAATATAATTAAGTGAAATCTACAATTTAGGAGCCCAGAGCCACGTCCAAATTTCTTTTGACCTTGCTGAATATACTGCTTGTGACCTTATCAATTGCGCAAAGTTCCACCAAGCTTCAACAAGTGAATTTTATGGAAAAGCACAAGAAATATCACAAAAGGAGGCTACCCCTTTCATACTCAGAGACCATATGGAGCAACAAACTTTATGCTCAATGGATTTTGGTGAAATTCTATGAGGCCTACAGCCTGTTTGCTGTGAATGGTATTCTTTTCAATTCTTTTCAATCATGAGAGTCCCAGAAGAGGGGCTAATTTTGTAATTTAAAAAAAATTAGATAATTTATAGCTAAAATTATGGAATCTGGATGCCAAGTGAGATTGAGTCCATGCCAAGGACTACATTGAGGCTATGTGGCCAATGTTGAAGACCAATGAGCTAGAAGTCTTTGCCATTGCTACTGGTGAAGACTGCAGTATCCATGAATTTGTGGAGAAACCTTTTTTTTTTATATTGGGAAAACTTGTGTGGGAAGGAAAGAATGAGGACAAGGTGGATTGGTATAAGGAGACCTACAAGATGCATGTGACTGTAGTTCTCAAGAATTACTGACCAAATGAAGTGGATTTTCTCCAAGGAGATTGTAGCAAAGCAAAACTAACCTGAAAGCCCCAGGTTGCTTTGAAAGGATAGGTGAAAGAGACAGCAGAGGCTGATGTGGTTTTCATGAGGCAACTTAATTCCTAAGTTGATTTCTGGTCCCTGTCAGAGCAGGTCTCCTGAAAAGATATGATTGATCACCTTAGCCAATCCTCAGGAAGGTTAGGATGGAGGATTCATTTTTGCCTTGCAATCAGTTGGTGGAGGGCATCTGACTGAGAATAGGAACTAGCAATTGATGTGGTGGAGGAGAGAAAGATTTAATCACACCCAACACTAATTTTTTTCTCTTTTCCTCTGATGCCATTGATTGTCTTACCTAGTCTGGAAAAAAAAAAAAGAAAAAAAAACTTTCACTCCCAGAAACACAGCAAAATTGAAACTTCAACCACTCTAAAGCTTGGTTTAACATTATTTCATTATAGATGCTTCGTCTGAAGGATTTTATGTAATAGGTAAGATTGTTAAATTGATTTTAAATTGATTGTTAAAATGAACAACAAATTGTTCATTTTACTTAAAATTGTGTTATGAGATAGAAATTGTGAGACCTTTAAATTGTCTTTTTTTCTTATTAAATTGGTCTTTCTATCAAAAATATATGTATTTCATGCTACTCATTGGAAATATTTTTTTTAAGTCTTAAATATGGATAGCTTTTTAAAATGAACTGTATTCCCTTTTGGAGAAAAGTAGATTTGAGTATCATTTTCCAAGAGCTAAAAGATTAGAAAAATATACAGGCTCAGGCCTCTTAAATATAATTAGGTGTCATTGCACAGATCGAGCTAAAACTCATTTCCTGCCATTAACTTGGTGGGCTTTACCAAGGATAATTATGCCCCAAACAGGTTATCTACTACTGACAATGTTAATTTACTGCATGGCTTGGCATAGAAATTATTCAAGACCAACAGGTATCCCAGAAACAATTGCTTAAGAGGTGAACCATATGTCTCGCTCACCCCAAGTGAAGAGGAAATTGGTCTCAGCAGAATCCCAAATTCAATATAGATGAGATCCTCCCCTGTGCTAACCACTAGGTGAGGGAGGGGGCAATTACACATTTGCATAAGGAAAGTATTGCCTACACACAGCTAAACAGATATTCTTCTGTCAGATAATGTTCCTTTCCTCTTCGTTTTAGAAAATGGAAACTAAGGGACTGAACTTTTTTCATTCCTGCTCCATAATTAAGGCAAATATTCATATTTCTGTCCTATAAGCACCACAATATTAATGCCAAGTCTTCTTTTCTCCATTTTAAAAACAGACTTCTTTTCTAAAACAGGTAATACTAATACCTAACATTTATATGTTATTCACCATGTGCCAGATATTGTGCTATGAACTTTACAATCCTTATCTCATTTGATATTCATAACTACACTGGGAAGCAAGCACTTTTATTATTATCATTTTATTGAATAGAAAAGTGAGGAAACCAAGCTAAGTGATTTACCCATGATCATGGTGCTAGTAGGTGTCTGAGACTGGATTTGAACTCAGGTCTTCCTTACTTCAAGGTTGGTTGGCACTCTAATTACTGGACCATCTAACCTATGGAAGACATTGAAATCATATAGACAAATGAATGGTGATTATAAGATGGTTTGAAGTCCAAAGATTTAGATAGGACTAAATACAAGTAAAGTCAGGTAAGTGGTGAAATGGATAGAGCATGGGGCCAGGAGTCAGAAAGATCTGAGTTCAAATCAGACCTCAGGTACTTATTAGGTATGTGTCCCTTGGTGAGTCACCTAACCCTCTTTGCCTCAGTTTCCTTGTCTGTAAAATGAGCTGGAAAAGGAAATGACAAACCAGTCCCATATCTTTGCCAAGAAAACCCAAAATTATCCTCTACTGAACCCCTTTTTCCTATTGAGTAAACCTTCATTCCTTATTTCATTACCGTCAGACTTTCAGAACTTATATCCCAATTATTTATTCCCTAAGTGAGATTCTCTTTTATTGTTATTCATAAATTTATTCCTGTATATTAAAAAAACAAACATGGGAATAAGCCTTAGAGTTCATTCAGTCATCATTCTGGGGATGAGTAACTGACAAACAGAAAGAAGTAGTATCTAGAAACATACTGATAGAGAAGCCCCAAGACAAGATGTGAAGGTCTAATCTAATGGTATTATCCTGATTCAATTAAAAAAATTTAAAACCTTTAACATGCAATGGTCTGAGCTAGAGATATGAGTTATAAAGATATAAAATGATACCACCCTCTTACTTAATATGTTTACAGTCTGATGTATATACATAAATATATATATGGATATAAAAATCATAGTGCAAAATTTAATATGTAAATTGGTAGTTTCTGCTAGAAATGCTAGAAATATATTGAGTATATTCTTCATGACAGAAAGGTACTGCTAAGTAGCCTTTCCCAACTCAACTTAATTCTAGTGCTTTCCTATTTATCCTGTGTATATCTTGCTTTGAATGTATTTGTTGCCATGTCATCTCTTCCATTAGGTTGTAAGCTCCTTGAAGGCAGTGACTATTATTGTCTCTTTTTGTATCCCTAGTCCTTAGCACAGTGATTGGAACATTTTTTTTGGTTCAGTCATTTCAGTTCTGTTCAACTCTTGGTGACCCCACTTGGGGTTTTCTTGGCAAAGATAGAAGAATGGTTTGTCATTTCCTCATCCAACTCATTTTATAGATGAGGAAATTGAGGCAGATTTAAGTGACTTGCCCAGGGTCACACAGTTATTAAATATCTAAGGCCAGATTGGAACTCAGGAAGATGTCTTCCAAACTTCAGTCCCAGAACTCTATCCACTGTTCTATCTAAATGACTGATTAAAATATAGTAGGCATTTAATAAATGTTTACTGATTGCTGTTTGAAGATCAACCTAGCTAAGCATGAAGTAACTCATTATTAGAAGGTTGAGCATTTTGGGGTACACTCTTTGGCCATGGGAATCCATGAAACAAAGGAAAAAATGGCCTTCAGTCATGTGCTTCCACAATGATAGTGGGAAAGTGGCAGAAAAGGGGCAGAATATACTGAAAATTGAAATTTTAGATTTCAAAAATCATTGAAAAAGCAGACACTAAAAGTAGGATCTATGTCCTATGTCCAGTGATTTTATATATTATTCTAACAATTAGTGACATTCATATGTTATATGAAAAGAAAGACAGAAGTAAATTATACTAAATGAAAGAAAGATTTAATAGTCTTTGTAAAGGAAAAGGTATTATTGGAGTTTGTTTCATTCTGAGCCAGCATACAATAAGAAATGACATTTCAAGGAACATTTGCCTATTGTCTCGCACTAGCTATGATAATAAAGCAAAAAAGAACATTGAAGAAAATTACAGGTTATATGGCAGTATCTATTGTTGGGGATTATGAAGTAAAGAGTGTCCATGAAGGATTTCCATTATGAACTTGACAAGATCCTCTAAAGTATCAAGTTATATTTTGATATCTGGGTGGCTCAGTGTGAAGGTGAACATAAGGGGGGATGCTAAAAAATACGTAAAAAAAAATGTCTCTTGTGAATGAACAATGAATGGGGAAAATACATGTATTAAGCATTTACTGTGTGCAAAGCACTGGGCTAATTTCTGAGTTTTAAATAGAAAAACATGAAAATTCCTACTCAAAGAGCTACCAAGAAAACAATATATATCATTTATTTGAATTGTAAGTTAGATAGAAGGCCCGATGGCCCTTAAGATGCAGCAACAAAGCTACATGTTATTTATTGTCATTTCCATCAATAAAACAGTATCTGTTTCTGATATAGAGTATAAGAAATGAAAGAAGCCTTAGGCTTATAGACTACTCAGGAGACTTATACCAATATAACATGAATGGTTTCCACGTAAGAGTCAGAAAATAATGGGAAAATGTAAGAAATGAAATGTAGGAGAAATGACATTTCCTAATTGGTGATTGCCAGTAGACAGCTCTCTAGGCACAGTCAGACCAAGGAATAATTTAGAGAAAAAGTCAAAACAAACATCAAATTAGAAGAAAATCAATCACTCAATACTCTTTTTATAAGAGCCTACCATGTGTTAAGTATTTTTAACAATACAAATACCAAGATTGATAGTATAATAAAAAGTAGCATTTATACAGTACCTACTACGTGTCTCCAGGTACTATGCTAAGTATCTCACAAATATCTCATTTGATCTGTGCAACCATGGAAGGCAGGTCCTATTATTATCCAAATTTTACAATTGAGAAAAACTGAGCCCAAAAGAAGTTAAATGATTTGTCCCAGGTTGCACAGCCTCTTTGAGGTAAGTTTTGAAATCAGGTCTATATAACACTTTAAATTTTGTAAGTATTATCTTGTTTGTTCCTTACAATAACCCTGAGAGGTAGGTACTATTATCATAACAACTTTATAAGTAAGGAAAGTGAAGCAGACACAGAGGTGAAAAATTTGCCCAGGGTCACACATCTAGTAAGTGTATATGGTTAGATTTCAACTCCACTCTTCTTGATTCCAGGTTCAGTACTCTATCCATTGTACCACCTAGATTGTGTGACAACCTATGAGAGCTGTGAAAACCATAAAGTGAGTTGATGAAGGAAAAAAAGGGGGGAATGTGAAAAGGAAAACATACTGATTTTAATTATTACCACTTTAAAGAAATATTTATCCAGTAATAAAGTCACCACAGTGAAGAGACCACAATAACCTATAAATTGCCTTAACCAACAAATATTTGCTCTCCTTGGTAAGCAGAAAAAATGTCAACCAAGGACAGCAGTGATTTAGAAGACAAACTAATTTGTAAAAGAGTATGGAGGACGATATGGCAAACTACTCCAGTATCATTGCCAAGAAAACCTCATGGACAGTTTGCTTCATGGGGTCACAAAGAGTCAGACATGGCAGAAGGACTGAAAACCAGCCATGGAGGAGGATATCAAAATATATCATAGTTAGAATCATCTCATTAAAAAAAAGAAGTTGTGGAAAAGGAGAAAAAATGTTAACAGAAAGCTTTATGTGAAGCCCAACTGAGTCGCATTATTTCAAGAGCTATCCTCTGCTTAACAACTGTGACCACAGTCAAGTCACAGTAATAGACAAAATGGTAAGGGGATTGCTGAGACTCCTGGTTTCTCTCATTTCCTTTAAGTCCCAGTTAAAATCTTACCTTCCAGAAGAAACTTTTCTAGATCCCAGTTAATGCAAAATCTTCCTTTTATTGGCTTTTTCCAATTTATCCCAAATATATCTTGTTTGTACATGGTAATTTTCATGTTATCTCTCTCATTATCCTTTGAGTTATTTGAAAACAAGAACTGTATTTTGCTTTTTTATTTTAATCCCCAGTGAATTTTGTTGCTTGTTATTCAGTCTTTTCAGTTGTGTCTGACTCTAAGTGACCCCATCTGGGGTTTCCATGACAAAGATGTTGCAATCATTTGCAATTTCCTTGCTCAGCTCATTTTATAGATGATGAAAGTGAGGCAAACAGGGTGAAGTGACTTGTCCAGAGTCACGCAGCTAGTGTCTGACTTCAGATTTGACTCAAGAATATACATCTCTTTACTCTGGGCATTATGTTTATTAACTGGCTGACTCATTCCCTATGTATTGAAGATACAAAACAAAATGGAAATAATCTCTCCTCTCAGGGAGATAAGAACATATATCTGCCTAAACTTAATGAACTGTAATGTAATAAATAATATAAATAAAAGTAACCTTGAAAGGAGAGGCACTAATAGCTTGGATGAAATGGGAGGAGAGAGGCCTCCCTATCTCTCCCATCCACCCCTATAGTGGCTGAAATTTGAACTGAGTGTTGAAGGAAACTAGTATTACAAACAGGCAAAGATAAGAAGGGAAAATGTGGGGCAGCTAGTGTAAAGGCCATGAGACTGATATAGTACCTTTTGTGAGAAAAAAAAGTAGATGAGCCAGTATACCTTAACTATGAAGACTATGAAGGAGAATAGTTGAAAAAGCAGGTGTTGATTGCTTTAAATGACAGGCAAAGCAGTTTATATTAGCTGTGATTGGGAACCACTGGTGAGGCTCCCTTAGGAAAATCATCTTGGCAGCTGTGGGGAGGATAAATTAATATGGGGAAAGAGATGAGGCATAGAGATGAAATAGAAGTTTACTGAAACAATCTTGGTGAGAGGCAGAGGGCCTAAATAAATATGGTAGCTTTTTGAATGAATGAAATGGGTTGAATTTCAGAGATATTGTGGATCAAAATAACAATATTTAGCAACTGATTGAATGTGTGGGGTCAGTTGAGTGAGGATTCAACACAAAAGATAATAGCAAGGTTATGAATCTGGATAACTGACAGGATAGTAATAGCTTCAAAAGTAATTGGGAAGCTCAGAAGAAGAGGGGGAGAAAGGGAAATTGTATTTAAATATGGTGAATTTCAGAGGTTGATCCTCTTTGAATCTACTTTGAAACATGCAGTAGGCAGTTAGTGACATGGGACTAGAGTTTAGATGAGAGAACAGAGCTGGATATCTCATTTTGGAAATCATCTGGATGGGGATGATAATTTAGTCCATTGACCCTAACAAAATATCAAGTGATAGAATGTAGAAATGACAAAGAAGGGGGCCCAGGAGAGAGCCATGCGATGGTTAGTAGATATGGCATGGATACTGGATGAGCAAAAATGGTGATGAGTGATCTTATAGGTAGGATAACGACCAAGAGAAAACAGTGTCATGAAATCTCAGGAAAGAATATTCTAGAGGAGAAGACAGTTGAGTGATGAGAAAGTGAGATGCCAAATTCCACAAAAACGGTGAAAGAAGAGGAAGTGGAGATACAAGTTAAGTGTTTTTCTTTGAGTTTTGTTGAGAAAGGGAGAAGAGATACAGGACAATGACCAACAGCATGAGTAGGATCTAGTGAGGTTATTTTTATTTATTTGTTTGTTCATTCATTCATTCATTCATTCATTCATTTTTAGGATATGAGAGACTTGGGTAGGTTTGTAAACATCAGGAAAAGAACCAGTAGACAGATTAAGTGTGTGTGTGTGTGTGTGTGTGTGTGTGTGTGTGTGTGCATGTGTATGTGTTTGAAAGAGAGAGACTGAAAGAATGAGAGACAGACAGAGGCAGAAACAGACATACAGAGAGACAGAAACACAGAGACAGGGAAAGAGAGAAATAGGAAAAAAAGACACAGAAAAAGTTAGAGAGAGACAGAGGGAGGGAGGGAGGGAGAGAAAAAGAGAGAGGAAGGGAGGGAGAGAGAGAGAGAGAGAGAGAGAGAGAGAGAGAGAGAGAGAGAGAGAGAGAGAGAGAGAGAGAGAGAGAGAGAGAGAAGCCACTTTATGGGAGAAAATTGAGGTTTTGGGATTAAGCACTGTGGGAAGTAAGAAAAGTTCTGTTCTCCACATTCCTAGGTGATAAAAGTAGTGACCTAGCATGGACAGGTTAGAGGTCAGAAACTAATGTGTAGGCCCAAGGAGCTGTGTGAGGACGGGCCTATCAGAGAGGAGAACATGGAGTCACATGTCCAGGTGATGGTGTTGTGGGGGATCCAAAGTTAGGAAAACAGTCCAAGAAGCCCCATCTTTCTGCACGTGTTGTAGTCTTCCTGTAACCTTACTGGGGAGGCTACCCATCCATTCAGGAGGAATGGATGTAAAGATTAATAAAAGTTTTCCTGATTTCACAACAGGCATTGTCCTTTGTTTAAGGTGAGCATGTTTCCCCCAATTGGGAATTTGTTAGCAGGCTCACTTCTAACAAGCACATGTAAAATGCTTGATTTTGGCAAGCAGAAAGGCCATCTCTTCATCAAGGTCTAGATGATTGGTGGTGAATTCAAAGGGATGTGTGAAATGAGAAATGGAGATGAGGAAGCTCACACCAAGTAACTTTGATTAACTGTTAAATATTAGTTGAAGTCCTCAATGCACAGGGTAGGGAGGGGTGGATGGGGAGAGAAGAATTCTGTAACTGTTACTGTAAGTTACTGTGATGCAAGCAATAGAAAGTCAGTGAGGTTAGAGTAACTCTGGGCAAATTGCTTCAAGTACCAGGACCTGGGTTTTTTCATCAGTAAAACAACAATGTCTCTTTCACTCTGAGGCATAACTAAGTGTGGAATGAATGGGATTTAATACAAATCCCTCTGCATCACCGTTCCATTGGCTCATATCTATATTACCTCTATCCCTTGTTTCTCTGTATGGCCACCTATTCACTAGTGCCTTCTCTCTCATGGGTAAGCTTTCCAAACCCTAGGATCTTGTCTCAGGTTACAACAAAAGAAAGGGGGAATTGTTGAGGGCCAGGGTGGAGTGCGGTTGACAAGATCAGGATGGACCTTCAGGGAAACTGTTTTTGGAGACTGTGTTCATTATCATCCAGAATGGCACTCCATGCCCCCCAGATGTTGCTGTCTCCTTGAGAGGAGAGAATTACAGAAAACAAGGAATATGTAAAATAGATGCCCCTAGGCACACAGATTAAATCAGTTTTATAAGACTGATTTAATCACCCTGACTGATTTAATCACTGGGACTGGAGAGGAGAAGAATGTCAGGTAGACTTGCAGTACCTTGTTTATATAAACCCTAACCCTCAGATCAATAAATGGAATTGCTCTATCTTTTCCTGCATCCTGTGACTCTTTTCTTCAACCACATCACCAAGCCGTGTAGGCATGCGGGTCGTCTGATACACTATGCTGACATCTGGGGAGGGTGGACATTTCCTTCACTGAAGAGCATACTTCGATTATATAGCTGCCATCTTCACACACCACTCTCCTAGGCTACTATAAAGTGCAACTGACCTCAAGATAACCAGCAGTGTTATCATTCTGGGAAAAGAGGTGATCCAACCCGTGCTGGCAATGGTGATATGAGGGCTAAGATCCAATTGTCCAGTCATTATGGTCCAATCCTGTAATTACTCCTGAGACCCAGCTTCCTTCTCAAGTCAGGAAGGTAGAGAAGGCACCAATACTCTTCCCTGACATCACATCTACAAACTATCTTCTATGCAATTGTTCCTCTCCCAGGATCCTCATTTTTTCTTCCTTCCTTCCTTCCCCCCCCACCCCCGTCTCTTGATTTCTCTCTTTTTTTTTTCTCTTTTGCTATTCTCTTTCAGGTAAAAACATTCTTATTTATGACTCTACTTGCAGTACCCTACCTTGAAGAGTCATTGTGAGGAAATTATTATGCATGCCATACGAATTATAAAAATAGCAATGTTAATAATAATTATAACTATATCTTTGCCATGTTTGATCCTTGTTGATATGCAGAAACCCATGGAAGAGTTAATTCTTTAAGCTACTATCAGTCCTTTACACCTGTGGGAGATAATGACAGTTAGAACCAAGGATTTATTAATACAAACGAAGCTAGAATGAATAGTTAACAAAGAAGAGGAATCAAAAAATTAAAGAATCTAAGACTTTGACCATATATTACCTAATATGACCTGAAGGTACTTGAAAATATGGAAGATGTCTTTTCTGTGGCAATGCAATGGACACCTGTCTGCTCTGAAATTTGTTTTGTTGTCATTCAGGCCCTTCAGTCACATGTAGCTCTTCATGACTCCATCTGGGGTTTCTTGATGGAAATACTAGAGTGGTTTGCCATTTCCTTGTCCCAATCAGTTTACAGATGGGAAACAGACAAATAGGGGTTAAGTGACTTGCCCACAGTCACGTAGCTAATAAGTGTCGAAGGCCAGATTTGAAATCAGGTAGATGACTTTTCTTGACTCCAGGCTCCGCACTCTATCCATTGAGTCACCTAACTGCCCTCTGCTCTAAAATACCTGATTTGAATTAACAATAACACCTTACATTTTGAAATTGTACAGTACATCTAAGAATGAATTGTATTATATCCCAAAAGGGCAGTTATCTAGCATCTGTTTGAACATTTCCATGGTGAGAAAAATACTCTCTCACAGCATCCTTTATTTACATTATGCTTTCTTCAGCTTCCAATCCTTACTCCTAGTTCTGTCCTGTGAAGCCAAGAGGAATTAATCTAAATCACTTCCTTGTGATGGTCCTTTAAATATTTATTATGATAATATCTGATATCTAGATGATACTTGAAGTAAGGTTTTTGAGGTGTTTTATATATGCTACTGTATTTTAATCTCATAACAATCTTTTCAGGTTAATGATATGACAGCGAGTGGTATTCTAACTTTACTAAAGAGAAAACTGAGACTCAATGAGATTAAATGATGGGACCATGGTCAGAAAGCCAGCTGGAAGCTGGATTTGAACCTGTCTGCCTAACTCCAAGTCCAGCACTCTATTCACTCTCCTCTTCCTCCACTTACAGACAATTAGCATACCCTCTCTGTCTATTTTTCTCCTGTGTAAAGAGCCTTAGAAATATCTTCATACTGGTTCTGGATCTCTTTCTTCCAACTCAGTGTATCAATTTAGAGGACAGGTTCTTACTGTCTTCACAGTCCTTCAATGTGGTTTAAAAAAGGACAGTTTAATATCAAGCCAATAAAAATAATTAGGAAGTTAAAATAGGAAGTTACCAGATGGTGGGCTGAAACGAGCTCCTCTCTTATCTTTTTTTTTTTTTTTGATCCCTCACTAACACCAAAACCCACAATGTAGAAGCCTCTCCCCAAGTGGCATTGTAACTTGTCTTTCCAAGTGTCTCTGTGTCTCAGCATATAGGCAATTTCATACATTATATTAGCCTCTAGCTTGGTATGAATTGCTGAATGTGGTCTGTGATCCTTTCCTTGGGCACACAAATTCACAATTATAGCTCTGCCTGACTCTAAGCCTTTTTCCTATATGCCTATATCCTATATCATATCACATTGCTTTTGTACTCATGTCATCATGTTTAGGATCAGTAGGGATGGCATCTAATCTGAATTTCTCATTTTGAAGATCAGGGAATGGATACTTGAAATAGTTTGCCTACTTACTTAAAATCACATAGTAAACAAAAGAATTGAATTGTGAACATAAGGGTTTTCCTCAGGTCCTAAATGAGTTCTTTCCTCTACAGTCTCCAATTTTGATTTTAATGTCCTGAGAAAAACATAATCTTCATGAGAAATACATTTGCAGTAATAAATTCCCTATCTTAAATGTTCAGATAATGTTTCAGTCAACAAAAACCCATGTAAGATAGTGAGGAAAGCCCTTGTCTTCATTTCAAGAGATCTGGGTTTGGTTTCTAGCTATAATGCTTGGTGTAAGCACACTATGTAATAATCACATAACCTCTCTTTTCATTTTTCCTTAGTTGTAAAGGTGAATAAAATATCCTAACACTAGCAAAGTCATAACTTTGGGGGAAGCTCTTTGTATACTTTAGAATACCATGGAGAAAGGAGTAATAGGAATTGCAATAGTGATGATGGTGCTAATTTATGGGGAATTGCAAGCTCGAAAAACATATGGACTTTAAAAAACCCCATAAAACCATGGTGTGATGTCAGAGTGCATGAATTCCAAACTTCTTCATATTTGTTGCTATCAATAGACAAATCATTTCACCTCACTGGCCTCAGTTTCTTCTTACATAAAATGAGCAGTTTGGACTATGAGCTCTCCTAGTTCTCTTCTACCTATAAATCTTGAACACTAAATCTTTTCTGGGTCAACAGGAACTTTCAAATACTATTTTTATTTATTGGGTAATGATCATGAAGTTACATTTGGTTAATGAATTACAGAAGTCTCCATTTAATAGTCATGTTCTTTAAAGTGTTCACATATTTAATGGAGTAAAATTAATTTTTTATAACATGTTGTTTCAACTTTAAGGATTATTTGCATTATGAAAACTGGGATGGTCAATAACAATGATGCCCAAACAGAATAGAGGCTTTATCTTGATTATCTGTTCTAAGCTTTCCTCAGTCTCTGTTTTATATGTTTTCAGGTTTTTTTTTTCCAAATGATTTTTGTTTCCTTTTTCTCCATGTAACAATGTTTTAAAATTCCTAATGACTCTCTTAATGGAATATATTTCCTGATCTTAAAATTAAATAAAACAATAATGGCCAGGAAAATAAGTAAATGCAGACAAAAATGAATGATGGCAACTATTTCAAAGTAAGTCTTATGTCAATAGAAAGAAATATTATATCCAAAACCATTCATCATAAACTTATCCATCTTTCCTTAATTAAAAATGCCATTTTCCTCCACAAAATTCCTCTCAGGTCTTCTTTTCTCCAACAAAATGGCAGGTTTTTTTTTTTCCTCTTCTAAACTCTCATGACATGATGACTCTCCAAAGAATTTATAATGATATATTTATTATTATTATTATTTGACTATTTTTATGTTCTCTATAAGATTATAGATATATTGATATTAAGAATTATTCATTATGGGGTAGAGCCAAGATAGCAGAGTAACAGCATGGACTTGTTAAGGCTCTCTCCACCAAACCCAGTCAAATACCTGTAAAAGATGACTCTAAACAAATTCTGGAGCTACAGAACCTACAGAATGAGGAGTGAAGAAAATCTCTAGCCCAAAACATCCTAGAAGGTCACTGGAAGTGTCTATCATGCCATGCTGGGAACAGAGTACACTCCAGTGTGGGCCATGCCAGCACAGATAGAACCTGAGCAGACCTCAAGCGTACTGAATCTTGGGTACTTGTGGTGGTTTCCAGTCTTTAAGAACCCAAAATACTGAGGACAAATTGGAAGGTCAGTGGAAAAAACCTGTGAGACCTGCATGAGAGAATAGAGTGATGAGACCCCAGCCCCAGGGCTGTGGAGGGGGTGGAGGGACCTGTGGAGGAGGAGCCTGAGGCAGCAGTGATTGTTTCTGGAGATCTAGGTCCACAGATTGAGGGGGGATGGAGTAGGTAGAGAACTACCTTGAAAAAAAGCTCAAGGGGGCAGAGTCAAGATGGCGGAGTAGAAAGACTCACTTTAGTGAGCTCCGAACACACAGCCCATGCATTTAATGTAAGAAGAGCTCCCCACAAATTCTGGATCACTGCAGGGTGTGCAGAAACACAGTGGAAGAGATTTCCGTTCCAGAGAACCCCGGAGAGCCATCCCCAGGGTCCCTCGCGCCCCGGAAAGCGGAGTCCACCCCCACCCTGCTGTGGCCATGTGGCCGAGAGGAGCAGATCAGAGCAGACTTCAGGGACGGAAACTCTGGCGGCCAGGAAGGTCTCTCCACCCACAGATGCTACAGGTCAGTGAGAAAGACGGCTAGGGTGGTTGAGAGGGGAGTGAGGTGTCTCCGTGACTCGGGCCCCCTTGGGAGGAAACGGCGGAGGCAGAGGCAGCAGCAGTGGCCCCTGGGACTCCCCGAACAGGCAGGACCTTCATTACTGAAAGTCTCTGCATAAACCACCTGAGGGAGCTGAGCCAGGGAGACGGCCCTGTCCCACCTGCTCCATTACTGAAGGTCTCTGCATAAAGCCCCTGAGGGAACTGAGCCTGGGAGGCAGCCCTGCCCCCACCCAAGCACCAGAACTTAAGCTCACATTGAATAGCAGCCACGCCTGTCTTGGAAAGCCCATTTGAATCTCAGACCCCAAGCACTAGCTGGGCAGATCTAGGCAGGGGTGGATAGGAATCTCAGAAGTCAAGTAACTGGCTGGGAAAATGCCCAGAAAAGGGAAGAAAAATAAGACTATATAGAGCTTTTTTGAGCAGATGCAAATGATCCCAACTTTCAGATCTGACGAAGAGGAAATATTCTTGCCATCAGGGAAAGATGTGGAGGGCGGGGCCTCTGTATCCCAGACATCCCAGGGGGATGTTGGTGGGCTCCGGCCTTGGAAGAGCTCAAAAAGGATTTTGAAAAGCAAGTTAGACAGGTGGAGGGAAAACTGGGAAGAGAAATGAGAGAGATGCAAGAAAAGTATGAAAAACAGGTCAATACCTTGATAAAGGAGACCCAAAAAAATGCTGAAGAAAATAACACCTTGAAAAATAGGCTCACTCAATTGGCAAAAGAGGTTTAAAAATCCAATGAGGAGAAGAATGCTTTCAAAAGCAGAATTAGCCAAATGGAAAAAGAGGTTCAAAAGCTCACTGAAGAGAATAGTTCTCTCAAAATTAGAATGGAACAGATGGAGGCTAATGACTTTCTGAGAAACCAAGAAATCACCAAACAAAACCAAAAGAATGAAAAAATGGAAGAGAATGTGAAATATCTCATGGGAAAAACAACTGACCTGGAAAATAGATCCAAGAGAGACAATTTAAAAATTATGGGACTACCTGAAAGTCATGATCAAAAAAAGAGCCTAGATATCATCTTCCATGAAATTATCGAGGAAAACTGCCCTGACCTTCTACAACCAGAGGGTAAAATAAGTATTGAAAGAATCCATCGATCCCCACCTGAAAGAGATCCAAAAAGAGAAACTCCTAGTAATATTGTGGCCAAATTCCAGAACTCCCAGGTCAAGGAGAAAGTCTTGCAGGCACTTAGAAAGAAACAATTCCAGTATTGTGGAAATAAAATCAGGATAACTCAAGATCTAGCAGCTTCTACATTAAGGGATAAAAGGGTGTGGAATAGGATATTCCAGAAGTCAAAGAAACTAGGGCTCAAACCAAGAATCACCTACCCAGCAAAACTGAGTATAATACTTCAGGGGAAAATATGGTCTTTCAATGAAACAGAGGACTTTCAACATTCTTGATGAAAAGACCAGAGCTGAAAAGAAAATTTGACTTTCAAACACAAGAATGAGAAGAAGCATGAAAAAGTAAACAGCAAAGAGAAGTCTTAAGGGACTTACCAGAAGTGAACTGTTTACATTCCTACATGGAAAGACAATATTTGTAACTCTTAAAACTTTTCAATATCTGGGTAGTTGGTGGGACCACACACACACACATGTACACGCATGCATGCACACACATACACACATGCACACACATACAGAGACAGAGAGCACAGAGTGAATTGAATAGGATAGGACCATATCTTAAAAGAAATTAAGGTAAATGGTGAGAGAGAAAGGTAGGGGGAGGAAAAAGGGTGAAATGGAATGGGGTAAATTATATGTCATTTAAGAGGCAAGCAGGAGACTTTTTAGTGGAGGGAAAAAGAGGAGAGCTGAGAAAAAAAAAACAAGAAGTTTACCCTCATCACATTTGACTAAAGGAAGGAATAAAATGCACACTCATTTTGGTATGAAAACCTATCAATACAGGAAAGTGGGGGTGAAGGAGATAAGCAAGGGGGGGGATGATGGAAGGGGGGGCAATGGGAGGAGGGAGCAATTTGAAGTCAACACTGGGGGAGGGACAGGATCAAAAGACAATAGAAACAATGAGGGGCAGGATAGGATGGAGGGTAATTCAGTTAGTCTTACACAACATGACTATCATGGAAGTCATTTGCAAAACTACACAGATAGGGCCCATATTGAATTGCCTGCCTTCCCAAAGGGAATGGGTGGGGAGGGAGAGATGGGGAGAATTTGGAACTCAAAGTTTTAGGAACAACTGTTTAGTATTGTTGTTGCTACTGGGAAAGAAGACATACAGTTAATGAGGAATAGAAAGTCATCTGGCCCTACAGGACAAAAGAGAAGATGGGGACAAGAGAAGGGAGGGATGACAGAAGAGAGGGCAGATTGGAGATAGGGAAAATTAGATTGCTTGGTGTATTGGGGTGGGGGGAGGGGATAAAAGGGGGAGAAAAATTTGGAACCCAAAATTTTATGAAAATGAATGTAAAAAAGCTAAATAAATAAATGAATGAATGAATGAATGAATGAGTGAATGAACGAATAAAAGAAAAAAGCTCAAAAGACAAGTAAATGACTGGGAAAATGAACAAAAACCACAAAAAGAATCAGATAGTAGAATCTTACTTTGGAGACATGGAAGACCAAAGTATACTAAGAGAAGAAAACAAAGTCAAAGCTCCTACATCCAAAGCCTCAAGAAAGAATATTAATTAGTTTCAGGCCATGGCAGAGCTCAAAAAGGATTTTGAAAATCAAGGAAGAAAAGTAGAGGAAAAATTGGGAAGAGAAATGAGAGTGATAGAAGAAAAATTACGAAAAATGAGTCAACTGCTTGCTAAAGGAAACCCACCCACCAAATACTGAAGAAAATAACACTTTAAAAAATAGACTAATCCAAATGGCAAAAGAGATCCAAAAAGCCAATGAGGAGAAGAATGCCCTAAAAAGCAGAATAGACTAGATGGAAAAGGAGATCCAAAAGCTCCATCAAGAAAATAATTCTTTAAAGATTAGAATGCAGCAGATGAAAGCTAATGACTTTATGAAAAATCAAGAAATTGTAAAAACAAAGTCAAAGGAATGAAAATATAGCAGACAATGTGAAATATCTCATTGGGAAAATGAACTCACCTGGAAAATAGAACCAGGAGAGACAATTTAAAAATTATGGGACTACCTTAAAGTCATAATAAACAAAAAAGAGCCTAGATATCATCTTTCAAGAAATTGTCAAGGAAAACTGCCCTGATATTGTAGAACCAGAGGATGAAATAGATAATGAAAAAATCTGCTGACCATCAGCTGAAAGATATCCCCAACAGAAAACGTCAACGAATATTGTAGCCAAATTCCAGAGTTCCCAGGTCAAGGAGAAAATATTGCTAACAACTAGAAGGAAACAATTTGAGTACTGTGGAAATAAAACTGTATAGTACAAGATCTAGCAGCTTCTACATTAAGGGATCACAGGGGTTGGAATATGATAATCCAGAGGTCAAAGGAGTTAGGATTAAAGTTGAGAATCATCTACCTAGCAAAACTGAGTATAATACTTCAGCAGAAAAAATGGTCATTCAATGAAATAGAGGACTTTCAAACATTCTTGATGAAAAGACCAGAGCTGAATAAAAATTTGACTTTCAAACACAAGAATCAAGAGAAGTATGAAAAGGTAAACAAGAGAGAAATCAAAAGGGACTTACTAAAGTGGAACTATCTACATTCCTACATGGAAAAATAATATTTGTAACTCTTGAGACTTCTCAGTATTAGGGTAGTTGGAGGAATTAAATACATATAGGCAGAGGGCACAGGTTGAGTTGAAAAGGTAGGGATAATATCTTTAAAAATTAATATTAAGGGATAAGAGAGAAATATATTGGGAAGAGAAAGAAAGAAATAGAATGGAGCAAATCATCTCACATCAAAGAGGAAAGAAAAAGCTAAAAATGGAAGGGAAGAGTGGGGAGGTGACAGGAAAAGAGTGAAGCTTGAATTTCTGATTCTTGGAGCCAAGATGGCAGAGTGATCAGTATCTGCTACCTCCTTCCCCTTGTTGACATTGGCTAGCCCAGAGAATATCTTCTTGGGAAAAACCCTACAACAGTGGGAGCAGCAAGAGGGGTAAACAGACTCTTTACCCATGAGGCTAGAAAGATCACTAAGGAGGATTCCTCTTGCTGTGACTGAGGGGCACCAGTGCAGGATCAGAACTATCCTAGATAGCCCCACCTCAACAAACCAGGAGAAGATCCTGAGTCCCAGGGTTGAAGCCAGCAACTACCAACACCAGGATCCAAGGCCTCAGTGCCCCAGGGAAATTGGGAAGACAGTAGTGCAGACAGGATCACGAACTGCTGAGATTGCATAGGCTCTAGCTCAGCAGAGGAGACCTCCTGTGTCCAGATGACACTTACCCCACATTCAATGAGCTAGCTCCAAAGTAACTGCAAGAAAACCCAAAAAGACCTCAACAGGCCTTTGCTTTCCAACACCAGGCAGATCAGCATCAGGAAAGCTGCAGCATTTTAGTTTCTAGCTGAAAGAACCAGAGGCCACAACACACAAAGTCCCAAGTTTTAGGCATACGAAATGTGGGATAGTTCTTCCAGTGCCGCAGACACAGAGATCTACTTTAAAAGCAAGGAAAGGGGTTATTTCATGAGTAAGAAGCAAAGCAGAAAAGACCATAGAATCTTTCTTTGGGGACAAGGACCAAAACACAAATATTAAAGAGATCAGCATTGAGACTGCACTCCCATCTGAAACTTCAGAAGGGAATATGAATTGGTCTGAAGCACAAAGAGCCTTCTTGGAAGAGATCAAGAAGGATTTCAAAAACCAAAATTAGAGAAATAGAAGAAAAAATGACCAATAATTTTAAAAAATATGAAAACAGAAATAGCAGAAGAATTTAAAAGGGTGATTGGACAAGTGGAAAAGGAACTATAAACCCTAACCGGAGGAAATGATTCCTTAAAAGGAAAAATTAGACAGATGGAAAAGGAGATGCAGAAAGTGAAAGAAACTGAAGAAAACAATTTGATAAAAAATAGAATAGGGCAAATAGAAGCTAATGAATCAATGAGATGTCAAGAATCAGTCAAACAGATTCTAAAGAATGAAAAGACAGAGAAAATGTAAAATATCTAATTGAAAAACAGCTGACCTGGAAAATAGATCCAGGAGAGAAAATCTAAGGATTATTGATGTACCAGAAAGCCATGATATAAAAAATAAAAAAAAATTTAAAAAAAGAGCCTGAAATCATCAAGGAAAGTTGCTCAGAAATCCTAGGACCAGAGAGCAAAATAGTCATTGAAAGAACCCACCATTCACCTCCTGAAAGGGACCTCAAATTAAAAATCCCAAGGAATATCATTGCCAAATTCCAGAAGAACTACATTCAGAATTACACAGGGCCTTGCAGCTTCTACATTAAAAGAACAAAGGGAGAGGAGCCAAGATGGCAGAGTAGAAAGATTGACATATGCTAGCTCCTAGCCCACAGCCCACAAAATACCTGTAAAGAAGAACTTCCAACAAATTCTGGAGCAGGAGAAGCCACACAGCAATGCAGTGGAGATTTCTGTTCCAGACAGCCCTGAAAAACCGACACCAAAGGTCCATCGCACACCAGACACGGAGCAAAGCCCAGCCATGCCTTGGCTGCGGGGCATCGAGCACCAAGAGGAGGAGATCTGAGCAGGCTTCAGGGAAAAAATCTCCAGTAGCCACACAGATCCCTCCACCCACAGATGCCAAAGGTCAGTGAGAGAGTCTGTTTGGCTGGCTGAGAGGGGAGTGGGGTGTCTCCATAACTCAGGCCCCCTCAGGAGGCAGCAATGGAGGCAGCAGCAGACAGGGGCTCCCAAAGCAGACAGGAGCTTGGCTCCATTATTGAAGATCTCTACATAAACCCCCTGAGGGAACTGAGCCCAGTGTGGTGGCAATGCCCCCACCTGAGCAGCTGAACTTAATCTCACACTGAATAGCAGCCCTGACCCTGTTGAAAGCCCTCAGGCTGGGAAGTAGCATTTGAATCTCAGACACCAAGCACTAGCAGGGCAGATGTGGAGGCAAGGTGGGGTTGGAGAGGAATCTCAGAAGTCAAGTAGCTGGCTGGGAAAATACTCAGAAAAGGGGGAAAAATAAGACCATAGAAGTTTACTTTCTTGGTGAACAGATATCTCCTCCCATCCTTTCAGATGAGGAATAACAATGCTTACCATCAGGGAAAGACATAGAAGGCAAAGCTTCTGTATCCCAAACATCCAATATAAATATTCAATGGGCTCAGGCCATGGAAGAGCTCAAAAAGGATTTTGCAAATCAAGTGAGAGAGGTGGAAGAAAAACTGGAAGAGAAATGAGAGAGATGCAAGAAAAGCATGAAAAACAGGTCAACACCTTGGTAAAAGAGACCCCAAAAAATGCTGAAGAAAATAACACCTTTAAAAATAGGCTAACTCAACTGGCAAAAGAGGTTCAAAAAACTGATGAGGAGAAGAATGCTTTAAAAAGCAGAATTAGCCAAATGGAAAAGGAGGTTCAAAAGCTTACTGAAGAAAATAGTTTTTTCAAAATTAGAATGGAACAGATGGAGGCTAATGACTTTATGAGAAACCAAGAAATCACAAAACAAACCAAAAGAATGAAAAAATGGAAGAGAATGTGAAATATCTCATTGGAAAAACAACTGACCTGGAAAATAGATCCAGGAGAGAGAACTTAAAATTATGGGACTACCTGAAAGGCATGATCAAAAAAAGAGCCTAGAAATCATCTTTCATGAAATTATCAAGGAAAACTGCCCTAACATTCTGCAACCAGAGGGCAAAATAAGTATTGAAAGAATCCACCAATCGCCTACTGAACAAGATACAAAAAGAGAAACTTCTAGGATCATTGTGGCCAAATTCCAGAGTTCCCAGGTCAAGGAGAAAATATTGCAAGCAGCTAGAAAGAAACAATTCAAGTATTGAGGAAATAAAATCAGGATAACACAATTATCTAGCAGCTTCTACATTAAGGGATCAAAGGGTGTGGAATAGGATATTCCAGAAGTCAAAGGAACTAGGACTCAAACCAAGAATCACCTACCCAGCAAAACTGAGTATAATACTTCAGGGGAAAAAAATGGTCTTTCAATGAAATAGGACTTTCAAGCATTGTTGATGAAAAGACAAGAGCTGAAAAGAAAATATGACTTTCAAACACAAGAATGAAAAAAAATATGAAAAGGTAAACAGCAAAGAGAAGTCATAAGGGACTTACTAAAGTTGAACTGTTTATATTCCTACATGGACAGACAATATTTGTAACTCTTGAAACTTTTCAGTATCTGGGTAGTTGGTGGGATTGCGCACACACACACACACACACACACACACACACACAGAGAGAGAGAGAGAGAGAGAGACAGAGACCACAGAGTGAATTGAATAGGATGGGATCATACCTTAAAAAAAATGAAGTAAAGATGTGAGAGAGAAATGTATTGGGAGGAGTGAGAGAGAAATGGAATGGGGTAAATTATCTCTCATAGAAGAGGCATGGAGGAGATTTTTTAGTTGAGGGAAAAGGAAAGGAGTTGAGAGAAAAACATGAAGTTTATTCTCATCACATTCAACTAAAGGAAAGAATGAAATGCACACTCATTTTGGTATGAAAACCTTTCTTACAATACAGGAAAGTGGGGGAGAAGGGGATAAACGGGGGGGGATGATGGAAGGGAGGGAAATGGGAGGAGGGAGCAATTTGAAATCAACACTCTTGGGGAGGGACAGGATCAAAAGAGAGAATAGAAACAATGGGGGACAGGATAGGATGTAGGGAAATGTAGTTAGTCTTACACAACACAACTATTATTGAAGTCATTTGTAAAACTACAGATATGGCCTATATTGAATTGCCTGCCTTCCCAAAGGGAATGGGTGGGGAGGGAGGGATGGGGAGAAGTTGGAACTCAAAGCTTTAGGAACAACTGTCAAGTATTGTTCTTGCTACTAGGAAATAAGAAATAAGGTAATGGGGAATAGAAAGTTAGCTGGCCCGACAGGACAAAAGAGAAGATGGGGACAAGAGAAGGGAGGAATGATAGAAGAGAGAGCAGATTGGTGATAGGGGAAATTAGAATGCTTGGTGTATTGGGGTGTGGGGAGGGGACAAATGGGGAGAAAATTTGGAACCGAAAATTTTATGAAAATGAATGTAAAAAGTTAAATAAATAAATTTAACTAAAAAAAAGATTAAAAAGAAAAAAAAAAAGAACAACGGAATTACAATACAATATTCCATAAGGCAAAGAGCTGGGACTATAACCAAGGATTAATTACCCAGAAAAGCTGACCATAATATTTCAGGCAAGGAAATGAAGTGAAATAAGGGATTTCCTGGTGAAAAAGCTAGAACTCAATAGAAAATTTGATCTTCAAATGCAGGTCTCAAGAGAGACATATAAAGGTAAACAGGGAAAAAATACCTTGTTACACAAAATGCACACAATGTTTACATCCCTATAAAGGAAGATGATACTTGTTAATCTTGAGAATTGTATATTTATTATGAAATGTAAAAGGAATATACATAGATAGAGGGAATGAGCATAAATTCAATGATGGGATGATAACAAATGTGATTTAAGTGTGAGAAGGGATTGTAATGGGAGATGTGAAAAGGAGGCAGAAAAAATAAATTTCATCACAGCAAGAGGCACAAAAATATATTACAGTAGAGGGAAAGAGGAGAGGGAAATGAGCATTGTTTGAGAGGTACTCTCATCTTATTGGATTCAAGGAGAATACAAAAAACTCAGTTAAGTATAGAAATAGAATGAGCTCTACAGACAGTAAGAGGGGAAGGGGGGAAAGGAAAGGGAAGGGAGATTAAAAGGGAGGAAAGAAGTAGTAAGGGAAAGAAGTAGTAAGGGAAAGGGGGATTAAAAGGGAGGGTGGGTGGAAGAAGGGAGGGAAGACTGAGGGAGGAGGTGATGAAAAATTAAAACCATTCTGGAAGGAAAGGAAAAAAGGAGAACTAAAAGCATGAATAAGGGGAAAGGGAATGAAGGGAAAGACACAAATAGTAATCTTAACTGTGAATGTGAATGGGATGACCTCTCCCATAAAACAGAGTGGGATAGTAGAATGGATTTAAAACCATAATCCAACAATATGTTGTTTACAAGAAACACATTTGAAATGGGAACATGCACAAAGGGTAAAGGTTGGAGCAGAATATTTTGTGCTTCAGTTGATGTAAAAATGATGTAAAAAAAAGCAGTGGTAGCAATCCTAATGTCAGACAAAGCAAAAGCAGAAATACATCCAATCAAAAGAGATAAGCAAGGAAACTATATCTTGCTAAAAGGCACCATAGACAATGAACCAATTTCATTACTAAAAATATATGCTCCAAGTGGTATAGCATCCAAATTCTTAGAGAAGTAATTAAGGGAATTACAGGAAAAAATAGCAAAACTATACTAGTGGGGGAACACAAACTCCCACTCTCTGAACTTGATAAATCTAACCTCAAAATAAACAAGAAAGAAGTTAAGGAGGTGAATAGAACTCTCTGTAAGGTAGATATGATAGATCTATGTAGAAAATTGAATGGGGATAAAAAGGAATATACCTTTTTCTCAGCAGTAGATGGCACATATACAAAAATTGATCGTGTGCTAGGGCATAAAAACCTCACAAAACAGTGCAGAAAGATAGAGATAGTCAATGAATCCTTCTCAGATCATAATGCAGTAAAATTTATATGTAATCAAAGACCGTGTAAATATAAACCAAAAACTAATTGGAAACTAAACAATCTAATCCTAAAGAATGAGTGGGTTAAACAACAAATCATAGAAACAATCAACAACTTCATTCAATAGAAAGGCAATAATGAGACAACCTATCAAATCTTATGGGATACTGCAAATGTAGTTCTTAGGGAAAGTTTTATATCTTTGAATGCCTATGTGAATAAAATAGAGAAAGAAGAGATCAATGAATGGGACATACAACTGAAAAAGTTAGAAGAAGAACAAATTGAAAATTCTCAAGTAAGTGCCAAGTTAGAAACACTAAAAACCAAAGGAGACATTAATAAAATTGAAATTAGACAAACTATTGAGTTAATAAATAAAACTAAAAGTTGGTTTTATGAAAAAAACAATAAAATTGATAAACATTTGGTCAATTTGATTTTAAAAAAGAAAGAAGAAAACAAAATTACCAATATCAAAAATGAAAACTGTGAACTAACTTCCGATGAAGAGGAAATTAAAACAATACTTAGAAATTACTTTGCTCAACTGCATGTCCATAAATTCGACAATCTAAATGAGATGGATGATTATTTTAAAAAATATAAATTGCCCAGATTAACAGAAGAGGACGTTGAACACTTAATCAACCCCATCTCAGAAAAGGAAATTGAACAAGCCATAAATGAACTCCCTAAGAAAAACTCTCCAAGGCCTGATGGATTTACAAGTGAATTCTATCAAACATTTAAAGAACAGTTAATTTCAATATTATATAGACTATTTTTGAAAATTGGGGAAGAAGTCCTACTAAATTCTTTTTATGATACAAACATGGTTCTGATACCTAAATCAGGAAGAGTCAAAATAGAGAAAGAAAATTACAGATCAATTTCTATGATGAATATAGATGCAAAAATTTTAAATAAGATATCAGCAAAAAGAATACAGCAACTTATCATGAGAATAATACATTATGATCAGGTAGGATTTATACCAGGAATGCAGAACTTGTTCAATATTAGAAAAACTATTAGCATTATTGATCATATCAATAGCAAAACTAACAGAAACCACATGATTATCTCAATACATTAAGAAAAAGCTTTTGACAAAATACAACACCCATTCCTATTGAAAACACTGGAAAGCATGGGAATAATGGAACTTTCTATAAAATAATAAACAATAATAAACAATATTTACCTAAAACCATCAGCAAGCATAATAAGCAATGGGTAAAAGTTAGATGCACTTTAAATAAGATTGGGGTGAAATCTTATTACGTTATTCAACATGGTATTAGAAATTTTAGCTATACCAATAAGAGTATAAAAAGAAAATGAAGGAATTAGAATAGGCAGAGAAGAAACTAAGTTAGCACTCTTTGCAGATGATATGATGATACCCTTAGAGAATCCCACAGAATCAAATAAAAACTACTTGAAATAAAAAACAACTTTGGCAAAGTTGCAGGTTGGAAAATAAACCCACATAAATAATCTGCATTTCTATATATCACTAACAAAGTCCAACAGAAAGAGATAGAAAGAGAAATCCAGTTTAAAGCTATGGTAGACACTATAAAACATCTGAGAGTCTACCTGCCAAAACAAGCCTAGGGACTATAGGAACACAATTACAAAACACTTTTTGCACAAATAAAGTCAGATCTAAGTAAATGGAAAAACATTAGTTACTCAAGGGTAGGCTCAAATAATATAATAAAAATGACAGTTCTACCCAAATTCATTTACTTATTCAATGCCATACCAATCAAACTACCACATAATTATTTTGTAGAGCTAGAAAACATAATATCGAAATTCATCTGGAATAACAAAAGGTCCAGAATATCAAGGGAACTGATGAAAAGAAATGCTAGGGAAGGTGACCTAGCCCTGCCACATCTCAAATTGTAAAACCACTTAGTACTGGCTAAGAAACAGAAGGGTAGACCAGTGGAATAGGTTAGGTACTCAAGACACTGTAGATAATGAATATAGCAATCTACTGTTTGATAAACCCAAGGACCCCAGCTTCTGGGGTAAGAAGTCATTATTTTACAAAAATTACTGGTAAGAAGACTGGATAACAGTGTGGCAGAAACTGGGCATAGATCAATGCCAACACTGTACACAATAATAAAGTCTAAATGGATACATGGTCTAGGTATAAAGATTGATACTGTAAACAAATTAGGGGAGCAAGGAACAGTGTGTTTGTCAGATTTATGGGGAATGGAGAAATTTATGACCGAAGAGATAGAGAACAATATGAAGTGCAAAATGGAAAATTTTGATTACATTAAATAGAAAAGTTTTTGTACAAACAAACGCAATGCAACCAAGATTAGGAGGGAAGAAGAAAACTGGGAAAGAATTTTTGCAACTAGTGTCTGTGATAAAGGTCTCATTTCTAAAATATATAGAGAACTGAGTCAAATGTACAAGAATACAAGTCATTTCCCAATTGATAAATGGTCAAAGGATATGAACAGACAGTTTTCAGAGGAAGAAATTAAAGCTATCTAGAGTCATATGAAAAACATGCTCTAAATCACTATTGATTCGAGAGATGCAAATCAAAACAACTCTGAGGTACTACATCACTATCAGACTGGCTAACATGGCAAAACAGGAAGATGAGAAATGTTGGAGAAGAGGTGGGAGAGCTGGAATGGTAATTCATTGTTGGTGGTTAGCTTTAAGCTGATACAGTCATTCTGCAGAGCAATTTGGAACTATGCCCAAAAGGCTACAAAAATGTGCATATCCTTTTTCCCAGCAACATAGATTCTGGGACTCTATCCCACAGAGATTATAGAAATGGGAAAGGGTCCCACATGAACAAAAATATTTATAGCAGCTCTCTTTGTGGTGGCCAAAAACTGGAAATCAAGGGACTGCCCTTCAATTGGGGAATGGTTGAACAAGTTGTAGAATATGAATGTAATGGAATATTATCGTGCTATGAGAAATGATGAACAAGTAGACTTCAGAGAAGCCTGGAAAGTTTTCTATGAACTTATGCTGAGTGAAATGAGCAAAACCAGGAGAACTCTGTACACAGCAACAATCACAGTGTGCAAAGAATTTTCCTGGTAGACTGAGTCCTTTGTAGCCATCGGAGGACCTAAAAAATTCCCAATAGACTCTTGTGGCTAAACACCTTCCACATCCAGAGAAAGAACTATGGAATTGGATCGCAGACATAAACAGACCATTTTCTTTTGCATTATGTTATATTTCGTTTTGTTTTATAGTTTCCCTCATTCATTTTAATTCTTCTATGCAGCATGCATTTAATAGGAATGTATGTGTAGAACCTATGTAAGATTGTATGCCATGTCAGGGAGGGAGTGAGGAGTGAAGGGGGGAATAAGAGGGAGGGAATGGAAAAAATCTAAGATACATGGAAGTGATTGTTAAACACTGAAAACAAATAAAATAATTCGAATAAAAAAAGAAAAAAGTGAAGCTCACTCTTATCACATTTGGCTTAAGAAGGGAATAACATGCACACTCAATTTGCTATGAAAATTTATCTTCCACTCCAGAAAGGTCAGGGAGAAGGGAATAAAGGGGAAATGGGGAATGATAGAAGGGAGGGCTAATGGGAAGGGGGGTAATTAAAAGTAAACATTTTTGAGGAGGGATAGGGTCAAAAGAGAGAATAGAATAAACAGGGGGCAGGATAGGATGGAGGGAAATACGGTTAGTTGTTCACAATATGACTGTTATTGAAGTGTTTTGCATAACTGCATATGTATAGCCTGTACTGAATTGCTTTCTCTCTCAGTGGGGATAGGTAGGGTGAGAGGAAGGGAGAGTAGTTGGAACTCAAAGTTTTAAAAATGAATGTTAAAAATTGTTTTTACAGGCAACTGGGAAATAAGATATACACACAATGTGCTATAGAAATCTATCTTGTCCTACAAGAAAAAAGAGGGGTTGGGGATAAGAGAAGGGAAGGGTGTGATAGAAGGGAGGGCAGATTGGAAGAAATGGTAATAAGAATGCATGATGTTTTGGGCAGAGGAGAGAGAAGGGGAGAAAATTTACAAGTCAAAATCTTGTGGAAGTGTCTTTTAAAACTAAAAATAAATAATTTTAAAAAATATTCATTATTAAATGTTGTTCCTCCCTTTCTTTCAACCATCAACACCTATTACAATGCCTTGCTTATAGTCTTTTTCTGCTTCTCCCAGCCCCTCAACTTGGGAGGGGTTTCATACAGGTTGCTTTAAATGTGGTTTGCGATATTTGTTAATAATTTATTGAATAAATATGGAGTGAACCATCCCTTATCATTACTGTGAAACACAAGCAACATCAATTCTTCTTCAACACAATGAAGTAAAATTTGGCTACAAATGTGTTTTCATGATTCTGCCACCTCCTAGCTTCTCTGACTTTTTTCAAGGCTCAGCTCAAATCCTGTGTTCTGCAGAAGGAATCCTCTCCATCTTCACCCTGGACTACTAGCCCCTTCCCTTTAAGATGATCTATTTTCCCTATTTATTTATTTATCTATAGAATTATCTGAAAATGTCCTTTCCCTTTAGAACATGAGCTCCTTGAAGGACAAGGCATATTTTTTGCATTATTTTTATCCCCAGCCCTCAGCATTTTGCCTAGAACATAGTATGAACATAATAAATACTTGTTGACTAGCCAAGTAAGTAAAAACCCCTAAAGGGTTTCCTCTGAATGGTGAAGATTCCCAAATATTCTTGTCTGGAGATGGTGTAGTGCTAGTCGCTTCAAGGTCTGAAACACCACAGAACATCCTATAAGACATCTATAATTGCTAGGGGGTACAAAGTGTTTAAATTTAACAAC
Source organism: Bettongia penicillata ogilbyi (assembly GCA_023548195.1). Lineage (NCBI taxonomy): Eukaryota > Metazoa > Chordata > Mammalia > Diprotodontia > Potoroidae > Bettongia > Bettongia penicillata. The sequence goes on from JAJHZJ010000330.1 coordinate 155,889, forward strand.
CAAGTAAAAGAAAAATATCCTTTAACTGGAAACCAATGTGAAATTTGGATGAAGAAGCTATAGAATTTGATCATTAATATTCATGTCTGGGACAGAGAATTTTCATTACAGTCCTAGTTGATAGCCTCATCATCCGATAGAAGTGAATTGTATTTCTTAGTGGTTATGCTAACACAATCTATATTCTTGAAACTCTTTTCATTCAGATATTGTATGAAGGTTGCTCCTAAGAATGAATTATATGCCTGTCAGAGGACCAGTCTAGTTAAGGTTGGAGAAGTTGTAGTGGAGTGAATATTTATGACATGAAATCAGGAACACTTAGATTCAAAATCTCACCTCTGATATGTTATGTGACTATAGGCAAGATTTCTACCATCTTTGAAGTTCAACTGATCAACAAGTATTTAGGAAGGAAACAAATATTTATTAAGTGCTACTATGTTTTAGGAACTATGGTACACACTTTCCAAATATCTCATTTGATCCTCACAATACCTCTGAAATGTTATAATTATCCCTGTTTTACAATTGAGGAAAGTGAGGCAGACAGAGGTTAAGTAACTTCCCTGAGGTCTGAGCCTGGGTTTAAACTCAAAGGACTAGATATAGAGATCTGGGACTCATCAGTTTTGAGATGATAATTAAACTCAAGTGAGCTGATGAAGTCACCAAGTGTGAGAATATAGCGAGAAGAAAGAAGACAATTCAGGATAAAAAATGGGATATGTCATACTAGGCATGTCATGCATGATGATCTAGCAAAGGAGAATGAAAAGGAGCAGTCAGATAGGGATAGGTTAACCAGAATAATGCACTGTCATGAAAACCTACGGAGGTGACACTCTGTGGTGGAATAGAGGATTGACCTGTGGTGTAGTGCTAGTCGCTTCAAGGTCTGAAACACCACAGAACATCCTATAAAACTAGGCTTAAGCCCTTCCTCTGTTCCATATTGTCTGTGGACAAGTCACTTGATTTTTCCGTTATCCTGGCAATTATCTAGGACTTTAAGTTACAAAGAAAGTACTACTTTCCATTGGTAGAGATATTTCCTCATAAAGTACTCTCTACTCAAATGAAACTGTTGTCCAGTTTTTAAAGTGGCTGAGAAAAGGAGGTGAGATATAGAATGACAGTTAATAATAATAGAATCTAGTGAGAACATTTATGAATGTGGAAGATAGGCATGTTTGTAGCAGTAAGGGAAGACCCAATTTTAGAGAGATTTAAGGTTAGGGAGAGAAGGAGGACATTGGAAATAATCTGCTGGAGAAAATGGGAGAGGATAGGATCAGGAAGCATTGGCCATGTTATAGATAATGGGCACCTCCTGATTAAAGACTGTGATAATGGAAGTACAGTAATGGATGGGGTCAAGTGGTTGTGAATGAAGGAGTTGGAGTAAAGAGAAAGCTAATGGTGATTGGCAATAATAACTGTACTATTCAAATCACAGGCTGTCCTCAGAAACCAAGAGGTAATATACATAAAGACCTCTACAAACTTTAAAATGTTATGAACATGTGAGTTATAATTTTAACAGTTTTATTTGCCAAACTACATAAATATGGCCTATATTGAATTGCTTGTCTTCCCAATGGGAATGGATGGGGAGGGAGGGATGAAGAGAAACTGGAATTCAAAGTTTTAGGAACAACAGTTGAGTATTGTTTTTACAACTAGGAAATAAGAAATACAGGTAATGGGGTATAGAAAGTTATCTTGCCCTTCAGGACAAAAGGGAAGATGGGGATAAGGGGAGGGAGGGATGTTAGAAGGGAGAACAGATTGGTGATAGGGGTAATTAGAATGCTCAGTGTTTTGGGGTGGGGAGAGGGGAGAAATGGGGAGAAAATTTGGAACCCAAAATTTTGTGGAAATGAATGTTGAAAAGTTAAATAATTTAAATATATTAAAAAAAAAATTTTAATAGTTTTGAAATGTCTTGGTAGATGAAGTCTTCATAATGAGGAGTACATGGATCTTTGAAGCGCTGAGGTTTGGAGGTAACCATGTGCTTACGCAGGTCTACATCAGTAGAGATATGATTGTTTTTTATTTGAATGACAAGGAGGAGCCTATAAACATAGATTTAAAGCTGGAATGGACCTCATGGGTCAGTTAGTTTAATTCTATCATTTTTACATATCTAATAACTACAACTCCAAGAAGTTGAAAAACTTGTCCAACTGTATATGTAATTTATAGAAGACTCTGATTTCAAAATGTCTGTGATGTAAGGAAAAGAGTGTTTGACTTGTATTAAATGGAGCTGTATAGTCTTGACCACTTGACATCTTATACGATCTCAAGGTAGTCGTTTTATCAGTCTGGCTCTCAGTTTTCTTACATCTAAATGAGGGTTTGGACTAGATGACCTCATAGGTTCCTTCTGATTCCAAACTTACGCCCTTCTCCTAGTGTATTAAGCTTCTAATGACACACATTTAAATAATCCAAAGCTCTTTGTATCCATTATCTGATTTGATTCTCACAATAAACCCTTGAAGTAGTTCACAAAATTTGATTTACATTTTACAGAAAACTAAGACCCAGAGAAATCAAGTGGCTTAATCCTCTGACTTTTTTCTACCATGCTTACTAAAGAATCTCACACTTAATCTGCATGTATTTTTTGTCTAATTATATGTGTTTATCCCCTCCCAATAGTAAATAATCTTCTTGAGGGACAGGGACTATTTTATCTTTGCCTTTGTATCTCTAGAGCCTGTCACTTGTTCCACTTACTAGCTACTAAGTTCTATGATGAAATACTTTAAAATATCACTGAAAATAAACACTAAAGTAGGTTACTTGATGGTGATTAATCACACTGAGATGAAATGTAAAGAACATAAAGAATGCCACCATTGATAAAATGTCAGATGTAGAAGTAATACCCAGTAATATATGAATCTGAATTTTTAGATAGTTGTATAAAGGCTAAAATTTCTAATATAAAGATTCACAGGTACGCATGTGGAATTTTCCAGACATAAAGAGCTTATTGTTTTTGCTATTTTTATAAACAAATAATCCCCTTTTCCATCTCCCAGTGCTAACATATCCAGTAATATGCATGTAGATCTTCCACTAGTTGTTGCAAATGAAAGTTAAAGCACATTTAGGGATATAAATTATTAACATTTGGCTTATTGATATATAGCAACTAATTTGCAAGGTACTAGCTACCAGCAGCAGTAATGGTGAATTAATATTCATATTATCAATATGATAATTAACCCATAAAACAATTATAATTAAATTGAAGGCACTTTGCTTTATAAATAACCAGAATGAAATTGAGACTTGGAATGATAGGAAAACATCACATTAAAATTCTTCCATGTAGCTTGAAAAGAAAAGGATAAAGTAGAATCTAAATGAGTATAAACAGTTAAATTTTATGCATCTATTTTTATTTATTTCAAATTAAGGTGCTATTTCTATGGATAAGTAAGAGATTACTTTTACAGGAAGAAAGAAGTAAGGTAATATAGTGGAAAATACATTGGATTTCATGTCAGAAAAGGAATTTTTTTGTGGAATTTTTGGAGTCAGTTTAGAGTCAGATGTTCAAATCTCAGCTCCTCTCCATTTACTCCCCATCTAACTTTGGGCAAAACTTAATCTCTCTATGTAGGCCTCAAGTTTTTCATCTGTAAAATGAAGGGATTTGGTTAAAGCATCTCATATCACTAAATCTATGCTCTTATGATCTGATTGACCCAGATTAAAAAGACTTAGACTTCCCAGGCCTACTTATTTAAAAAATAAAGAAATAGTTATATGCATAAAAGAGAAATAACTAGTAGGAAGAAATAAGTAATGTTGTATAGGTGTGATGAAAGAATACTGTATGTACAGTCAGAAGAGGCAGCAGGATTGGGAAGAAAATCTGATAAATTTGGAATCAAAGGACCTGTCTCTATGACTCTGGAAAAATCCCTTGACATTTCTGGGCCTCAATTCCCTCATCTGTAAAATGAACTGGCTGGAATAAATAATCTTCAACATCACTTTATCTTCTCCAGCTATTATCTTATGCTCTGGATTTGAGCTCTGACTCCATCAACACTAGCTGTGTGACTTTGGCCTAGTTACTTAAGCTCTCTGAAGTCCTTGTTTCCTCATCTGTAAAAGGGAGGCAGTATTTATACAACCTACTTCAAGAAGTATTATGAAGAAAACATTTTATAAATTATAAAATTTTTTATACATATGAGCTAACTTGGTTACAATTTATAAATAAAATATGTAATATTTATCATTAATGTATGAGAAGCATAGGTGATAATTTATAAAATCTGGGGTTTTCTAATACCTCTCTGAGATTCACAAAATAAATTTTCCTTTTCCTATCAAAATTTTCTTTTTTGCCTTTCACACTGTCTCAAGAATGTCTGGCAGATTTAATTAGCTTTTTGATAGGCAGCTATAATTCCTATAAGTAAGGACAGGAGCTAGAAAATTCTTAGAACTTGCAATATTATAAAGTCATCGAGATTCAGGACTATCTAAACAATAATGATGATTCAGATTTACAGAGCATTTTAAGCTAATCTGATTTTCTTACAACAGCCTTCTAAATATATTGTCCCTATTTTACAGATGAGTAAATTTAGGATCAGAGAAATGATGTGACTTGTCTTAAATCAGAGTTAGTAAAGAATTAGATCGAAGGCTTGAAACCACATGTCCTGACTCTAGGTTCAGGTGCTTTTTCTACTTCACTCCATTTTCTACAACTTTTCAGGATATTAGAAGTGTACAAACAATGAAAGGATTAGAGATGGGAAATGTAACTTTCATTATTTACTATTCATTCTGTAGTTTATTTGTACATATTTCTTTGTTTGTGGTCTCCCCCAAGATTGTGACATTCTTGAGGGAAGACACAACCTTTTGCCTCTTTTTACATCTCCAGGGCTTAGCATAGTGCCTGGCACATAATAGGCTCTTAATGTTTATTGACTGACAACTATATTACCTAGGTTTAACCTAGGTATTGTCATGGAGTGAAAACTAGGATGTATTAGTTAAAGGCAGTTTAGTCCTTACCTCTTTTTTAAATAATCTATATTGTCTAAGCATCTGGAATCTTCTAAACAAACCGAAACATGTATGATACTCTCCACATCTGATTACAGTTCTCAAGGTATAAGTGGTTCTTGGTTAGGTATGAGTGACATTATGTGCTTTCCAACCTTGAGATTCAGAAATTCTATGGTTCTGTGATTCTGATGGGCTCAGTGTGTAGGCAGAACTTAGCAATATTTGCTGGAATTTAAAGCAGCACTATCACATATAGACATACATGCAAATATCAGTGTATGCACACAAAGATATATCTATATAGGTATGTATGCATTTACTTAAATTTCACTAATTAATTCAGAGTAATTAAAGGAATAGTCTGGCTGAAAGAACAGATTCTAATGAAAAGAAATTAAGTTTTGTTACTTTCCATGACATACAGCATCTGGGAGGGGTCCTTTCACATAGTAGGTGTTAAATCAACCACTTTGTTAAGAAGCATTAAACACCTATTCTGTTTTCAGAACTATGTTAGGAATATGGAATACAAAGATGGAAAGGTCCTTGACCTTAAAGATCTTTCAATCTAGTTAGGGTTAAGTTCTGCCAGTTTTGTTTTTTTTGTTTGTTTGTTTCTTTTTCTTATTCCTTTTGACTCCCTTTTCCTTTGCTTTTCTTCATAAACAATTCTCCAGGTTTAAGGTGGTAAGTTTTGAATGTATGTAGCCCACTTACTAAGAAATATTTGTCATCAGTCCCCTCAATCTTCCCTTAGTATCACAGGATCTGTTTGAGAAATATTTCTCCAATGAAAGGAACAAGTCTCTCTTCTATACCTTCCCTTCACCCCAAGCACCCTCTGCCTCTAGGAACCTATGAGCGCAAGTAATCTGCACATCAATTCTCCTGAGTCCAATTAGTCTGGCCCCTTTTGCTTCCAGAATAATAAAGCCAGTAGCACCACATCTACACTGTTATGAAGTCAGAATAAATCAGAACTATCAGTCAGAACTGAAGTATAAAAATTGAATCTGGGATCCTCCCTATCATGAAGCCATCCAAAACGTCAGTTGGAAGGCTGGTGGGATCTTTTATCTACCCTGTGCCTTATTCTCCATAATGCCTCTAGAGAATCTTCTCTAGACCTACATTCTCCATATACTTAACAAAGGATGCCAGGAGGGAATGAGCAGGAAATCAAGATGCTTTTAACCTAAGCCAGTTGTTGTGACATGAACTAAAGCCCTTATTCCTTCTGTCCAAAGAAAGATCATACACATCTGTCAAACTTTTCCTAGGTGAGTCCTGCAAAGAATATATTTCTGGCAATATGAAAAATTCAGCTTTTTGAAATTGCAGGGAATAATAGGAAGTAAAAAGCTCTCTCTAGAATGAAAGGTAGTGTGGTTTAGTGACCAGAGGGTTGGTCTTGGATTCAGGAAAACCTGGGTTTTAATCCCATCTTAGATATTTAATAGTTACATGACCCTACATAAATCTCTTGGAAGTCTCAGTTTTCTCCCCTTCAATATGAGGATAGTAATAGTGCCAGTCTCATAAGGTAAGTCAGGATCAAATGTGATGATAAATGTAAATCTTTTTTCACTAAATCACTTATAAACATTACTCATTACTTAATCAAGGGGGTTTGTCACTTCCCTTAGTCTAGTAGTCAGGATATCTGTTTCTGAATCCCAGTAATACTTATTGAGCTATGTGAAATTGGTTCAAGTTCCTCTTGAACCTCATTTCCCACCTCTTTAAAATGAGTGTGTTGAAATAGATTATCCAGAAGGTTTGTTTCTGCTTTATGTTCTTTACTCTCATACTTTGACTGGGTACTCAGTATGCAAACTTATGTGTTCCAGTGCAAAGAATGCTGATTCTAGAGCTGGTGAGTTAAAACTCTTTTCTCTGATGCCTATTGCTTGTGTGATTTTGGGCAAGTCCCATTCATTCATTCATATAGTACTTCAAGGTTTGCAAAAGACTTTACAAATATTCTATCACTTTTTCTCAACTTTGCGAAGTAGATGCTTTAAGGCAGATGGGATATTCACACAGGTAGATAACTGACCCAACAGATAGAGTTCTTCAATTTGAGTCAGGAACACAAATTCAAATTGAGCCTCAGATACTTACTAACTTTGACCTTGGACAAGTCATTTAACGTCTTCCTCACTTTGTTTCTTTATCTGTAAAATGGGGATAATAATGACAACTACTTCTCAGGGTTGTTGTGTGAATAAATGAGGACTTTTGCAAGGTGATTTGCAAAATTTTAAATACAATATAAATACTAGTTTCTATTATTATGTGAAATAACTAAAATAAGACTAAAGGTTAAAGTTTTAATTAAAATAAAAGTAAAGGCCAAACTGTCAGTGGACAAATTCTTATAATTAAGTCACTGAAAAGGGGACAGTGACCAAAGTGGTACTAGATCTAAGGTAATGACACTCAGCATTTATATGTCTCTATACCCAAGGCCAAAGGGGAGAGTGAAGCAAAATACCCTTTACTTGAAAGAAACAAATCCAATAATAGGAAATTCAGTAGAGATAAATACAAAGTTTCATGTTTAGGATCAGAAAATCAACTCTACAAATTTATGGTAGGGGAGGGTAATCAACATTTTCTTTGGGAAAAAAAGAATGGAGGGGGAGGAGCCAAGATGGCTGAGTAGAAAGACTCACGTATGCTACCTCCAAACCCACAGCTCATACATTTCCTGCAAATAGAACTCCCCACAAATTCTGGAGCACTGCAAGGTGCGCAGAAACACAGGGGAAAAGATTTCCATTCCAGAGAGCCCTGGAGAGCCATCCCCAAAGGTCCATCATGCTCCAGACAGCAGAGTCCAGCCATTTGCTGTCCTGGCCACGTGGCTCCAGAGGAGCAGATCCAAGCAGGCTTCAGGGACGGAAACTCCGGCAGCCAGGAAGGTCCCTCCGCCAACAGACACTACAGGTCAGTGAGAGAGATGTCTGGGAGGCGGCCCTGCCCCCACCTAAGCACCAGAACTTAAGCTCACATTGAATAACAGATGCACCTGCCACGGAAAGCCCATTTGAATCTCAGACCCCAAGCACCACCTGGGCGTATCTAGGTGGGGGTGGACAGGAATCTCAGAAATCAAGTAATTGGCTGGGAAAATTCCCAGAAAAGAGAAGAAAAATAAGACCATAGAAAGCTACTTTGATGGGGTACAGATGTTCCCGCCTTTCAATTCTGAAGACAAGGAACAATTCTTACCATCAGGGAAAGACGTGGAGGTCGGGGCCTCTGTATCCCAGACATCCCAGGTGGATGTCTGGTGGGCTCAAGACATGGAAGAGCTCAAAAAGGATTTTGAAAATCAAGTTAGACAGGTAGAGGAAAAACTGGGAAGAGAAATGAGAGAGATGCAAGAAAAGCATGAAAAATGAGTCAATACCTTGCTAAAGGAGACCCAAAAAAATGCTGAAGAAAATCACACCTTGAAAAATAGCCTCACTCAGTTGGCAAAAGAGGTTCAAAAAGCCAATGAGGAGAAGAATACTTTCAAAAGCAGAATTAGCCAAATGGAAAAAGAGGTTCAAAAGCTCCCTGAAGAGAATAGTTGTCTCAAAATTAGATTGGAACAGATGGAGTCTAATGACTTTCTGAGAAACCAAGAAATCACAAAACAAAACCAAAAGAATGAAAAAATGGAAGAGAATGTGAAATATCTCATGGGAAAAACAACTGACCTGGAAAATAGATCCAGAAGAGACAATTTAAAAATTATGGGACTACCTGAAAGTCATGATCAAAAAAAGAGCCTAGACATCATCTTCCATGAAATTATCAAGGAAAACTGCCCTGAGATTCTACAACCAGAGGCCAAAATAAGTATTGAAAGAATCTATCGATCACTGCCTGAAAGAGATCCAAAAAGAGAAACTCCTAGGAACATTGTGGCCAAATTCCAGAATTCCCAGGTCAAGGAAAAAATATTGCAAGCAGCTAGAAAGAAACAATTCCAGTATTGTGGAAATATAGTCAGGATAACACAAGATCTAGCAGCTTCTACATTAAGGGATTGAAGGGCGTGGAATAGAATATTTCAGAAGTCCAAGGAACTAGGACTCAAACCAAGAATCACCTACCCAGCAAAACTGAGTATACTACTTCAGGGGAAAATATGGTCTTTCAATGAAACAGAGGACTTTCAAGCATTCTTGATGAAAAGACCAGAGCAGAAAAGAAAATTTGACTTTCAAACACAAGAATGAGAAGAAGTATGAAAAAGTAAACAGCAAAGAGAAGTCATATAAGGGACTTACCAAAGGTGAACTGTTCACATTCCTAAATGGAAAGACAATATTTGTAACTCTTAAAACTTTTCAGTATCTGGGTAGTTGGTGGGACCACACACACACACACATACACACACACACACACGTACACGCATGCACGCACACACACAAACACACATGCATGCACATACAGAGACAGAGAGCACAGAGTGAATTGAATAGGATGGGACCATATCTTAAAAGAAATTAAGGTAAATGGTGAGAGAGAAATGTAGTGGGAGGAAAGAGGGTGAAATGGAATGGGGTAAATTATATCTCATTCAAGAGGCAAGCAGGAGACTTTTTAGTGGAGGGTAAAAGAGGAGAGCGGAGAGCTGAGAAAAAAACAAGAAGTTTACCCTCATCACATTCTACTAAAGGAAGGAATAAAATGCACACTCATTTTGGTATGAAAACCTATCTTACAATACAGGAAAGTGGGGGAGAAGGAGATAAGCAAGGGGGGGGATGATGGAAGGGAGGGAAATGGGAGGAGGGAGCAATTTGAAGTCAACACTTGGGGAGGGACAGGATCAAAAGACAGAATAGAAACAATGGAGGGCAGGGTAGGATGGAGGGAAATACAGTTAGTCTTACACAACTCGACTATTATGGAAGTCATTTGCAAAACTACACAGATAGGGCCTATATTGAATTGCCTGCCTTCCCAAAGGGAATGGGTGGGGAGGGAGGGATGGGGAGAACTTCGAACTCAAAGTTTTAGGAACAACTGTTTAGTATTGTTGTTGCTACTAGGAAATAAGACATACAGTTAATGAGGAATAGAAAGTCATCTGGCCCTACAGGACAAAAGAGAAGATGGGGACAAGAGAAGGGAGGGATGACAGAAGAGAAGGCAGATTGGAGATAGGGAAAATTAGATTGCTTGGGGTATTGGGGTGGGGGGAGGGGATAAAAGGGGAGAAAATTTGGAACCCAAAATTTTGTGAAAATGAATGTAAAAAGTTAAATAAATAAATTTATATTAAAAAAAGAAAAAAGATTTGAGGTTTGTGATGAATGACAAATTTTATATATGTCAACAATGTGGTAATATCAATATAGTTTAATAATTAAATTAAATATTGGATATAGTAAATATAATATAAATTAAGTTGTACGTACTAGAACAATGCTTGGGATATGAGAGGAGACAGTGATATTATTGTAATCTGTTCTTGTCAGACTCTATGTGGAATATTGCATTTACATCTAGCTGCCACATTTTTGGAAGACTACAGACCATCCCGAAGAGTGACCAGAATCATGAAGGGCCTTGAAATCATGGTATATGAATATTGTATCACATGGACATATTTTAATTATGGAAAATAAAAATGTTGAAGGTTGGGAAATGACAGGGATGTATCTGTATAACAGCCATCTTTCAGGGTTTAAATGGCTAGCATACAGATGAGATTCTCAAGCTATTATACTTTTCTAAAGAGGAAAAAATCTCAGAGTAATCGGTAAATGTTGAAAAAAAAGAATATTTACGTTAGGTATCAGGAATAACATTCTAATAACATTAATTATCTGCAAGTGGAAGAGGGTATCTATAGATGAAGTGGGTTCCCCAGCACCAGAAGTCTTTGAACAAAGATTGGATGACCACTTGCTGAACATGATGAAGCAGAGATTCATGCTGAAACAAGAGTTGAACTAGGTGGCCTCTGAAGTCCACTGCCATCCTGTGATTCTCAGCCTCTGAGAAAATGACGAATATATGATTGAATCAATGTAAAGCACAAAATATGCAACATTCATGCTACAATGTAATGGGTTTCCTAGTTATTTTAAAATTGTCAGGGTCATTAAGCAACATTAGAAATGGGAATAATTTCACACTGAAATGGCTTGTACTGGAGAAAAAGCCTGAATGTATAGAATGGCACTGGAAACATGATTTCTTGCCAGTTTAAAAAAATGAGTTTGCAAATCATTTGGCTGTTAGAATGCTGTATTCTTAAGTGCCAGTTGATAGCAGTATTTATAGTAGTTTCTTTGATTAAACATTTCTCTTTCATGTCTTTTGAGAATGTTAGTGAATGGCTGCCCATATTTCTGAAGAACAGATGAAAGCCTTCACACAGAAGGAAGGAAATCAATTTGTATCTCACTATGTGGCTATAACTTTGCTACAGACTGAAAAGAAATGTCCTTTCTTCCTTTACTTCCTGAAATAGAACTCCAGTAGCACAGATATTCTTTAATGAGAAGCGTCAAACTGAAACATATTTAATTGATGTACAGTACTTTTTCTCAAGCATTCCTGTCACTGAGTTTGCATACTGTAACTCAAAATGTTCACAGTGTATTGGTTCAGAAGCATAGTACCTCAGGTCCTGAGTAAGTCACTAGACAGGAAGCAAGAAGCAGATTTTAAGAAAGACTGTCAGTATTCATGTTTCATGGACTAACCTTGTAAAGCACAACTAAGGGAGACATCACCCCTTGATCATAATCCAATTTATCTCTCCTCCATGCCTCTTCCCCTCTGGCCATTATCTCTCTGTTTTCCATATAGGAACCTTGCACTACATCACTGAAATCACCTCTGGCTTCTTATAGGAACCTCGAATTCTAGATCCTGCTTGGGCAGTTTTCTCTTTATTTTGGCCACAATCATGCTTTCATGCCATTGTCAGTCCATCATCCCACCATTCCACCTTCATTTCAGGCATCCTCACTTTATCCTGACAAAAATCTTAGATTACACCTTTGGGACCATTCTGGACTTTTTAATGGTGAGCTTTTGACTTATCTTGTCCAGAAGGATTTTTCTATGCTACTTCCAGGCTTTCCTCCCTTTCATTTTATGTGTGGTCTTCCTTGTTAGAATGTGAGCTCCTTGAGGACAAGCAAGTGTCTTGCTTGTTTTTGTATCCCTTGGTCTTATCAGAGTCCCTGACATAAAACAAGTACATAATAGATGTTCCCTCTCACTATCTCTCTCCCCTGTTTCTCCCTCTTCCTCTCTTTATCACCCTCTCCCCAAATCTGTATCTATCATCTATCTATCTATCTATCATCTATCTATCTATCTATCTATCTATCTATCTATCTATCTATCTATCTATCTATCTATCTATCATCTATCTATCTATCATCTATCTATCATCTATCTATCTATCATCTATCTATCATCTATCTATCTATCTATCATCTATCTATCTATCATCTATCTATCTATCATCTATCTATCTATCATGTATCTATCTATCTATCATCTATCTATCATCCATCTATCTATCTATCTATCTATCTATCTATCTATCTATCTATCTATCTATCTATCTATCTATCTAATCTTCTTGCCTCCCTCTGTTCTTTCTTGATCTAAAGTAGAATATAGAGGAAAGAATAGCCTTGAAAGATTTGAAAAGTAAGGTGACTGGGAGTCCATGACCAAGACTAGTGAAGCACTAATAAGGTTTTAAATATGTATATATGTAGGACTCAGCCCAATGGCAGTTCAAATCAGCATCTGAGCCACCATGCTTTTGCCTGATGTAAGGGGGGGTGATTATGTTTAATTTGGGAGTGATCTTGATAGAGTGAATGTCCATAGCATATGCTTTTAGTTTTAGCCCATTATCTTCACCGACTAGATGATGATGATAGTGATTGTGACAGCTAACATTTATATAGCTCCTACTATGTGCCAGGCATTGTGCTAAGCACCTTGTAATCAATATGTCATTTGATCCTCAGAACAATACTATGAGGGAAGTGATATAATTTTCAATTTTATAATTGAAGAAACTTAGGCAGATAGAAGTAAAGTGACTTGTCTGAGGTCACACAACTAGTAAGAATCTGAGGTCAAACTTGAACTCAAGACTTCCTGACTCCAGGCCCATCAATCCATTCATTGAATCAAAGTGTCTGCCTCAATAACAGGCATATTGATGTAGTTAAAGAAAGGAATGGGTGTCCACCTGTTCTTGTTAAATTTTCTCAGTAAATATCCTTTTGTAACAACTAATTGATATTAATTGGTTCAATGATTCTGGGGTGCTAATCACAGGTGACTAATATTGGGGAAAGCATGCTAGTATTGAGGTTCAATATGATAGTTTGGAGAAAAAGTACAACCAAAATTATTTTGTAACATCTTGATGGACTATTCCTCAAAGCACCTGGTAGCCTAATATTAGAAAGCATCCAACTTCTATTAGAGGAGAAATAAAATATTAATACGCTATGCAAGAACATGATAAAGCAGATGTCTCATTCACTGTTCTAATTTACTGTTCTTGGCCAAGAGACCATGCAGTTTTATCTAAAAGGATTAATTTCATAATTGTAAAAAAAAACATTTGGCCATTTCCCCTTTCATCCTAACTTTAAACGGGGAATGTTTTCTTATTCTGATAAAAAGTCAGGGCAGTTATATTGTAAAGACTCTACTCATCCAGATTGATTCCTATATTTTAACCCCACTCTGTCCTGTGAAACACTTTACTTATCTATCTTAATTTGCCACAGAATGTTGCTGATAGTCAGTGAACTCTGAGTTTATAAATTTGTTAAAACTCAATCTGTACCTTAAGAAGTTGACCCTGCTATTCATTGACAATAACCTTTCTTGGAATGTAAATATATCGTTTGCCTTTTAATTTGAACTTCTATCTCTTACTCACAGTCATTTGATCTCCATGACAGATAAGCCTTTTCAAATGAGGTTGAAAGAATTCCCCAACAAAAGCGTAAGAAAGACTAGTCTACATATCCTCAGTAGTACCCCTAGAGCCAAGAAGGGTGCATGTGGCCTTGCTCGTGGACCTGACTCATCTGTGAGAGTGGGAATTGAGGTAAAGACACCAACAATTCATTAGCTCCCTTTCCTTACTATGTGCAAGGAGCTGTCCTAAGTTTTGAATATAAAATAATAAGCAAAAGAAATAACAGTCTAGAAGCACCATGGTTAGTTGGAATGAACATAGGGTTTAGATCAAAAGACCTGTGTTAAAATCTGGGCTATGACACTATGTATCTATGATAATAAGTGACTCATTTTGCTTCTTAAAAAGTCTCAATTTCCATAACTGTAAAATGGACACAATAAGATGTTAATGAAGCAGCAAGGCAGATCAGTGGATACAGTGTTAGGCCTGAAGTCAGGGAGACTCATTTTCTTGAGTTCAAATCTGGCTTCAGACACTTTTTTTTAAAATGTTGTATGAGAAAAATACCAAGTTTTTTTTTGTTTTTAATCTATGTCACAGGTTGTCATATTAATTTTTTTAAAAAAGAAGATGAGTGAAATGGTGATAACATATGCTAAATGATCGCTACGCTATTTTTTTCATCTGAAACAAGCTTACTAAATTGTTATCTTCAGCGTAGTTGAGTATATGGGTTGGCTCACTTATGAGGGTTAGCAAAGACCCTGGGATATTTCTGAGGGAGAGAGTGTGGAAATTGTGTGAACTGAGTGAAATACACTAACTCCATCTTGTGACTCAATCCTGCATCTATCTCAGTTCTCTTTTTATTCATTTACAGGTCTAGTTCAATTTCTTTATTGTAAGAAAACTATATTCACTTATGAGAATTGTTAGAGGACAAAATTGCACTGTTTGAATTCAGCCATGTTTGACTGGGAAGTAGGACCACGTCTATTCTTTAGATATGACTAACTAAGGAACTAGGCTATACTGACTAGAAATCTAGTCAGATCTAAAAATTGATGCAAAAATGTTTCTCACAGTTTCTCATATCAAGCAACCTATACATCTTTTCTAAAAACTGGCCTCATATTGGTCAATCAGTTACTGTTTCTTTGTTCCTTTGATTGAATGTGGACAAGAGGAGGAGTGGGACACCTCTTTTTCTCATTTCAGGGAATCGCACCTTTTCACTCTTCCACCCCCAACTCAGAAAGTCCATCACCCTACATCCATCTTTTCTCATCCTTTACACCCTGTTAATCATTTTATCTATTGAATAAAAATCTTCTCCTCTTATTTCCAGGGTCCAGTGCCAAGCTGAGGAGAGTTGGTCTTGATTTGTTATATCATTTACATGCATTGATTAATAATTCAGTAAACTCAGAAGCTCAGACTTTTGTTTCCTCAGTTATTTAAGATTTTACCCATTATAGTTTTTGGTGAAGCCAATCATATCTAGAAAGTGCTCTGACCCCCAGGATGGCATCTTAGATGGAAGTCTTCATGGAAGACTAAACTGTAAATATGACTCTCCCCAACCTTGATTTCATATTCTTCTGAGTTAAAACAAAGTTCATCCCTTGTAATGGTAATGTAAATAGGAAGGTCTTTCTCATTCATTAATAGGCCCATGTGACCTACCTGAGTCACATGGAAATCTGAGTCACATGCATCTTGTGGTGGGAGGGATTTGCTAAACAGGTGGAACAGAAAGGGGCAGAGTTAGAGCAGAGCCGAGAGGAAATCTGGTTATTTGCGGGAAGACTACCAGGGGAACGTTTGGAGATGGTGTTGTCCTCTGTATTATTATTGTGAATAGATCATTGTTATTATGATGGATTTGTCTTTCGGGTGGCTGAATAAATGTTTTGGTTCTGTCTTCTGTGTGGAGAGTCTGTTGTATTTCATGACTCAGAATTGTACTAAGATATTCATGGCCACCACAGATGCTTTGAATATCACACTGGCCCTACATCCTTACACTGCTGGGGATGTTTTATCCCTACTCTTCCTGGAAAAGGATTGCTTCCATTCTACTGGAGACAAAAATGTTTCCTTTAAGGAAACAATGGGCTCCAGTAACAATAAAATACTAAATGATTCCCCCTTGGAAAAACTTCTTTTGGCATGAGACTAAGGGAAGTGTGCACCGTTAAATTGACATCCCTTTTAGCAAAATCTCACTGAGCTGAAGTTTCCCATACAGAATTGCTGAAAGATAATGATCTCAAATTTTGTTAAATATATAGCTGTGTATACATATATATATATACACATATTTATATGTGTGTGTATGTATATATGTACATATGCATATGTATGCATGTGTGTATCTATATATGGATATATATATATATATATATATATATGGATATATGTATATGTTTTATAAGAAAACTTTATTCAGTTATGGGATTTGTGAGAACACTTCATTTATTGTTTGACCCTAGCTTTGCATGGCTAGGAAGTTGGATCACCTCCATCTGTTGCTTAGTGTCCCTTAATTAAATAGCTAGGTTATGCTGATCAGAAACCCAGTCAGATCTAGAAACTGATGCAAAGAATTTTCTTACAATTGTAATATTTCATCCATTTAAAAATCAGATTATCTAATCTTGTATCTGGCTTATAGCCTGCTAATTGTTTTCTTTTAATATGTTCAAAAAAATCTGTCTTACACTATGTTCAGGATCTAGTGGCAAACTGATGAGGTCTGGTCCTGATTTGTTATGTATTTGGTATGCATTGTTTAATAAATCAATATGCTCAGAAGTTTAAAACCTTTTTTTCCTCAGTTATTTCACATGTCAGATATCACAGAAGCAAATCTGGTTCATGTTGAAGAAGGAAAAAGCACCTTTGGTGTATGGCCCC
This sequence comes from Bettongia penicillata ogilbyi, assembly GCA_023548195.1. NCBI lineage: Eukaryota > Metazoa > Chordata > Mammalia > Diprotodontia > Potoroidae > Bettongia > Bettongia penicillata. The sequence continues at coordinate 172,798 of JAJHZJ010000330.1, forward strand.
TTTGGTGGTAGGGAAGAAACTGACATCTTGTAGACTTCTGTTTCAATTAATTATTCTTCTTAACTAGATATTAAATTCAGGTGTTTCTGTGCTCCAGTAGGACCTACAAGTACTTTCAGCAATCTCTAGATTTTGGCACCCTAATGCAAAGCCCCCACCTAGTTAAGCTTTGCTACTATTGATGAAGTATTAATAGGGGAGAATCTCCAATTCGTTGAGCAGATCCCTTAGAGAGGATTTATGGGAGGATATGGGTAAGATTCAAAGAGAAAACTGCGAGTATAATTTATGAATTGCACTGATCGAGGAAGTAACCACTTGCATGAAATCACCAATCCACATAACTATAAAAGTCAGTTGCTACAAGGGCAGATCCTTCTGTGAGAAGGGATATAATGATTTTCATTTACACTAAAGTATAAATTGCCTTTGTCAGAAAGTGAGATTTAGAAGAAGAACCAACTAACTACATGTGCCACTTTACTGACAAAAGGGCACACATGGAAAAGGGAACCAGAGTCATACTTCGTCTCTTTCATAATTCTTCCTGGACTGGCTTTAATGATCACATATAAATTGTCAAAAAAAAAAAAAATCTGAAAGGTGCTAAAGGCATAGCTCTGCCCTGAAAAGAAAGACCCTCATTTATGGACAGGTGAAATTACAGCCCCACAGAAATGCCATCCACTTAGTGCAGCAGCTTGAACCAAGGGTGGTTTGGCCAATTTAAGTTCATTTCATCTGAGAAAGGCTGTGGGATTCAGAATTAATTACTTGGTCACACTAGGAAACTTTCAAGCCTCCTCAGGGTATTTTTTGAAAGAGATTATTTTTGTGGGGTGGGGCAAAAAATTCCATTTCATGTTAAGGAGCTACAATAGAGAGCTCTCTGTCTTGAAAATTAAAAAGCAATTTTTAGGAGATGATATTAAGTCATAAACATTTTGTTCCATATCTTGGGAGCTTAATAAAAACCTCAGAGAAGGTACATTTTGACTGTCTGGTCACAGCAAAAATCAAAGAAACAAAAATAACCAAATAGAAACAATAACATACCCTCTTATTATCTGTAAAATGCAGTAGGAAATTGAAACAGAAACATTTGACAAATAAAAATCCAGAACAGGCATGCCTTTGAGTAAGACAGCGGGTGACAGAGTTGATAAGAGTGTTGGGCCTGGAGTCAGGAATGCTTATCTTCCTGAGTTCAAATGCAGCCTCAGATACTAGCTAATGACCCTGAGCAAGTCATTTAACCTTGTGTCTCAGTTTCCTCATCTGTAAAATGAGCCAGAGAAGGAAATGTTAAACCACATCAGTATCTTTGCCAACAAAACCTCAAAATAGGATCACAAAGAGTCAGGTAAGATGGGAAATTGACAGAACAATAACAGATGCTTTTGAGTGAAATGTAAAGACATTCAAATCTAGTTACCATTTAAAATTTAGCATAGTGCCTGGCACATTGTAGGTGCTTAATAAATGATTATTAATTTACTGATTAACATTACTTTTTTCTCAATTAAGAAAATCTATTTTCCCTTTCTCCCACTTCCCTATCTCATTTCAGCAGGGGAGCAAAAAAAAGACAAAAATAGCCTCAAAAATGCGTATTCAAGAAAAACAAAGTCCTGTATTATTCACGTTAAAAAAAAAATAGATATCTCATGCTGCACCTAATGCACATTTTCTCTCAGCAACAAGCTAGGTGGGTTACAGGTTTCTTCTTTTGTCCTCTGGAATCATACCATTTAAAACTTGATATTAATATATAACGTAGAATGTTTGCTGCTTAAGGCACACTGTCTCGTTTTTTTTCTTTTCTTTTTCTACATATGCACAGTAACTAGCACAGAGTTTGACCCAGAGTAGTTATTTAACAAATGTTGATTGGACAATTGTCCTTAAAGGTAATACCATTCATTTTTCAAACTGTCACATATGGAAATACCAGCTTCATTCCCTTCTGGAATGGCCAGAAAAAAGACTATGATTTTAGTAAGAATAAACTCATTTCATTCTCGGAACCACCTTAGGAGATAGGTGTGGGATGAATTTTGCTCTTCAATTTGCAGGTGAAGAAAAGAAGTATCTTCAAGATTTTATGTCCTAAGTTCAATTAGGTAAATCTTATTTCCTCCTTGAACTTGCTGTGCCAGGCTTTGACTAGAAACTGCAAATAAAAATCCAACAGTTCTCATGAAAACATGCAAGAATATCCTGCTAGAACATTAAAGGCAATTGAGACAGACAGTCTTTCTCACGGAGCTTAGGGAGTCACCAGTTTTGACTGGCACGTTTTCTATTTTGGGGGGTGAAATAATCTCTCATGGGTATATAGCATTTATAACTTACCAGTTCTTTTACATGCATTATCTCGTTTAGCTATCACAACTCCCTAGGAGGTAAGTAGCATGGATTTGTTCCTTTTCATACATAAGAAAACTGAGACCTGAAGAAATTAAGTACAGGTTCACACAGCTAGGAAATGGAACAGACAGAACTTGAGGGCTTTTTCTCCATATTGCTTCCAAATCAAATACAAAATGCAATGAAACAAGAATTATAGAATTTTCTTCCTTTATTGATGAACTAAGTTATCTCCCCACCAAGAATTCAGTTATCTTTTTTTGTTAATGACACCATATATTTGAAACTGCATTGTTACAGGCAATATAATTTCTGATGCCTTTTGCCAAGGAAAGCTATTTTCTTACAGTAAACTAATACACTCTCTATTAAGGTCCTTCAATGCCTGGTATTAAAGTTACCCTGTATTCTTAGTTACAGCACTGGACTGAAATTTCTGGCAGGTCCTATGAAAGGTAAAGAGAAGCTGAGGAGTCAAAGCAGAGAGTTCCCATATCACCTTTAAACGTATTTGTCTGAATATTTTTTGGCCTGAATAAATCAATGTAAAGACAATCATGGCAGCACACATGAGGACTGCTGCTGTGAATGATTTTAAGGGTCTAATTACATATTTTAATGAACTCTCTGTTTATGCAGAACTAAACATTGTTCAATAAAGTAAAGTTTAACATTCATAGGAACATTTTTTATTTTTTTATTTATTTTTTATTTTTTTGATATAAATTTATTTATTTAACTTTTTACATTCATTTTCACAAAATTTTGGGTTCCAAATTTTCTCCCCATTTGTCCCCTCCCCCCACCCCAATACACCAAGCATTCTAATTTCCCCTATCACCAATCTGCCCTCTTTTCTATCATCCCTCCCTTCTCTTATCCCCATCTTCTCTTTTGTCCTGTAGGGCCAGATGACTTTCCATTCCCTATTAACTGTATTTCTTATTTCCTAGTAGCAACAACAATACTAAACAGTTGTTCCTAAAACTTTGAGTTCCAAATTCTCCCCATCCCTCTCTCCCCACCCATTCCCTTTGGGAAGGCAGGCAATTCAGTATAGGCCATATCTGTGTAGCTTTGCAAATGACTTCGATAATTATCATGTTGTATAAGACTAACTGTATTTCCCTCCATCCTATCCTGCCCCCCATTGTTTCTATTCTGTCTTTTGATCCTGTCCCTCCCCAAGTGTTGACTTCAAATTGCTCCCTCCTCCCATTGCCCTCCCTTCCATCGTCCCCCCCACCCTGCTTATCTCCTCCCCCACTTTCCTGTATTGTAAGACAGGTTTTCATACCAACATGTGTGTGCATTTTATTTCTTCCTTTAGTCGAATATGATGAGGGTAAACTTCATGTTTTTTTCTCAGCTCTCCTCTTTATCCCTCCACTAAAAAGTCTCCTGCTTGCCTCTTGAATGAGATATAATTTACCCCATTCCATTTCACCCTCTCTCCTCCCACTACATTTCTCTCTCACCATTTACCTTAATTTCCTTTAAGATATGGTCCCATCCTATTCAATTCACTCTGTGCTCTTTGTATATGCGTACATGTGTGTATGTGTGTGCATGCACGTGTGTACGTGTGTGTGTGTGCGTATGTATGTGTGTGTGTGGTGCCACTAACTACCCAGCTACTGAAAAGTTTTAAGAGTTACAAATATTGTCTTTCCATGTAGGAATGCAAACAATTCAACTTTGGTAAGTCCTTTGTGACTTCTCTTTGCTATTTACTTTTTCATGCTTCTCATTCTTGTGTTTGAAAGTCAAATTTTCTTTTCAGCTCTGGTCTTTTCATCAAGAATGCTTGAAAGTCCTCTGTTTCATTGAAAGACCATATTTTCCCCTGAAGTATTATACTCAGTGTTGCTGGGTAGGTGATTCTTGGTTTGAGTCCTAGTTCCTTTGACTGCTGGAATATCCTATTCCACACCCTTTGATCCCTTAATGTAGAAGCTGCTAGATCTTGTGTTATCCTGATTGTATTTCCACAATACTGGAATTGTTTCTTTCTAGCTGCTTGCAAGATTTTCTCCTTGAGCTGGGAATTCTGGAATTTGGCCACAATGTTCCTAGGAGTTTCTCTGTTTGGATCTCTTTCAGGTGGTGATCGATGGATTCCTTCAATACTTATTTTGCCTTCTGGTTGTAGAATCTCAGGGCAGTTTTCCTTGATAATTTCATGGAAGATGATGTCTAGGCTCTTTTTTTGATCATGGCTTTCAGGTAGTCCCATAATTTTTAAATTGTCTCTTCTGGATCTATTTTCCAGGTCAGTTGTTTTTCCCATGAGATAATTCACATTATCTTCCATTTTTTCATTCTTTTGGTTTTGTTTTGTGATTTCTTGGTTTCTCATAAAGTCATTAGCCTCCATCTGTTCCATTCTAATTTTGAGAGAACTATTTCCTTCAGTGAGCTTTTGAACCTCTTTTTCCATTTGGCTAATTCTGCTTTTGAAAGCATTCTTCTCCTCATTGGCTTTTTGAACCTCTTTTGCCAATTGAGTGAGCCTGTTTTTCAAGGTGTTATTTTCTTCAGCATTTTTTTGGGTCTCCTTTAGCAAGGTATTGACCTGTTTTTCATGTTTTTCTTGCATCTCTCTCATTTCTCTTCCCAGTTTTTCCCGAGTCACTGAGACACCTCGCTCCCCTCTTGGCCAGCCCAGAAGTCTCTCTCACTGACCTGTAGCACCTGTGGGTGGAGGGACCTTCATGGCTGCCGGAGATTCCATCCCTGAAGCCTGCTCGGATCTGCTTCTCTGGAGCCATGAGGCCAGGCAGCACAGGGGTGGGCTCCACTGTCTGGTGCGTGATGGGCCTTTGGGGTCAGTTTTTCAGGGCTTTCTGGAACGGAAATCTCCTCCACTGCATTGCTGTGCAGGTTCCCCTGCTCCAGAATTTGTGGGAAGTTCTTTTTACAGAAAATTTATGGGCTGTGGGTTCAGAGCTAGCATAAGTGAATCTTTCTACTCCACTATCTTCGTTCCTCCCAACATTTTTTTTAAAGAACTGCTTTCTTTAGTGAGCTTTGGACCTCTTTTTCCATTTAACGAATTCTGCTTTTTTAAGGCATTCTTCTCATTTGTTTTTTGGAACTCTTTTGCCATTTGAGTTAGTCTATTTTTAAAGGTGCTATTTTCTTCAGCATTTTGGGGGTCTCTGTTAACAAGCTGTTTACTCATTTTTCAGGATTTTCACCCATTGCTCTCATTTCTCTTTTTTCTTTTTCCTCCCCCTCTCTTACTTGATTTTCAAAGTCCCTTTTGAGCTCTTCCACAACCTGAAAGCATTTCAATTTTGGGGAGGAGGCTTTGGATGTAAGAGCATTGACCTTGCTATCTTCCTCCAGTTGTATGCCTTCCTCTGGTTGTATACTTGATCTTCCTCATCCTGAAAAGATGAAAGAAAATATCTTTTCACCAAGAAAGTACCCTTCTATAGTCTTATTTTTTCCCCTTTTGAGGCATTTTCCCAGCCAATTACTTGACTTTTGAGACCTTTGTCAAGTACTACCTCAGGCCTCAGAAGTTTTGTGTAACTGTTCTCCAAGATATCTCTAGGGACTTACAAGTTCTTGGTTCCTCCATGGTGGCATAATCAAGGGAGAGGTGTTTACCCCTCTCCTGGCCTGTGCTCTGCTCTATGAGCAAATACAAGCACTCTTTTTTTTGCCCTAGAACTTCAAATAGGATTCTCTCTCTGCTCCCACCCCTTGTCTCAGCTCACACACACACACACGCACACACACACACATACCCATATGCATATACATTTAAATGTATACATAAATATGTGTACATTTATACATATACACATTTATATACAAATTTATACATGTATAAATATATGTATATACATGTTTGTACATATGCATAGTGCATGTTTATACATATCCATATGTACGCACATATATACATATATGTATACATATACATACATGTGTATACACATATGTATACATATATACATAAAATGTATATATGACATTATATGTATATATTATATAGTCATTTAAAATCATCCTTTCTACAAAATTTAACAAGTTGACAAGTGTTTATGACACTTTTTTCTTGTATAAATATAGAATTATCTCACATTCTTGTATCTGAGGACAGAATAGAGAGGGAGAGTAGCTCCCTCTATTTTGAACTAAGGCTATGCCAAGGAACAAATGATGACACCTGATATCTTTCACAAAATTCCTATATGTCCCAATCGAAGTATGATGGCACCGATGAATGCATTTAGTATTGGAAGACTGATGCAAAAGAAATGTAAGCAGGGCTTTTGCTTGTTTGCTTTATTTTGTTTGTTTGACTCCTTAATCTCTATGGCTCATTATGCCCAGACCTGTATAGGAAGCCTCCAGGCTATTAAGATAGCTAAACAAAGCTATTTATGTCACATTTATTGACTGACTTACTGAATGACTAAAGGAATGTGCAAGTTTCCACTTCTAGGAAAATTGTGCAATGCACAAAGCAGGAGATGTGAGACAGAGAAAGGTGATTTATTTCCTTTACAAAAAAAGGAATGCTAGGGGGTAAAAGCATTCATTTATGATTTTTTTTCTAAAATGCAACAGTAATCGATCATTCCTAACATATTTTACCAAATTGTAAAACCTCCCAGGAGATTTTTGGTATTGCTAAACAGACATTTCATAAATAAGGATTTGAACAGTCCAAACAAATGACTCAAGGTCCCTACCCTCTGGCCACTTAGAAATGCAAAACTCATTCTTATTGTAATCATCATCTCCTTTAAGGAGGGGCCATCATTGTAGAAAGAACCCCTTCCTTTGAGTCCTTGAAACTTTTCCGGACTTTTGACATCTTAATCCCACAAATGAAACACCAAGACTGGAAAAAGTACATTTAAAATCACTCTTCAGTCACCTAGCACAGATAAATAGAGAGGGTGGGGGGAGAAGGAAGGGGTGAAGCAGCTAGCTACCAGAGATAGTCTGAGACAAGCACTTGTACTCATTTCCCTATATTTTTTTTTGTGCAGAAATCATAACTGTTGTTGAGCAGGGTGGCAGGGATGGCCATCCCTCTCCCTTACTTCCATTTGCTGGAAATGTGGAGAGGTATAAGAATCTCAAGCAATATGTTTGAAAGAGAGAAATTAAGAATGAGAGAAGAATTTGCTTTTCCTTTTAAGCCTAGTGAATGGGCAACATTTCCTGTTCAGTTGCCATAATAGACCCTTGGAAAAGGAACAGAAGGACAGAGAGAGAGAGACAGAGACAGAGACAGAGATAGAGAGAGAGATGGACACAGACAGTGAGACAGAGAGAATATGCAAACCACTAAGTACAAGCAAGTAACATAAAGAAGAAATCAAAAATTAAATAGAGGGAAGACACTTGAATAAGGGGTACCAGGAAGGTTAGAAGGTTTTATTTTAGCTGAGTTTTGAAAGACATTTAGGAAGTGAAGATGAAAAGGGAGACCATTCCAAGTATAGGAGAGAGTCAGTGAAAATGCCTGGAGGTAGGAAATGAAATTTCTTATTTGTAGAACAATAGGGAGGCCCAGGATCATTCTAAGGAAAGGTATGGGAGAAAGAAGAGTAAGAAGCCTGGAAAGGTATGAAAGGGCAAGTTATGTAAGTATGAATACCAAAGAGAAGATTTTATATTTAATCCTGGAAGTGATAGAAAACCAACTGCAGAAGCATCTCTCAAAACACACAACTGTAACACCTGAGTTATTCAAGGGGGAAAATATAGTAGAGAGAGACATTCATTCTAATTGAATTAATGACATATGAGAGTTGGAAAGTATTTGCCATAATCTTGGGATTTAATCTTTCCAATTATTGAAACAGAAACAGAAGCATTAGATTCTTCACTGAAAATGGAGTTGTGATACAGATGTACTTACTTAACAATGCAGCACATGCTGAAATTCAAGTAAGAAAATAATTGAGGTTGTGTCAGTGGAAGCTTTCTGACCTCAAGTAAATGAAATATAAGTGGGAAGGGGGATAACAAGTTCTCCCTTTCCTATATGTAATTGGGTTCTGTGCCCCTCTTGGATTCCTTAGGAATATCTTGTAATTATCCCTAGTGATTCTTCCCTTCAGCCAAAGCTCCATGGTAGGGCTGACCCTTAATTTGGGCATAGAGAGTCTCTGAGTTTATCAAGACTTAAATTAACCAAAATATCTTCTCCATTGACTGCATGAAATTCTCACCTTTCAATTCAAGTCATTGGATTGATTGTCATAGACAGACTCAGATAAAATGTAAAAAAAAAATAGAAATGGAAAATGGGGATGGGTTGTAGAAAGAAACCAAAATTTAGAGTCAAAGGCTTGCAGTTTGAATTCTTCCCGTACATCTTCTGATTGTGTCACACTGAATGAGGAACTTACCTCTCTGCCTCAGTTTTCTCATCAATAAAATGTTAATAATAAGATTCACAATAATTATGTCAAAAGATTGTTGTGAGGAAAGTGTTTCATAAACTTTAAAGCAATATATCAATAGAAAAATATACTTGAAAGTTTCATTAGAAGAAAGCAGTGTACCTTTGGTATTGGTCCTATTCGGTTTGGACTCCATTGAATATGATAATAACCCCCATGCACCAGGCTTCCCTTCATGTCCACCTTTCCAACATCCGTTTTGTCTCTTTCCCCATTGGACTGTAATATTCTCGAGCTTACAAAATAAATGTTTATTCAATTGAATTATGAAATATGTGGTCTTGTGGGAAAGATACTGGATTTGGAATCAAAAGACATGGATGTGAATTACACCTACGCCACTCAGTCACATGGTCTTATAAAAAGGAACATCTTTCAACCTCATTTATCCCCTTTTAAAAATATGGAAATAACAGAATTTGAGAGTTGAAAGCAACCCTAATGATCATCTAATTCAAGTCTCCACTTCAAAGTGAAAGAAACATGCCTGCTCTACTTAATTTCAGGCTTCTTCAACAAGATCAAATGAAATATGATCTTTCTAAATTTTCAAGAGCTTAGCAAGTGTGTTACAAGCATTACTACTACTATCACGCTGGAGTCCAAAGAACCAGAGGAAGGCCTTCAGAGCAATGAGTTGGTCTTCTAAAGAGTATTTAGAGGAAGAGTCATAGGTTTGAGAAATCAAGGAGGGAGATGCCATTTGAACCAACGAAAAGCATAGAAAAATTAACAAGATTAAAGATCTATTTTAAAAATAAGACAATTGCAAATGACAGGGTGATAATAGTGTTCTGACTACCTAGACAACAAGGAGCTAGAGGAGGGTGTCTAGACTTCTTAGGAAATTATCAAGAATGGAGTGGGGGTTTGATAAAGATAAACCAGTTATTTCAGCCAATCTGTAAAGAGATATTTATTAAGTGCTTTCTGTGTGCCAGGCATTGTGTTAAACACTTGGGATCCAAAAAAAAAAAAAAATACATACATATATATATATATATATATATATATATATATATATATATGTAAGAAAACACAAAAACAAAGCAAAATGTTATTAAGAAGTTCACAGTATAATGTAATAATAATTTAAATGGCAAGATCTTTCCCATCCATTAATAGGCCCATGGGACCAACCTGGGATACATGGAAATCTGAATCACATGAAGTCTGTGTTGGGAGGAGTTTGCTGTATAGGTAGAGTCAGAAAGGACAGAGCAGGAAGTGAGTCAGAGCAGTCAGGGCTGGGAAAGAGAGAGTAGACAGAAAGTAGCATAAGTGGGAGAGCTTGTTTGTGATTGTGTTTAAGGGAGCTGATTTGTGGGAAGCCTAACAGAGGGAAGGCTTGGTAGTGCCCCATGCATTGTTATTTTGTATAGATTTCTTTGTTGCTATGATAGATTTGGTTTTCTGGTGTTGGAATTTGGTTTTCTCATGTGTGAATAAATGTTTTGGTTCTGTCTTCCATGTGGAGAGTCTGTTATATTTTGTGATTCAGAACTACGCCAGCATATTCATAGTCACTGTTAGTGCTTTGAATATTGCCTTGGAGCTGCATTATAATAAGGGAGACAAAAAAACAATTTTATATTTTGGTTTCAAGCTTACCCAGCCAGGCTGGAAAATAGATACCAATCCACATACTGCCTGGCATAGTTCTAAAAGAGAAGAAGCCACACATGCTTTCTCTTTTCCAGAACCCAGTGTTGAGTGAAAAAAAAAAAGTCACCTTGCCACCCTAGGTGGTTCCAAATGTAGAGTATTTCTTTTGAGAGAAAAGATAAAGGGGTCCATTAAAAAGACTTTGTATGTGGCATTAGGCCTATCATATTACAAATTTGATGGCAGATAGTTAAATCCAGCTTTATCTGGCTCTGATACATTGTGCACTTAAAGTCAATTTTTTAGCATTTACAAGGAAAAGAAAACTCCTAGATCAAAAATGTGTACATTTCCCTGGGTCATCAAAGACTACAGGGCAGTCAGCTCTCTTGACTGTTGCTACATTTACAGACTAAGGAAGTTGGAAGTTTTGTAACAAATTCCATGGTGAAAGAAATATTAACTTCATAGGGGCAATCCTCAAAGATAGCAAAAGGAGAATTCCATCAACATATTATTATTCTCCATTAAAATTCCAAGGCAAGAGTTCTTCCTGGACAGTGGAAAGTTTGGTGGGTCTGACAATGGTACCAATTTCAAAATCTACCATTTAGCAGAATTGTTTTCAGTATCACAGCATGAAAATACAGCTGCAATGATGTGCTGAAAAAAAATGTATTGAGAACTATATTATTGGGAACAAAATTGAATTTTTTTAAATTTACAGAATACAATTTCAGAAAATCAAATGATCCAGTCATATCCTTAAGATGACTGTACTCATTTGTGTCTCTGTGGCTTTCATCTCACTTTGGTCAAGACTGGTCATTTACTCATTCTAAACCGACATATATGTACTTTTTAGAATCAATAGACATCTTGTAAGGAAAAAAGAAAGTCATCAGTATATAGTCCTGTTTTTAGATGCCTCTGATGGTTTTCTTCTCCTGTAAAATTGAGTTAAAATAGAAGGCTCTAAATTATTTTCCAGTCCAATAACTTAAGACATTTGATATAATTCCTCTTAATTTACTTCACTTCCATGCCCAAGGAGTTTCATTTTAAAATCAGAAAGCAAATTTATGTACTGTAAGCTAGTTTTGGTTTTCATATGTTTATAAATGTATAATCAAAGTTAGAACTGAAGATTTTGGACCCCAAAGATCTGTTTAAAAGCTTAAAAGTCTTCTTATACTGAAACCCACCTATGCACATGACATTCCAGAGTATTAGTATACTTTCAGTTCCCCAAAAAATACATTTACCACCCACTTCTATACATTTATACTGCCTATCCCCATGCCTGGAAATCTCTGCTCCTTCACCAACCTATCTGTTTCCCTAACCTTCTTTAAGACTCAGCTCAAATACCACCTTGTGCAGGAAGCCTTTTCTGTCCCGCTCTCCCAGCTGTCAATGCATTCTCCTAAAATACTCTCAGATATTATATATTTACTATTTAGATACATAGCTATGCACACATCCCCACCCCCCCAACTCTCACTTACATTTGAACTTTTTAAAAATAGGTGCTGTTTTTTTTACCTTTTCCCCTAGCATTTACCTTAGTGTCTGATACTTAAAAAGTGCTAATAAATGCTTACTGACTGAATGACTAAACATCCATGGTATATGTATATATTAATTAATTAATTAAATTATATCATTATATTATACCATACTATCTATGTTATGTTGTATTGTATTCTATTATTATATCATGTTATATCATATCTTATCATCACATATCATATTAATTCAATTCTATCATATCATATTATATTATCCTTATTTTACATTAAGTAAACTGGAATAAGCAGTGGTCAAGCGATTTGCCCAAGGTAATGATCTACTTTCTGGGTCTGAATTTGTGTACTCAGGTATTCCTGACTCCTGGCCCAGTGCTCTCCACTGTAACACCTAGGTGCCTCTGTGTGTATGTTAATAGACATAGACACATGTTCATATTATATATATATACACATATATATACATGTGTGTTAATGTATGTATATAGGCATGTCTGTATGTGCACACATGCATATATATGCAGTGTTATAGAAGTAAAAGAGTACTAAACTTGGAGACAGGAAACCTTGGCTCCAATTGGAACTTTTCTACTAACTAGCTGTATGACCTTGAAGAAATCACCCACGTTACCTGAGTTTCATTTAATGATGAGTAGAGGCACTTTAATGTTCTTTTAAGTTCTGAGTTTACAAATTTACCACTATAGTCTGAAAATTGGGAGAAAGTTGCTTCTATTGTGAGTATTTCAGAAAAAGATGAATCCATTCATTTAGAGAAAGGGAAAACTTTATTTTTCTTGTTACAGAGAATATTGACTGGGGCATTGAATAAAATCAAGAAGTAATGGGATTTTTCAGAGAAGAAACTCAACATTTTTTATCCCAAATTCTAAATATGAGGAGATAACTTCTTTCTTAGTCTTTATTGACTGCTTGTGCAGTCAGTAAATCAAGTCAGGAAATCAGTAAACATTTAAGTGAATAATAAATGGGAAAAATTAAACTTGTATACTAAGTTTTGGAAAGTATACAATGGAATGAGTTCAAGTGAAGTTGTGTGTTGTCAGATGGTTTTTCCCTCTCTTGTTGACAATATTCTCTTATATGAATAATTCAAAAGTTATTAAGTTATCCTTAAAGGACCAAAGCAATAGTACCTCAGAGATTCAAAGATATCTTCTCTTTCCCTCCTTTTCTCCCTTTCTCTTTTCCTCCTTCACTTTCTCCCCTTCTTCCTTTCCCTCCTTCCTCACTTCTCTCCCTCTCTTCCTTCCTCCTTTCCTCCCTTTTGCTCCTCATTCACCTTCTTTCTCTCTCTCCTGTGATTTAATTAGTATAGCAATGTACCAGGAAGGAAACTCTCTCTACCAAAGGAAATCATTAAGCAATTTCCAGTTTAGAGTCTTAGCGTATTATGGGACCACCGAGAGATTAATGTGTTGTTCAAGGTCCAAATCCAATATGTATCATAGCTAGGAATTAAACTCAGGTGTTTCCTGACTACAAGGTCAACCCTTAAGGCACTGCACCACAATAATGGAGAAAGTACTCATAATTTAATCCTTCTAGTAACATTGAAAGAGGAATGTGTGGAAAAAAATTCAATTTGGAGGCATGCATATACTCCTTAATCTAACTTTATGGGTACCTCCAAGGATCTATTTAAAAGCTCTTGCCCTTTTTCTGAGTTCGTTGGAACTCTATCTTTCTTTCACCACTCCAATCAAAAAGTTACTCTGGGCCAGAAGGAGTGTTTCCCTTCAAGTAGGGACTAAATGAGGTTCCTTTACTCTGTTTCCTGCCAAGGGGCAAAGGAAGACACTTGAAAATCAATGATGAATGAATTTCCAAAAGGTCCAGTATAAACTCCTGAACATGTAAATGTTTTATTTAAACCTCTGGACTGAGCATTACTGTTGAAATCTCATACAATACATTCTTATTGCAAGTTCCCTACCCCAACTCCAAAAGAATTTCCTATATCGTGCTAGCTATTATTTTATTTCTGTTTCATAAAGAAGAGAAACAAATGGTGCAGGAAACACTTGTGAAGTAGAGATTTGAACACATGATTCTGACATGGAGTCAGGATCAATCAATAAATAGTTATTACACATCTATTATGTGCCAGACTGCTATCCACTGAGAATATGAAGACAAAAGTGAACACTCTCTGGTCGCAAGGAACTTACATTCTCTTGGGACCAAAAAAAGACCTTTGAGTCACAGAACAGCACTTATTACTTTAGAATTCGATGAGACGTCGTAGACCTTCTTGATCATCCTTATTTTACTGTTGAGGATGTCGAGGCTCAGGGAAATAATCTCATCCCTTAGACTTGGCTTCCTCAGCTTTAAAATCAAAGAACTGACCTAGATAAACTGAAAAGTTGTTCCCAGCTTTAAAGTACATTCTTCTAAATATATAGGAGGTAAATTGAAAATTTTTTAAATGGTAATTATTTACATACTTTTATTCAGAATTAGGTTGAAGCTTAATGCAATTTTCATTATAAATTCATGTATCCAGAGGTATTAGGGAGGGCATAAATAAAGGTTATATACTATTCAAAAAAAAAAATCTGATTGGAGTGGTTTCACAAAGCAATATGCTTGCATCTGACTAAACTAGCCTTTGAAAAAATGGTTTAATTGAAACTTTATTTCAGATATAACAGTAGTTGATGAAGCAGAAAGATTCCTGGACTAAATGTGAACACACACTTAGATTTGAAATCTGATACTAATCTTTACTCATTTTTTGATTCTTGATAGAGCACTGGACCTGAAGTCAAGAAGACCTGAGTTCAAATCTAACATGATGCTTACTAGCTACTTGCTGGACAAGTCACTTAACCTCGGTTTATCTCAATTTCCTCACCTGTAAAATGGAGGTATTAATAGCACCTGATCTCAAAGAATTGTTGTGATAATCAAATGATACCTAGTAAAAAGTGCTTAACACAGTGGCTGGTACATAGTAGATACTTAAGAAATATTTATTCCTTTCCCTTTCCTTTTCCTATCTATCTCACAAGGTTTATATATTATAAGTATAATGCGCATCACCAGGTGAAAGTATTATGTAAGTGCCATGATGTTGTCTTGAAAATTAGAAAATGATATTTATTCAAGAATAAATGATATAAGCAATTTAGAAGTTAAAACTCTATTGACTATATTTCTCTATTAAATTAGAACTGTTTTTAATGGAAATACATTTCTTGCTGGTGAACAAGAAGAAAAGACCGCATTCTTTTTTGGATGAATTCAAAACAATTGTTATCATTTGACCCTAACCAACATGGTAGAGATTGTACAGGGACAGGAAAAGCAGTAGCTTTGCATGCATGTAAAGGATGATACAAACTTTAAATTACAACATAAATGTCAGTTTCCATTTTTTCTATAAATTTGGGGAAATCCTTTGTAAACTTTAATTAATCTAAAAATTCATCATTATTCATGTATGTAGTATTTAATGATGTTAATGTAATAAATGCTTTAATATTCTCTTTCACTGAGATTATGGATATTGTTACTGTATCTCAGAAGAGCCAATGGAATTTTGGAAGGTACTTATTAACTGTCATTCTCTGAGGGCTCTGTAAGAAGACTGAAAGTTGTAACTGTCAATGTGGAAAGACAGAATATAGTCAGAATACAGAGAGAAAGCACTCAGAGAACTTATTTCTTGAGATAACTGAGTTCACTCAGTATCTTTTGAAGTATTGTGATAAGAATTATTGAGAAGGAATTTTAATTGGTAACCTGAGAGAAATGAACAGTGAGACTGCATTTCCAAAAGTGAGAAGTCAGCTGTTACAATGATTACTAAAGATAACTAAATGTGAACACACACTTGGATTTGAATTCTGATAATAATTATTATGTCTTTGTTTTTTTTTTCTTGGTTCATTGCACTGTTGATAAATAGTGTAGTAAGTTATCTTGATGCTTATTTAAGTCTTAAATTTTTTGTGGGTTTCATAAGCAGGATATGAATAAAATCCTATGGGAAATGAATTTTCCTTGTTGATTAAATAAGTAATACTCAGTAACTAGGGTTGGTCTGGATGTAGTAATTTATATCTATAATCCTTATTATTGGGAAAGCCTGGGGCTGATGCGTCCCTTGAGTTCAGGAATTCTGAGCTTCATTGAGTAATAATGTACACTAAGTCTGTAACTAGTAGGGTGAATTCCAGGGAACAGAGGGATTCCAAAGTCAAGGTAAACCGGAACAGGATGGAGAAACAGTGTGGTGACAATCACCTTTTCACCTTGAGCAAGATAGGAATATTTCACCACAAAAAATCAACTACAGCAAGGTAAAATAAACTTAAAGTCAGGGATTCAAAGCTAATTATTCATTTAACAAAAGATGTTGCAATTTTAGAAATTAATAAGGACATATTCAAACTTAGCATTTGATGAAATTAGAACTTGGGAGGAAAATCAATGAAAATGAGCAAAGTAGTAGATATATGCACATACATAGTGCATTCCTCAAGTGATTAAATAAGTGTGTTGATATGGAAGTAATCTATTCAAATGCTTTTTGAAATGGCATGAAGATTCCACGATTTGCAAAAAGAAAAAAACCTTATGGGAGGCCTCTGAAGCACTCTTTAACTTGTGGGGAGCGATGATTGATGATAGTTACCTAGTAATAGATTAAAAGGGAGATGCTTACCTAGCTGTTCCTTATATGAGGAGAGTTCATACAAAAATGTTAAAGCTGCAATGGTCATGTAACTATTATTATTGACACTATTTAGCCTGGATTTTCCAAGCATGAATGAGAAACTAGGAACTAAGTTTTATATCAAGTATTTTATTTCTTCATAAAATTAATGAGGATTTTTGTTCAACAGCTATGTTAATGACATGATAATCATTGGAAGAACAGGGAGAGAACATTTGTAGTCAGGACTCTTGCAGGCAGGGTGGGAATCAAACACTTCCTGTGAAAAAAATATGCATTCCCAAGAAGATAAGAAGGTGCTTCCGAGGTTTCTCATTTCTAGGGATTATGGATTCTTCAGGACATTTTAAAAAAAAAAAAACATTTGGATAGAATTCAATACATTTAGATATGTTTTTTCAATAATTCAGAAAAGACATTTATTTCACTTATATTTGTGTGTATGTATGTATATTATTATGTTATGATATATTATACGTATGGAAAAGCAGAAAGTACTTCATCCATATCCATCTGCACTTTTGTGTAGAATCACTGATATTTTTTGAGGTTCAAGCAACCATCTAGTCAAGTCTATGCCTACATTAAAATTCCCACTACAACACATAAGCAAATGGTCATTCAGCATTTTATCAGATGCCTGTTATGAAGGGGAACTCATTATTTCCTGAATCTTCCCATTATGGATTAGAATGGTTCTAATTATTAGGAAGTTTTCCATGTCATAAAAGTAAGATACAGAACTTGCTTTATTTTTTAGGATGGTACTGTCCCCTGAATTCTTGTTGCCATATATTTATTAGAATTATCCCTGCAACATTCTCTCATTTTTCCTCATTCTGTCCTCTAAGGGCAAATAATAAAATCTTAACTTTCTCCTCCATAGCAACTTTTCAAATAATTGAAGACAGTTCTTCTGCACATACACGTGAGCTCTCACATAATTCTATATGAATACAAAACCTGTAGGCATGTTAATATACACACAAGTACTACATATATTTTATATTTACTTATTTACATGCTGTTTTCCCTGAGGATGTCAAATGCAAACTCCTTGAGTGCAAGCACTGATTTGTTGTTGCTATTGTTTCCATTGTGCATTCGTAGCACAAAACCAGACATAAAAATACTTAATAAATGCTTGTTGATATGTTATTAAATTTATTGAATTATGTATTCTGAACTACAATTATGTATATCAGATTATTCCCAGCTGTATTGAATTATATACATTGAACTTTGTCTTTCTGAGAAATTCCTTTCTCCAATGAATTCAAATTGGCTTTCAACTTTAAAGATTTCTAAGCTACCAAGTAAAAACTTAAACTGAACATTTATTTCTCTCCTCTACTCATGACAATGTCCACTTTATAATTCCACAGGAAACTGACATACCTACATTTCAAACTATCTTATGATTTAAAAAAAAGTCCTTTTCTACATCCCTACTTTGGCTTTTCATCATGGAAGTGACCCAGGATTCTTAAAAGTTATTCTAGAAAAAGATAAGCTATGAGAATTAGCAGGGAGCTATAGCAATCTCATCTAGAGGCATAGATATACTTACATTCCACTGACTAAGCTAGTTAAATGCAGAGAAATTTCTCAAAAGATTGGTCAAAAGTAATATTTTTTTTTGCCATAGCACCTTTTGGATATTATTTAATAATAGGGATGGATGGCTATGACAGCTAACATTTGTATAGCTCTTTAAGGCTTATGAAATGCTTTGTATACAGTATTCATTTACTAAATTGAATAGGATACATGCAATACATGCTATTGAAGGTATGATCTACCCTGTTGATCTTTCAGAAATATTAAAGCAGATTTGTATGAGTACTTGCAAGAGAAATAAACAGAACTGGAAATATGGATCTCAACTGCAAAACAAAAGAATTATTGTTATATAATCAGAATATATTTCCCCACTTGGTAGAAAGTAATATTTAAAGTTATTTTTTATTAATGCTAAAAAAATATTCCATTACCAATTGTGCTTATTTGACTTGGACAAAAATCCTTTACTGCTTTATCTTTGTAACACTTACACTATTAATTTAAATTGGTTAAACTGCAACTCTCATGCATTAGTAATAAGGCTAGGCTAAATTGCAATCTTTAATTTTCCAGTGAAGTTTTTACCGCCTGGTGATATATGGACAAATACATTTCTACCAAAGTGTTAATTCATCTTCTTTACCTTCCTTAATACAGTGTGGCTGACAAAAAAGCAAAAGTGAAACAATCTACATGTATATGTCTAATGGGATATGAATATGGATTCTGAATTTTCAAAGGAAAATAGAACCACCCTAATTATTAGTCCAGAAAAGTAAAGGATAAAATAAAAGACTATACTTAGTTTGGGAAAAGACCTAAGATTTTGACAGGCAGTGCCTAACTGATATAGTGTTGGTATGACCAAAGTCCATGTTGGTTGAAGTATGTTGTTTTCCCATAAGAACAGCTTTGCTTAGCTTGCCAGTTCATCTCACAAAAAGGTCAATGTAACTAAAAATTTAACCAATCATTACTAATAGCTTTATTCCTTAATGAGAAGGAAATAGAGGGGTTCAGGGATCTCTTTTTTAAAGAACTTTTTTAGACTCCTTGGATGCCTATTTCTGTCCCCAATGCAGGCCAGCCATTCATATGGATATATATTAGTAAGTTGAATATTAATATCTCATTCTACTTTCTGGGAGTATGTAATAAATTATAATTGATGAAAAAAGTGATAGAATGCTTTGGTACTTAGGATCATAAGAATATGATGACTGCATCTTGTAGATTTTGATTTGAAGAAACAAGAAACTTGAAATATTATCTGCTCCAATACCCTTCTTTTAAAAAGGAGAAAATTTATGAAAGGTCATATAAGAAGGAGAGAAAATATTCAAAGCAGCAAGAAGCATTAGATAACACAAGTAGAATTCCATTCTAGATATTGTTCCTCTAAGTCCATGGCTTTTCCAAGTTCACTGAGTTTTAACTTTGTTTTTAAAGAATGAAAATCTTAATAGTGTCAAAGATGTTCATGGATTATAACTTAATAACAACTGTACTGTTAGTTTAATAACCAGGCAACAATTCTAACTACTAGTCTGATGTTGTTCATTTTAAGAACCAGAGCCAAGGTAGTCATAAGCTCTAAGTGCATAGTTGTGTGCTATAGTAGCGTAATAGTAAGCACCCCAGCATATACAGGAGGGCCTGGTACCCAGCTTCTTAGACCTGCTTTTCTAAAAGAAAAGCAACTTCTGAGGGGTCAACAATCTACTTTAATTACATTCACTAACAGAGAAAATACAAGCAGAGAAATAAAGAACAACAGACGGGGCTTGCAACTGTCTTATCACAAGCAACACATACATCACAGATCAACAGACAGAAGTGTCTGACCATTACATATATGCATAGTTACCAGAGAGAGAAAAACACCAACCTCCAGGTTTTCAAAGCCAGGAGGGTTCCTTAACAGTTACCCAGAGTCTCATCTGACATATGAACCTTCTTCCAAGCCCCCAAAAGCAAAACCTCACCTCAGAGTACATATACATGTTTCAGAGCTGAAAGGCATGACCCTCGTGACCCAGTGCCTCATTAGCAATTAACAAATGGTGTGGGACTTCCTGCAAAACAAGCCTCTCCTAATCAGAGGCCCATTAATGGGCCGGGAACATCTTTCATTAACATAAATCTCATTAATGTTACAAAAAATGTCCAGAAGGAACTCTAGAAGACTGTAAACTTCTCTAAAATTCTCAGGGAGCGGATATTCTTACAATCTCTAACTCCAGCTGCTGTCTGGCAGCTTCTCCTCTTGTTAATCTAAGGGAGTATGATCAGTATGGATATACCAAATCTTCCTCGCTATGATCTGCTGTATCTAGATGAACCCTAATCATACGTACCAAGTAAACTAGAATCTCCCACTCACATGACCAAGGAAAACTAATTGGTACAGTTTCTTAACTCAGAAGCATGGAATTTTTGTTGTTTTTAAAGCTACTAAGAAGTCAGTAATAACTTTAATAGAATTTATATTTTATTAATCACAACAGCATATACATATTCATTTAAAAAGAGAAGATATTTGCATACACATGTATTCATATGTATATATATGTGTATATATACATGTGTATTTGTGTATGTGTATACATTTAAATAATATTTGAGACTTTATTGGCAGCATAGTACAATGGATAGAGTTTAGTACATAAACTTAGAAAAACCTGAGTTCAATATCTGCCTTAGTTATATCTTGGTGTTGTAGTTTTTTTCATATGTAACATATGAGGATAATAATATCTTTCTGAATAGGCTCTTCTAAGTAGCAGGTGAGAATGCAAAGCAGTCATACAAATCTTAAAGTGCTGTAGAAATGTTAGCTATTACAATATATTGCACCATTACCAGGTGTGTTTTCTCACTTATTATACTGAATCAACTTGATGACATGGAGTCTTCATAAAAATTCTATGGCCACTCTGGGAACTTAAGTGTACAGACTGGGAGCTACTTTGGTGTGGGAGAATTTGGATGAGGAACAGCAGAGGCATACAAGGATAACAGCTAACAAAACTTTATTACTACTTTCAAGATAACAGATAGGAATATCTTTATACACACATACATGCATGGACACATATATACACACATACATATATGTATGTATGTATAAACATACACACACATATACACATACATATATACACATATGTATCCCCCATTATCTGCAGTAATGAATAACACATAAAAGAGTGATTTCCTGACATGAAACTTCCCAACAGCTTTAATACTCCATTGGTCAAATCCCAGAGGCCTTTGGCACTCAAATTTATGTAGTGTTTTAGACAAAAATTGGTTAGCACCAATGGGAGATTATTCTTCCATCCATGGGGGAAATGAGGGTATTTTCTATATTTTCGGATAAGGAATGAGGAAAGGAAGGGAGGGAAGTATAGGATTTGAGTCTAACTGGGCCAGTCACGCAAGAGGCTGAAAGAGGATCAGTGCTCAGTTTCTGGGTTTTTCTAACCTTGGCATATATGCTTCCTAGAAAGTTGTAGCCATACCAGGAAAATCAGTTTTACCTGTTCAGAAATTGAGTGCTGGATCAAAATGCATGTAATACTCAAGTGATTACAGGTTGTAAGTATGAGCAATAAACATTCATAATTCAAATGCTTACTTCCCTGACCAGGTTTTCAGATATTTTATTGAAGGTAGGTTGTTTAAAATTCTGAGGGGAGGAGTATCTACATGTTTACATAAAGGAATATATGACTCCTTGTCCCCTGCCTATTTCTCGAACCCTCTCTTCTTCCATTGCTCTGATATCATCCTAGGCACAAAGGTTTTTTGGGAAGAGAATACTATTTGTGTATTTTCTAGGCCTTTATATTGTTAAACATCAGGACTGGTACTCTTGGTGGGGATGTTCTTTCTAGCAGGGGAATAGAAAGGTAGAAAATCTACTGCCTATAAACAGTTTATCCCAAGAGATTCATTAAATAACATAACTGTTCAGAGCCTCAGAACTTGAGAAACATCTCAGCTGAGATGTGGGTCTGAGTTACTGTGGCTTGATGAGAAAAGTGTGACAATTTGTTGTGAATGGTTGACAAATCTCCCCTCCCTTTCCAGTCCATGTGCTTTGGAGACCAAAAGGACTATTAAGGAGGAAACTTCTTTCCCTTCCTGATGTCCCTTTTACAACTTCATCCCTCTTAGTCCCTCATCTGCAACTGCAACCATACCTTAATTCCTATGCTTCTCTGTCTTCTTCTGTGAGTGCCCTCTGGAGCCCCTTTCTGTGATGAACAAAATGCATTTTTTATTATTTTCCTCTCCCTCTTTCCATCTCCTTGCTATCATAGTAACCTGACTACCCCCTACGTAATCTGAACCCTTGGCCATACTTACCAGTGCTACTGAATGCTCTGTTTCTCATGCCCCTTCACACACTGAAACAGCAAAAAGGAAAAGCCTACTTCTGCAATTGCATCAGTACTAATTTTCTCACCAATTTCCTTCTAGATTTACTCCTTTTAGATTGATCACTATATCCAAACAGTGATGGCCATTATTTACCACTTCCTCATGTCAATTTCTCTACTTTCCAAGGAAGTTTATTACCTAGTTCAGTGTTCTACTTCGGTGCAAACCCTTGCTTTATACATTGGAACTTCGACTTTCTTATTGAAGTTCTTTTATCTCCAAGATGAAGATTGGCTTTCCAGTTCATCAACCTCAACTCTAATGGCTTGCACTTTCATTCTACCTCAGTCTCACAGGGACAAATGTACTCTATCTTATGAAATTTCCTGTTCCTGAACTATGAGATTTTTCTCTCTAACTATAACATCTTATTCCTCTATCTCTCCTTGTGCATCAGCTCTCCTAGAACTATTTTCAATCCTACCTACAACTTTATTTTGACCTGCCTCTTCCCGGTTTCAGTACTTCTCCAGTCTTGGTTTCCACCCTTAAAAATATTAACTATATTAGTTTTTGCTGTTTTCTACCTTACAATCCTCTAATTTCATGTCCGATCACCTAGCTTTGAATTACTGTCACTATTGATATTCTCTCCATGGGGTAAATGGAGTGGCATGAAGCAGAGTGCAGAGAGAAGAGATCACACAGACATCCTGACTTAATTCACTATAAATTTATTTGATCTAATCCCAATTTATTTGTAGGCAAAGAAGAAGCAAAATCATTGGTTTTTATTATTTTGCAGATTGTATGGTTATGTATTTAGACAACTCCAGAGTCAAATATAAATTAATGTAAATAATAAATAACTTTAACAGATAGTATCTAAAACAAATGCAAATAAAACAATGGTATATCAACCTATAGAGATACATCATGATAATGTAGAGAACCAAAGAAATCTGGGATCAAATCGTACCTTTTACATGTTCTGTTTGTGTGACTCTGGGTAAGACATGTAACTCTAACTGCTCTAAGACTGTAGATGGCAGGGATGGTGCCAAACAGCATTGAGAAATTTCCCCTCAACGATGAAATCACTGATTCAATCTTTTCCCTAATCTCAAAATGACTTTCATATCTGTGTTAAAAGACTTTTAGCCTTTTCTGTTTGTTCATCACATGGCATAGAACACCTGTGCCAAGACTTATTTTTCTCAAGCCACTTACAAAATTCTGCCCACACTCTCTACCTCCATATACCCTTGGCAGAAGATATCACATTATGTTTTAATGAGGGAGTGCAGGTCATCTGCCAAGTCTCTTCGCCCCATTCCCATAACTCATGTCTCCATCACCCCCATTCTTTTGTCCTTTGTTGCAGTCTCTAAGAAATAGTCATTATCCTTTATGAGTTCAACCACTTTGCCTGTACTTTAGTTCCTAGCCTTTCTCATTTTCTTTGGAAGCCTGCCCCTTGTCATTCTCTGAATCTGTCTCTGTCTATCTCTGTCTCTCTGTTTCTGCTGTCTCTGTCTCTGTCTGTCTCTCCTCCATCTCCTTACATACTTGATATAAATGATATAAATATTTCCAGATCTCCTCCTCACCTTCAAATAACCTCCTCTTGATATTTACCATTTGTTTTACTATGTCTCTCCTGCCTTTCACCCACAACTTCCCAGAAAACAAAACAGAACCACTATCCATTCTTGATGTCTATATGTCTTTGCCTTTCAATCACTTCTTAATCCTTGCAATTTCTCTTTCAACTCCACCACTCAACTGAACTGCATTTTCCAAGCTTTCCAATAATCTCTAACTAAGAAATTCAATACCATATTTTTCCTTTGTAGTCATCATCACTGTTGGCAACTCCACAGTTTTTGAAACAGTTATCTAATACTCCTTCTGATATACTCTCTCCATCCCCCTCAGGACAATACTCATAGTTTATCTTCTGTATATGTGGCCATTTATTCTTGCTCATCACCCATATCCTACGGCTCTGGACTGATATACTCCAGGGTTCTGTACTGGGTCTGTCCTTAAATACCTTCTTCATATTCTTATCAGTTTCCTCTAAGTATATGACTCCAGTGCTCACCTCTTTACTGATCGCCAAATACTGAATCACCCCTTGCCTTTTAGACATTTCTCTATGAATGTTTCATAATTATATCAAATTCAACATACAACTAACAAAACTCATTTTCCACCACTCTCACAGACTTCCTTGTATCTTCACTTTTCTATTTCTTCCAATAGTTAGCTTTGACTTGCCATGTCCTACATTCAAGCACTTGTCAAATGCCATTGATTACCCATAATAGCCTTTGCACCTTTTCTTTCCATTTAGTACTTCTTCCCACCATCCTTCAGGCCACCTTTACCTCTTTCTTTCATGATTGCCATTGAATAATTTGTCTCTCCATTTTCCAGTATTTCAACATCCAACAGCTACCACATAGCTGTCAAATTGATGTTTCTAAAGCACAAGTAACATTAGGTCACTCCCCTACTCAAGAAACTGTAGAGGCTACTGCTTTCAGATAAATTATGGACTTTTCTGACATTCGAGGTCCTTAACAGTTTGCCTCTAGCCCATCTTTATAAATATCTCATATTTCTTCCTTTCATACTTCTATGCTTCAACCAAACTAATTGTTCTACCCATATATGACATTACTTTTCCTTCTCTCTGCCTCGATCCAAGTTATCCCTCCTGTCTTCCTCATTTCTGTAAGCTACCTTTCTTCAAAATACAACTCCAAAGACACCTTCCTAAGAGGTCTTTATTTACTGTTGCTACCTCAGTTGTCAGCATTCCATCAAATTGCTTCGTATTTACTTTGTACAGCTTTTAAATTTTTCAAGAGTGGAGTCAAGATGACAGAGTGAGAGCTTGGACTTTCCAGAATGCTGCTCCCAAGCCCAGCCAAATATCTGACAGTACATCCCCCCTCTACCCCAATGGAAGCGGAGATCTACCTTGACAAAGAGTTCAAAGATCAAGTAAATGACTGGGGAAATGACAAAAAAATGAAAAAGGAATCAGACAATAGAATCTTACTTTGGACAAGGAAGATCAAAGCATGCAAACAGAAGACAACAAAGTCAAAGCTCCTTCATCCAAAGTCTCCAAGAAAAATATGAATTGGTCTCAGGCCATGAAAGAGCTCAAAAAGGATTTCAAAAATCAAGTAAGAGAAGTAGAGCAAAAATTGGAAAGAGAAATGAGAGTGATGCAATAAAATTAGAAAAATGAGTCAACTGTTTGCTAAAGGAGACCAGAAAAATGCTGAAGAAAATAGCACTCTAAAAATAGACTAACCCAAATGACAAAAGAGATCCAAAAAGCCAATGAAAAGAAGAATGTCCTAAAAAGCAGCATTGGCCAGATGGAAAAGGAAGTCCAAAAGCTCACTGAAGACAATGACTCTTTAAAGATTAGAATGGAGCAAATGGAAACTAATAACTATGAAAAATCAAGAAATTATAAAATAAAACCAAAGGAATGAAAAAATGGCAGACAAAGTGAAATATCTCATTGGAAAAACAACTGACCTAAAAAATAGATTCAAGAGAGAAAATTAAAAAAATTATGACACTACCTGAAAGCCATGATCAAAAAAAGAGCCTAGATATCATCTTTCATGAAATTTTCAAAGAAAACTGCCCTGATATTCTAGAACCAGAAGGTAAAATAAATATTGAAAGAATCCACCAATTGCCTCCTGAAAGAGATCCCAAACAGAGAAATATTTTAGCCAAATTCCAGAGTTCCCAGGTCAAGGAAAAAATATGGCAAGCAGCCAGAAAGAAACAATTTCAGTATTGTGGAAATACAATCAGGATAACACAAGCTCTAGCAGGTTCTACATTAAGGGATAGAAGAGCTTTGCATATGATATTACAGAAGTCAAGTGAACTAGGATTAAAACAAAGAATCACCTACCCAAAACTGAGGATATAATACTTCAGGGGGGAAAATGGTCATTCAATGAAATAGAGGACTTTCAAATATTCTTGATGAACAGACTAGACCTGAATAGAAAATTTGACTTTCAAACACATGAATCAAGATATACATGAAAAGGTATACAGGAAAGGGAAATCATAAAGGACTTATTAAAGTTAAACTGGTTTACATTTCTACATGGAAAAATAATATTTGTAACTCTTGATACTTTTCTCAGTATTATGGTAGTTGGAGGAATTATATTCATATAGACAGAAGGCACAAGGTGAGTTGAATAGGAAGGAATAATATCTAAAAGATAAAATTTAGGGGTGAGGGAAGAATATATTGGGAAGGGAAAGGGAGAAATAGAATGGGGCAAATTATCTCTCACATAAAAGAGGCAAGTAAAGCTTTTTCAATGGAAGGGAAGAGGGGGGAGATGAGAGGGAAAAGTGAACCTTACTCTCATTACATTTAGCTTAAGGAGGGAATAACATATGCACACTCAATTTGGTATGAAAATCTATCTTACACTAAAGGAAAGTAGGGGAGAAAGGGATCAGTGGGGTGTTGGGGGATGATGGAAGGCATAGCAAATGGGAGGAGGGGGTAATTAGAATTAAATATTTCTGAGGAGGGATAGGGTCGAAAGAGAGAACAGAATAAATGAGGGACAGGATAGCATGGAGGGAAATATAGTTAGTCTTTCACAACCTGATTTTTATGGAAGACTTATGCATAACTATACATGTATAACATATATCAAATTGCTGGCCTTCGTAGGGAGGGAGGAAGGGAAAGAAGTTGGAACTCAAAGTTTTAAAAATGAATATTAAGAATTGTTTTTACATGTGACTAGAAAATAAGATATATAGGCAATGGGGTATAGAAATCTATTTTTCCCTACAAGAAAATAGAAGGGATGAGGATAAGAGAAGGGAGGGGTATAATAGAAAGAAGTGTAGATTGGGGGAAGGGGTAATCAGAATGCATGCTGTCTTGGGGTGGTTGGAGGGGAGAGATGGGGAGAAAATTTGGAAATCAGAATCTTTTGGAAGTGAATGTTCAAAACTAAAATAAATAAATTTAAATTGTCCTTCTCTCTCTGCATTAGATACTATGAGAAGCACTTTGGACCTGGAAACTGAGGAAATGAATTCTCATGTTGCAGATCTGCTACTTAATATCTGTATAATGATTGACAAGATGTTTTATCATCTCACTGAATCAGTTTCTTCATCTGAAAATGAGCGGGATTGGATTGGACGTTTTCTAAGGTCCCTTTCATCTCTAAGTTATATGAGCATGTATTTCAGCAGAATGAAAACTCCTTAAGGGCTAGAACTATTTCCTTTTTTTCCTTTCCATTACTAGGGCCTAACAAGGCATAAAGTGAATGCCTGTTGAATGGAAGTAAATTGAATTAACTATTCCTAAATATGACTCTTAACTATGTTCATAAATAGAAAAGGAACAAAAAAAGGTAGATTCAAAATGTAAGTTCAACAAAGGCAAGTTATGTTAGACATATAAATAGGCAGCTAGGTAGTTCAGTGGACAAAGCGCTGCACCAGGAATCGGGAAGACTCATATTTGAATCCTGCCTCAGACATTTACCAGTTGTATGACCTTGGACAAGTCACTTAACCTCTATCTGCCTCATTTTCATCATCTACAATTTAGAGATAATAATAATAATACCCAAGGGCTAACATAAGATGATACTTGTTAAATTCTTTGTAGGACTTAATGCTCTGTGTAAATGTTAGTTATCATTATTATGTATTTAAATTATTAGTCATATATCTCCTTATCTTCTGGGTATTTTTCATAAAAAAATGAGAAGGAAATAATGTTTCCCCTCCTTAACCAGAAGAGATGGTCTTTAAAAATGAAATAGCAATGTTATATGAATAGATGGAAGATTCCTGCTTTTTTTCCCATAGGATTGGTATTTCTCAATTCAATCTGAATTCAGTTCAGAGTGTTCCTTTACTGTCTTTCATATCTGGCATACAATCTTAAAGGCAGAAACTGTGGTATTGCCTCCAACCTTTCTTCAGAGGTAGTCAAGAAGATCCTATACAGGAGAAGGCTGACTTGACTGGACACAAAGGATATTGGCATGCTTTTCTGCCCTTCAGGTTTTTAGCTCTTTCTTTTAGTTAGCAAGAGATCAATAAAATTAGGCTTTCTCCTTTCCCTGCTTGGTTAGAAGTAAAAACTATTTGGGTTTTTTTGCATTTTCATAACCTCATGTGATCTGGGGGCCAAGAGCATTCAAACAATTCCAGGTTGTCATTAGGATTACAGTTGTCATTACTGTGTCATTAGGATTACAGTTAAGATTTATAGCTTGAATATATACCAGCACTTTCTGATGGATTTAATTATTTGTAGTGATCTAGAAAATATCTTGCATTCATGTGCTTGAAAGTGTTTCGTGTGTGTGTGTGTGTGTGTGTGTGTGTGTGTGTGTGTGGTACATGTGGTGTGGTGTGTGGCATGGTGTGTGTGTGTATGTGTCTGTGTGTGTGTGTGTCCATCCCTCTCTGTCTCTTTCAAAATTACCTCTCTGTCTCTTTCAAAATTACCTCTCTGTTCTGTAGGTCCCAGGAAAGTATCTTTTCAACCACTTGTGAAAATTCCTTGGTTATTCCCCAGAGGAAATACTCCAAGTCCCTCCTCAGAGAAGTGTTGCTAATAGTGTGATATGTAAATTCACTGACAAACACTGCAAAAATTGCTGCTGACACTTATTGAATTGAAAAGGAACCAAAGTGACCACTGAGAGAATTTCTCAGTGGAAACAACCAATAGAATCAGGCCTGTACAATATTCTTTAGCTATGCTCATTTATAATACTGGTAAATTCTTGTTTAATATATAATTACTTGATCCAGATAAAAATAAAATAAAATCCACTTAATTCTTCCACATATCTAGGTACTCACCAATTGCCTGCTTTCTCCAATCCATTTCACTCTCACTAACTGTTCAACTCACTGTAAGTAAGCTGCAGGTAAATAGAAAAATGCAGCAATGACTGCTTGTCAAATGTTAATAAAAGAATTCAATCACTATGCAGATTTCCTTATTTAAGAAACAAAAGTAAAGCTAATAGTAGAAAATTAGATATCTCAGGAAATAATTTCTTGCCTTGCCCTTCATTTTGCATTTTTTTCTAAAAAATATATCTATGAAAAAGATATGAGTTGGCTCAAATTTTCATTGTAGAAGATTTTTCTATCTGTGTTATATGCTTTTGGGATTAACTGATTACTTTTTAATAGAGGGGATACTAAAGGTTAAATTCATTGAAACTTAAGAACAAAGTGTACTCTGCCAATTTGGAAGTACTTTATAATTAAAGAAAAATATGACTAAAGGGTAGTGTAAACCTGTTGAAATTAAAGAAAATAAATTAGTGGAGATTTATCTATAACAAGAGAAAACTTCAGTGTGGGCAAGATAGACAACACATTTAATTTGTACTGAAATGACTCTAGTTTGAAAACTTATCTCTGACACTTACTAGACTTTTGTGAGCTTGGGCAAATCACTTCATCTTCCCAAGCTTCAAATTCATCATCCATAAAATGGGCATTCTACTATGTGAACTAGGCACCTCATAGTGTTGGTATTAGGAAAGTTCCATGCGAACCTTAAAAGGCTCCATCTGCACAAATGTAAGCTACTTATACATTGATGGACTCATGATTTGACTTGTATATGCCTGATACCTGTAAAGATTGAAAAGCAATTATGTCTTCTCAGATTATATAATTCTTGTCTCCTGTCACTCCTTTTCCTTAATTACTACTCCATAGAGAATCTACCCATTGTACTTGAGATCTTCCTTGGAATTGTATTTTTTTTTTTTTTGATACTACTGGTTAACTAGAGCTATCTGGTCTAGCCAGATAGTATCCAAAATGACATAGATAGTACAAAAAAGCAAATTCTGATAAGGAAAACCAAGAAAGAATTAGAGTGAGTCATTTTTTCCAGCTCAGGGAAACAGAAGGATAAAAAGAGAGTCCTGGAGATACTGGGGTTAGGACTGAACAAGAGCAGATTCAGATGAATCTGGTGGTAGTGTACTATGGTGGTGGTGACAAGGGCAAAGAACAGCTCAGCATTCAGGTCAATAAGGGGATTAAACACTGGCAGAAGAGAGACTTTTAGGGACATCTGAATTAACCCTGAAACAGGAATGGGTGCCATCTGGGAGCTTTGTAGCCCCATCATCCAGTTCTGGATTACAAAACCAACCTGGAGAAAAATGAGCATGGCCATGAGGGAGCATAGGTGCTACCTGTGTAAGGAGCAATGGACAAGAATGAAAAGCAATTCTGTGTCTCTGAGTCCAAAAGCAAAGGAGAGGTGGGGGGTGGAGATTACTTTCTAGCTTTTTTCTCCACAAAGAAACCTTCAGTGGAATAAACCAGAGGAGCCCAAAACTGAGGGTTTGCCAACAGCTCCATATCTCTGAACCTACAGAAACTCCCAGCCTGCTAACCATGACTAGTTTCAGCAATAGTTTAAAGAAAGAAACTCAACCATACACAAGCTATCAGACAGGAATTTGTAGAATATAGATAAGGAGGTCAGTGAATAGACCCCTTCTCAGATCATAGCACTTCAGAAGCACCAAAAACTTACATGTCCCCCCAGATTGAGCTATGAAAGCATCAGAAGGATATAGAAGATAGAAGTAAGGAAAGACAGCCACAGAGGTGTCCAGAGCCCAACGTTATGTTGAGAACTAAATCAAGAGATAGATTAGAAAAATAAGCAAAAAACCAAAAAAAGTCTGACCTTATAAAGCTATTATGGAATTCCACTAACAGTAACATGCAGCATGAAAACCAGTCCAATAAGCATCTCTAGGAGAGTTAAATTAAAAAAAATTAAAAGAACAAAAAAGTTTTAAAAATCAAATGTGAGAAGCAGAGGTGAAATTGGGGAAATAAGTGAGAACTATGCAAGACAATTATGAAAGGAGAATTAACAAATTGGTAAAAGGCACAAAAATACCATGGAAAATAATACCTTAAAAAGCAAAGTTAGCCAAGGAAGGAGTAGAAGAGGTACAAAACTTCACTGAAGAAAATAAATTTTTTTTAAATAATTACAGTTGACCAAGTGGAACATAATGACTTTATGAGACATGAAAAAACAATAAGATGAAATTTGAAAAGACTGAAAAAGTAGAGGAAATGTGAAATATCTCATAGGAAAAAACAATCAACTTATAAAATAGATCAAAGAGAGATAATTTAAGAATCATTGGACTACCAGAAAGCTATGGGTCAATAAGCCAATCTCTCTTGATTAGCTATAGATTACACTGAAGAAACTATAATGTTTCAGGTTTTAATACAATCACAGAACTACCATACATAAATAAGAGGGGGAAAGGCTGAATATAGAAGAGAAGGGCATGGAGAAGGTGATTGGGAGAGATTTGGACAGAGGACAGAGATTAAATTTTGGAAGAAAAAAATTAATAAATTGAGGAAAAGGTGAAGAATCATTTTATGTTCACATTCTGTTACTTCTGTGAGAACAGGTAGAAGGAGGAGTAAGACTAAGGAGGCTTAAGGACTCAAGGTAGCTAGGAAAGGTAAATAAAATCATTGGTATGTAAAGCAAACTCATAAAGTAGATTAATTAGTAGAATAATTTTGTAAATTAGCAAGAGTTTGGTTTGAGGAAGGAGGCAAGCCAAGGTGAGGTTATGAAGTTGCTGAGACTAAGGAACGAAAGATGGGCATGGCTGCGAAGTGATTGAGGGTATGTCATTCTGTACTGCTTATAATGAGGTCTTTGTAGGCAAGATGTAAAAACTCAAAATAATTTGGAAAAACAGTCTTAAAATCATGTTGATTATGTGATATTTGTATCTGCCAGTTCAAAGTGACCACAATGTTCAAAACACAAATTGTTTCCTATTTTAGAAGAGAAGCCAAATGATTCAAAGAATTCCTCGCCACTCTTCAGGTTATCAGAGCCAGTAAAATGATCCTTAGAAAAAAATAAACAAAATATTCAGTGGGTGAAAACTAAAGACTTTGAAGGGGGAAGAGAAACTGGACAATCAATAGGAGATTACAGAATCGAAACATGTCATGAGGAAGGAGAAAAGCAAAAAGGCAAGTAACTATATATGCATTATATCTACCATTGGTTATTATCTGTACTCAGGATGTGTGATTTCAAAAAGTCTCTTTGGACAGCAAAAGATCACTCAATATTCAGTACCAATTTACAAAAGATCTGAGTACAACTGGAGTCAGGAACAACTAGGTCAGATATCTATTAACTTTATCCATGGATAAGTCATTTTTCATCTAAATTTCATTTTCCCACTTTACTTGTAATTTACTTGAACTTTCTTGAACATTATACATCATTTCTTCCTTCCATACCTTTGTACATGCTTCAGTTGTGCTCTTGCCTCATCAATACTTTTAAATTTCCAAATTTCCTTCAAAATTCAGTTCAAATCACACACACTTTTTCTGGTTCCTTGACTCCTCTTAAACTTCAGCTACTAATACCTTTCCTTCTCAAATTGTCTTCCATTTGGAACGGAATATGGAAATACAATGTCTTGTATATGTTTATGCCATCTTCACCATTAGAAGGTAAAGTTCTTGAGAGCAGGAGACATGCTTCTTGCCTCTCTTTTCAATCCTAGTTCTTAGCACTGGTACATAAAAATGGTTTTGAAAAGTTAAACCCCTGTTTGAAGAAATGAATGAGAGAATAAATAAGCAAGGAAGAGCTTGGTCTGTCTCACTAAGTTATTGTGACTATCAAATCATCTCATATCAAATATAAAGGTGCCCTGTGCTAATTTGTTTATCTTCCTTAGATATGTTATGAAGAACATTTCTCTATGAACAAGTTGTGATAGGAATTCTTGCCAAACTTTATGGCTCAAGGAATAAAGCTGTCTTATCTTGCCTGAATATACTACTGAAGTTTAGAGTGATGCATGCTTTTTTCCTTCCCAAAGATGTGAGCCACACCCTCCAGTCATTTGAGTTTGCTTCAAAATTTACAGGATCCAGTGATATGACAGTTCAGAGAGGGAGAAAATAATCGGTATACTGGTACATGTTTAACAACTGGCTATTCAAAAATAAAATAAAATAAAAAGTTTAATCAGTATTATTAACATTTACTCCTCAGTTTCTTAACCTTATGCCTTTATCAAAACAATATCAAATTCTAATTTATAGGTTTCTGATTTCTAAGATGTAAATGCTAAAAATTTACTCATTGACTTTTGGTAGCTGATTAAAAACTGGCCCCAGTTAACTCCTGGAAAAAGAACTCAAAACTGACAAAATCAGGATAGACTTCCAACATAAAGTGACATGTCTGGAAGCTGGAAGGAAGCTCTGGATTCTAAATACTGGAAGTAAGCAGAAAGTGCTTCCCAAGCTTAGGAGATAGTCTACCAAATTGCAAAAGCAGGAGATGGATTTCTAAGTTCAGGAGTTAGGAAGGGAGGACAATTAGTCTAGAATAAAAATGTATGTGTGGCATAATGTGAAGTATTGCTACTTAGTATTACTTTATATTTTGTACCCATTGCGTCTTCCCAACCCTAGCAAAATGTGAACTTTTTGAACGTTGGTATTATTTCATTTTTATAAAATATTCTCAGGGCTTAGAACATAGTAGGCATCTCCTAAAATTCTAGATTGAAAGGTTTGCTAAGGAAAAATAATAAAACTCTAATTCACAACCTAACACAGTTGAGGTTTTCACTGTTCAAAATTATCTGGAACTTCAGTTATTTTATTTTTCTCTTTCCGTTTTGATGTATGTCACATTAACAATCCATACCTTTTAATTAGGCCAATAAGGGAATTCCAACAATTCTACCAATAATTTGAAAATTTACACATAGCTTTTATTACTTATACTGCCATGTCCAAACTTTAATCTTATAGCCAAGTGATATTATTTCAGAACTAATTTTCAAAGCAATTAGTGGGTATGCATTATGCAGCATTGTAATATTAAAAAAAGGAAAATAATTTATTCTGTTCTATAATCCTTTCCATTAAATCTAAATCCGTTTTTATTAAATGGCACACAGAACAACTTTCATTTCCAATTAAAAAAAAACAATTAAAACTTTTGAAGGGGCTTATATAACAGAGGACAGAAAATTAGCAGTTTGACATGCTTTTTAAATTCAAAGAATAATCAACATCACTACATATTTAAACCCCCACCTTATTCCTTATAATTTTGTATAGACATTACATTTTTTTGCAGCACAATTCACAATTTGAAGATCTGAACAGAAATTGTGAATAACATAGAAAAGTATTTCAAAATCTCCCATTTACAATTTTAAATATGATCAGCATATTATTGATTTTAATATTGGGAATTGTTCAATAGATTTGAAGTCAGTGATTACATTTCTTAGCAAGATAATTAATGATGACATTTTGTTCAAGGAAAGAGGTTATCAATATGATAGCTAAACCCTTATGATAAAATAGAATTTGCGATTAAAATGTCACTATGGCCTGAACCGCCTACGTGCAGAGTTGTGGCTACAATTACCAGTGTATCTGCACCTGCTGCTTCATCACTTGTCTGCCACCACAGGACTTTGAGGCATAATAGTGACATGGTATGAGTGATGTCTTTTGATTCGTGCGTAAATTGGATTTAAGTGAGGTAGAGTTGCACGAGGTCATCAGCCTCACTCTCTCCTCCAGAGTCATCATAGTGCTGGGGCAAGACAGAGCCACGATGGCTGGCGATGGCTCAGGATGCAGTGGATGGCCTTGATGTCTTCAGTTTCTAACCAAGCTCTAAGCACTACACATCGCCTTCTTCATCTGCCTTCATGACCGTTGGAACACATTGTTCTCATCTGCCCATTCCACCAGAGGAAGTCTTCACATGCTTGGGGTAGACATTCCCCTAACTCACCAGTGGGTTTGAGAACCCTTGGTTACCCTCAGCCTGGTTTGGCCCATCTGCCCAAATGGTTTACCCGGGAGTGGCCACTGCACATGCTGCACTTTCTTGGAGCCATAGGTGAGAGTTAGGTGGAAGAGGTGGACACCAAAGATGGAAAGCGCCCCAAAAAAGGGCTCAGCAACCATCGCACCAAAGATACTGGTCCTCCCTGAACATACCCTACACCCCCAAATAATTATGAAAATGTCACAATTTATCATAGTGGATAGAAATCATGGGGTCATAGAATTCAGAGCTGGAAGAGATCTTAGATATTATCTGAAGTTTTTAGGTGAAGATACTGAGGCTCACAGGGAAGTGATTTACACAAGGTAACACTGTTAAGGACTAGTCATTATAAGATTCATATCTAGGTCTTCTATCTCCAATTCCAGTGCTCTGGTTTCCTTTGGGATGAAGTTTCACCTCCAACAGACACTGACTGGGAAAGGTATTTTGTTGTAGGCAACAGTCAGACTATAAGCTGCTGAAGAGTTGATTAATGTTAACACACTAAGAGCTATTATACATTGGTGAACTGAAAATTTAAAAAATAATAACATAAAAATAGATCAATGGGAGTTTATGATTTGATAAATGAAACTTTTTTTAAAATAAAATTTTGAAACCTGTAGGTGACACAGTGGCTAGAATGCCAGGTTTGGAGTCAGGAAAACCTCAATTCAAGTCTGACTTCTGACACTTTCTAGCTGTGTGACCTTGGGCAAATACTTGGTCTCCATTTGCTTCAGTTTCCTTCTCTTTTAAATTGTAATAATAATATCACCTGCCCCACAGGGGTGTTTTAAGGATCAAACCACATAATAATTGCAAATTAGCGAATGCCTGACACATAGTAAGCACTTTATAAATTTAGCTATTATTAAATTATTGCTCTGTTTATTGTTTTTGTTATTATTATTAATGAGTTTACAAACAGGATTTCACTTTGGTGGCAAATCAGGGTATTGTGCTAAGGGTGAAAGGGAGGTAGACAGGAGACCTAACCTTGCAACAAAACTTTTGATCATATTTATTTACTTAACTAAAGGATTTAGCTCAAGTAATTTGATATTTATAGAACATTGTCTGTCCTCTAGAGGTACTGAGCCTCTGATCATATATGTTACTATTTATAGATTTTAAAGTGCCACTACAAAAAAAGTTACTATATATATATATATATATATATATGTGTGTGTGTGTGTGTGTATTATATATATATATATATATATATATATATATATAGTTTCCCACTGACTTTCTACTACAATACACACAATCATCTGTAAGCCATTGAGTTAGTTTTCTATTGCGTTGTCATTTAAGTTGCAAAGGTAGATTTAATGAGAGATTGCATGGAAACTATTTGTACATTACATAGCTACTATGTGCAACCGTAGCAAGCATGATTCAAAATCCATCAGGAAAAATGTTTTCCATTTCCAAGTCTACCCTCTTTATATGCTGAGGGTCTCTCGCCACCTTTTTATGTCAGTAACTCCCTTTCTAAAGTGAGAAGAACAACAATTGCTGCCCCATAAAACTCAGAGTCAGCTTTCCAAATCAAAGTCACTCATCACATATCACAGATCAGTGAGTAAAGGAAAAAAAAACAGGGATTTGTATTCCCATTCTGGTGTCCACCCCATCATACATGGTTGTATCATAAAGTTGACCCTCTGAAGAAACAGCTCAGCTTTCTGGATGAAGAATTTTTATAGGACATTAGAAATCTTACATTCAAGGTATATCCTATCATTCACTTCAGTGGACTTTATAATGCAGTTTTCAAAGTAGAGATAAGATATAGTGGAAAAGCTCAGCAGTGTCCCAGTGGATTTCTACCTTTACACAGGTGACCTAAATACTTTTCCTTCATCAATGAATAGATTTGTTTCTCCCCTCAAGTACTTTGTTGCTTAAGAATGAATGATATTGGGACCTGAACTTCTATCCTCTCACCTTGTTATATGCATGAATAGAGTTGAGTATTGTTTCATTCTCTTAACATTTCTAAGTTTGTTTTCTGGGTCTTAATTTAATCCTCTTTTACCCCCCTCCTTTCTGCTACTGTGCAATGAGGAGAATAAAAAGAAAGAATCACAAGGATTCATGAATTTTAGTCTCTAAAGCATCAGGATCATTTCTTTGTTCCTGGAAAATAATTACGGATCAGATGAGCATTTTTATATATCAGAATGATCATATTCAAATCTTAGGGCATTTATTTCATGGAAGATGGACATTTTTCATTTATTTATACAAAATAAAGGGATAGTATGTATAAATAAATTCTCTTTTTCCTCTTGGTATTTTTTTCCTTTCCTCTCACTTACTATCCTATAAGAGGTGCTCATGCTTGTGAGGCGATTTAATGGTTTAATATGGGTATCTCTATCACCATTTCATTGTGGATTTGGGAGAATCGCTTCTGTCTTGGATCATTTTTTTCTCATATAAAAAAGTAGGAGTTTTGCTTTGCCATTCTATGATGTCATTTATATGATGCTATCTTATTTGAATTAGGAAGAAGGAATTTTGTTTTATTTTGTTTTGTTTTAGGCTAAGGCCAAGGAAATAAATGTAGTTAGATATTCTTTGCCATTACATGTGAAGTTTTTGATGATACTCTTGAGTTTCCCATTTATGAACCTGAGGAGCAATTTTGAAGCCTCTTTGGACTAATGTGACATGTAGGAAAGAGGATACCTTCGCTTTCTCTGCCCCGCCCCCCCCGAGGTACATAGCAACCTTCGCTCCTCTCATTTAATAGTATGATGCAGCCATGAAGGCATATCAAAACTGGAAGAGATTTTCTGCAGTTGAGCAATAGACTAATTGCACCAAGACAGCAAACCTGGGATTGTATATAGTCTAAGAAATGGGTGATATATGCACCAACCAGTGGATTAGCTAGGGTTTTGATAACCTTGATGTGATTATGAAACAGATCCTAAACCATTTGAAAACAGTGTCCTATGTTCTAATTCCTAGTATTTGAATAAATACTGGCTGTACCTATCAACATAATCAGAGAGGAACAAGTAAATGTAGGGTCAGAATGCCCTAAGTGCGCTGATGTGACTCATCTTCTGGGCAAGAATGTTTGGTAAGAATTTCAGTTACCCTGAAATTATCTTTTTCTCTATGGAAACATAATGCCTTAGTTTTCTTATCACCAATGGATGTCATAAGTGGAGGAAGAGTTGGTGAAGGATGTTTTGTTTGGAGATGATTGTATATTCTGTGTGACCTCTGAAGCTGAGATACAACAAAGAAATTGATTCTCGGCTGCTTGTGTTACTTTTGGTTTAAACAATGACATCAAGAACACACAGGTGCTCCACCATTCACCATCCATACATGAAAATATCAGTTACAACAAATAGAGAATACTCTTTGAATGCCAAACATATATTTGCT
The DNA here is from genome assembly GCA_023548195.1 of Bettongia penicillata ogilbyi. Lineage (NCBI taxonomy): Eukaryota > Metazoa > Chordata > Mammalia > Diprotodontia > Potoroidae > Bettongia > Bettongia penicillata. The sequence continues at coordinate 211,798 of JAJHZJ010000330.1, forward strand.
GAAAAGATTATTTTACAGAGAACTCACACAAGGCAAGTGCTCACATGGAGATCAGAAGACATGATACAAGGACACCATCAAGGTTTCTCTGAAGAACTTTGAAATCGATTGTGTGACATGGGAAACACTGGCAAAGGACCACACAGCATGGTATACCCTCATCAAAAAAGCTCTGTGCCCTATGAGTGAAGCAAAATTGCAGTTCAAAAGAATATGAATGCACAAATTTAGAGATATCTCTCCACTCCAAATGTTCATGCAAACTATTTGTGCCAAACCTGTGGTAGAGCCTTCTGAGCTAGTATTGAACTGATCAGTCACAGTTAGACACATTTTACCTTGACTCCAATGTAGTGATTTCATTTTGGTCCTCTTTGAGAACAAAGGACAATTACCAACCAACCAACCAACTATATATCCCACAGAGTTCTACGCTGGATGCTCTTCTCCCTCCCTAATATTTCACTTGGTAATCTCATCAGTTCCCAGGGATTTAATTATTATCAGTATAGGCTGATGATTCTCAATCTTCTTGTCCAACCTTAATTTTCTAGCTTATTTCTAGTCTCACATGTCCAACTGTCTTTCATATATCTAAACTGGATATCCTATAGATATTTTTAAGTCAGGATGTGCAAAACTGAACTCATTATCAGTCTTCCTAACTGCTTCCCACTTCCAACTTTCTCCTGTTACTGTGAAAGGTACCACTGTCCTCCCAGTCCTCCCTAGGTGTCATCCTTTACTCTGTCCTTGTCACGTCCCATATCCCATCTGTTACAAAGATCTATTGATTCTACCTTTAAGTATCTCTTGAAAACATCTCCATCCTCCTTGGACACTGCCACCATTCTGGTTCAGGCACTCATCACTCCATGTCTCAAATATTTCAATAGAGTAATACTTGGTCTCCCTGATGCAAGTGTTTTTTTCCCACTGCAGACCTTTCTCCATTCAGCCCCCAAATGATTTTCTTAAAGTTCAGTTCTGATCATGTTATCCCTAGCCCCTACTTGATGAACTCTAGTAGCATCCTATCATCTCCAGAAGCAAATACAAGATCCTCCATTTAGCATTCAACACCTTTTACAACTTCTCTCCCCCCCAACCTTCCAATACCTCCACCTACTGCCATTATTCACTCCAGTTCAGTGACACTGGATTCCTTACTGCTCCTCAAACAATACACTCTGTCTCTCAGTTCAGGATATTTTCTCTGCCTGTCTTCCATGTCTGAAATGATCTGCCTCCTCTGTCCTACCTTTGGGCTTCCTTAGCTTCTATCATGTCCCAGCTGAAATCCTTCCTTCTACACTAAACCCTTCCTAATCCTTCTTAATTTTCATGCCTTCCCTGTTAATTATTTCTTACTTATCCTATAAATAAATAGGATTTTTATGTATTTGTTTTCTTGTTCTCTCTCCCACTAAAATGTGATCTTCTCAAGGGAAGAGATTTACTTTTGCCTTTCTAGTACATAGTATAGATCCTGGTATATAATGCAAGCTTAATGTTTATTAACTGACTGACTGACTGTTTTCAAGGATATTGCAATATCCTAAATTCACGTTGCATCTCTAATACATATCAGCTATGTTATCCTGGGTCTTGTGACCTTTCAGTGCTCTAGGTAACACTTTAATAATGTGTGAATAAAATAATATATTTATCATTTTCTATATTCTAGGCACTATGCTATATGCTGGGGATACATAAAGAAAAAAAAAATAGCTTCTATCCTCAAGAAGATTACTTTCTAAATACGCTTCAATAAGACATATAGGAATAGCCAGCAAGAAGTGTTTCATTAAGGAATTCACAGGGAGGGTAAGTGTAAATGGTACTTTCTTTTAAAGAATTTTGACTTGATTATTGTTTCCAGAGAGAGAGGTGCAAGTGAGGAGGGCAACTTAATACTGGCACAGAATGAAAGTGCCCAGAAAATGGCAGTATGGTGGTTTTAGGTAGACTGGAAATGGTGACCTAATGGTAGTTGGTAGACTGACAAGTTGAAACAGGACATGAAAAAGTAATATAAGGATGGAGAAAAATGGTAAATTTAACTTGGAGAGCAGTTGTCAATTCACATTCAGGTAATTTGTCGCCACACTAATGAAATCATCAGTCTAATTTTAAAAAATCAGTGTCTACCAATTTTCTCTAGCATTCAATACAAATGCCTCTATTTGGCATTGATAGCCCTTCATAATCTCATTCCAGTCTAGCCTTCAGGGCAAAATATTTCATTTGCCCACTCTACAATCCAGCTAAATTGGCCTACATGTTGTTCCTTGTACACAGCATTCCATCTCTATCTCCATACTTTACTCAGGCTGGTCCCCATGCCTGGAATTTACTTGTTCCTTCTTCTCTGGCTCTTAGAATTCTTTTGCTGTTGTTCAGTTGCTTCAGTTATGTCTGATTATTCATGACTCCATTTGGGGTTTTCTTAAGATGGTAAAGTGGGTGGCCATTTCCTTCTCCAACTCATTTTATAGATGAGGATACTAAGGCAAACAGGTAGTCACATACGTAGTAAATGTGTGAAGCAAGATTTTAAGTCAGTATTAGGTCAGTATTCTATCTTCCTAAGCTTCCTAGCTGACTATTAGAATTCCTAGCTCACTTTAAAGCTAAAATTATCTTCTAATTCCCACTAATTCTAATTCTAATTTTTTCTCCTGAGTACTCCAGATGTTATTGCCATTTCTAAATTCCATCCTCAAAATATATTCATCCCATTGTATCAGTAAGCACTCCAACATACACAGGGGAATCTCCTGTCATAGGTTTTTAGATATGCATTCATAAAAGGAAATCAACTTTCAAGGGGTTAACAATCACTTTAATCAAGCACATGTATCATTCCTTTAACCAAGCACATATATCATTCATCTAGATCAGAGGAGTCAGCACCCTGAACTTCAAAGAAATACAGAGAAATCAAAAAGTCAAGAGACATGGCTTCCTCTGCCTGAATTTGATAGACAGTTGGACCCCAACTGTCTGACCATAGTCACCAGAGAGGGAAGCACCAATATCTGGGTTTTCAAAGCCAAGGCGGGGGGGGGGGGGGGGGGGGGGCGGGGCGGGCCCTTTAGCACTTCCCAGAGTCCTCATCTAGTCAAAAACTTTCAGTCAATACGGTCAGTAAGCCCCAAAATAATCAAAGACCAACAGACATGGCTTCCTCTGCCTAAATTCAACACCATAGTTACCAGGGCAGGAAGCTGTAACATCTGGGTTTTCAAAGCCAGGGGGCTCCATAAAGCAGCTTCCCAGAGTCCTCATCTGGCACTCAAAACTTCTTGCAAAAACTAAGACCCAAAGCATAACCTCAGAGTATTTATACACTTTTTAGAGCCAGAGGGCCTAACCCTCTGACCCAGTGACTCAATAGGAAAAGCAAAAGGTACTTGGGACCCTCCTTAAAAACAACTCCCCTAATCAATCTTCCCACAATGGGCAGGCCCATCAAAGGGTGGGAAAGATCTTCTTTAATCACATTATTAAATCACAGGCACTTGAAGTAAAACAAAAACAGCAAAAGATCCTAATTTGATGGCCATCACACCTACGCACCTTAATATGTATGTGATTTTACCCAATGCAATGTAAGTGTCTTGACATAGGGGCTGTTTCCTCTTTAACTTTGATTCCAAAGGAGCTTATACAGGTCTGATACTCAATAAGTGCTTGTTCCTTGATTTATTGGTTTCCTACCAGAAGGGCCTAATTGACCTCCTTATCGCCAGTCTCTCCTGACAGATCAATGTTTCTAATGTAGGGATTTTGTGATGTCCCTCTACTGCTCATTGGTGTCTCCTTTTTGTCCACCAAATAAAATCTGTATTCCTAGTCCAGCATTCAAGACTCTCTGGCTACATGTTACCTTTCAAAACTCATCTATTGCTTTTGGATTGCTTCAAACAAATTGAGCTATTTATCTCTCCCTTAACAAATACTATTTCTAAGAGCAATACCAAGGGTAAGGCAAATGAGGTACTCACTTGATATATATAAAGTTTGGGGGAAGAGGAGGAAGAAAAATATGGAATATCTGCTTCTACTTTTATGACAGAATGTAGATGAGATATATATATATATATATACATATATATGTATATATTTGTGTATGTGTGTGTGATTGAGATAGATGATAGAGGACAAATATATATATGTATGTATATATACATATATATATGATAGATTAAGAGATGTATATATAAATAGGACACTTTTAAGCACCAAGGATATGAAAACAAGAAAATAATATCATTCTCAAGGAGCTTACATTTTAATAGGAGAAGAAAAAATGTAAAAGGGATCTTTATGGAAAGCATGAGGAGAAAGGAAATATATACTACACCACTAGAAGTATAGAGACATTATTTTTTGGCACATAGCTAGTAAGGGGCTATCTCTATAATACTACTGATCATTCAAGGCCAAGTTCAAGGGCTATTCCTTCTAAAAAGCCTTTCTTAATTTTTGTTAGTCAGAGTGACTTTTCCTCCTTTCAAATTCCTTTTGTACTCATCAAATAAAGCCTTGTATTTTTAGTTATTTGCATAATTTTCTCCTAATATATGAAGCAAAATGGCAGTGTCATTGTACTGAGCATAGAGTCAAGATGACCAGAACTGCACTCTAGTCTGTGTCATTTACTAGTTATGTGAGACTGAGTTCCTTAACTTCTATATTCCCAGTGCAATGAAATCCCCAGTGCTTATTTTCAACTATTCTTAATTTGACTAACCTCACAGACTTATTGGATATTATTCTGTTTTACAAGTTCTATACTTTAGCAGAATTGACCTACTTTCTATCATTTCCAGTGTTTTCTATCTATCTATCTATCTATCTATCTATCTATCTATCTATCTATCTATCTATCTATCTATCTATGCATCTATCTATCAATCTATTTATCTATCTACCTGTCTCTATCATCACCTCTTTCTATTATCTATTTCTATCATCTTTTTCTGTTACCAATCTTTCCATCCACCATTTTTCTCTTTATCTCTCCATCAATATATATTTTTTTCCCTCTATCTAGCTATCTATTATCAATCATCTACCCATTTGGCTACTTCGTGGAATTGCTATGTTGATCAAGTGAGATAAGCTCTGTGCAAATATTAGCTATGATAATGATGATAATGAAGATGATGGTGATGATACCCTTCCTCCAACGGAATGTAAGTTCCTTGAGGACAAGGACTCTCCTGTGCATCTTTGCATTCCTACAACCTCATGGTGCCTGGAGCATAGTTAATAGTTAAGAAATATTTGTTGAATTGAATTATTTAATCTATCAAGTCATAAATTTACTGGTCTATGGGGGAAATTCTGACACCAGAAATATGCTCGCTGGGACCAGCAAAGATAATTCTAATGTTTCTCTGCTCCTTAAAAATAGGATCTGCAAAGCCAATCACAGCAGTACACCTGAGGATTGAGGAGTGATTCTATGAATATATATATGTGTGTGTGTGTGTGTATGTACATATGTGTATATATATATATAATAACTTCTATTCCATTTTCAAACTTTTCCATCAAGAAAGATTGTTTACTACTTATTTTCATGTTTGCTATAAAAATAAGAATAAAAACCTTAAAGATGTACATAATATGATGAGTTCATCTAGAAAATATTTCTATAATTGGTAACTCTCTTTTTAACTCTTGGTAAGGTCATAATTTAATATTGATATGCATTTAGCTTTGAGTTTAGTGATTTACAACAACTTCTTAAAGTTCAACTTAGCACTTGTGGCAATTAAAGCTTTTTTGAATGATACATTACCATTTTGTACAAAGTAACATAATTTCAATCAATCTATATTTATTGTCTACCACATTGCAGGCATTGTGCTAAGCCCCAGGAATACATATAAGTCCTTGCTCTCACAGAGATTACAATCTAATTTCCAGAAGTGAAAAATATTGGAGATTCCAAGAATATCCAATCTTGAGAGGAAAATGAATACAGGCAAATTATCACAGTGTCACGACTCCATCATGTAATAGATCTAGGTCCCTAGGTTCACATAGCCTTCTCTGAAATACACCAGGTCATAATTTGTTCCCAATTTTCTTGGGAACAAATAAATCACCTCACCGAGAAATGATCATACAACAAAGAGAACAGAAGAATGAAATAGTAATGAGCACAGATGCTCAAATGAGCACCATTGACTACACAATTCTGCTTGGTTTGCTACAACCTTAGTGAGTGCATTTGTGTGTCTATGTAGGAGGTAACTGGGAATAAAGTTCACAAACCTGTCAGCTAAGACTATAATGACTCTTAATGCTAATGATAAATAAAGTATAATTTTCCTAATGCAGAATCCTCACTCACAAATAAGGAGTAGTGTACAATACATAGAAAACTATAAAGATGTTTAACATTTGTGTGATGTGCAAAGTAAAACTAGTACAGAAAACAAATAGAGAATTGTGAATTGTCCCATATGAAGATATAAGATATATTTGAATACATGAAAAAGGAAATACTGCAAGACAGTAATCTATTTGTTCTGTCCCCAACAATAGTGTGAAACACAGTGACTCACACACAAATTATGCTGAATATTGAATAAATAAGTGATCAAAAGTAGCCTATTACAGAACAAATATTTCTCTTCCAACAATCTTCCACCTAGTATCATAGAGTAATTGATTTGGAGATAAGAAAAGACCTTAGAGATCATAGAATAAGACTAATCTCCCCCCCCATTTTAGAGATGAGAAAACTGAGAGGGAGAGAAGAGGAGGAGGAGGAAGAAGAAGAGGAAGAGAGAGAGAGAGAGAACTAAAAAATATACTTCACTCCCTTGACTGAAAGAAATGAATTATAGGTAAGAAGTATCACCTATCCTGTGAGATGCAGTAGCTGTAATTGTGAGTGTGATGAACTACTTTTCATTTTTTTTTTTCTATTTTTAAGAAAAATAGTTGCGGGTAATGACTCACTCTATAGTACTACCCTCAATGGAGAGCAGAAGGAGTATTTGTAAATTAATTCAATAAATTAAGATAAAAATCGTAAAGTAGAGTTGTTGTACAAATACACAAGGTAATGTAAAATCACAATAGTATTTTTAGGATAAAAAGTCTTCATAGTTCATCTAATTCAACATTCTTATTTTACCAGAGGGGTAACTGTAGATCTGGAGAACTGAAATTACTTGCCCAAGGTAGTCCATTAGCCAAAGCAGGACTAAAATCCAGGACTCTTATTTCTAAATCCAGTATTCTTTTGTTGAAACTTCATCTTGGACTTTCTCATCACAATGAAAATCGTTTTTGTTTGCTTCTTTTTGTTTTCCTCTACAGGATGAAGAGAGATCACTACATGATGGTTATCCTGCATGGAACAGTTCACTGTTAAGTTTCTAATATGAAATAGCTTAGTCAAGTGTATGAGCTGTTCTTATTCAGTCATTTTCAGTTAAATCTGACTCTTTGTAACCTCATTTGGGGTTTTCTTGGCCTGACACTCTCTCCACTGCACCATGTAACTACCCAACTGTATGATAGAAAATAAGAAAAGAGAATACTTTAAATGACGCTTATTTTCCCAAAGATGAATTAGATTTTTTTCCCTTTATTTTCTACTTTGTCAAAGAAGTAGGATCAACAGGTGAGAAGTTACAAAGGATAAGATTTAGATTTGATGTAAGGGGAAAGAAAATCTTTACAATTTAAGCTATCCAAAAAGAAAATGCACTGCTTCAAGAGGAAGTAAATTCCCCATTGTTAGAGTTTCTGATCAGGTATGTATAGAACTGGATTCTTTCTGAGATTCATTATAACTTTGGATCCCATAGTGACTTCTTAACAATTTTACTGAGATCCTCTTTGCTGGAGGTCTTCAAACAAAAATGAGATAACAACTTCTCAAAGATATTAAAGAAAGGATCCTTATTCAAGTATGAGTCAGACTACATGGCCTCTAAGGTGTGAGATTCAGTGATTTTCTGAATTTTGTGAAGTTAGAAAACACAATTAAAACATTTTTTTCACAAGAATGTGTGTTCTTTCTTAACTAAGAGATTTGTCACCAACCATAATTTCCTTAGATAAGCACATAGAAAAATGTTGTGACTGTCTAATCACGTGATGTTGAAGAATGACTCATTTATCAGAAAGAACCATCATGCCAGGTGTAAAAGATGACAGCAAATCTACAAAAAACACTAATCTTTTTTCTTTTAGCAAAAATGAGAAAATTATAATTTAAATTTCTACCAGCAGAAATAAATTATAGCTATTAAGTAGTTAAATTTTAAGTACTTTAAAAGTAAAGATTGTTACAGCAAACAAATCATTTAAATCATTTCATTCTATTACTGTAGATTTATCTTCTAAAATTCCACAGGCTATTAATGATTTTGCAAAGATTCAATATTATCCTTTTATGTGTTAAAATTAATTCCACTGTTATGAATTGCATTGTTCCAACAGTAGATAATGGCCTTTCTGATCCCACTGCCTTCTTTCACTCTCTTCTCTCTCTGATTTTTGTTCTATAAGAGTTGCTTCACAGATTCACTTTCTAAGTTTAATTGACAATTAGGTAGAATTGTTAAGCATACACATATATTGTCAAGATATTAGTAGGCACCTTGTTTTCCATAGCTAAGACCCAGAAAGTAATCTGTACCTTGAGCATGACATTACAAGAATCCTTTGCACTCAACCTCTGGATATTCTCACTTTCTGGATGACCTCGCTCACAGAAAAATCCCTGAATTGCTTCCCACCAGCCTCAGCTGGTTTCTGAGCTTGGAGAAGCACCTGAAGTGCCTATGTTCTAGTCATGAAGTCTTGCTACGAATCAGACATGTCACATTGTTGCTGTTATCCCTCATTGTCAGGGCTACAGATCACTGCCCAGCTACTGGTTTAGGTATTGAGATCTCCCCATACTGCCTCACCTCCCTCCCTTATCCTGACAGGGGCAGTACTCTGGCATCTGTGTCCTAACTTACAAGCATTTCCCTCACTTTGAAATTAAACTTCTGTTTGATCCCTGACTTTCCTGTCTCTAGCTTCATTTGTTTGGCTCTAGCCACCCATATATTAGAGGTCAGTTCTGGGTTGGTTGACCATATATGTAGGGCACTGCACAAGGCTCTGAAGATGAAAAAATAATAACCTGCCCTTACTCTCAAGGAGTTTACATATAATAACATAAGGTAAGACATGCACACAAATAACTACTATACAAAAAGAAATATGGCTATTATAATGTGGATGAAAAGAAAGTCTTCAACAAGACACCTTTACCAATACCTTTTAATCTTAGTGCTTTCTTTCTTTTAATTATTTCCCATTTTTTCTTTACATAGTTTGTCTGCACATATTTGTTTGCATCTCTTCCATTAGATTGTGAGCTCCTAGATGGCAGGAACTATGTATCTTTTGACTCTTTTTGTATTGCTAGCTTAGCACAAGCCTTGCTCCCTTTTCCCATCAATTACACTGCTTTTGGACTTCTCTGGAATTCTCCAACAAGCCTCAGAGCTTGATATTTTCTCTTCCTGGTCCCCTCTTCCTCCTTTCAGCTTCATTTGACTTGCTGTCTTCCACCATTAGATTATAAACTCCTTGAAGACAGGAACTGTGCCTGTTTTTAATTTGTATTTGCATCCTCTAAGGGCAGCTAAGTAGCATAGTGGATAGAGCACCAGAGCACCAGGTTTGAAGTCTACTAACAAGAACAACTTACCCAGAAAAATTAAGTATAATCATATATGGAAGGCATGGGTACTTTTAATGAAATAGAGGACTTCCCAGCATTATTGAAAACAACAACAATAGATAATTTTAGTAATGATAATGAGCAAAATCAGATTTTAAAAGCAAAAAATAAATTTAAGAACTTTGATCACCACAATGAAGAAAAGCACCTGCCAAGAACTCATGATGAGACATGGCTATCCACCTCCTGAAAGAGAAGTCATGGGCGTAGGAGACAGAGTAAAATGTATTTTTGGAGAGGATGACAAATACGGATCTTTATGTTTTATTTTGTTTTTGCTTGACTGCATATTTGTTACAAAGTTTTGTTTTTCATTTCTTTTTTTCAGTGTAGCGAAATGAGAGGCAAATAAGATGAATTTTTATTCACTGAAATACATTTCAAAAAATAGGACAATTGGGTGTAGAGATAATAGCTGGGAGATTATTGTGATCTACAGGGGAAAGATAATGAGAGATAATAAAGAAAGCCAGAGGCAAGGGGAAGGAAAAGGAGATTTTATAATTCAGAGATGTTGAAGAGATATTAGAAGTTAATTACCATGATTAGATGAATCTAATGAAATAAGGATGAACAAAAAAAAAGTAGGTCAAAATGACCTAGAATTCTGAGTTTTGGTAACTGGTAGTGCCATTTTTATCCAAATTATAAATATATTCATTTGTTCAAAGTGAAAGAAAATGAGTGCAATATAAGGTAGGGAATTGCAGGGAAAAGGAAAAGCTAGACAAAGATTTCCAGGAATATTTGAGATTAAAAAGCTGAGGATTAGAGATGGCAGATATTTTATAACTGTATCTTGTACATATTTTCTCCTGTGAAATTTTTTGATGGTAATATACACAATCATGGCAGCCATATGTATCTCCATTGCCTTTTTAATGCCCTCCATCATTCCTTCTTTTGAGACTGATAGTCTATGTGTCATAGCCACAGAAGTCCACCAAAAGAACATAAATGTTAAAAATATGAATATGAGTTTCAAGGAGAAACTAGAGGTCAATAAACACAAAAACACTTTCACAAATGCAATCTATGCCTTTTTCATCCTCTTATGCAACTTAAGGTGAAATCCATTGTTGATTTCTAGTGACTGTCTATGTGGCCACTAATGAATCTGTTCTGCGGCTTGTCTATTCACTAGCAAAGATTAGAAAAAGTGTCACCACACTGCAACCTGTGGACCAAATCTTGCTCACCTCTCTTTTTTTTGTACAGCTCGTGATGTAATGGTTTTAACATTTTAAAATTCATTTTACATAATAAAATACTTCATCTCTTTGGTTTCTCATGTGTACAGTTGGGTGACTACAGGTATCATTTAGGTGTATTTGCAATATTCCGTATCTTAATGCAACTGAGATCATATAATCAATAAACAATATTACTAAGAAGACTATATTGAATTCTTTTTCATTTAGACTCATACAATAAAATTCTGAATGATAGTAGAAAACACCTTTGTTGAGCATCTGTCTCCTTGCCTTATGCCTCATTTCCTAGCACACAGAAAACTCTCAATAAATGTTTTTTTTTTCATTCATTAAAATCATATCTCTTTTGGAACACATATCAGGGGATCTTGTAAGATTTTGACACAGGTATGAAATACATATTTTTGGAAGAGACCCAATCTATTCTTTAACAAATCAAATGCTTTTCCCCTCATAGGCAATGAACAACAAAACTGTTGTTTTGAATTACCCGACTTTATTTTGAAATAAAACCTCTGATCTCAGAGGAAAGAAAATGAATGAGAACTTTTGAGTAGCACATTCCATTTTTTAGTACAGTCATAGATTAAATTATTAATATACTTCTTCACAACAAAGGATATATTCATGTCTTCCCTCAACAAAACAGTGCTAAAGATGTGAATAGATTTTATAGTCCTCTGGCCATGAAATATAGGGCATAGCTCTGTTCTCCTCTGTCAAAGCTCATTACTAATAAAAATAAAGGGGACATTAAGCCATGACTCACTTTTTAATAAATTTCTTCTTCTTCTTTTGTCTTTTCACAAAGCAGAAAGGCTCAACTGGCATGACTGATAAACATCACCTCATTGATGTTGACCTCAAACCCTCCTTTAAAATACTCAGTATTTGTAACCAGCTTTTCCTGGGAAGGAAAATGTAACCAGGTGATTTAGAGACCTTTTTTCAAGTCCTATAGGTAGGGTTTCTTATTTTTTTTCCACTCATGTGTTCTTCCACACTTCTTAAACTGGGGCACTGATAGGATTAAGCAAGATAGAAAATGTCATCAAACCATGGGAACTCAGACTTGGAAAGGAAACTTTCTAAATTCACAATTGGGTAATAATGCCATCTAAAAATCACTTTTTCTTAGAACTGTCAGAGGCCTAGGAAACAATTTAATCCAATCTCATAATTTTATGGACAGAAATCTGAGGCACAAGATGGTTAATTGACTTACGGTATCTTAAGATTAATTTTCATATGTAGCTTGCTGAAATATACCTCATGTAAATTTATATTATTGATTTATAGTTACTCTGTAATAGAAATAACACTTTCTAAATACATGGATTTATGTCCTGGTTCTGACAATATGTGATGGTAGGCAACTCATTTAACTGCTCTGAGCCTCTGTTTCTTCATTTGTGGTAATTCTTGCATCAGATATCAGAGTTATTGAAAGTAGAGATGTTTCATAAATGCATTTGCTTTCATATAGCACATTATCCTATCCTGTTCATTAATTGATATGGCTAAAATCTTTTGGAGTCCTTCAGGGTGGACATTTTTGTGGAGAATTTCTCTGTGACTTGGTTAGTCTGTTCCATTTATCACACACACACACATACACATACACACATACACACACACACTATTATCACTAGCAATATACTCAAAACCATTTAGAACTGTTGAAGAACTACTATGCAGTATAGTCTACAAGAAGTCAAAATTACTTATTGTATCAGTAAGCACCCCAAAATACACAGGGGGCCTGCTATCACAGGTTCTTAGATCTGCATTCCTAAAAGGAAAGGCAGCTTCTGAGGGGTTAACAACCACTTTAATGAAGCACATGTATCATTCCTTTAACAAAGCACATATATCATTCACCTAGTTCAGGGAACTCAATGCACTGAACTTCAAAGAAAATATAGAGAAATTAAAATTCAGCACAGTTTCCTTTGTCTGAATTCAACAGACAGTTCCAACTCTCTGACCATAGTTATCATAGAGGGGCGCACTGACATAATGGGTTTTCAAAGCCAGAGGCCTCCTTAAAATAACTTCCCAGAGTCCTCATCTGGCTCTCCAACCTTCTTACAAAAACTAAGCCCCAAAGTAAAACCTCACCCTCAGAGTATTTATATACTTTTGACCTTTGACCCAGTGCCTCCATAGAAAAAACAAAAGTTACTTGGGACCCTCCTACAAAACAACTCCTCTAATCAAGCTTCCCACAGTGGGCAGACCCATTAAAGTGTGTAAAAGACCTTCTTTAATCACATTATTCAATAAGATTCACTTTTAGTAAAACGAAAGCAGTAAAAGATCTTAATTTGATTGCCATCACACTTATATGCACCTAAGAATACTTTTTTAGGGGAGAGTACTAATAGTCACATAATCTTGTACCACATTTAACCATTATGTATCTAGTATAGTTTTGCTACTTTTTCTATTGATTTGTGCTGAATAACTAATGATTTGACACAACACTAGAGAACTTCAACCATATTCTTATAAATATCCTATAAATGGGGGGAGGAGCCAAGATGGCAGAGTAGAAAGACTCACGTATGCTAGCTCCGAATCCACAGCCCAGAAATTTCCTGCAAGAAGCACTCCCCACAAATTCTGGATCACTGCAAGGTGCACAGAAATGCAGTGGAAGAGATTTCCATTCCAGAGAGCCCTGGAGAGTGGTCCCCAGGGGTCCATCACACCTCGGAAAGCGGAGTCCACCCCAGCACTGCCCTGGCCGCGGCCCCAGAGGAGCAGATCCAAGCAGGCTTCAAGGACGGAACCTCTGGCAGCAGGGAAGTTCCCTCCACCCACAGACGCTACAGGTCAGTGAGAGAGACGTCTGTGCTGGCTGAGAGGGGAGCGGGGTGTCTCTGTGACTCGGCCCCCGCAGCAAGAAGCGGTGGAGGCAGAGGCAGGGGCAGCGGCAGCCCAGAACTCCCCGAGCAGCAGGCAGAAGCTCAGGTCTCTGCATAAACGCCCTGAGGGAACTGAGCCTGGGAGGCGGCCCTGCCCCCACCCCAGCACCAGAACTTAAGCTCACATTGAATAGCAGCCGCTCCTGCCGCGGATAGCCCTGAGGCTGGGAAGCAGCATTTGAATCTCAGACCCCAAACACTAGCTGGGCAGATCTAGGCAGGGGTGGAGAGGAATCTCAGAAGTCAAGTAACTGGCTGGGAAAATGCCCAGAAAAAGGAAGCAAAATAAGACCATAGAGAGCTACTTTATTGGGGAAGAGATGTTCCTTCCCCCCTTCATTTCTAATGACGAAGTACAATGCCTGCCATCTGAGAAAGATGTGGAGATCAGGGCCTCTCTATCCCAGACATCCGAGGTGGATGTCCGGTGGGCTCAGGCCAGGGAAGAGCTCAAAAAGGATTTGGAAAAGCAAGTTAGACAGGTAGAGGAAAAACTGGGAAGAGAAATGAGAGAGATGCAAGAAAAGAATGAAAAACGGGTCAATGCCTTGGTAAAGAAGACCCAAAAAAATGCTGAAGAAAATAACACCTTGAAAAATAGGCTCACTCAATTGGAAAAGTCAAAAACCCAATGAGGAGAAGAAGGCTTTCAAAAGTAGAATTAGCCAAATGGAAAAAAGAGGTTCAAAAAGCCAATGAGGAGAAGAATGCTTTCAAAAGCAGAATTAGCCAAATGGAAAAAGAGGTTCAAAAGCTCACTGAAGAAAATAGTTCTCTCAAGATTAGAATGGAACAGATGGAGTCTAATGACTTTCTGAGAAACCAAGAAATCACAAAACACAACCAAAAGAATGAAAAAATGGAAGAGAATGTGAAATATCTCATGGGAAAAACAACTGACCTGGAAAATAGATCCAGGAGAGACAATTTAAAAATTATGGGACTACCTGAAAGGCATGATCAAAAAAAAGAGCCTAGACATCATCTTTCATGAAGTTATCAAGGAAAACTGCCCTGATATTCTACAACCAGAGGGCAAAATAAGTATTGAAGGAATCCATCGATCACCACCTGAAAGAGATCCAAAAAGAGAAACTCCTAGGAACATTTTGGCCAAATTCCAGAGTCCCCAGGTCAAGGAGAAAATATTGCAAGCAGCTAGAAAGAAACAATTCCAGTACTGTGGAAATACAATCAGGATAACTCAAGATCTAGCAGCTTCTACATTAAGGGATCAAAGGGTGTGGAACAGGATATTCCAGAAGTCAAAGGAACTAGGACTCAAAACCAAGAATCACCTACCCAGCAAAGCTGAGTATAATACTTCAGGGGAAAATATGGTCTTTCAATGAAACAGAGGACTTTCAATCATTCTTGATGAAAAGACCAGGGCTGTAAAGAAAATTTGACTTTCAAACACAAGAATGAGAAGAAGCATGAAATAGTAAACAGCAAAGGGAAGTCAGAAGGGACTTACCAAAGGTGAACTGTTTACATTCCTACATGGAAAGACAATATTTGTAACTCTTAAAACTTTTCAGTATCTGGGTAGTTGGTGGGACCACACACACACATACACACAGACACATATACATATGTGCACACACACACATACACACATGCACGCACATACAGAAACAGAGAGCCCAGAGTGAATTGAATAGGATGGGACCATATCTTAAAAGTAATTAAGGTAAATGGTGAGAGAGAAATGTAGTGGGAGCAGAGAGGGTGAAATGGAATGGGGTAAATTATATCTCATTCAAGAGGCAAGCAGGAGACTTTTTTGTGGAGGAAAAAGAGGAGAGCTGAGAAAAAAACATGAAGTTTACCCTCATCACATTTGACTAAAGGAAGGAGTAAAATGCACACTCATTTTGGTATGAAAACCTATCTTACAGTACAGAAGAATGGAGAAGAAGGAGATAAGCAGGGAGTGAGGGATGATGGAAGGGAGGGCAATGGGAGGAGGGAGCAATTTGAGGTCAACACTCTTGGGGAGGGACAGGATCAAAAGACAGACTAGAAACAATGCGGGGCAGAATAGGATGGAGGGAAATACAGTTAGTCGTTATCGAAGTCATTTGCAAAACTACACAGATATGGCCTACATTGAATTGCCTGCCTTCCCAAAGGGAATGGGTGGGGAGGGAGGGATGGGGAGAATTTGGAACTCAAAGTTTTAGGAACAACTGGTTAGTATTGTTCTTGCTACTAGGAAATAAGAAATACAGTTAATGGGGAATAGAAAGTCATCTGGCCCTACAGGACAAAAGAGAAGATGGGGACAAGAGAAGGGAGGGATGATAGAAGAGAAGGCAGATTGGTGATAAGGAAAATTAGAATGCTTGGTGTATTGGGGTGGGGGAGGGGATAAATGGGGAGAAAAATTGGGAACCCAAAATTTTGTGAAAATGAATGTAAAAAGTTAAATAAATAAATTTAAAAAAAATAAATATCCTATAAATAAAATCAGAAAATTGTGAGAAGCAATATAAAAAGACACCATCAATAATACATGTGACCAGAAGAGGAGATGGGTTGTTTAGGAAGCAGGTTAGATGATAATCAATAAGTAGTCCAAATGGTATATGTTACACAGTTAACTCATAAACAAGGGATAGGTCATGGTGCCATGGAATGAACACTGAACTGGAAGATACCAGACCCAAGGTTGAATACTAGTTCTGCAACTCACACAAGTCAATAAATATGTGTAGGCCTCCATTTCTTCCTCTGTGGAATGAGAGAGTTGGATTAAATGACCACTAGGTTCTATGTCTTCAAATCTACTTTAAAAGAACAACAAAAAGGATGGGAGGTGGGGCAGGCTGACATATGTTAGTTATATCTTCCTTGTATCACTTATGGGAAAACACAGACAAGGTGAAGTCACGGGGGTAGAGAGAAATCTCCAGTGACGTGTGAATTGGTGTGAATGCTCACACAAATAAAATCACAGCTCCTCCAGATCATTATGGAAAGAAAGAGAGAAAATGAGAGAGAAATAAATTTAGAGAGATAAGCAGAATACCTTCCCTAGCAAATATTCTTGTACTTTATATTCAAAAGTGAATATATTGAGGGCAACTTCAGCCTGTCACTATAGTTGACAGTGGTTGAAATTATGGTTGCAGAGTCTAATATCATATCAATGGACACCATGATTGCTTAGAGAGTAATGGAGAGACTTCGAACTTTTAAGTTCAAATCTTGCCTCTGTCACAAGCTGTATGTCTGTGAGAAAGGCCCTTAATCCCTCTAAAGCTCTATCCTCTTTTGAAAAATGAAAATAATATTTGTACTTGGCTACCTTTTAGGGTTATTGTGAGGATCAAATGAAATAATGTATGTAAAGTGTTTTGTAAATTTAAAATCCCATATAAATGACAGCAATTATTACTAATAATGCTATAATGGAAGGAAGCACAAGGAAGGAATTCAGTTTGAAGAACAGTGGCTTTTTCTGCAGCTCTTTTCTGGAGTCTGGTGAAGTGAGTAAAAAGTGTGGAATGAGGTCAAAATTATTTCCATAAAAATATTAATATTTTAATTTCTAATATGGTAAATATTGATAGATACAGTACACATAAATAAGTTCTTTTGAAAGAGGCCCTCATAATTTTTAAGAATGTAAAGAGGGTCTGAGACTAAAAGTTTTGAGAATTTTTGACCCAGAGCAATGCACAACAGTTTGGAGCTACATTCAATCAGGATATTTAAGTATATGCAAATGTTGTAGTTCCCTGAAAATAGAAGTATGTATAAAATTATTTTTACATATATACATATAAATATACATATATATGTGTGTATGCATGTATACACACATATATACATATTTGTGTCTAATGGTAGACTTTTTTAAGGTAGGAGAAGGGAAGAAAAAAGTTTAAAAATAAAAAAATGCAAGATAACTTTTACTTACATTTAAATGGAATTATTAACTGTATATAACAGATTTCATTTGGGATTATTTTTATTATATTGGGTTGTTGAAATATTTATTTTCTCCTATAAATTAAAAAATAAAATAAATTTTTTAAATGAGAAAAAAAGAGAAAATAGATCTCCTCATTCTATAGATTGAGAGTGATTTCTGTGATCTAAAGGAAGGAGGAGTTAAGGAAGTAGCAGCATAGTGATGGTAGTTTGACATTTCCAGCTATCTATCCTCTGTGTCATATTGATAAATCCACTTTTGAGGAAAATCCCGAGAGAGAGAGAGAGAGAGAGAGAGAGAGAGAAAGTTTTCTCTAAGATGTATTTTTTTATGAGCTGACAACACTGTAGGGTCCATTCAGTAATCGTTAATGGTGATTCTATACCTCAGGTTTCGTGAAAGTAGAGTATCTATTGGAATTACTTAGGACTACTCCCATCCTTCAGATGTTGCAGGAAAACATTAGAAGCTTGTTGTTGACCAGGATGCAAAGACTTAAAACGTAAGGCAGCATGAAAAGGAAAGGGCTTAAAGTTAAAGAACCTTGGCTCAAATTCTAGATCATGGTTCAGTGGAGTGGTAAAAAGGATGATGCTAACATGACAAACACAAACCCAGGGATTCTGCTCTTAGTCTCCACCTGTAGACAGCTACAGAATTAAAGAAAGATCGGTATCCTCCTCTAGGCAATTAGTCTTTCATCCTGTTCAACAGCCTATGTCTTCCCTAGAGCAGTCACAGCTGCATCGGTGAGTAAAGCTTGGCCCCTACTCTTGAAAAGCTGTTTAACTTCTACATTTGAGTAAAACAGCTTTATATATGTTGAATATTTGTTTCCTCCCACATGAAACATTTCTCTTAAATATGTCATATTTAGTAAGTCCATCTCCTTTCTTGAAAAAGATTAGAATCTCCATAAAAGCTACAAATATTGCTTGCAAAGAATTGAGAAGGAAAGAATTTCTGATTCTGTTCACTTGTTTCTATCTCCCAAGAATCAGACCTTCACACACACACACACACACACACACACACACACACACACACACACACACACACGTATTTTTTAATTAAAATAAACACACATATACATAGATATGTGTTTGTATTTTTCCCAAGAAAGAGAAAATATTCAGGGTGATAATAAACAGTTACATGGTATTGGAAAATTTAGAAGAAATGTTAATAATAGCTATCATTTATAAAACCTTATATATTCCAGGCACTTTGCTAATCACAACTCTAGGAGGGAGATGCTATTATTATCCCCTTTTATAATTGAGGAAACCAAGGCCACCAGGGGTTAAGTGACTTACCCAAGGTCAGTCTTTCAATCAATCAATATATGCCAAGCTCCTACTATGTTCCGGGCACTGTGCTAAGCTCTGGGAACATGGCTAATAAGTTTCCAAGGCAAGATTTAAATACAGGTCTTCCAGATGCTAGATCCAGTGCTCTACCTCCTGCATTGCCTATCTGCCTCCATAATGCTTCTAGTAATATATTGCTAGACTAGGCAAGGACCCCGCAATCTTCTAATCCAGGGGTACTTAACATTTTTTTGCAGCATCGATGATTCTGAAAGTCTGGTGAAATCTAAAGACCCTTCCTCAGAATAATGTTTTTAAATGTATAAAACAAAATGTATATAGGAATAAAATGGAAACTAAGTACATTGAAATTCAATTATTAAAATATTTTAAGATCAAGTCCATTTACCCCAGATTAACAACATGTAATCCTTTTTAACACCACCATTTTACAGAAGGTGAATTGTGACAGATACGTGAAAGATAATACGTATCTATTATGTGCAAACAAGGGTAGTCATCTGGCACTATTCAATCAATCAATATATGCCAAGATACAAATGCTCAGATACAAAGATAAATGAGATATTATCCTTTCTCTCAAAGAGCTTACATTGATTAGAAATGTGATATGGGCTATTGGTACTCAATACCATCTAACTCCATGAGTATGTGATTGCAAAACAAGCAACTATCATGAGGGCTAAAGAGACTGTATCTATTCAAATTTGCCTTTTCCCCACCCTTAGGAAAGTAAGTGTGCCAAGCAGTATAGGAATGTCAATACTTCTGATGAACATTTTAAATTGTTTGTGTGTATGTGTGTGTACTTTTAATGTGATCACTCAGAATTTTCCGACATAAACACCTGTTTATTAGAGACTTGTCTACAACCAATAGAAAGGGAGTGAAGAGAAAGAGGGACTAGAGGAAGGGGGTGATCCCTTTTTATTTTTAATTTACTAGAATATATCTTTAATCAAGTTTTTATCAATGTTTCTCTACATACTAATACAATTAGAGTCCACATTCAGGTTTGGAAAAAGCAAAATTTTAGAAATCATTTTTGGCTACATGAAAGCTACCAAGAGAGAATTTTTGTATATTTCATAATATTTAAATATCACATATCATTCCAGCCAATTGAACTTTGAGTCTAAGGTATAGAGGTGGGGTGGGGATACTGTGAGACATACCTAATCCAATTCAATAGCAAAATTCAGATATAAGGGATGAAACAGAAGTTTGCCCCAGGTTTCCCTTGCACTATTCAAAAAGTAGATGCCACTCAGGGTTTTCAGTCAAAGCTCCCAGGAACTGTCTTAGTTGTTCTGGCAGTTTCTGTATCTGAACCTTTTGGTTCTGCCCCTAGCAGATGGTGGCCTAGACGTTTTTTAGTAGTCTTGAATTATGTGTTTATCCAATAATATTTCTTTTGTTTGTAACTCCCTCCCTACCCTCCCTATCCCAATTGGAAAAATTCCTCCATTTCTCCTCCTTTCCTGTGACTGTGCTTCATTGATTAACGCTTAACTCCAGGACATGTCCTAATAAGCATTTGATCACACTAAATCAAAGTAAAAATAAAGCAGAGGAATGAGTCAGGACAGAGCCTTGACATAGATCATGCATTGTACTGCATCTCCAGACCTATCCCAGACTTTAGGAGATTAAAACGATCTTTCCCTCAATCTCCAAGCCCGTGATCGAGAGCTTATTGAAAAGCTAGAATTCTACTTGACTGAGGCACAAAATCCTCAGAGTACCCATGAGGAAGGAAAATGCATTTATTAAATGCCTACTCTGTGCCACACATTGTGCTAAGTGATATACAAATATCTCATTTTTTCCTCAAAACAACTTGAGAAAGAGGTACTTTTATTATAGAACTGAGTGACTTGACATGGTCACACAGCTACTAAGTATCTGATGCGAGATTTGAACTAGGGTCTTCCTGACTCCAGTACTAGTACTTTATCTACCATCCCACCCAGCTGCCTAGAGTGAGCTAGGTGCTGAATGCAGGGTCTAAAATCTTCAATCCTGTGGAACTGGACAAGATGAAGACAAGGAATTTTCCTCTATGAGAATATTCTAAATGGCCAGTGACTATCAGCTTTGTATAAATGGCCAAAGAGGAATGAAAGAGGAGCAGGCAGCATTCTCTTAGCTAGAACATCTGCCTTCAAATTTCTGGACCTTCAGTTTAACTTTCTTTTTAAAAAAAGTTTTTATTTATGTTTCTTTTTTTACATTCTTTTAATTTCCCCCCAAGTAGCTCTTCCTTTTCCTTTCCAGGGAACCATGCCATATAATAAATGTCTTAAAAAGAAAGAAAAAATGGAAAACAATCAGAATAACATCTATATAATACAAATATCTGAAAATACATGCAATGTATAACACTTGTGGACCTCCCAAATCTTCAAAAGCATGAAGTGAATATATCTTCTCATTTTTCTTCTTTCAAACTATGCTTGTTCTTTATAACTTATAGTGACATTCACTTTTGTTTATGTATGTGGTTTAAATTTCCACTATTTGAAAGAACATTATTGTAATCATTGTTTAAGTTCGTTTTTTGAATCTACTTACTTCACATTACATCTGTTCCTGTAGTTCTTTCCATGCTTCTTTGCACTCATCATATTTATCATTTCATTTAGCACAGTAACATTCCACTATATTCCTGTAAATTTTGTTCAGCAATTTCCCAGTCAATGAGTATTCACTTATTTTCTGAATTTTTTGCTCTCAGAAAAATTATTATAATTAATTTGGTATATTTGGGAGCTTTACATTTATCAGTGACCTCCTTCAGGTATAAGTCTAGTGGTAAGATCTGTAGATTAAAGAATACGGACATTTTACTTACCTTTTTTGCATAATTTCAAATTGGTTTCCAAAAATATCTGTACTGATTCACAGCTCTACTAATTATATGTGTGTCAATCTTCTTATAACAAAACCAACATTTACTATTCCCCTCCTTTGTTACTTTTGTCACTTGTTATCTTTGTCACTTTACACTATGTGGAGTAAAAAGTGAGGATTGTTTTCATTTGCATTTCTCTTGCAATTAGTGATTAAAAAATCTTTCCTGTGGTTAGTAATAGTTTTTCCTTCTTTTTAAACTTATTTGTTTATATCCTCTGGCCACTTACATATCGGAAAATAGCTTTTGGCCTTTTTTTTAAAAAAAAAAATCACTCTTCCTTTGGATTTTTCCATAAAGATTGTTCTGAAACTTTATGAGTCCATGGAGTGGTTACTTGCCAGATGAAAAACATTGATTTTTTTTAATGTAAATAACCTTTATTTTATTGTGCAATTAACATTATAGGGACAGAATAGGGACTGGATCTATAATTTCATTAATATAGAAAACTCCCAGAAGAGGAAACACTTTCTACCAATGCAATTTGGCACCTTTACTTACAGTTATAATTTTAGTTAACTAAAATTAAGTAACTAAGTAACTTATGAAAAAATCACATAACCATTGTGTGTCAAAGGAAGTACTTGAACTCAGATCTTCTTGGCTCAAAGGCTGACTTTCTATCTTCAGGGATAGCTGGTTCTCAATAAATACAATATAGAGAAGAACAAGAAAGAGGGTTGCATAATGTAAGGTTAGACTTCCAATTATTATTCCATCAACCTAAAAGTAATTATTTTATGTAATACTTCTTGAATGACTCAATCAGAACTGAGTGTTAATTAGGCATATACTGCTCTACAATCATTTAAGCCATCATATGAGAGACCTAGTGATATCCTAACGAGTTAGTATAAAAGGGAAGAAATTATCTCAGAAGCAAAAATTCTGAGATTCTAAAATTCCAGAAATTTGACTGTGTGGTTTTCTAGAACATCCCTGAGGAAGAGCATATGGCTAGAGGAGGGACAAGTCTTTGACTTTGGCTATTCCTACATGCGCAGACACACACACACACACACACACACACACACACACACACACACACACACACAGACTCGATCTCATCCCCACCTCTGCTTGCCTTTAGCCAGAGGAGGTCTTCAAGATCTTGGCCTTCCCTCTTTTCTGTCACCATTCTAGTATTATCCCTGGATGATCTGTCAACAGCATTTGCATTGAAATGGAGGGGACAGATGGATATAGATTCACTGAACTTAAGAGGAAGTGCTTGAACACCTCATTCTTGTGGTGAAAAGTACTTCCAACGAGCAGGACCTCAGAAGTATGACTTTTTCATATATTTTCTATTATTTCAAGTATACTTCACCCTGAACTTGTTGGAGAGCATGCCAGACTTCTGGGGGGATGTTTTCTACCAACTGATTATTGTAGAACCATAATAAACAAACCTTTCTAAAAGCTACTTAAAGCTGGCTAACTGAAAGGATTCCGACCTCGTAATTTTTGAGGGAAGCCCATTGTTGGAGACTCACAATGATAGCATTAGGTGTCCCTAGAATTCTCAGAGGCAGATCTAGTAGCCATGCTGCCTCTGGAAACATAACTCATCAGTGAAATTTAGAGGTGGAATAAAGGCCTTCAGAAATCACAGTGAGTACAATAAGGAACTGAAAATGTGTTGCATATAGTTTTTTTTAATGAGATTGTTTTTAGAAATATTTTTGATCTGTGTTCAAATCTCAATACTGCTGTTCATTACCTGTGTGATCTCAGGCAAGTCACTTAATACCTCTAGTTCTCGGGTTCCTCATCTGTAAAGTGAGAAAATTTGAATAACTGACTCCTTTAGGTCCCTGCTAATTCTAAATTTATATTCCTAGATGAACAAAACTATTCCATTTGTGTACCTTCTGCTGTTTTTCTGTATTTAAACAAATATATGTGTATACATATATACACATATATGTGCATGTACTTATGTATGTATATGTGTGTTTATTGTACGTGTGTTTGTGTGATGGAATTCTTACTAAAATAAAGAATAGAGGTGATCATAAAAGACAATTTCAATTGCATAAATTACAAAAGCAAATTCAATGGTTTTAGAAGGAGAAAAAACAATTAGGGTAAAATCTTCATGGCAAATTTATCTGTTAAAGGTTTAATACTGAAGACATAAGGACCTGATGCAAATATATAAGAACAAGGGCTCTCTGCCAATGAATAAGTAGATAAAAGTTATAAAAAGGAATTTTCAAATTTAATAGAAAGTATTAGGTGCCACATGAAAATGGTGATGCAAATCAGGAATAATTTATAAACAAGTTAATTCCAAGGTTTCATATAATTTCCATAAGATTAGTAAAGGTGATAAATAAGGATGATTATTGGAGAAACTAAGAGAGAATAGGTACACAACCATGCTATTGGAAGAGCTACAAATTATTTCAACCATTCCAGAGAATAATATGAATTATTCCTCTGAAGGCTGGATTTTTTTTTTTTTAGAAATTGTATGGTACCATAATCTTTTTTCTTTTCCCTTTGCTTTGTTGAACCTGTGTTTTGATAGATTTGAGAAGCTCTCTGGTAAAGGAAATCTCTTTACCTAATCTGCACCTGTTTTTGCCATATATCTTAGAATAACCTGAGACACCAAAACTTTTAATGATATTTGGTATTAATGATAATTACCGGACCCTATAAATCAGAAATTATAATAGGGCTGAAGAACAAGCCACATCTTCATAATATATGCTCCTGTCTCTTCTTTTCCATGCACAATTTCCTAACATATCTTTCCATTATGCAAATTCATATTCACACAATGACTCCAATATAGAAAGTATTAAAAAGTAGTTCAATCATTATTAAGCTTGGATTCTCTGTCTTTTAGGGTCATTGACAATGCTTTTTCAACAATTAAATTTAATTTCTGGGAAATGAAGCAAATCTGTTAGAAATATATTGGAACTTCTTTCTATAGGTGGAGAATAGAATAGTAGGTGGATTTTCTTCCCATTGAGGGAAGGGGAAGGATTTGTTGAAAAGAGTGTTAACTTGGAGTCAGAAGAACCCTGGATTCAAATATTAACTCTCATATTTACTATGTAATTTTTTAAATTACCATTAAAGTTCACCCAAATTTCTTTCAAGCCACTTTAAATGTATCCTGTGTTTGACTAGTAAAAATAAGCAAACTATTAAGGCTCATATGGAATAGTTTAGAAAAGATTCTAATTCAGGAAATACCAAGAATCTGGTATAACTTTCTGGAACCAAACAGATGAAAGATTCCTTGGATGTCACATTATTAGTTGCTAAAATACCCACAAAGGTTCAGTGTAGAGTAATTCTTCTTACAAGCTGTTTGTATGGCATATCAGTAATACCATGATATTGAGCAGATTAAAGCTATGCCAGGCTGAGAGAGTAGACCAGTTATGTCAGATTTGCTTGTAGGACAAATGCATACGTTCCTCTTCATATTTTATTGCTATTATTATTTTTTTATTCAAACAGTCAATATGATCTCAGAAGTTTTAGTTCTGTTTAACATCTTTATTGACAACTTGAATAAAGGCATGAACTTTTCAGGTGAAATAAAATTGGAAGGGATAGATAACAAAATGGATGATAGAGTTGAGAACAAAAATATCTGTGGACTAAGTCTAATAAGACAAAATGTAAAAATAAATACACTTGGCTAAAAATGGCATCTCCACCAGTACAAGACTGGAGAGGCATGGTTGTTCTGAAAAAAGCCTTGGGGGAATTAATATGATGAGGCAGCTGGCAAAAAGAAAAAAAAAAACCTAATGAAATTTCCTGCTGCATTATCAAAAACATAGTTTTCAGGGATGCAAGGGTGAAGGTGATGCCATACTCTGCCGTCATTAGAACATATATGAAGAATTCTGTTCAATTCTGGGTGCTACTATTTAAGAAAGACTGATAAGATGGAGAGTATCCATAAGGGGGTAATCAATACAGTGAATTGAATTCATGATATATGAATCGATATCTGTGTTACTTGAAATAACTTGGTATATTTAGCCCGGAGAAGAGACTTAGGGATGATAGCATAGCTGTCTTGAAGCATTTGAATGGTTTCCATACTTCCACTTTGTATCTTCTGCCTTGCCAGATTTCAACTCCATGGAATAAGATGCTCCTCCTAGGATAAACTCATCACTTTTAAACTGACCACCACGCAGCTAACTCAAGCCTTGATTGATTCCATTTCCTTTAGCTTGCTCTCCCCTCTGAAGGACTGGAGGGTCGAGTAGCAAACTCCTCCAAACTGTTCCCCTTGAGGAGAGCAGAAACTGAACTTTCAGGTCACTCCACTTTACCTGTCCTGCCTTTCCTAGTTCCAAGTCCACAGTACAAGGTACCCCTGTGCTGGATACTCTCTAGTTTCCCATTCTCCTCCAATCTCCACGTTCCTGCCTCCTTTTGTGTGTCACCTCCCCCTTTATATTTTAAGTTCATTGAGAACAGGGACTGCCTTTATTTTTATTAATTTTATTCCCAGAATTTTAGTACAGTTTGGTACAGTACCTGACACATAATGTTGTTGTTGTCTTGTAATTTTCACTCGTATTCCACTATTCATGACCCCATGTGGGTTTTTTTTTTTGGCAAAAGATAATGGTTTGGCATTTCTTTCTCAAGTTCATTTTACTTATGAGGAAACTGAGGCAAATAGGGTTAAGTGGCTTGCCCAGGGTTACATCATAGGAACTTAATAAAGATTGATTAGATTGGATTGAAAGAGACATTAGATTTTTTCTATTTAGCCCCAAAGAGCAGAATCAAGGACATTGTGTGGAAGTTGAAAAAGGAAAATTTAAGCTAAATTTAAAGAAAAGCTTCCAAACAAAGCTGTCCAAAAAATAAAGTGCAATGTCCTTCTTCTAGAGGAAGTCAATTCCCCCCTCTTGGAGGTCTTCAAACAAAAGCTCAGTTACCATTTGTGCAGTGTGCCATAGTAAGGATTGCCTTCATGTACAGGTTGGAGTAGTTGACAGTTACATTGCTTTTCCAACTCTCAAATTCTATGATTCTGTGAAATTATAAGCCTTTGTGGGGAAGGGATAATGTTTTAAATGTCTTTCTGGTGTCCAGTGGAGTACCTACCACAATACTGCATGCTCAGTAAATATATAAATTACTGGTAGAAAGAGCACCCCATTTATTTGAACGTGTGAAGTCCAAATAGTCTGATTTAATTTATGAGGTTTATATTCTATTTTGCATGCAACATACTTTAACTTAGCAACCAGAATTTCCCTTGGATTTCTGGTTTTTGTTTTATCACATTAAAACTTTAACACAATAAACTTTAAAGACATTAAAACTTTTATCACATTAAAACAGTAACATTCACACATACTCATTCTTCAATGTTGCCTCTCTGCTGTTGTTCTGTCATTTCAGTGATGTCCAGCTCTTGGTGACCCCATTCAGGGTTTTCTTGGCAAAGGTATTGGAATGGTTTGCCATTTCCTTTTCCAGTTCATTTTACAGATGAAGAACTAAAGAAAACAGGGTTAAGAGACTTCCCCAAGGTCACATAGCTAGAAAATATCTGAGTTCAGATTTGAACTTAAAGTCTTCCTGACTCCAGGTACAGTGCTCTAGCCACTGCACCCTATAGCTCCCAAAAATTTTGCCTCTACCTCAAAGATATTTTCTAACTCATTTGGAAATGACTGTTCAATTTCTTCCATAAATGTGTTTCCTTTTTTAACCCATCCAGTCATTACAGACTGTGTTAGAAATAGTGTGGGTCTTAAAATCAGGGGAGGGCTGAGATCAAATTCTTTATTATCCATGTAATCCTGTATACATAGATACATACATACATAAACATAGGCAGCTAGGTGACTCAGTGGATAAAGTACCCATTCTAGAGTCAGGAATACCTGAGTTCAAATCCAGCCTCAGACATTTACTTGCTGTGTGACCTTGGGGAAGTCTCTTAACCCTGTTTTCTTTAGTTCTTCATCTGTAAAACAAACTGGAAAAGGAAATGGCAAACTATTCCAATACCTTTGCAAGTCATGTTACTTCTGTTTGCTTAGGAGTCTGATAGGGAGTTTAGTGGATAGAGCCCTGAGTCTGGAGTCAGGGAGACTTGGATTCAAATCTAACCTCAGACATATATTAACTACGACACTGGATAAGCCACATAACCTTTATTTGCCTTAGTCCACTGGAGAAGAAAATGTCAAACTCCAGTGTCTTTGGCAAGAAAACACTTAGATAGCACTGACATGGTATGGTCCAAGGTGTTCCAAAGAGTCAGACACAACTGAACAACTGAAAAACAGCCTTAGAAAAGGCTCTGAGACTCACTTTCTTCATTTGTAAGATTGGAAATAACTGTAGTGATAATATAAATGAACAAACCCAACCAAACAAAAAACCTGAAGCCTCTATAATTACAATGATCAAGCTTATCTCTAAAGTAGAACTGAGAAAATGTACCTCTCTGCCTTCTTTGCGGAAGTGGAAAATTATGAGATTATGAAATTATTATTATTATAGTTATTAATTATGAAATTATCTATATTCTTAGTCTTGGTTTTCAAGCTTGTTCTGCAGACCATCTCCCCCACCCCCTTTTGTTTCATCCTTTGTTACAACAGAAGTCTCTTAGAGTTTGGGAGTGAGACATATATAGAAACCAAGATGATGTAAAAACAAAACATAATTAAAATTGTAAAATGCAAATTTTATAACCTACCAATTAGAATTATTAGAAGGATCAAGTGTAATAATGTATGTAAAGAATGCCATAAACTTTAAAGTACTATAGAAATATTTATATTTGCTATTATTATTATTAACTTGCTTCATCAATATATCTTCCATAATGGAGATATCTTAATTGCTAGGCATTTGAATATTTTGTAGCTAATGGTAGAATGGTATCCCTCACTGCTTTTCTTGTCAAATATGTCCTTGAGATGTTACATGGTTTGTTTTTTAAAAATAAAAGCAGTTAATTTTTATTTTCAGTGTTTCAATTTTTCTTCTCACATGGATACCAGTTAAGACAGATTTTATGTCTTGCAACATATGCCTATGCAGCAAAAAACCTGATTAAAAAAAAGAAAGCATTTTAATGTATTTGGTAAGGAGGCAGAGTAAGCATTGGTTCTGGACTCCAATATCAGATGACAAAGGTGTTTCCTATAATTTATTGTCAGTAATAATCAAATATATAATAGGCATGGAAAATAGGAAGTGGTAAACCTGAAAGATCTAAAATTCAACTAGTAACTGACAAAGCAATAGCTTCTCCTTCCTAACCAGGTTACTGGAAGCCCCCAGAACATAGAAGCACCAGATCTTGCCTGCCTTGTCTGCCTCTCCTCTATTTCAGGACACAGAAACACCAACAACTTGGGGAAGGGTTACTCTGAGAAGAATGTTTTAATCACCTGCTTTCATCAGGCAAGACTCTCTCATCCACTGATAGTCTGCTGGACACCTCCCCTGCTGGTTAGCATCCTTACAGCTCCTCTGACTGTCACCAGTGAGAAGAGTTAAAGTATGCTACCCATGAGGAAAGATGTCCAGACAGAGTAACAGGTACAGTGACAGGTACAGTGACAGTGTACTTCTGAATAAAGAACAAAGCCCTTTCCAAAACCTCTGCTGTCCATTTTGACCACCCTCAGTAATACCCCAATCTTTACCTGACTTTTCTCCTGTGCCCTCTCGAATTCCCAAACTAGACTGAACAATCTCACTGTCATTTAGACCTTTTCCTTTAATAGTGTTTCTCTCTTCTAGCACTGTTTGAGACCTGGTTCCAATAAATAGCCCTGTGCCCTGGTCATCTTTTTTAAGTATTGGTTTCACCTTTTCTGATACCCCAATCCCTAATACCCGGATCTTAGTGAGGAAATCAGAATAGTAATTGCCTTTTCCAAACTATCCCTCTACCACTTTCAATCAACAATCTCTCCTCTTTTATCATTTATCCCACATTCTAGCTGCTGGTAGCCATTATATTCCTGCCACCAGTATATTTCTTTCACCTTTCTCAGCCAACTCAGAGTCTAGTCCATAGTCTCCCTCTATATTTTAACTCCTTTTATCATAGTAGGGGATTTCAATACACATGTTCATGTTTCTTAAATGCCTTAACTTTCCAGTTACTTAATCTATTCAACTCCCACTAGAAAATCCTTCTGTCTACTTCTACTACACAGAGGTTGGTCATATCTTTTATCTCTTTAATCACTCACATGTGTTCCACAGCCATTCTTAAGCTCTGAAATTCAATCTCATCAAAATATTTTGTCACCCCATCTGTTATTATTCCTAGATCTACATAAAAAGGAAAAAGACCTATATATGCAAAAAGTATTTGTAGCAGCCCTTTTCAGAATGACAAAAAAATTGGAAACTGAGAGGATGCCCATCAATTGGGCAATGGCATAACAAGCTTGGGTAAATGATTTCAATGGAATACTATTTTGTAATAAGAAACAATTAACAGGACAGTTTCAGAAAAACCTGGAAAGACTTGTACAAACTGATACAAAGTGAGATAACCAGAACCAGGAAAAATTGTACATAGTATCAGCAACATTGTGTGATGAATGCTCAGCTCTTCTCAGCAACACAATGATCCAAGACAAGTACAAAGGACTCCTAAAAAAGATGTAATCTGCATCTAGAAAAAGAACTGATAGACTCTCAATGCAGATTGAGGTATACTATTTTTCACTTGCTTTATTCCTTTTCATGGTTTTCATGGATAAAAACCATTTGATCTGTTTCTGCTTTTACATCCATGACCAAAATGGAAATATGCTTTACATGTTAGCATATGTATAAACTACATCAAATTGTGAACCATTTTAGGGAGGAGAGTGGAGGGGAAAGAGGCAGGAAGAAAAATTTTGAACTAAAAATCTTGTAAAAATGAATGTTAAGAAGTATCTTGACATGGAATCGGAATAAAACGAAACAGTATTAAAAAAAAAAAACACTGGAAAAACTATTCCTAGATTGATTCTTTGCTATTGCTGTAATCTATATTTCTTCCTATTTTTACTGTTTTTCAATGTCTTCAGCTCTGCTCTAGCTCCATTTTTTCCCATATTCTTAAGTCCCACTCCAGTGTCACACCGATCTAAATGACACTGTTCTCTAGCCTCAAGTCTCTTTCTCTCTGTTCTTATCACCAACCCACAATGCCAAACTAAAAACCTGAATTACTCCCACTGTCCATTTCCTTTACACCTACTCATAAAATGCTGAATAAAGCTAGGGTAACCAGTGACTGAGTCCACTATTATCAACTGGCCCCCACTACAGCGAAGAAAATCTTTTACTCCTTCGTAAAAAATTATCTGTTTCACATATTAGAAGTCTTAGCGACACCTCATACTCTATAGGTCTAAAACAGAATTCATTATCTTTCCTGAAGAGGCTCATCCCTCTTCCAAACTTGCCCATATTTCTTGAAGGCACCGACATTCTTCATTTTCCCTGGTTTGTAATTTCACAACATCATAAACATCTCATTCTCCACAAATACTCAGTAAGTTGAAAAATTTTGCTATTCCTATCTCCACAACATCTTTTATGTTGTCTTCCCCCCCTTTTTTTCCACAACCACCACTTTCATTCAAATGTGCATCCATTCTTTCCTGAATTACTGCAAAAGGCTTCTAATCAATCTCTCTGCCTCTAGTCTTTCCCCACTTCAATCCATCTCCCTCAGCTGTCACAGTGATTTTCCTAAAGCATAAATCTGATCATGCTTCTTTTCTTCTTAATATACTCCAGTGGCCCTGTGTTACTTCCAGAATCAAATATAAAGTTCTCTTTAGGGATATTTAAAGCCTTTCAGAAGGTAACCTCTTTCTTCATTCTACTCTTCTTACACATTACTCCCCTCCTACCACTCCAAAACCTAGCTATAATGGAGTACAAGGCACTCCATCTTTCATCTCTGCCTTTGCACTGATCATCATTTTTCTTCCCTAGAAAGTTCTCCCTCCTCATCTTTACACCTTTAAATTTCTGACTTTCTTCCCAGTTCAACACAAACTTTACTCTGGGGGCCATTTACAGTTCAGCAGCTGGTCACCCTTTATCCTATAAGGTTATTTGTTATCTAGTTCATATGTATCTTGCATACATCTACACACAAACATACACACCTTGTATCATTGTGATTATTAAAATTTAAGTTTCTAGAGGGCATGGATTCTTCCTACTTTAATTTTTTTTATGCCTCAAATTTAGTGCAATGCCTGATATGTGTCCAGGGATTAATCAGTATTTCTTGGTTATTTAAGAATAATTACTATTTCAGTACTTACCTCACAAGATCATTGTGAAAATCAAATGAGATAAGGTTTGTAAAATGCTTTATAGGCCTAATCCCAAGTTGGTCAAAAGTTAACAATTCACTAATAATGAAGTAAGTTTAATATTCATCCATCTATCAATCTATAAGATCAATCTTATCTGCTACATGTCAAATACTTTGTTAAGTGTCAGTGATAACAAAAGAAAGAATAAAAGAACAAAAGGAAGGAAGGAAGGAAGGAAGGAAGGAAGGAAGGAAGGAAGGAAGGAAGGAAGGAAGGAAGGAAGGAAGGAAGGAAGGAAAAGAAAGGAAGGAAGGAAGGAAGGAAGGAAGGAAGGAAGGAAGGAAGGAAGGAAGGAAGGAAGGAAGGAAGGAAGAAAGGAAGGAGAATTCTCCTCTCTAAGTAACTTTTACTCTAGCCAGGAGAGATATGTATGTATTAATCTATACAAAATAGATGCAAAACAAATTTGTGTGGTCAAGAAAATGTTAATTATTACCAACAAGGGCAGCAGTCTTCATGTAGAAGATGGCAGTTGATCTTAGTAACTAAGGATTCTAAACTGTAGAAGTGAGGAAGAAGAGCATATGAGACATTGGGGATAGTCAATTCCAAAAGTACCGGGAGGATTGAACAGTACCAAGTTTTATTTCCCCTGATTTGTCGAGAGTATGAAAACAGAATCAGAATTTTAGAGTTGGAAAGAAACGTAGACATCCAATCCAAGGAAGAAATTGAGGCTCATAAAGAGAAAATGAATTTTTCTAGATCACTCAACTAGCCAGCAGAGTTGAGATCACAGCTCAGGTTTTCCTGAGTGTTAGTTCAGCTCTCTTCTGAGTATATATGATATGGATTATTTTTGTTTTCTTCATAGGACTATACTTAAAAATATAAATGATACCAAACAGTCTTGAGCCATTCTTTTGGAATTTGAAAAATAGGAGGATATAAGCTCAAGAAGAGCTTTTCTATCTTTGTAATTGTCCTCATATGGTATTTCTAGCCAAATATCACACATGATTAGATGCTTCATAAATACTAAGGATAAAGATGATACTTAGTCCAGCCATCTGTTAATACAAAATAATGAGAAAGTCAGAGAAGAGAGGCTGAAGGCATTTCTCATTTGAAGTGTGATTCTTCTGTTATTCCACTGTTCTTTAAAATACCTGATTGACATTCTGTCACAGAATTATTCCTAAGTGCTATTGGACAAATGAAGAAACAATATTGCATTTTTCAGGCTACTAAGATTTTCTGTGAGTGTACCAGAATGTAATATGACCTAGACTAGGAATCAAAAATCCTTGGATTAATCCCCACCTTTGTCACGTCATGGTTATGCGACCTTTGACACGTCACTTTAACTAAATAAATGCTTTTGTCTTATTTTGTATATGTAGATAGATAGATGGATAGATATAGATGGAGAAATAAATACAGAGATATACTATTCACTTTACCTATAGTGTTGAAGAAAGCACTTACAGCATGGCATATTGTATGTGGCAATAGGCTTAGAATCAGGAAAACAGGTTCAAATCCTGCCACCAACATTATGAGGTCACTAACTCATGAGATCATGGGAAAGTGATATAGCATCTCTAAACTTCAATACCCTTATCTATAAAATAAGGATAAAAAATGTCTCAAGGGTTTTTGTGATGGTCAAATGGGGGAATATATGTAAAGCGATTTGCAAACTTTAAGAAACTGTAGGCATAACAGCTATTATTATTAGTATTAAATAAATGTTTCCAGTAAAACATACACATATACACAGAGAATATCACAGTTCACATCCTTATTTGTATCTGCAGAACAGAAATATTACTTAGTTCAGAGAAGAAAATTAACAAATCTGAGAGACAGGACCATACTTTAACCAAGGTACCTAAGAGGCTGTTTTTTTTTTTTGTTTGTTTGTTTTTTATACAAAGATTTCTGGAAAACTGTCTGGTTGTTTCAAAGTCTTGGATTATTTTATTTGCAAGTCCTATAACTGCTGGATTCCTACAAGTGATCCAGCAAACAAGTCTATTGACCTCATATTGCTATAAAAATAAATATAAAAATATGCCAGAAAATCTGTTTGAATTGAGGAAGCTTGGAGTGGGGGAAATTGAATGGGGAGAGTATGGTTCAGAATAGTAGCTGACATAACAAATAAATAAGAAGAAGAGGCTGCTCAAACAGATATATCTGTTCAGTTGTTGCAATTGGGGATGATGAATGAAGACAGATTAATCGAACAAGCCCTGGATCAGTTTATTAATAACCATGAGCAGACATAAGAAGAGTGTTTGAATACTTTCACTCGTCTTTCAAAAATTTGTTAGGTGGTCAAGACTAGACCCCCTGGAACAAACTCTTCAGCAAACAGTTTTGCCCCAGTTGTTTATCCTCATGCTCAGCACATCAGGAATGAGCCCCTTTGTCTTCATCCTATACCAGAAGAGCACATCATGAGTCATGAAAACCAGAAATTTGGCATCTCCTTTCAAGGTGACCTAAATTGAGAGGAAAGGTGAAGGTAGACTATTTCTTAGATTTGGAATATTTTGACATGAATGAAGAAACTGACCACAAGTTGAGCAGAGAGTTTACTGCTGCTTCTAGGAGAGGTAGAAGAGGAGGTACATTTCTCTGTCTCAGGCTACATTCCTTCTTTCCAATAGCATTCTCATCCTGAAACGAAGACTTGACCAACAGGACAGATGGTGTGAGGGTATTTGAAGGAGATAGCTGGGGATGAAGCTCAGCCATTCTTATTTGATGATTTTGACTACAATAGCATGTTGCTGACTGAAAACAATTACAGAAATGCTCTGTCAAAGCAGACCAAAAAACCAAAAAACTGATCTGGAATAATATTTTCTCGTTTCTTGTTTCTCTTATTCTTATCAAATAATTTTAAAATAAAAGGCAAACTAAATGCTGCATGTTATAAACATAAAAATTGTTTGAATTATTCATATAATTTTACCCAACAATCCCTTTATTGTTCATATATAACAAGGAGTCCAAAGATCAAAGGAAATTTTCCATACAGGAAAAATTTTGCCCTAGAAAGGAAAAACAAAAACAAAACAAAATGAGTGTCACTCTTTTGAGAAATCAGTTTATTAATAACCATGAGCAATGGTTGAACAAAAATTTATCAGAGAAGGTAATCAAATATTACTGCTGCATAAGACATGAGGAATATGACTAATTTAGAGAATTATATGAATACTTTTTTAAATGATGCAAGAATAATAAAGATAATCAACAGAACATATATATGTATGTATATACATATGAGTATATAAGTGTATATATATGTGTATATATGTATATACATATACATACACACACACACATATATATATATTTATATATATATGAGAGTGAGAGGTTAATCATGAGTGGAGGGAAACTGGGGCTCTGAAATCACAAAGCACACATCTCCAACGATTGAACCAGAACACACATCTCTCTTGAAATCGTCCAGACAACAGGTCTAGTACTAAGGAGGTTCTACAGGATGGCCTATAGAATAGGTCATCCCCAGTCTAATAGGGAAATAGCTCCTCTAATTGCCCAAATTACATGCACTGAAAGACAACAGGATCTAGACCAATATTATATCCCATCTTGAGTCCAGATGACTGAAAATGAAGCATATCTTCTCCTGCCCCTTTTCTTTTAGCAGAAAGATAGTGCCCTATCAGTGCAGAAAAAGGCAAATATTATCAGAAATTCTTGTCATTTTTATCTTAGCTGTACTCTGTTATAGTAGTATTGGGACGTGATAGTGATATGACAAAAAATGATAAAACATTTTTCTTAGAAAAGAAACATTTGAGAAGATTTTTTTTTAATTCTCTGTTTTCATACTCAAAATCCAGTAAATATAGTATGGTGGTACCTCTACAATTTCAAAGTGTTCATGTTTTCCCAGAGAGTAGATCATTCCTTCATTCAACTCATCTTCGCAAAGCTTTGTAAGGGGGGGAGGAGCCAAGATGGTGGAGTAGAAAGACGCACATATGCTGGCTCCGAACCCACAGCCCATAAATTTCCTGTAAAAAGAACTCCCCACAAATTCTGGAGCAGTGGAAGCTGTTCAGCAATGCAGTAGAGGAGATTTCTGTTCCAGAGAGCCCTGAAAAACTGACCCCAAAGGTCCATCACACACCAGACAGTGGAGCCCAGCCCTGCCCTGGCTGCGTAGCCCGAGAGGAGCAGATTCAAGTAGGCTTCAGGGACTGAACCTCCGGGGGCTGCGAAGGTCCCTCCACCCACAGGCGCACAGGTCAGTGAGAGAGACTTCTGGGCTGGCCAAGAGGGGAGTGGGGTGTCTCCATGACTCGGGCCCCCTCAGGAGGAAGTGGCAGAGGCACCAGCGGCCAGGAGCTCCCAGAGCTGGCAGGACCTCAGATCCATTACTGAAGATCTCCATATAAACCCCCTGAGGGAACTGAGCCCTGTGAGGCAGCCCTGCCCCCACTTGAGAACCTGAATTTAATCTTACCCTGAATAGCAGCCCTGCCCCCTGCTGAAAGCCCTGAGGCTAGGGAGCAGTTTTTGAATCTCAGACCCCAAGCACTAGCTGGGTGGATCTAGGCAGGGGTGGAGAGGAATCTCAGAAGTCAAGTAACTGGCTGGGAAAATGCCCAGAAAAGGGAAAAAAAATAAGACCATAGAAGGCTACTTTCTTGGTGAACAGATGTTTCCTCCTTTCCTTTCTGATGAGGAAGAACAATGCTTACTTACCATCAGGGAAAGACATAGAAGTCAAGGCCTCTGTATCCCAAACATCCAAAATAGATATCCAATGGGCTCAGGCCATGGAAGAGCTCAAAAAAGATTTTGAAAATCAAGTTAGACAGGTGGAGGAAAAACTGGGAAGAGAAATGAGAGAGATGTAAGAAAAGCATGAACAATGGGTCAATACCTTGCTAAAGGAGACTCAAAAAATGCTGAAGAAAACAACACCTTGAAAAGTAGGCTAACTCAACTGGCAAAAGAAGTTCAAAAAGCCAATGAGGAGAAGAATGCTTTCAAAAGCAGAATTAGCCAAATGGAATAAGAAGTTCAAAAGCTCACTGAAGAAAATAGTTCTCTCCAAATTAGAATGGAACAGATGGAGGCTAATGGCTTTCTGAGAAACCAAGAAACCACCAAACAAAAACAAAACAATAACAAAAATTGAAGTTAATGTGAACTATCTCATTGGCAAAGCTTTGTAAGGCTTAAATGAAAACTGAACTTTGTCAAAGAAATGTATGGTTTGATGAAGACTAAATTAAAATAAAGGGTGGCTAGTACACAGGATTAATGGAAATCTCTTTTTTTTTTTGAGCATGGTATAAAGAAAACAGTTCTGACCTTCGAGTCACAGAATCACAGAATATCAAAGTTAGAAGTAAAAACTGAGCACCTCTACTGCAATGTGAACCTGTGCAGGTATCCTCTTTACAGCATTCTTGACTAGCGGCTAAATGCTTGCTTGAAACCTCTAGTATTGGAGACCACCTGAACCAGCCCTATATACTTTGGGGCAGCTCAACTTTTTAGGAGGAAGTTGCATATACCAAGCATATATTTGTTCTGTGGAATGTTCACTCTGTGTTCTTAGGTTAGCTTTCTACAACCAAGCATTATAGGCTTAATCTCAGTGTGACAGTCTTTAGAGATTTTGGAGAAGAAATCCTCATTCCTTCGTCATATGAGAAACTGCAAAACAGATAGCAGTGTTTTTTCTCTGGGGGTTACCCCATGTAGTCATAGACCCCAACTTTCTCATAAATCTTTGCTATTCAAAAATCAGTTCACAGCTATTCAGCAGAGCAGCAGCCCTTCTTGCTCCACAGCTGTCAGCTATAATTCCCATTCCCCATTAATCTCATCAAGGAGTCCTGCACTTGGCATTAATAATAGCATTACTTATTCCTTTGTGGGAATCTTTCAACGTGAAAAAGTGGAGATCCTTCCTAATGAACAAATAAATAGGAACACCCCAATCTATATTGCTTTAATCAACACAGGACATTTAATCACTAATGCTGCAAAGAACTAAGTTTCAATGCACACTACAAACACAGTCTTTGATGCCAAATGTCTGATTAGTCATAGATTTGATGATGCAGTCGTACAGTCAGGTGCAAATCATTGGCCTTTCACAGTGGTGAAAGATGAAGACAGGCCTAAAGTCCCATTAGAGTACAAAGAGAAGACTGTAAGTTTCTATCCAGAAGAAGTATATTCTATCATCTTGACTAATATGAAAGAAATGACTGTAGTTTATTTGGGAATATTATCACAAATGCTCTCATCACATTATCAGCCTACCTCAATGATTCCCAGTTTCAGGCAACCAAAGATGCTAGAACCATCACTGGACTCAATGTGTTCCAAATCATTGATGAGCTAGGTTCTGCTGTTAATGTTTATGGCTTAAACCAAAAAAAAAGTTGGTACTGAAAGAAATGTGGTGATCTTTGACCTTGGAAGTGGTAATTTTGATGTTTTCATTCTTTCATTGACAATGGCTTCTTTGAAATCAAGTCTATATCTGGGGACATATACTTGGATAGAGAGGACTCTGACACCCACATGGTCAACCATATCATTACTAAGTTCAAGCAAAGTACAAGATGGACATCGGTGAGAACAAGAAGGCTGTCTGCCATCTGCATTTTGCTTGTGAACATGCATCTTGCATTCTCTCTTCCAATACCCAGATCATTACTGGAATTGTTGTTGCTGTGGTTTGATCTTCACTTATAAGTTAGAGGGCTGTCTACTCCAAGCATGTGAAGAATTCCTCTAGTTGAATGGGCATATGAGAAAAAAATGTTCCTATGGCCATGAAGGTGGTTGAAGCAGGACTGTGGAGTGCTTAAAGCTTGGTTAGACATTGAGAGTGAAGATATCGAATTCTATACCTCCATCACCATGCCCATTTTGAAGAGCTGAATACTGTCCTCTTATGTGGAATACTGGATCTTGTGGAAAAGGCACTAAGAGACGTCAAGCTAGATAATTCATGGACACATAACATTGCCTCCATTATCCCAAATCCAGGATCTTCTGCAGGACTTCAATGTCAAGGAATTCCAAAGGAATTCAATCATGATGAGGCTGTGGTCTACGGTGTAGCTGTCCAAGCTGCCATGATGTTTGGAGATAAATCTGAGAATGTGTAGGACTTGTGACTGTTAGCTGTCACCGCTTCCCTTGGAATTGAAACTGCTGATGGAGTTATGACAGTTTTGATCAAATGCAGTAACACTATCCCCACCAGCAGATTCTGACCTTTACTACCTACTCTGAAAACCAGCCTAATGTTTATGAAGGTGAGAATGAAAGTTTGAGCTCCCAGAAATTCTCCTGACCCCAGGTGTGTTTCTCAGATTGAAATAACATTTGCGCTGATGCAAATGCCAACCTCAGTGTGTCTGCTGCTGATCAAAGCACAGGCAGGGAGAAAAAGATGAGAACACCTTGGTCATCTGAGCAAAGAAGATATCGAGTGTCAGCTCCAAGAGGCTACAAAATATACAGCTGAAAATGAGAAGCAGAGACAAGATGTCTTCCAAGAATTCTCTTGAATCTTATGCTTTCAACATGAAGACTATGGCAGAAGATGAGAAACTCCAAGGTAAAATTAGTGATGAAGACAAAGAGAAGATCCTTGACCAATATAATGAAATAACCAACTGATTGCATAAGATCAGATTGCTGAGAAGGAAGAATTTGAGTATCAGCTGAAAGAATGAAAGTCTGCAACCCCTTCATTACTAAGTTGTACCAGAGTGTAGGAGCACTTCGGAGGACATACCTGATAGGTTTCCAAGGGATGGAGCAACCCCATTAGGAGGTGCTTATTCCAGACCCATCATTGAAGAGGCTGACTAAACGCACCAAAAGAAAAAGCATTTCACACAGCTTTCTAAAAACTGAATGACTCAAATTTATAGCCAAGGCAGTAGCAGTTTAAAAGTTCCACTTAAAGTGCTGTGTAAATCTATACATTCTGAATACTTTAATGTGTGCAGAGAGAAAGAAGTGAATAAATCACTCTTTATCAGTACTGTAAACAAGTAAAAGTGAAATTTTTGTCCTAGAAAACAAAATCTATTTAAAATTGGCACCATAAAGAAAATCAGTCCGTAGTCCTAAGCTTGAGGCCATGCTTTGATATTTAATATTTATACAGCCCTCAACAAATCAGTTAACCAGTGTGAACTATAGTTATCTCACCTACATAATGGATATAATGATACTTAGATTGTCTATCATGTAGATTCATCGAAAGAAAGTCACTTTGTAAGCTTTAAAGTACAGTTGAAATATAAGCTGCAGGAGCTATTTTCTCAGGACACCTTTTTTTTTCATGGAAAGAGTCTTTAGACCTGTTCTATATTCCAGGAAACAGAACAGCAAGTTTGGCCTTCAGGCTCTGAAGTGGTCCTTATTGTTATCTTAATATAAAATGATAGAAATACTATTAATTGACATAGCTAGTGTATGCTCTTTTAAAAATATTACAAAATCATTGACCTAATTTATCAACCTGAAAATTATAGGCTGGACTTTCAAAATGAAGGATCAGACTAATCTCTTTTTCCTAAGGTCCCTTTCACCAAAGTTCCTTTAAGTCTGTGATACTTTTCTCACCACAAGTCATAATGAGAAAAGAAAATTGAATTAAATATGAACATATATACACTTATGCAAACTTGAAATAAAAAATATTTTTTCCTTAGATTCAATGGTCAAATTAATTAAGGACCACACACCAAAAATATGTCAAATATTTCTTTTCTTAGAATGAAATAAATTTTCCCAAACTTTCAAAAATCAATAACAAATTAATGTCAGATTTTATTTAGTATCTGTAAGTGAGGATTGATGAGAAAAAATGTTTACCATTTTCATATCATGGTCTTTTAAAAGAGGATTAAAAATTTTAGATGATAAAGGATGAAGGTCTTAAGGCAGGACAGGAAATTGGAAGATGAATTCATTTATGTATTAAATCACTAGCAAATCATTTTTTCTCTTCTCCTTTTTTTGTTCTTCATTTCCAATCTATAACCTAGTTCTGTTGATTCTGCCTCCACAATATCTCTCATCTGGATATTGTTCACCATTCACACAGTTATAATCCCAGTTCAAAATTTACCTGAATCACTGCAAAACCCTCCCAGCTGCTTTCCATGCCTCCATTTCCTTCCTTCTACAGCCTATTACAATCCCATCCAATTCAACGTCAACATAATCATACTAAGGCATAGGTGGGACTATGTTTCCCCTCTTCTCAAAAATGTTCAATGGCTCTATATCTCTTTTATAATTTAAGAATAAGGTCCAAACTCCTTAGTCTGAAATTTAAGGCCAAATACAATCTACTTCTATTCTTTCTTTCCAGTTTTTTTATTCTTCTTCTTTGTATACTCTATATTCTATTTGAACTGAATTATTAGTCATTTTCTTAACTCAATATGCTATCTTATAACCCCTAAAAATTCATCCAAATGTTCTTCTATTTTTCTTTTTTTAAATTATCTTCCTTTGGAATTGGAGCCTAGATGGCAGAGTGGAAAGATGGACCTGCTCTAGCTCTACATCCATTGCTCATAAAATACCTGAAAAGTAGAATGGGTCAAATGGAAAAAAGAAGTGCAAAAGCCCACTGAAGGAAATAGTTCTTTCAACACTAGTGGGGCAGGTAGAAGCTAATGACTTTATAAGAAACCAGCAAATTACAAAACCAAACAAAAAGAATGAAAAAAAATAGAAGACCATGTGAAATATGTCATTGGTAAAACAAGTGACCTGAAAAGTAGATCCAGGAGACATAATTTAAAAATTATTGGTCTACCTGAACACCATGATGAAACAGAGCCTAGACATAATCTTCCATGAAATTATCAAGGAATATTGCCCTGATATTCTACAACCAGAGAGTAAAATAGAAATGGAAAGAATTCACTAATCACTTTCTGACAGAGATTCCAAAAGGAAAATTCTTAGGAATATTGTAGCCAAATTCCAGAATTCTCAGGTCAAGGAGAAAATAATATAAGCAGCCAGAAAGAAAGAATTCAAGTATTATGGAAATACAATCAAGATAACACAGGATTTAGCAGATTCTACATTAAGTGACCAAAGGGCTTGGACTATAGTATTCCAGAGGTCAAAGGAGATAGGAGGAAAACCAAGAATCACCTACCCAGGAAAACTGAGTATAATACTTCAGGGGAAAAAATGGAATTTCAATGAAATAGAGGACTTTCAAGCATCCTTGTCAAAAAAGATCAGAGCTGAATAGAAAATCTGACTTTCAAATACAAAATTCAAAAGAAACATGAAAAGATAAACAGGAAATAGAAGCCTTAAGGAACTCATTAAAGTTGTACTATTTACATTCCTACATGGAAAGATGTTATTTGTAACTCATGAGACCTTTTGCAGTATTAGGGTAGATAGAGGGACTACATAGATAGATAGATAGATAGATAGATAGATAGATAGATAGATAGATAGATAGATAGATAGATATAGATAGATATAGATATATATGTATGTATATATAGATATATACACATATATGGGTATGGATATGGATGCATGTGTACATTATATATGTGTGGGTATGTATATGTATATGA
This sequence comes from Bettongia penicillata ogilbyi, assembly GCA_023548195.1. Classification (NCBI taxonomy): domain Eukaryota; kingdom Metazoa; phylum Chordata; class Mammalia; order Diprotodontia; family Potoroidae; genus Bettongia; species Bettongia penicillata. Next base: position 254,894 of record JAJHZJ010000330.1, read on the forward strand.
GTATATGTGTACATGTGTGTGTGTGTATATATATATATATATATTTAGATAGATAGATATTTAGATATACATAGTTAGACAGAGGGCACAAGATGAGCTGAAGATGAAGGGACAATATCTAAAAAAATAAAATTTACTGTTGAATAGAATGTACTAGGGGTAACGGAAAGAGAGAGAGGAAGAACATAGCAAATCACCTCACATGAAGGAAGAAAGACATTTTACAATGGAAGGGAAGGGGGCAGAAATGAAAGGAGATAATTGAGTCTTACTCTCATGGGATTTGGTCTAAGGAGGGAATGACACATATTCAATTGAAAATGGAAATCTATTTTACGCTGCAGGAAGGCAAGGAGAAGAGTAATAGTAGGGAAGATAATAGTAGGGAAGATAATAGAAGGGACAGCAAATTGGGGAAAGGGATAATCAGAAGCAAACACTATTGTGGGAGGACAGGTCAAGGGAGAGAATAGAATAAATGAACAGCAGGATAGGACAGAGGGGAATGTGGTTAGTCTATTACCACATAACTATTATGGAAGCGCTTTGCATTGTTACACTGTATGACCTATATTGAATTGCTTGTTTTCTCAATTAGGGTGGGGAGGGAGAGAGTACATATGGAACTCACAGCTTTAAGAATGAATGTTAAAAATTGTTTTAGCATGCAACTGGAAATTAAACTGCACAGGCAATGGATTATAGAAATCTATTCTGCCCTACAGGAAAATAGAGGAGAAGGGGAATGGAAGAAAGGTGGGTAGGACAGAGTGGAGTAAGGAGTGGATGGGGTGCATGCTGTCCTGGGGGGATGAGGTAGGGAGAGATGCAGAGGAAATTTTGAATTCAAATTCTTGTGGAAGTGAACACTAAGAACTGAAAATAAATAAATTATATATTAAAGAATTATCTTCTTTCAGAAATCATATCCAGTGTCACCCACTCCTTGAAACTTTCCTTGGACTCTCTAGTCAAAAGTGTGGTCTCCCTCCTCAAATTAATTTTAAGAACTTTTTCTGGATCTTTTCTTTGTCTGCTCACCTTGTCTTATATTTAACTAGATTCATGCCATAACTTCTTGTGTCTGTGATATCCATAACAGGTAGATTCCTTAAGGACAGGGATTGTATCAATTGTGATTTTTGCCTGAATTTTAAAAGAGTTTGAGAAAAGCTGACACTACATTGTGTGAACACCCAGGAGTAAATTTATAGAAGGACATGGATAGTATTCACATTAGAATGGCAGATATAGATAGGATCTAATTTGCTTCATTGAAGAAAATATGTACACTGATAAGGTCACAAAGTAACCTCTGCACATAAGACTTTTCACATGGTAAGCACATGATAAATCTTTCTTGGATTTTTGGTGGCATTTCTAGATGTTTTAAAATATTGGCAACAGAGTACTTCTTTGCAGGACCTAAGGAAGAAATCATTAAAAGTGGAGGGTTAGCAATTTTGATATGGGAAGGCCAATCAGATAGACCCATATAGGCATTTTATTTCATTGAACACATCTGATGAGTAATTCTTTCTGAAGACCAAAATTGAAGTGCATAATTTCAGTGTGGATGAATCAGCAAAATGAGTCTGGCTATATTTTTTCCCTTCACCAGTCATGAAGAGTATAAGTGGGGAAAATCTAAACCAGTGTAATGAAGCAGCCACTAGTTTTAATGTAAAATTTATCACTTGATGGACCTAAAATTATATTTAAGTATTTTCATGAAGTGAAATAAGTGACTCACACTTTCTCCTTCCTTACAGTGATGGCATTTCTTTATGATTTTGCCATAGCTTGCAACAATTAGAAATATATATCGTGTAGTTAGTGAGTATTATGCCTACATAAGCTATGTAGATAAAACATAGATATAAATGCACTAGCTCCAAATGGGTCTTTGGGAGCTGTCTGAGAATTGCTCACCGATTAAAAAAGATGCATGAGGAATCAAGTGGGATTGTACCCATTCTTATTTTATGTAAGTGTGTTATCAATGGATACTTAGACACTTAGGGTAAGAGAGGCTAGTGAAAAGACAGATAATTCGATCTCTTCCATCAGACTCTTTGTAGATTTTCAATTAAACTGAACTTATTTTATCTTTATTCTTCATATTTCAGGCTGAAAATGCAGTCACCTATTAGAAAAGTAGCATCCTGAGATCTGGGGGCACTGAGGGAATCTAAGGGCATCAAGGCAACATTTAAAACTCAAACTAGAAACCTTTCATTACACTTCCAAGTTTTCTATAAAGCCTTGCTATTTCTAATTTTCTCCCAGACTTTACAAATAGTATTCATGCTACAACACAAACTCGTTTTGGATAATAAACTCACTAAGAGATAACACTCTGAATTTGTGGTTAGCGGACATAGTTTCAAATCCTGTCTTTGCTTCTGTATGTTTGATTTTGTCCGAAATAAATTTTCAACCTCTCTATAACAGTTTCCTCATCCATAAAATGAGAGAACTACTTATTGCTGTGCAGTCCTGTCCAACCCTTTATGACCCCATTTTGGATTTTTTTTCACAAAGATACGGAACTGTCTTGCCATTTTCTTTTTCCAGTTCATTTTACAGATGAGGAAACTGATGCAAACAGGGTTAAGTGACTTGTCCAGGGTCACCCAGCTGGTGTCTGATGCCATATCTGAACCCAGGAGAATAGGTCTTGCCGACTGCAGACCCCGCACTCTATGCACTGAGCCACCTGCCTTTGTTCAGTTCTCCCTTACTTAAAGCCAATTCATGAGCAGGTCAAGACATTCTTGTGCTTTCCTTTGTTGTCTTTGAGAATAAAGGATGAACAACAGCTGTTCTGAGAAATTCACTAAGGGTTCTCTAAGGTCCCTCTGGCTCTAAATCTATGACTCCAATTTCTCAATTCTTGCTAGACTTAAAAAAATCTCTGCAGGGATTGCAAATGTGAAATTATTTTGTGTACAAGAATTTTGAGCAATATGTATATCTCTGGACTTGATTTTTATGATTCTTCTCGAGAGAAATCTTAAGGACCTCAGAAGTTCAAACACTAACCCCTCTATACAAAGCAATTATTCTAACTCCAATTAAAGACTTTCAGTGACCATATGAGGATCAATTGAACAAAATAGGGATTTCTAGCCTAAAGAAAAGAAGATTCTGCATTACACAAATGAATTGTGTAAGGAAGAGGAACTGTGCTTGTTTTGCTTGGCAAAAAGTAGGCATTTAATGGGCACTGACCAAGTGACTGTCCCTAGAGGGCAGGAGAAGTTGAAGAGAGACTAATTTAGATTTGATATTACAAAATACACTATTAAAAGGCAGAATGAAGTGCACATCGCAGAAGGTAGTAGTCACTCCCTCACCAGAGGAATTCAAGCAGGGGCTTTTCACCTATTTTATAGTGGGGAATTATTTTTTGAGATATGAGTTAGACCAGAGAGATACTGAGACCCCTTCTAATTCAGAAATTCTATAACAATATAGTTCTGAGGATCTTCCTTAGTTCTGTGTCTGATATGCCAGTCCTCTGGGACTTGAGTCTTCTAAGGACTGGAATTCCCTGGTCTCTGTGGCTATTACTGTTACCTGTTGCCAGAATTCAGTCTGCCTGAAATTTCTCTACTACTTGTTTTGAGCAAAAGATTCACATGGTCAGACTAACATTTTAGAAATATCAGTTTGCCAAATGTGCTGAGGATAACTTGGAGAGGAAAGGTTAGAAACAGACAAAATTAGGAAGCTAATAGAATACCCCAGACAAGAGGCAATACAGACTTGAAGTAGGGTAGTGGTTATATATGTGAAGACAATGAGATAATTCTGAGAGATACTATGAAAATAAAATCGAAATTAACTGGTTACTGATTAGGTCTGTGGAGGAGAGAGGGTAAAGCATCAAGAGTGACTCCATGGTTTTGAACTCAGAATAGAAACTTCTGGCATTAAAACTCTGTGTATTTACAAAACTGTTTAAAATGTTTTCTGGTTTTGAATGTGTATAAGCAAAAGTGTTTTAAAGTGTATTTATAAAAAAGTTTAAGTATCTCATATTTTGCACCTCTCCAATATGTTGAAACAGGTAAGTGGCTTATTTTGCCTAACCTTAGTTCTGCCTCAGATGCCAAGAGATTTTAAAGAAAATATCTTTATGCTACCAAGAGGTCAGAGTTTTAAAGAAGAAAAGAAATAGCATGTTATTTTTGGATTAGAAATTTCATGTTATAAAAATTATCAAATTATCTCTGGAGGGCTTTTTATCAAAAATGAAATAGTCTAAAAAATCATATAAAAAATTTCCTTCTTAATCCACAAGTACTTTTCAGTTTGTCATCAAGTCTGACCATGTTTTAGCCTGCCAAATTTTTCAAAGTCACAAATAATTAGATCAGATAGCAAAAATAAATCCCTTTTCTGTCATGAAATACTTTGGATTAGGAGAGACAAGAAAAAGAAAGGAAAATCAATGTGGTGGTTTAGTCAACTGGATCTACTTAAAATCTGCATATTTCCCCAATAATGAAAATAAGCTCTAATTAATTTTATTAGTGTTGGAGTCAAAATGTTCCTTCTGAGACTACTCTTAATATCATGTGACAGATACAGATGTATAGAAACTCATTCCTCAAAATTCTTTACATACAAGCTCATTTCACATATACAAGAACCACATTTACTTCTGAAGACATACATAATAACCTTTCTTTTGGTTATTCATTGCTCAATAAGTATTTATTGTTTCTTCTTTGCAAGATATTAGGGAGGATACACCTTTTATATAATATACTTCTTCACCTCATGGAGATTAACATTTAAGGAAGTATTTAATATACAAAAACAAGTAAGCCATACACCCACCAAATCTGTCTCCTCTCTGTCCCTCTGCTTCTTTCTGTCCATTTGTCTTTCTGATTCCCCTGTAAACAAACCCCTAAAAATGAATGGCTACATATAAAACTAAGATTCAGACTCTATTACAAATTCACCCCAAGTTAGATTTTCTATCAGGTAATACTAATGGACTCTACACAAATTCCAAAGACATAGGCTCAAAAGTGTTTGTTTTTTTAAGCTGGATAACCACAGCCAAATAACTTCTCTCTGAACCTCAATTCTTTAATTTAAAAGGATAAAAATGATAGCAGCAGGAGTGGATCCAAGATGGCAGAGTAGAAGGATGCACCTCTAGAAACTTTGCCCCCACCATCCATAAAACACCTGTAAAAATGACTGCAAACAAATTCTAGAGCAGCAAAAGCCACAAAACAACAGAGGAAAAGAGATTTCTGGCCCAAGGCAGCCTGGAAGGCCTAAAGGAAAGGGTTATAGCCCAGGGTGAAGAGTGCAGCCCACTGAGCACAGCTCATGGAATGCAGTCCAACCTTGGTTGCACCCTGGCAAGGACATGACTGGAGCAGGCTTCAAGGTACCACCAACAGCAGCTGTGGTTCCCAGATTCCTCAACTCACAAAACCCAAAAACAGCTTCAAAGACCAGTGAGAAAGCTCTTTCACCTGAGTGAGAAGGGAACTCAGTGGTCTAGTGCTGGCCCCAGGCAGTTGCAGCTTCCATTGTTGGAGCCCTGACCTAAAGGCCCTGGGGGAATTGAGCAGCTGATCTGATCCTCAGCCCTGAGTAGCAACCTGGGAGTGAGGAAGAGTGCTGGTTGTAATGGTGGTACTGGTGGAGGTTCTGGAAAGGGAATTCTACTTGTAGGTCATGGGCAGAAAACAGTGCTTGTAGTTGCTCCCAGACCAGAGTGCAGGTCAGGAGAGGAGTAAACTCTTCTCCCTTGATTGTGCCACCCTGGAGGAACTGAGAACTTACAGATCCCCAAAGTATAGCCTACTTTTGACAAAGAACTGAAAAGTCAAGTAACTGGCTGGGGAAATGTCCAAAACAGGGAAAAAGAATAATACAATAAAAGGTTACTTTCTTGGTGAACAGGTATTTCCTTCCGTCCTTTTGGATGAAGAACAATATATAGCATCAGAGGAAGATCTAAAAGTCAAGGCTTCTGCATCGAAAACCTCCAAAATAAATATGCAGTGGTCTCAGGCCATGGAAGAACTCAAAAAGGGTTTTGAAAATCAAGTAAGACAGGTGGAGGAAAAATTGGGAAGAGAAATGGGAGTACTGCAAGAAAATCACAAAAAGTGAGCTAACAGCTTGCTAACAGAGACCTAAAAAATGCTGAGGAAATCCCTAAAACTCCTTTCCCTTCATTGTGCCTCTTTGGGGGAACTGAGAACTTACAGGTCCCTAGAGTATACCCTCCTCTTGATAAAGGACTCAAAAGTCAAGTAACTGGCTGGAAAAATTCCAAAAAAAAAGGGATAAAATAAGACAATAGAAGGTTATTTTCCTGGTGAAAAGGTGTTTTCTTTCATCTTTTTGGATAAGGAAGAACAATGCATACAGTCACAGATCAGCAGCTCAGTTCCCCCAGGGTCTTGAGGCTGAGGGCTCCAAAAATGGATGCTGCTGCTGCCACAACTTGGGTCCAGAGATACAGGACTCTATTCCCTTTTCACAAAGGTGAAAAAGCTTTCTCACTGACGTTTGAAGCTGTCTTTGGCATTTATGGGTTGAGCGATCTGAGAACCACCACTGCTGCTGGGGATGCCACACCCAAGGCCTGTTCTGGTCCTGTTCCTGCTGGTGCTGCACGTGACCAAAGCTAGGCTGGGTTCCATGAGCTCCACTCCATTTCCCCTGCAATAAACCTTGTCTGTCTGCCTTCCAAGCTACCTTGGGCTGCAAATCTCTTTTGCTCTGTTGTTTTGTGGCTTCTGCTGCTCCAGAATTTGTTTCTAGTCATTTTTTTACAGATATTTTAAGGACTATGGGGGAAGAACTAGAGTATGTGCATCTTTCTTCTCCACTACCTTGGCTCTGCCCCTTGCTTTGTAGATTTCATTTGTGGCATATTAATATATTGATAGAATAATTTTTATTAATTTTCTAAGTAATTTTCACATCATATGCATAGGGATATAATTGTACCTTCTCTGTGATAATGCAATTATGGTTTTGTGATTTGGTCTTTTTTCCACTTATTCATTAGGGTATGCCTCGCTTGTTCTTTTCTTCTTTTTCTGATTACATCTTTATTGCATTACGGTTTGTGAAGAATGTGATCAACTGTTGGTTTTTCAGCATTTTTTCATTAGTTCATTATGCTATAACATAATTTCTTAGAATCTATGCATATTTTCTAAGATTCCCATTCAGAAGTCTTTATAAACTTATCAAAATTCAAGATTTACATCCCATTTTGCTGAAACTTTTTAATATCCTTCTAATTTATATTTCTGTTGAATTTGTCATACTCTAATAGGATTTTAAAATCAATAAAAAAGAAATGGTTTGCTATACAAATTTTTTTTAAAAATCAGGTTTTTTTCTTTGAAAATTTTATTTTTGTTATTTGTTTAAATATATGTTGTCAGGGGCCACCACCGGACCTCCTGGGTGGATAGGTGACGGCAGGGAGGCAGTCACGCGCTTGGCCCGTGACTTCCTCATTCTGGGCACAAAGAAGGCTCGTGGACAAGGTACGGCATCGCCCTCGGGGAGGTACTAGTGGGGCCCCCACCTATCATAGTAGGACACGATCAGCCAGGTCGATAACGTGGCCCTAAGAACAGGTGCTGAGGGCTGACCAAGGCTTAATCACCACTCAGGGAACTAAGGGCTAGAACCCGGAAAGGATAAGGAATATAAGGCAATGCTCTAAGGGGGTTCGTGGGGACTGGACTGATGTGAACTACTGAATAAACATCTGCATTGCTCTACCACTCTGGCTCGTGCTTGGTTTCCTCCCGAGCTCCGGCCCCCGGGGACGGGTCCAGAGACGTCTGAAGCTGCGTGAAGCAGAGTGAGGGGTTACTACTCACCGGAAGGGTCGATCGGGGACCGTGAGTCCCCGACAACTGGCGCCCGGAACAGGGACTGTGACGGACGTGGTGAGGTGAGTAACTCGCCTACCCCTTGCAGGCAGGGGGTAGAAGAGCCAAGCACCCGGGGATTGCTGAAGCGAAAATTTCTTTCGTGAGAGGCTCCCCGAAGGCAGACCTAGGATGGGACAAACCCAATCCATAGGAGAGGTTAGGCCAGAGGACAAAGGAATTCTAGCTTGCCAAGTGTACAAACTCTGCAAGCAGAATGGGATAAAAATACACATAAGAATTTGCCGAGATTGGGTCGAGAAAATAATAACCATCAGTCCATGGGTAGAGCATACAGGAATTGATCCGACCCGTTGGAGATTAATAGGGCAGCAGATGGCTTCATACCAAAAAGAGGACCCCTACTTCCTCAATCCCCAGGACTTTGTTATCTATCCATGGAGAAGTCTGGGTAGTGTAGTTCAAGAGGCGAAAAGACAGAGTCAGGAAGGAATCAGGGAGGAGGGAGCAGGACACGGGAAAAGACAAGGAACAAAACCTCGCCCGCAGAGAGGAGAGGGACGCCAAAAGAAATCGCAGGACATACAAAAAGAGGAAGTCCCAGAGCAGCAGGAAAATAGAGAGGAGGTAGATTGGGAAGGGGCCAACCTATTCCCCGTGTTTGTTCAGCCAGGACAGGATGGACAGCCTCAAAGGGTGCATAGACAGTTCCCCTATAAATTTATAAGAGATCTTAAAGAGGCCGCCACAAAATACGGCTCCGGCTCTGCTTATGTACAGACGGCCATACAATCTTGGCGGTCTGGGAGCTCAGGAGACGATCATGACCAGATAAGACAGAGAGGAAAGAGGGAGTTGGTGCAGTCAGAAATTCAACCAGGAAATACATCCAGAGTTGGCCCAGGGCCTGGTTTTGTGGCACAGCAAAAAATTTGCCCAGGATTTGTGGCACAGTGGCGAATTCAGCAGCCCGGACACAGTGATAGAAATTAAGCCAGAGTTATAATGTGTATAGAGGATTTCTGACAATTTTTTCTCAGTTTTTTGGATTCTTTTATTGTCTGTATATGTGTTCTGTCTTTACATGTTCTGTGTGCATGTGTTTGTGAGTTATTACGGTCAGCTCCATGGTAGCTGGACCTTGGAAAGTTATCTCTTTTCCTCCCCCTCCTCCCTTCTCTCTGATGACTGCAGCATCGGGGAGAAGTATGGGAGAGAGAAAGAGAGGAACTAATCTTATATTATTTAGTTTATGTGATTGCAAGGTGTAGTCTTGGATGGGAAATGCAGGGACATAGTGTCTGTGCAGTTTTAAAGGGGGCTTTAATCAAAGCCCATTAGGAAAACAACATGGATATGAAGTTTAAGGAAAGCATAAAAGTTTTGGGAATTATTTGAAAGTTTTTGGTTAAACTCTCTCTTGCTTTACCCTCCAATTCTGGCCAGATTGTGAGGGTGGAGAGAGAGACGAGAGATCTGGGGCAGGCTGATCAGCATTTTCACCTAAATCTCACCTAAAAGAAAAGTATTTTGTATAATGAGAAGTAACCAAAAGGTAGTTATTCTGTTCACATTTTAAGTGAAACGTGTCACTCCTAATTGGATGTTTAAAACAGATCAGGATTTGTTATATTATTTGGCACTAGGCAAATTGGAAATATGCATAAACCTTAAAGGGACACCTCAGCAGAGATAAAGCTTTTGAAACTCTCCAGCAGAATGGAATAGACTTGGCGCCACTGGGCAGTTGTCCAGAAGTCTCCCTCCCTTCAGCTGAGGAATTCAAAAACCCTCTCATTCAAAGAAGTCCTTAAGGAGTGGACACAGAAATAAAATTTACTTGAGTAAAGGATGGAACCATTAAGATTTTTGCCCTGCAGTCCCAACTCATCATTCAGCTGGGTCTACAACGAATTGTAACTTTTATCATTCCAGATTAGATCAAGAGAAGAGAACTATTATTTTGAAGGTTTTCAACTAATTTTTGTAAAAGTTTAGTGACTGTTAACAACAGGAGAAATTTTAAACGGTTTTAAATTTTCATTTTCAAGACAACGTATTGGTAAATTAATATGTAATGGTCTATGAAGCAGAAAAGATTTTGCTCTTTTAATCTGAACTTGTAGTCATTCCTTGGCTTAAGCAAAAGTTAAATTTAGTGTTTGAACTTATTAACAACTTAATTTCTAAAAAGTTTTTTTTTTTCAGAGTAAATGTAATCAGAGAAGGAGAAACTACCCTGTGAAACAATGATGTAAGGTGGTAAGGTTTAAGTTTGAAGTCACCTATCATAGATTCTACAAAGGTTACAACTTTAAATGACTTTCAGAAATTGATAGGAGAAATTCAGTGGTGTAGGCCACAGTTGAGAATTACAACTGATCAAATGAAACCATTATATGATTTATTGAAAGGTCCTTCTCAATTAAAGTCATGCAGAGAATGGACAGATGAAGCACTGGAATGTTTGAAATTAGTGCAGAAAAAGATTATGGGGTGTACTATTAGCAGAATATTAGAATCACAGGACTTGAAAGTAACAATTTTATTCACTGAAAAAAATACCCACTGGAGTTTTACATCAAAAACAAGGGATTATTGAGTGGTTACATTTGGCTCAGATAAAGAACAGAGCTTGTGTGCCTTATGCTGTGCTGGTAGCCCAAGTCATACATAAGGCAGTGAAGAGAGTAAGGATGTTAATAGGACAGAAACCTCACACAATATATACTATGTATACAAGTCAACAAATAGAGAACTGCATACAAGAGTTTGTGGACTGGCAGATATTGATTAATCAGAATTTCCAACACGGGTTCCCAATTCCTTCTGGGCAGCAATTTGCCACGTGGCCATGATCTTGGGCCAACAAATGCTCTTCCTCACTGGTAGAGGGAGTTAATGTTTTTACAGATGCAACAAAAAATTTTAGGGCATCTATGTATGTTCCATCTAAAAAGGAGATGCATAAATTTAAAACAACATTTACTTCTACACAACAAAATGAATTATATGAAGTACTGCAAGCATTATTATATGTGAAAGAACCTTGCAATATCATCACAGACAGAAAGTATACAGTACCATTGATACCTAGAGTAGAGTCAGCCTATATTCCTGATAGGGTAGATAGTATTAAACAGATAACTACGGAAGTTCAACTAGCAATAAGGGCCAAAACAACAATATTTTATATCACACACACTCGGTCATATTCTAAATCATGCAGTACCAGAAGGCATTAAACCAAACAATGGTCCAGCTTATGTCAGTAAAGCCATTGAACAGTTCATGGTGGAATTTTCCATTTTACATGTCACTGGAATCCCCCATAATCCCACTGGTCAAGCTATAGTGGAACGAGCAAATCGATCCCTGGACACTTACTTGCAAAAAGAAAAAGGAGGAGTTGGACCAGGAGTTGATAAATTCGCAATTGGCCGTTTATACTCTAAATTGATGATAAATTACAATTGGCTGTTTGGCTGTTTATATTCTAAATTATTTAAAATTCTATAATGATGGCTTATTGGCTGCTATGAAATTCTTAACATTTCCTAATAAGGAGTCTGCAAAGAATGAATCAGCAATAACAAATGCCCTGAAAGCAGCCAGTAATGTGGCACGATGAGAATAAAAATTGATTTGGTCCTCATACAGTGTTAACGTGGGGAAAAGGGTATGTTTGTGTTTCAACAGATGATAATAAAGAAGTTTGGGTCCCAGTGAAAAGGATAACAATGATAGAGGACAACCGCCAAGGTGAAGTGGTCACATGGGAGTGAGGAGGTGCTATCAGCGGCGGATGAAAAAACTTCTGGAGAAGCTTAATCAACTAGGTCATAATGACTCCTTTCATTTTTCTCGTACTTATTATGACACTCAAAGAACACTGCGTCCATCGACCCAGCACCGAAGGAACAACAGAGATGGGCGTTCCTCAGCAATCCACCATGGTTAAGGGTGATGTCATGGAGTGAGACAATAACCAAATTTATCATCCAAGGCAATATTTCTCACATGTTTAAAAATGATGGACTAGACTATGATAATAATGGGACTCTTTCAGAGACACTAACTTTTCAGGACTAGTCACAGGTTTCCCACTTTGTCTATAGAAGGGTATTTCTGGGAATTGGAATGGGTTTGGTCTTAAATACACACAGGTGAATGGAACAGAGGGGTATCCCTGGTGTGCCACTATTGTGGATGGACAAGAGACATTGGATGAGAAAGATACATTACACGCTTATAATCTATTCACCTGGAGGATAAATGGGACAATAGTAGTTTGGTCAGACAAGGACTTTGTGGGACTTGTTCGTGGGATGAAATTTAGGCCATTTTGTAACTTACAAAAGAAGAGAAATGTAACCCTTTGGCATCTGTATACGGGGTTTTTACCATTTGAGAACTGTCACGCACATACTTGTCAGGAGAAAGAATTGATTATGGGAAACTACACAGAAATGTTATATTCATGTCACAATCTTACATACTTACTTGAGGAAAAATATGCACCAAACTTTCCTAGACAAATGTACATCAATTATAAAGGGTCTCCTGAGGTTGAAAGACCTGTTCAGGGACTAGACAAAGTTATTCTAGCTATGAGAGGACAAACAGTGCAGGGAATACCTGCTGCAGCATCACCAAAGAAAGCTAACAACATTACTTTAATGGGTGAAGTATGTCTAGGGAACACACATATATTTCTATAGGACCAAAGATAGTAGGGAGAGTGTTTATTCAAACAAAACCTCTCCCATGCTGCCAATTTGTCCCGCAAACTATCGCAGATGCTCACAGGAAATTGGTCCAACAACTTTGAGCGCACCCTCCACGCCCTCCGGCACCAGGTTGCCGATATTAATGCCACCCGAATTGATCCCGCTGTTACCACTACCTTTAGTTCTATCTTTTCTACTCTATCTACATGGGTGAAAGGCTATGCGGGCTCCACCTCTTTATTCCTTCTCCTTGCCGTGGGCTTCCTGCTCTGCTTATACCGAGTTCGGCAAAGGCAAACGCAACAGCGGCAATATACCGCCTGGGCCCTCCGCTCTTTAGCAAACCAAAGTAACCCACAAATTTGGATTGCAGCCTTGGAGAGATGCTAAGCTTCGCCTCAGCCCCCGGAAAAACCCCCTTTCTAATAAACAAAAAGGGCTATCGTGCAATACGCAGCTGTTACGACCTGCATGCATGACTGCCCTCATGCTTAACGCCAGCACAGAGCTTGAAGATGCTATTGCCAGACTTAATGATTTCCAAAATTTAGATACTTATATTTTAAAGTTAGATGAGATAATTAAAGGCATACAAAATGCCACAGACCATTATAAGAGGGATATGAAAAATCAGCATGGACTTTTCCCAGATTGGTTGAGAAATCTTAATGTTACACAATGGCTTCATACATTCTTTGTTACTGGATTGGGAATTGCCCTGTTATGTGTGATTTGTTTCTGCCTACCTTGCCTATTGTCATGTATTATGAAATTGTGGATGGGTACCCTGGAACAGCTAAAGGCTGATATACTTCTGCATAAACAAAAAAGGGGGGGTTACTCAATTATGGGCTTTCGCTGTGACTGTGCCAACGACGGGAATATTGTGGCCCCATGACCTGGATAATCATACCATTGGCTGCAGAGGTACCCAATAACGGGATTATTGTGGGTCCACCTACCAGAAATGCTGGAGGTGGGGACCACCCACATAGCCTAAGACAGGGGCCCTGCCCACTTTCGGTACCAGGCATGGAGTCAGGCCACATAGCCTAAGACAGGCCTTTCACCTGCCCTTAAAAAACAAAAAGGGGGAGTTGTCAGGGGCCGCCACCGGACCTCCTGGGTGGATAGGTGACGGCAGGGAGGCAGTCACGCGCTTGGCCCGTGACTTCCTCATTCTGGGCACAAAGAAGGCTCGTGGACAAGGTACGGCATCGCCCTCGGGGAGGTACTAGTGGGGCCCCCACCTATCATAGTAGGACACGATCAGCCAGGTCGATAACGTGGCCCTAAGAACAGGTGCTGAGGGCTGACCAAGGCTTAATCACCACTCAGGGAACTAAGGGCTAGAACCCGGAAAGGATAAGGAATATAAGGCAATACTCTAAGGGGGTTCGTGGGGACTGGACTGATGTGAACTACTGAATAAACATCTGCATTGCTCTACCACTCTGGCTCGTGCTTGGTTTCCTCCCGAGCTCCGGCCCCCGGGGACGGGTCCAGAGACGTCTGAAGCTGCGTGAAGCAGAGTGAGGGGTTACTACTCACCAGAAGGGTCGATCGGGGACCGTGAGTCCCCGACAATATGTATCTTGTATACAGTTTAAATTCAAAGAGCACTTTTGTCATAATTTCTTTGATCATCTCTTCATATTTTGATTGGTATTGTATTATCTGTAATAATGATATCCTTGAAGAACAGATATTCTTCTAATCATTCCATTTTCATTTACATTTTCATAGGCTATGGAATGAACGAATAGGTTCTATTTCGCAATTCATTTCACAACTACTCAATAAACTCCAGTGGCATCATGCTTTTTTTTCTCCAGGAGTCAGGAGAGAAATCTTCTCTTTCCATTCAAACTCCTTTATAAACTAGGTTAAAGGAAGTCAGAGAGTTCAGTAGTCAGAGTGCCTCGAGGAAGAGTAGCTGTTCAGGCACAGGGGTAAGCCAGAGAAAATGCCTGGAGCTGAAAGATGTAGTGCCTTTTCATGAACAGCAAGGAATCCAGTTTTCTTGAATAGTACATACTGGGGAGTACAGAATAAGAGCATTGGAAAGATATAAAGGAACTATATCTTTCTGCTCCAGGCACTTTCTCTGACTGTTCCTTAGGCCTGGGCATCTAACCTTCCTCTGCTCTGACTACTGAACTCCATGGCTTCCTTTAAGTCCTAACTAAAATATCACCTTCTAAGGGAAGCTTTTGTAGCTCCTCTAAATTCCACTGCTTTGCTTTTTCAAAAAGATATATTTCCCAATTATCCTGTATATAGCTTGCTTTTATATATTTCTTTGCATGTTGTCTCTCCCAGGAGACTGTGAGCTCCTTGAGGGCATGGACTTTCTTTTGCTTCTTTTTGTATCCCTCATACTTAGCACAACTTCTGACACATAGTAGGTACTTAATTGTTTTGTTTACCTATCGATTAGTTGATCCTCAAGTTTTTCCTCTCCAAATATCCAGTGCATTGCCAAGTAATGTTGATTCTATCTTCGTAGTATCTCCAATATTCACATCCTTTTCATTGATTACATAGTCCTTACTTTTGTTCAGGGCCTCATCGTCTCTTGACTGCACTAGTCCAATAGCCTATTTCTTGACCTCCTAGATTTCAGGCTATGTCTGTCCAATCTATCCTCCACATAGTTGTCAAGTTATTCCATCTAAACTACAGATCAGGCAAGTGGAGCCAAGATGGCAGAGTAACAGCAGGGACTCACCTGAGCTCTTCCATAAATTCCTTCAGATATCCCTAAAAAGTTAATCTGAACAAATTTTGGAGTGGTAGAATCCACTGAGAGAAAGAATGTGGCATATTTGACCCTAGGACAGCCAAAAATGACTATAGGAAGGATCTTTTATACCAGAATGGGGGAGTACAGAGTACACAGGCTGTACTAGTGCAGACTCAGCCATATTAGAGTTTTAGAGGCCACAGGCAGTCTGAATCACCAACTGCAGTGCCAATTCCCAAAGTTCTAGCATAGGAAGGGAGTCTGGCAGACTTAGTTGAGAAAGAAGTGCAGGGTCCATGGCAGCAGAAGCTACTCCTGGAGCTATCAGCCCACAAACTAAATGTTTGAAAGTCACCTACTTTAACTTCTGGGAGTCAAGACAGTGGAATAAACTGTAAGTGCTCTCACCCTCCCCTTACTGAACTTAAAAAATACAGAGAATATTGACCCAAGAAAAATACTGGAATAGTGGGACCAGCACAAGGAGAACAGCAGTCTTTTAGCTGGGGAGGTCAGAAAGATCGACGGGAAGAGTCCTTTGTGCTGTGACTGAAGGGGGACCAGTACAAGATCAGAGGCATCTCAGAAAGCCCCACCACAACAGACCAGCAGGAGATCCTGAATCCCAAGAGAGTGGAGTCAGTAAGTACCAACACCAGGACCCCAGATGGGTCTTAGCACAGTAAGAGGAATTGGGCAGACTCCAGCACAGATGAGGGTCTGTGAGCCACTGAACTTGCCCCATGCTCTAGTGCAGCCCTAGAGAAAGAGAGCTCCAGTGGCCAGACCAACCCTCCTCTACTCTTCAACCCCAAACTTCAGTGTGACCCCGGGAAAACTTAGGAAGACTTCACTTGGCCTCAGCTGTGGCACATACCAGCCAGTTCAGCACCAGGTAAGCTATGACATTATATAGCTTCTAGCTGAAAGAAACAGGGGCCATAGGATCTAAAACTATTAACTAGGCCCCTAACTCCCAGCACAAGAAACATGAGACAGAGCCTCCTGTGCCCCAGAAGCAGAGATCCACTTTAAAAGCCAGGAAAAAGCCAATCACTATGAGTAAGAAGCAAAATAGAAAAGCAAAGATCATAGAATCTTATTACAGGGACAGGGAAGATCAAAATATGAATACAAAAGAGGACAGCATCAACATTATACCCACATCTAAAACCTCAGAAGGGAATATGAACTAATCTCAAACCCAAATACCATTCTTGGAAGAGCTCCAGAAGAATTTTTAAAAGCCAAATTAGAGAGGTAGAAGAAAAAAGGACCAATGATTTTTAAAATAGTATCATCTCCTTAAGGAGTGAAATTGGCCAAATGGATAAGGAAGTACAAAATCTACCTGGGGAGAATAACTCCTTAAAAAGAAGAATTTGACAAATGGAAAAGGAGGTCAAAAGCTCACTGAAGAAAACAGTTTGTTAGGGGTTTACTGACTGGAAGTGTTTGGCCAGACAAGACTCTGGGAAACCACTAAGGAATGCTTCCCTTCCCCCTCCGGCTTTGAAAATTCAGATGTTGGTGCTTCTCCTCGGGTTACTATGGTCAGACAGTTGGATCTGTTTGTTGATCTGTGATGTATGTATTGCTTATGTCAGACATTTGGAAGCATGTCTGTTGACTTTTGATTTCTCTGTATTTTCTCTGAATTTCAGGGTGCCGTCTTTTTCCCCTGAACTAAGTGATTTGCTTAATGAAAGTAATTATTGATTCCTCAAAAGTTGCCTTTCCTTTCATAAATGCAGATCTAAGAACCTGTGATAGCAGGCCCCCCTGTTATTTCTGGGTATTTACTGTTACATTATGGGGAAAAGGATGAGAAGGGAGAAATATAAGCAGAAATGTTGGTGGGTGGGGAGATAGGATGGAGAGAAAAATACAGATAGTAATCATAACTGTGAATAGAAATGCAATGAACTCTCCCATAAAAGAGAGGCAGATAGCAGAAAGGATTAAAAAATATAATCCTACAATATATTGGTTACAAGTAACACATTTGAAATGGGAGGCAAAGGTAAAAGGCTGGAGTAGAATATATTATGCTTCACCCGAAGTTTAAAAAAAGCAAGTATAGCTATCCTAATCTGATCCAAAGCAGAAGAAAAAATAGATGTAATCAAAAGAGATAAGAAAGGAAACTATATCCTGTTAAAGGGCATGATAGACAATCAAGTAATATCACTACAAAATATAGATGCACCAAGCAGTATAGCATTCAAATTATTAGAGAAGAAACTAAGGGACTTACAGAAAGAAATAGAGAGCAAAACTATACTAATGGGAAACCTCAACCTCTCCCTCTCTGAAAGTGATAAGTCAAACCTCAAAATAAACAAGAAAGAATTTAAGGAGGTGATTGGAATTCTGAAAAAAGTAGATATGATAGCTCTCTAGAGGAAAGTGAATGTGGATAAAAAGGAATATACCATTTTCTTAGCAATACATGACACATACCCAAAAAACATGACAATGTACTAGGTCATTAAAAACCTCACAATCCAGTGCAGAAATGCAGAAATAGTCAATGCATCCCTATCAGATCATGATGCAATAAAAATTATAGGAAATAAAAGACCATGGAAAGATAGACAAAAAATTAAATGGAAAATAAATTATCTAATTGTAATAACGAGTAGGTCAAACAACAAATCATAGAAGTAATCAATAACTTTGCTCAAGAGAATAACACTAATGAGACAACCTACCAAACTTATGGGATGCAACAAAAGCAGTCCTTAAAAGAAGCTATATATCTCTGAGTGCTAACATGACTAAAATAGGGAAAGAGGAGATCAATAAATTGGGCATGCAACTGAAAAAGCTAGAAAAAAAATTGAAAATCCCCAATTAAATACTAAATTAAACACTAAACACTGAAAACCAAAGGAGAGATGAATAATATTGAAATTAAGAAAAATAATGAACTAATAAAAAAACTAAGAGAAAATTATAGACCCATTTCCCTAATCAACATAGATGCAAAAATTTCAAATAAAATATTAGCAAAAAGACTGCAGAAACTTATCATGATAATAATACACTTTGATCATGTAAGAAAGCAGGGTTGGTTCAATATTAGGAAAACTATCAGCAAAATAGATCAATAACAAAACAAACAGAAACCATATGATTATCTTAGTAGATGCATAAAAAGCTTTTGAGAAGATATGATAGCCATTCCTATTGAAAACACTGGAACTATAGGAATAAATAGAGCCTTCCTTAAAATAATAAGTAGTATTTACCCAGAACCACCAACAGGCATTATATGTAATGAGGATGGATAAACTAGATGCATTTCTAATAAGATCAGAGAGGTGAAACAAGGATGTCCATTATCACCACCATTATTCAATATGGTACCAGAAATGTTAGCTTTAGCAATAAGAGAAGAAAAAAAAAATACAAGAAATTAGAACAGGCAAAGAAGAAACTAAGTTATCACTCTTTGCAAACAATATGATGGTATAATTAGAGAATCCCAGAGAATCAATTAAAAAAACTACTTGAAATAATGAACAACTTTAGCAAAGTTGCAGGATATAAAAATAAACCCACATAAATCATCTGTGTTTCTATATATTACTAACACAGACAAACAACAAGAGACAGAAAGAGAAATTCCATTTAAAGTTACTTTAGACATTATGAAATATTTGGGAGTCTACCTGCCAAAACAAAATCAGGGATGATAAGAAAACAATTACAAAACACTTTTCACACGAATAAAGTCAGATCTAAATAACTGGAAAAAACATCAGTTGCTAGTGAGTAGGGTGAACTAATGTAATAAAAATGTCAACTCTATCTACTCAGTGCCATGCCAGTCAAACTAACCAACAATATTTTATAGAGCTAGAAAAAAATATCAAAATTCAACTTGAAAGCAAAAGATCCAGAATATCAAGGGAATTAATGGAAAAAATGCTAGGCAAGATGGCCTAGCCGTACCAGATCTTAAATTATATTATAAAACAGCAATCATCAAAACTACTTGGTAACAGCAAAAAGATAGAGGGGTAGATCAGTGGAACAGGTTAGGTACACAAAATACAATAGTTAATGAGTATGGCAGTCTATTATTTGATAAACCCAAGGATCCTAGCTTCTGGGAAAAGAACTCACTGTTTGACAGAAGCTGCTGGGAAAGCTGGAAAATAGTGTGGTGGAAACTGGACATGAACCAATGCCTGGCACCATTTGCCAGAGTAAAGTCCAAATGGGTACAAATTAGGGGAACAAGGAATAGTTTATTTGTCAGATTTATGGAGAATGGAGGAATTTTTGATCAAAGAAGAGATAAAAAGCATTATGAAAGGCAAAATAGATTACTTTGATTACATTAAATTGAAAGTTTTTTGCACAAAGCCAATGCAACCAAGATTAGGAGGGAAGCAGAAAACTGGCAAAATTTTTTACAACTAATGTCTGTGATAAAGGGCTCATTTCTAAACTATGTAGAGAATTAAGTCAAATATACAAGTCATTCCCCAATTGATAAATGGTCAAAGGATATAGACAGGCAGTTTTCTGAGGAAGAAATTAAAGTTATCTATAGTCATATGAAAAATGCTCTAAATCATTATTGATTAGAGAGATGCAAATCAAAACAACTCTGAGGTACACCTATCAGATTGATTAATATGACAAAACAGGAAAATGATAAATGTTAGAGAAGATGTGGGAGAGTTGGAATACTAATTCATTGTTGATGGAGCTGTGAGCTGGAGAGCAGTTTGGAACTATGCCCAAAGGGTTATAAAAATGTTCATATCCTTTCACTCAGAAATATTGCTTTTAGGGATATATCCCAAAGAGATCATGACAATGGAAAAAGGACACACATATACAAAAATATATATATATATATAGCAGCTTTTTTGGTGGTGGCCAAGAACAGGAAACTGAGGGGATGTTCATCAACTGGGGGACTGGTTGAACAAATCATCATATGTGAATGTAATGCAGTACTATTGTACTATATGAAATGATGAACAGAAAGACTTCAGAAAAATCTGGAATGACTTATGCGAACTAAGACTGGGTGAAATGAGCAGAACCAGGACAACATTATACATTTTACCAGTCAGTATGTGAGGACTGATTTTGATAGACTTAGCTCTTAGCAATGCAAGGACCTAAAATATTTTCAAAGTACTCATGATGCGAAATGCCCTCCACATTCAGAGAAAGAATTTTGGAGTTGGAATGCTGAATGAAGCAGACCATTTCCTCTTTTTCTAATGTTTTTTTTTTTTTTTTCTCATGGTTTTTCCTATTTCATTATAATTCTTTTATACAACATGACTAATGTGAAAGCATGTTTAACAGGAATGGATGTGTAGAGCCCATATAAGACTGCATGCCATGTTTGGGAAGGAAGGAGAGAAAATTTAAAACTTATGGAAGTAAATGTTAAAAATTGAAAACAAATAAATTTGAAAATTTGGAAAAAAATAAAAAAATAAACTAGACATCAGACTCTCCTGCTCAAAAACTTTAATCAGTTCTAGATTGACTCTAGCATATAATATAAATTTTTGGATTTTTTATGTATTAATTTGAAGTTCCTTACAATCTTGCTCCAGAATACCTTTGCAGACTTCCATTACTTTCCCTTTCATGCATTTTACATCACAACCATACTAGTATACTCATTGTTGTCCAAATCTAGAATCCATTTCTTACCACCGTGTTTTGGCACAGTCTTCCAGCTCCCCAGTATGGCTCAGCATGACTGATACTCTGTTGTTCATTATCTAACAATAACTACTTTCTAATAATATTCTTTAAAATCCTATTGATATTTAAAAGTTGCCCATTCTTGCTTCAGTTGTTATAAAGAAAATAAAAAGAAAGGGAAGAGAGGAAGGAAAGAATGAAGCAAGGGAATAGGGAATGGAGGAAGATAAAAGAGGAGAAAGAGAAAAAAGAAAATAATTATGAGGGAGGAAAGAAGGAAGGAAAGGAAGAAGGAAGACTCAAAAAGAAGAAAAAGCAAACATAAGGTAAGAGTCAGAATGGAACCTTATACTATGATAGGAGATAGTAATGAGGAAGAAGGTGCACAGAGAAGGAAGGAAAGAAAGGCTACTGACTAAAAAGGGCAAAGTAACAAGGATGAGGTTCATTTGATGAATGGGATAAGTAAACCTTAATGTACATTAACAAATGATGATGTGGATCCACCTCTGTGTCAAGAGAAAAGTCATCCAAAGAAAGAGGATATGTGGACTGTGATTGACTCCCTGCTCAGGCTCCTCAAGGCAGTTATGCTGTCCATCTGATGCTAGCATTAGAGAGGCCACTACCTTTCCTGAATACATATACAGTATATTACTGAGGCAGTGGAGTGGGTAGAGTGCTGGACCTGGAGTCAGGAAGACCTGAGTTCAACTTTAACCTTAGACATTTACTAGTCATGCGACCCTGGGCAAATCACATAACCTCTGTTAGCATTGGTTTCCTCAATGGTAAAATGGGGATAAAAGTAATACTATCTGACAGTTGTTTTGATGATCAAATGAAATAACATTTGTAAAGTGCTTAGGATAGTGTCAGGCATATAGTAGATGCTATGTAAATGCTAGCTATAATTATTTTTATCATTGTCATTATTATTCATATTATTATTATGAGTCACTTCTAATAATTTGTGTGGGCACAAATTACAACAAGATAAATTATCTAAAAAAAAGGAAAAAAAAATTCTTGAATTAAACTGTGTCTCTGACACAAAGAATGCTGCCTTATAAAATTCAACCCTCCTCCCAATCAGAAAAAAACAATCAATTAGCAATTAAAACATACATTTTAGAATGGTTTTATAAATGAGGTAACCTAACAGGCTTATTGAGTATGATAGAGTGAAGGCCTGGTAGCACAGAAACGAAAAATGATTTTAAGAATGGAAAGAATCACAGAGCTCTTTTAGTCCAATCAGTACATGAACAAATATCTAATCCTTAATTTTTGAATCACTGACAAGTGATTAACTCACTTCCACTTGAAAGCCTCCAGTTAGGGCAAACTCACCACCCCCTGAGGTAACCCATTGCAATTTCAACCGCTCTAATTGCTGGGCAGTGTTCCTTAAAAATTTCCCACCTACAACTTTTGTGCAAAATGATTATTGCAGTGTTTCTGTTAAATAATAGAACCTAAAAATATTACATGCATCATAATAAAATAAACATAAAAATGAACATAAGCCAATGGCAAAAATGGATCAAATAGACCTAATAAGTTTTCCTGTACATACTAATTTGATCTTCAGAATAAAGTGGATGCTAAAAGAATAGTTTTATACAAGAGTCAAGATATCAAGAAAAAAGCATTTATTGAGCAATTAGCATGTGCCAGGCTCTCTGCCAAATGACTGGAATACAAATATAAGGACATAGGCTATTTTCTCTCCAATAGCTTATATTCTAATAGGGGAAGATAACACGTAAAAAGGAATTGAAGGGAGAGAGTAGTGTGAAAACACCCAGCTTGGGGTCATGGTGCAGAGCATCATCTAGAGATGTCAGCAGTGCAGCCTGTAAAGTCATGAAGACAAGGTTAGTGTAGAGTTCCTCCTTAAATTGGAAGTTCTTAGAAGAATCAGCCAATATGAAGAAGAGGCTGCAAGGACAGCAGGTACTTCCAGTGTGAGAAGGAACCAATGAGGAAAGACTCAGAGAGAAGAATCTTTATGAAAATCACTAGCATTCATATAGCACATTTAGGTTTGCAAAGTATTTTATATATGTTAACTTATTTGGTCCTCACAACAATCCCATGACGTATGTGTTATTATTATCCCTATTTTATTGATGAGGAAACTGAGACTGAGTGTTCTAGAATCTTGTCCAGTGCTATACAGTTTAATAAGTACTTGAATTAGGATTTGAACTCAAGTATTGTTGACTTCAAATCCTATACTTTATTTTCCATTCCTCCTAGTTACCTTAGATGTAATACTTTAGAGATGCAAAAGAACTTCCAGGTCCTGTAACCTGACCTCCCTCCTTCACATTTCCAGTTCTGAAAACTGAGACCCAAAGAAGTTAAGTAACTTGTCCATAATTATACAGTTATCCTAAGTCTCAGAAGCATAATTGTCACAGGTGTTTTTGATTCCAAGCCTAGAACGTGATCCAAGACATCATCTGTGTCATTGGAGCACTGTGATTAGAGCACAGTGACACTTGAAAATGTCACCAATAGCAAATGAAACTTCTCCTTCTCCTCATCCTTCTACTTCTCCTCCTCCTCCTCCTCACTCTTTTTTCTTATTTTATCTCATTTCAAAATCATTACCAATAAGAGAAATAGAAAATAAAATTTTAATCTGCGTCAGATTTCTTTTATTGCACCCTTGGGCAAGAATGTGATGAACATTTCAGAAAAATAGTGATTTCACTTGGAATACCTTCTCTTCTCTAATGAACATTTACTGCAACTCCCTTGAAAGCACATCGAAAAGATCTCATTTTCATGCTGCATTTGCTGTGGCTAAATCACTGAGCCAAAGAGGCTGTGTAGGGTAAATTCAAATTTACATAGGAGACAGATAAGCAGATCTATACATCAAAACAAGGTATGTGTAATTAAGAGTCTGCCCAAGCTTATTGGAGGAATAACCTAGTATGGTTAGATATATTATGCTTTCTAGAAAACAAAAATTTAATCTCTCAGGTTTAGATGGGAGCCAATATGGTCCCACAACAGCATATATCAGAAATATATGCTGTTATTTTTTTACATTTTAATTCATAAATAATTTCTCTAAGGTTGTTTGATTTTTTTTCTGTGTGCTATATTGAAAATTCAGATAGTTGCTGCCAAACAGATATGGAGTGAGGAAGGTGAGGAGTCACTTTAAACTATATGACCAAGGAGAGTAACTTTAACCCTTCTGGGCCTTTGTTTCCTTATCTGTAAAATAATATCTAATGTTTATGTAGGACACTAAAATTTATAAGATGCTCTACAATTATCCTCACAACAACCTGGGAGGCAGCTCTTGTTATTATCCTCATTTTGGAGATAAGGAAACTGAAGCAGAGAGCAGTTGTCACATGGCTAATAGTATCTGAGGCCAGATTTCAATTCAGATATTCCTGATTCCACTGTGACACCTACCTAAACTAGACGATATCAGAAGTCTCATTCATCTCTAGATAGTATACCTGACACCTCTGTCTCTTCCTGTCTATAAAAAAGGGACAACTATACCAACTCACAAGATTGTTTTGAAGCTCAGATGAAGTAACAGAAAATATTTTGCTTACATTAAGCAAGTGCTTTTTTAGATAGTCTCACATTCTTAACACTTGGATCTGAATATACACATGCATAACCGAGTCACAGAAAATATACATTTTTTACTATGTTCTATTTTAAAAGCATAAAGATAGGATAGTTCTTTATTAGTTTAATATAAGTAAAGAAAAATAATAGGTTATTAATGACAAATATAAACAATTTAGAACAACATAAAGACTTCAATGATCTTCAATGGTATAATTTCTACTTAGTCATACTCTTATTCTCTTAAATATAAACCAATCTTCAACTAATCAGCCTTTTCTGAGTCTGAAGTCTTTCAAGGAATATGCATGATTGCCAAGTTTATCTTGAGACATATTAGGTGCTTAATAAATATTTATTGATTGATTTCCAATATCAAGAAGTTTCGGTGTAGCTCATTCTCCAAAGACCTTTCAGTTAGATACAATTTAATGCTGTCTCTCTAGGAAGGAAAAAAATAGTTATGATATATTTATAATTTCAGTGAAAAGGGGTTGTGTTGCCATTTGTTTTTGGAATAGTGTCTTTTAATTGCATTTTTTCCTCAAAATAAGTGACAAAGTATAGCAAAAATAATTCATGTTACAGTTTACTGTAATTCAGTTACAGTTTACTGCCATGGATCTACACTTAGGAAGAAAAAAAAGGAATTGTAAAGATTTGTTTTTCTAATCAGCAGAGACTTTCACAGTTGATTTTCTAACTAATCAAATTTTATTCTTGCCTGTTGTATGACCTACATTTTTCTGCTTTATCCTCTCACTCTTAATTCTGTGTGCTCCACCCTTCTTCTTGCTTGCTGACATGCTGCATTTGGGGCTGGAATTTGTGACAGGAAGTAAGGAGAGGAAAAGCATAGCAGTAGCTGAAAGTGTGTTGGCTTTGTCCTCAAGAGATATGAGGGGATGACACCTTCATTCTTTGCCCGGGTTGTTTGCCCATGCTGCTAACCAAGATCTATGATGGGTTCATTGCAGTCAAAATAGATCAAAAGTCTTCTCCTACCTCCAGACAAATCACCCGATTTTTAATTTACCCCAGGTCATCCAAAAGACTAATGCTTCTGAGTTCCTGTTGATGGCTGAATTGCGTACCAGTCTCAATGCCTTGACTGTGACCCTAAGTCCATAGTTCCTGCATTAACACTTGATGATGTCTATGTTGTCCCACTCTTTTATCTACTGAAGGGATCGTTTAATCTGTATATGTTCTAGAGATCATGGATCTGAAGGAATAACTGAAGATTAAAAGAGCAAAGATACCATCAACTCTTAGTATTACATTTGCATCTAGTAATTCATTGATAGAGGTCTATATTCTTATTCATCATTTTTTAATCATTCCATCATATTTATTTACTCTGATTTCATGTTGTGCAAAATACACCTCATATGAATTTCCAAAATGTGTCTGCTCAGAAAAAAGCAAAAACAAACTTATTGTGTCAAGATCCATGTGACTAGAACTCCTTGAAATATAATAGTTCAAAAAAGAGAAGAGTAGCCATTGGTAGGTGCTCAGAGTTAATTTTAATTGAGTAGATCAGCAAACCCACATGGAACTAGACTATGTGTAATTCCACCCAGTAGTAAAGAGACAGCATTGAGGGATTGAAAGTTACTGACTTTTTGGTAACCATAGGGAACCCAGAAATGACTCAGAACTCCAAGTACTCAGCAAAGTAATATTTTTTGACTT
This sequence comes from Bettongia penicillata ogilbyi, assembly GCA_023548195.1. Taxonomy (NCBI): domain Eukaryota; kingdom Metazoa; phylum Chordata; class Mammalia; order Diprotodontia; family Potoroidae; genus Bettongia; species Bettongia penicillata. The sequence continues at coordinate 281,278 of JAJHZJ010000330.1, forward strand.
CCAGGGTGAGTTTAACACCCATCCATCAGTATTTATCAATGCCACCTTTTGGCTCTAATCAGAGATAAAGGGATAAAGACACCTGAGCTGTCAACAATTCAAAGATCTTTCATGGTGATTGGTTCTGTGTGTGAGCATTCCTCCTGCCTCCCCCATAACTCAAATGAATCTCTCATTCGTTAACTATTTGCCTGAACTTTTTGAGTGTCTTTAAAAAAAATTTTTTGTACATTCTTGAATATCCAAAGGACTCTCGGTTGCTCTTTGTAAGAACTATTTACCTCTCCTCCCTGGGATCTCCTGATTCCTTTTTGGTTTTCTGACTCCTTATTGTACTCTGCCCTAGTCTTGCAATTAGGGAACCACCAAATCTCATAATTGGAAGGTATACTGAGCAGGGACATGATGACTATGTCTAGGCTATATGGGATAGTTGGTCTGGGCCCTGGAAATTTCTGCTCACATTCTCGAAAATTAGGATGAATAACCTTTTACCATTTAAAGAAAGGAGTTCCTCCTTCAAAGACTTATCTTAAGAACCCTCTTTAGAAGCATCATCTTCACTAAGTTGATGTTGAAATTTCAAGTGTCAGAGTTGGAAGCCCTTTTCTTGTTCTTTTACATTTGATTATCTATTGTTTCCTTGTAGGGCCGTGATCCTTGCATATTAGAACAGAACTTCCACAGAGCATCAAAAAGACTTGAATATGAACTGTACTTGGCATTTTAGTTTTATAATTATAGAATATTAAAAACTCCATTTAAATAATTGAATTCATATAATTATAACACATTTCAAAGTTTCTCACTCAAGTATAGTTATTTCCTTTTCTTTAAAAAAGTCCGTAAGCAAATTTCCTCAAAAGTATTGTACTTTAATAAAAATCTAACATAACATTTTCAGGAAATCAGTAATATGCCCTTTCACTGTCATAGCAACAGACATTTGAAAATCATTATTAGTACATGAAAAATGACATGGAGAATGCAAGAATTATCCAAATTATTCAAGATAAAAACTTTTGTTCGACGCATTCAAATAATTGAGCCAAAATCTCCTTAATCTACTATCATAAATGACTCATTTATAGAATCTTAGGTTCAGAACTGAAAGAGATATCAGAGGTCTTCAAGATCATCTCCCTTATTTTACATACGAGGAAACTGAATCCCAGAGGAATTAAGTGACCTGCCCTGCATCCTTTTCTAAATCACTTCGTAGGCACTATCAAAACCCAAGGGCTAAAATGGATGTTTACAAATCAGGAAAACATTCATAAAAATAGACTAATCCATATATTTTGCCTGAAAAAATGATATAGTTGAGCTAGGCATATGCCTTGAACTAGCAAAACTTGAGACAGGCCACTGGGTGACATGGAACAGAAAAGACAAATGTCAGCATGAACATACAAGTTGAATGGGAAGAATTAAGACCCTACAAAACAGACCAGATTTTAATGTGCAGATATAGGGCAATGTGGTTTATCAGTGGAATAGACTCCACACGCTAGGTCACAGGGGACATGTGGAGAAACTGTCTTGTAGTGATCTGAGGTATATTTTTATAAAAAGTGAAACAAAAATAAAACAAATAGCAACTCAGGCAAATGCAGAGTGGAATACTGACTTTGTCCTTCACTAATTGTGGGACCTTAGAACATTTAGTCCTCATTTTCCCTTTCGATAAAATCAAGGCCTTGGACAGGATAATCTCAAAAGATCGATATGATAGCACTAGGGGTCAAATTTCTACTCTGAATATTTATCATTTGTATGACAATAGGCAAGTCAGTTGACCTTTATGAACCTCAATTTCCTCATTTGAAAGATGAGGGCATTGGACTAGATAGACTCCAATATATTATCTAACGCTAAATTCATGATTCTCTGACTACCTCCTAATTTTATTGTGAAAATCAAATGAGATAATAAATGTAAAGCACTTTGCAAAGTATAAAGCAAGTCTCCAAATGCAAGCTGTTGTTTTTCTCATCACTCTCCTCTCTTAGTACAGCATGGTAACCTGTTTATGAAAAGATATATGAATGTGGTTGAGTGAGGGCCACACTGATATAGTTAAACACTGTAAATAAGTTGCTGAGGCTTTGGAAGAAAGACAATTGTGATAAAATGGAATAATGTGTATAAAGTGCTTTTGAGTATTACTGTACTACATAAAACTAAGTTATTATCATCACTAGTGTGAAAAGACACTCATTAATTGATACTGCAAATAAAAAAAGAAATGGCCTTTTAAATATGAATGTTGGGGTAATGCTTTAAGGAAGAATTACAGTTTCCAACTCTTTGAAGTGGAAAATGTCTGATTAGGATAAGAAGAGCACAGTGTCCAATTGTGTCAGGAAGGCAGGATTTCTGCAGATTGGGCATTAACTTTCCCCAAAATTTTTCTCGGTGTAGCTTTTTTCTTCGCCTTGTCTTTATCTCAGACATTCCTCAAGCAGTGTTAGATTATATAGATCTTGACAATGCAGTAATTAATTTACCTCAAAAACCACCCTGAAGATTACTTTATTTTATCAATGCTTGCAGAAATCAATATACTTAACCTTTCATTTACCCCTAATCACAACAGCATGTATATTTCACAACATACTCAGAAACTTACTTTATATTATGAAACCAGGAATATCTCATGAAAAATATGCACTAAAATTTGGGAATAACTATTTCTGGCCACAATTTCTACTTACATAAACTATAGTGAATCTAATATGACTTGTGAGAGCATTTTAAGAAGGTTTTATTATCTGGGGGCAAAATAAAACCTCTTATAAATATAAAAAAATCTATTTTTCCTTTAGGGTGGTATGACATTCGTCCTTGTAGATAACAAAATTGAATTACTTAATGAAGCGTCTCTCAAGTAAGATTGCAGCCTTTTTTAAGAGAAAATATTATTAACTGGATTTTGCAGTTCTGGTAATTGAGGCATCATATTCAGTGACAATAAGTTGGATCTGCATTCTCCTTTTTAGAGATATCGCAGTGGAAAAGGCTCATCATGAAGTAAATATATTTAACACTTTCCCTCCTGTTAAAATTGATACTGACTGGTTTCCCTTTTACAAGTGGGCCTCTGAAATCTTTTAATGACTAAATAAAAATACTTGTCCATTTGTAAATGAAATTATTTTCCACTGATATTTTATAAGATATGTGCATAGAGCATAAGGCAGGTATGATTTTCAGTACCACTAAAGGGAGCACTCACCAGAATAAAATCACAGAATAATCAGACCATCCAAAGAAAATAACATGGAATATTTTCTCTAAGAAATTTCCTGATAATTATATCACTTATTCTCTTTGTTTTTTTTCTTGGTGTATGATCTGTCATGTAAATGGTGCATCATGAATTTATTGCTGTTAAAAGAACCAGTCATTTAAGGAACTTCGAATTAGTGTAGATATTCTGGAAGGCAATTTGGAATTACACCTAAAACACTATTAAACTGTGTATAGCTTTTGACCCAGCAATACCACTATTTGGTCTATTTCCCAAAAAATCAAAGAAAGAGAAAAAAGAATCATATGAACCAAAATATCAATCACAACTTTTTCATGGAAACTAAGGGAGTGGTCATGGAGTGGTCATAAACTGGAGAATAACTGATTAAGTCATAGTATCCATATGTGATGGAATATTCCTGTGTTGTAGTGACGATGAAGGAGATGATTTTAGAAAAACCTGGAAAGATTTGTATGAAGTGATACAAAGTGAAATGATCGGAACTAGGAGAACCACTTATATAATAACCAAAAGGCACTAAAGACAAACAAATTTGAAAGACTTAGAGACTTGGATCAATACAGTGGAACTAACAATATTTCTAAAAGATTCAGGATGAAAGATGCTATCTACCTCCAGATAGGGAGGTGATGGATTCAGAGTACTAATTAAAGCATATTTTGGATACACCTTATGCAAGACTTTCTTTTTTCTTGATTATACGCATTTAAAATGTTTTGTTTTTCTTGTTTTCCCTGTGAGTGGGAGAGGGGAAAGTAGAGAGGAGAGAATTCAAAATTGAAAATAAAATAAAACAAAACAATCATCCAACAATATTCAGCACAGAAATAGAAGAAGTATAAAACCTAGTAGCTGTCCTTGTACTTGCATTTGACTCCTTGGGCTCCTAATAGGAACTTAATAAATACTTATTCAAAACCTCATTCCCTTCTTTTCAGAGGTGAAGTACTAGAATATGGAAAATTGCATATACTGTTTGAAATGCAGTTTAGGAGTGCTGGAAACCCCAAAATGTCAATATCTCCTGGAATGTTTTAAGTCCTTGCATTGCTGAAGGACTAAGTCTACCAGAAAAATTCTTTGCACACTATGGTTGTTGCTGTATACAAAGTTCTCATGGTACTGTGCCTTTCATTTAGCATCAGTTCATATAAGTCCTTCCAGGCCTCTCTGGAGTCTTCCTGTTCATCATTGCTTATTGTACAATAGTATTCTATTATATTCATATACCACATGTTCAGCCATTCCCCAATTGATGGGCATCCCCTTGATTTCCAGTTTTTGGCCACCACAAAGACTGCTGCTGTAAATATTTTTGTACATGTGGGACCCTTTCCCATTTTTATGATCTCTTGGGGATACAGTCCTAGAAGCGATATTGCTGAGTCAGAGGGTATGCACATTTTTGTAGCCCTTTAGGCATAGTTCCAAATTGTTCTCCAGAATGGTTGTATCAGCTCACAGCTCTACCAACAATGAATTATTATTGTTCAGCTCTCCTACATCTTCTCCAACATTTGTCACCTTCCTGTTTTGTCATGTCAGTCTAATCAGATAGATGTGATGTGGCATATCAGAGTTGTTTTGATTTGCATCTCTCTAATGAATAGTAATTTAGAGCATTTTTTCATATGATTATAAATAGCTTTAATTTCTTCCTTAGAAAACTGCCTGTTCATATCCTTTGACCATTTATCAGCTGGGGAATAACTTGTATTCTTGTAAATTTGGCTCAATTCTCCCTATATTTTAGAAATGAGGCCTTTGTCACAGACACGAGTTCCAAAAATTCTTTCCCAGTTTTCTGCTTCCCTCCTAATCTTGGTTGTATTGGGTTTGTTTGTGCAAAAACTTTTCAATTTAATGTAATCAAAATTATCCATTTTGTACTTCATAATGTTTTCTGTCTCTTGTTAGGTCATAAATTTCTCCATTCTACATAAATTTGACAAATACTGTTCCTAGCTCCCCTAATTTGTTTATAGTATCAGTCTTTATATTTAGATCATATATCCATTTGGACTTTATTCTTGTGTATTCTTGTGTACACTGTCTATGCCCAGTTTTCCGCCACACTGTCATCCAGTTTTCCCAGCAATTTTTGTCAAGCAGTGAATTCTTATCCCAAAAGCTGAGGTCCTTTGAGTACCTTGTTATATTCATTGACTACTCTGTCTTGAGTACCTAACCTATTTCACTGGTCTACCCCTCTATTTCTTGGCCAGTACCAGGAGGTTTTGATGATTACTACTTTATAATTTGAAATCTGGTAGGGCTAGGCCACCTTCCCTAGCATTTTTTTTCATTAGTTCCCTTAATATTCTGGACCTTTTGTTCTTCCAGATGAATTTTGATATTTTTTCTACCTCTAGAAAATAATTATCTGGTAGTTTGATTGATAAGGAACAGAATAGATATATTAATTAGGTGGAATTGTCATTTAAGGAATTATTTTCTTAAGTGAACTTTTGTACCTCCTTTTCCATTTTGCAAATTCTACATTTTAAATTCTCTTCAGTGAATTGTTCTGCTTCTACCCCTCCCCCTCAACCATTTGTACCTTTTTGTTTTTCAAGAAATTTTTCCTATCGTTGGACTTTTGTGCCTCTTTTATCATATGGCTTTGTTTTTTAAGGTGTTGTTTTCTTCAGTATTTTTTGTGCCTCCTTTACCAAGCTGTTGACTCCTTTTTCATTATTGTTTTATATGACTTTCATTTCTCTTCCTAATTTTTCATCTACCTCTCTTACTAAGTTTTTGAAGTTCTTTTTGAGCTCTTCCATGGCCTTAGACCAATTCATATTTTTAATTGAGGCCTTGGATTTAGGTGTTTTGATTTTGTTGTCTTCTGAATATGTGTTTTGCTTTTCCTTATCTTAGTAACTTTCCGTAGTCAGAAATTTTTTTATGTTGTGTGCTCATTTTTCCAGATTATTTCTTTTTTTATCTTTTCCCTTTTATTTTTATATCATTAATAAATATTAATGGAATAAAAAATAATTATCATAACATAGTACAATAAAACAGATGATTTTGTACATGAAACTTCAAAACTACAATATTCAACTTGCTAGTCATTTCAAATACACACCCAAATTATCATGTAAATTTCTTTTCTTTCTTCTCTTTGTTTTACTACCCCCATCCTGCCCTAGAGATGGTTATCATTAGACACAAATAGGGGAGTGTGTATACAAACGCATATACACATATATGTGTGTATGTATATATTGTGTATATATGTGTGTATGTGTATATATAGTGTATATGTATATATGGTGTGCATATATGTATGCATGTAGTGTATGTATACATATACAATGTGTGTGTGTAAAATTATTCTATACATCTATATGTCAATTTTCTCTGGATGCAGATAGCATCTTTCATCATAGTTAATTTAGATATTTATAATAGTCAAAATAACTTATTCACTCAAAGCCATTCTTAAAACAATATTGATATTACTGTATAGAATATTCTCTTGGTCCTGCTCATTTTACTCTCCATTGCTTCATGCAACTCTTCATATTTTCTAAGATCATTGAGCTCATCATTTCTTATAGCACACTAATATTCCATCACAATCATATATCACAACTTGGTCAGTCATTCCCTAATTAATGGAGATTCCTGCCATTTCCAGTTTTTTTGCCACCACAAAGAAAGCTGTTATACACATTTTAGAACATATTGGTTCTTTCCCTTTTTCCCTAATTCCCTTTTGAAATAGACCCAGTGATACTGTTATGGGACCATGGATATAGGTAATTTAATAACCCTTTGAGCCTAATAGTAGATTGCTCTTTAATGTGCTTAGATCAGTTCACAATTACACCAACAAGGAATTACTGTCTCAATACTTCCACATACCCTTCAACTTTTGTTGTTTTCCCCTTCAATCATTTTAGCCAATCTGGTAAGTATAAAATGACATCTTAAGGTTGTTTTAATTTGCATTTCTCTAACCAATAAAAATTTGAAGTATTTTTATATGATTATAAATTATTTTGATTTCTTTAACTTCAACTTATTTCTTGACTTTGAATCTGCTTCCAGGGTGGAGGCTGCACTGTTTCAAGCTTTAGGAGATTTGTGAAGGTATTTGCAGAGCTACTTCTAAAGACCTGTGACTTTTCCATTCTTCTAAGCTGGTATGATCTAAGGAGGGGTGTTTATGACTCTTTTGGCTTGGGCTGTGATCTGTGAGTGACCACAAGCACTCTTTTCTGCCATGAAACTGTTGTGTTGATTTCAGCTTCCCTCTGGCTCTGAGTTCTTGGGAATGCCTCCCAGGACTGTGACCTGGATCTGCATGTGGACAAGGCAACAGAGTCCTTCTCACATCTCAGAAAAGACACTCCTGTAATCTTCTGACTAGTTATTCAACCCCCTTCCTGTCTGTGGGTTGAGAGCTCTGGAAGTAGCTGTTGCAGCTGCTAACTTAATCTGTCCCAAGACCTGCTCATCATTTGCTGGGGCCAGGTCTACACTGGCACAGCCTGCACGGGACTGCTCTCTACTCTCACCCTGGTGCAACAGACATTTTCTGCCGAACTTCTAAGTTTTCTTTAGCTGAAAAATTGTTTCAAACATCCTTCTCTGGGTTTTGGCACTCCAGAATCTATTTCGAGGAATTGTTTAAAGGTGTTTGGAGGCATTTTGATATGAATTAAGATGAGTCTCTGTCTTTTCTCTGCCATCTTCCAAAGGATTCTTGTCCACTCTAGAACTGTGACTGTGGTTTCAGCTTTTCTGGGGCTGCAAACTGTGGTGTATTAGTGTTCCTCCTCACCCTTGGATTGTGACCCAGATCCAGACTATAGGCAATTAAACAGCAAAAAGACACCTGTAATCACTTTCTGACCAATTGTCTGCTCTCCCTTACTATCTGTGGTCTGAGAGATGTGGAAATTTTCACTGCTGCCACTGATTCAGTTGCCCCCAAATGTTCTGCTGATTTTCTGGTGCAAGGCCTGTGCTAAACTGTGCTCCACTCTCATCCTGGTACAACAGACCTTTTCAACCAACCCTCTAAGTGATCTTGGACAGGAAAATTGTTTCACTCCCTCCTTTTGTTGTTTCTGCTGCTCCAGAATTTGTTTTGAGTCATTATGTAAAGTTCAGAGGAGTTTGGAGAAGAGCTCAAGTGAGTCCCTGCCCCACTCCACCAAAACGGTTCTGCCTCATGATTTTGATTTAAAAAAAATAAATGTTTGATTGATTGAATACGAATCTTGCCCCCTCCTGGGAGACAGTATTTACGCATACAAATCAACTAGAAAACAAAACAGTATTTCAGAAAATACTAAACTTTGCATGACAGAAAGAATGAACAATAGGAATAAAAGATGTGGGAAAGTATGATAAAAATGGCAATTATATTATTGTTAATTCAATTATTTTTTCATTGAAAGATATGCAGAAAAAGTGTGAAAAAAAACTCTAGAAATCCCTAATGGCTTGTCTGTACATTGTCAAACACTCAGATATTTTATATGATCTGAATTTTTATCAAATTTTTTATTTGTGAATCAGATGATTTGGCATCTTGAAGAAAAAGGCATAATCTTGATTTATTCAACATGATTAGATGTGTAATGCTGTCCTTTACTCTGTATAAGAAATATATAATGTATAAGAAATAAGAACAGGTAGGACTTTCAAGATCTTGCCATCATTCACTCCTACTTAGCCATGATATGGTCACAGTATATTGCTTGCACTGAGTCCAAGATGCAAGATTCATAGCATCATAAATTTAGGTCTCAAAGGAACCTTGGAGCCATCAATTCTATTTTTTTATTTCACAGATGAGGAAATAGAATCCTAGAAATGTTAAATGACTTAATCAAAGTTCTAAAGGCTATTGTTGCTGTTCAGTACTGTCTAACTCTTCTTGACCCCATTTGGCATTTTCTTCGTAAAAAATATTAAAGTGTTTTGCCATTTCCTTCTATAGTTTATTTTACATACAATGAAACTGAGTCAAATTGACTTGTTGAGGGTCACATAGCTAGTGTTTGAGGTCAGGGTTAAACTTAGGAGATCTCTGATTCTAGTCTACTTTCTGGGATTTGGAAGCCCTTTCGTTACAGAAGCAAGTGAGGGTTGCTTGCCTGATTCACAACAAAATCATAGCCCTCTGTCATCAACAAGTATGCAGGCATTGGTTTAGACATCTAATTTGTTTCAGGATCAATTGACACAAATTTCTTATAATCACATAGTCTATTAGATGCCAATGTTTGCTGTGAGGGTGAATCTATGATGTTTTATTGTGTTTACATAAATGGAAAACAGTGTTGGTGATGAGCTCATGTGATGCACAAGTCAACAGTAAATGACCGTTGCTATTGACGTTTCCAACTCCATTCCTCCCTAGGACTCCCTGCCAAGTCTGGTAGTTTGAGCCTACTCTAGCATTAAAATCACACAGAATTATAAGCTTCTCCTCCTTTGGTACATTGATGATAATGATCTCTAGGTCTTCGTAAAACTTTTCTTTGACCTCATAAGAGTTCATCATGGTGGGAACATAAGCACTGATGATGGTGGCATGGTCTTTACCTGTAAGTGGCAATCACATTGTTATGAACCTGTCATTCACTCCTTTTGGCAGGCATACCAACTTGCTGACTAGATTAGTTTTGATTGTAAAACCTATAGCAGTTTCACAGGGCTCCCCTTCACTACAACTACTCCAGAAAAACGTGTATCCAGATCCAACTTCAGTCAGCTGACCTTCATTTGCAGTTTTGTTTCACTCAAGATTGCTACTTGGATGCAATACCTATTGAGTTCTCTTGCAACAAAAGCAGGTTGTCTTTCAAGTCTACTGGGTTTTGTGTTGTCTATAAGTGAGTTCATGTTCTATGTGCTGATGGAATTTGAGTGGAATCATCAAAACGGTTTACCAGGGTGTGGCAACTTGCATGCTGCAGCTTCTTAAAGCCACAAGTGATAGGTGGGTGGAACAGGTGGACACCAAAGGTAGAAAGAGCCCCAAAAAGTGCTCAGCAGCCATCACACCAAAAGTACCCATCCTCCCTGAACACACCCTATAGCCCGGTACATACATAGAGAGATACACATAACACATATATACATAGACATCAACGCTGATATAGGTGATATAGATATCACTAGATATGGATGGGGATATATACATATATGTGTATGTGTGTAAATATACATATGTTTGTATGTGTATGTGTGTATTTATATATGTATATATACCATATATGAATATACATGTGAGTAGATATTGATATATGTGTATATCCACATGTATCTATGTGTGTGTATATGTATACATATACATACATATATACATATACACATGTGAACATTCTTTCATGGTTCATTGTTTCAATGTTCCATTTATTTGGTCATAGATTCTTCCCTTCTCCTTAGATCTGACAGATAAACTATTCATTGCCCTCCCAATTTGCTTGTAGTATGACTAAATCATGTGTCCATTTTGACTTTATCTTGGCAAATGGGTGAGATGTTGGTCTATGCCTACTTTCTACTATAATATTTTCCAGTTTTCCCAGAAATTTTTTGTTAAATGATGAGGTCCTATCACAAAAGCTGGAATCTTTGGGCAGTAGATTATCATAGTCATTGACTACTGTGTCTCATATCAACACTATTCCATTGATTCATCCCCTCTATTTCTTAACCAATACCAAATAGTTTTGGTGATTCCCTTTTATAATAGAGTTTTAGATCTGGCAGGGCCAAGACAACTTCCCTTGCATTTTTTCCATTAATTCCTTAATATTCTTGACCTTTTATTCTTCCAGATGAATTTTCTTCTTTTTTTTTTTATTGGTATGGCACAGAATGAGTAATTTAGGTAGAATTGTCATTTTTATTATGTTAGTTCTTCCTACTCATGAGTAATTGATATTTTTTCCAGTTGTTTGGATTTTACTTTTATTTGTGTGAAAAGTGTGTTGTGGTTGTGAACATATAATTTGTGGACTTGTCTAGGCAGGTAGACTCCCAAATATTTATATTGTCTACAGAATTTTAATATATAACTTCTTTATTTTTCATTTCTCAACATTCACTTTCACAAGAATTTGAATTCAAAATTTTCTCCTCATCTCTCCCCAACCCCACACCAGGGCAGCGTGCACCCCATCCATCCACCCCTTCCTCAAGTCTGTCCTCCCTTCTGTTACCCACCCTTCTTCCATCCCCCTTCCCCTCTATTTTCCTGTAGGGAAAAATAGATTTCTACACTCCACTTGCCTGTGTAGTTTAATTTCCAGTTGCATGCTAAAACAATTCTTAACATTCATTCTTAAAGCTTTGAGTTCCACATTCTCTCCATCCCCATCCATCCTCATGGCAAAAATAAGCAATTCAATATAGGTCATACATGTGTAAAATGCAAAGCACTTCCATAATGTTATGTTGTAAAAGACTAACCACATTTCTCTTTGTCCAATCCTGCCCTTCATTTGTGTCATTCTCTCCCTTGACCTGTCATCGCACAATAGTGTTTGCTTCTGATTATCCCTTTCCCCAATTTGCTGTCCCTTCTATTACTTTCCCTCTCCTATCCTCTTCCCCCTTGCCTTCCTGCAGGGTAAAATAGATTTCCATATCCAATGAGTGTGTGTTCTTCCCTCCTTAAGCCAAATCCCATAAGAGTAAGGTTCAATTTTTTCCTTTTATCTCCTCCCTCTTTCCTTCCATTGTAAAAGTTCTTTCTCCCCTCTTTTATGCAAGATGATTTGATACATTTTACCTCTCCCTTTCTCTTACTCCTAGTACATTCCATTCAACAATATTTTTTTTTTTTGGTATTCTCCCTTCATATTTGGCTCTGCTATGCCCTCTGTCTATGTATACACATTTATAATTGCACACATACACTCATGTAGATATATACATACGTATACATATATATATAAATATACATATACATATTTACCCATACCAACCTATACAAACACACACACACACACATTCCCTCTAAGTACTCTAACACTGAAAAAGGTCTCATGAGTTACAAATAGCACCTTTTCATGTAGGAATGTAAACAATTCAACTTTAATGAGTTCCTTAAGGCTTCTCTTTCCTGTTTACTGTAAGGGAATTGCCAACCCCCAGCCTCTTGGATGGCATTCACTAGCCACGACTCAGGTAAACTGAGAGGAGACTGATAAGGCATGAACAAGATGGCACTGGGAGGAAGGGTTCGGCCCCTGTTTTGCTCAAGGCTATTTTCTCGGGCTTTTCTGAGAACAAAGAAGCCCAAAAATGTTTTTCTTTCTAGGGGCTACGTGTCCACCCTGGGCAGTCCTGGCCTAAGGTAAATTACTTCCATATAAGGGCAAACTACTAGCTGATAGGTTCACTTAGGGCACTGGTGTCAGAAAAGAGATAAAAGCACAGCTCACTGCTTGAATAAACGGAGTTCTTACTATCTTGTCTCCCTCCTTGGTCTCTGCTTACAGCTAAACTCCACCAGGGCCTACAAGCCTCTGCTGGTCAGAAAAGCCTGTGGGCCCGAGAGATCAGGCCCAAACTCCTGGGGTCCCTAACAGTTTACCTTTTCATGTTTCTCTTGATTTTTGTATTTGAAAGTCAAATTTTCTATTCAGCTCTGGTCTTTTCAACAAGAATGCTTGGAAGTACTCTATTTCATTGAATGACCATTTTTTTTCTCCTGAAATATTATACTCAGTTTTACTGGGTAGGTGATTTTTAGTTTTAATCCTATCTCCTTTGACCTCTGGAATACCATATTCCAAGCTCTTTGATCCCTTAATGTAGAAGCTGCTAAATTCTATGTTATCCTGATTGTGTAAATAGGTATAAAACCTATATTGAAATTCTTAATGCATATTTGGGGGTAGGGTAGGTCAGTTAGCATAAAAATTATTAGCTACCTGTTGGATTCCTAATCTTGATCTTCCCCTCCACTGTAACAGCTCTTTTATATCACTTTTATGAGATAATTTACCTTATTCTTCCTCTCCCTTCCACCTTTTCTCAGTGGGTACATCTTTCTTAACCCTTAACTTTATTTTTAAATATCAGCTCATCATAGTCACATCTCTTTCTCACCTCTTAATTTTATTTTATTTTCTATATTATCCTTTCATACTTAATTCACACCTGTGCCCTCTCTTAATGTATATTGCTTCTAACTGCCCTAATGATGATAAAGTTCTTAGGAGTTACAAGTATCATCTTCCCATGTAGTAATGTAAGCAGTTTAACCTCATTTGATTATTTATAATTTCTTTTTATTTGTTTACCATTTTATGCTTCTCTTGAGGCTTGTCAAATTTTCATAGAAAATAGAGGCTTGTCATAGAAAGTCAAATTTTCTATGCAGTTCTGGTCTTTCCATTAGGAACTTTGAAAGTTCTCTATTTCATTAAACATTAATTTTCCCCAGTGGATAATAGTTTGTTTATTTCTGCGAAGGTGATTCTTAGTTAAAATCCTAGCTCCCTTGCCTTCTGGAATCATATTCCAAGCCCTCAGATTCTTCAATGAAGAAGCTGTTAAATCTTGTGTTTTTCTGACTATGGCTTCAAAATATTTGATTATTTTCTGGCTGTTGGCAATATTTTCTTTTTGACCTGGGAGCTCTTGAATTTGGGTACAATATTCCTAGGAGTTTTCATTTTGGAATTTCTTTCAGAAGGATATTGGTGAATTATTTTAATTACCATTTTACTCTTTGAATCTAGGATGTCAGGGACTTACTTTCTTTGATGATTCCTTAAACAAAGATGTCTGGGTTCTTTTTTTTTTATTATTATGATTTGTAGTCCAATAATTCTTAAATTATCTCCCCGGGATCAATTTTCTAGGTAAGTTGTTTTTTCAGTGAGATAGTTCACATGTCTTCACTTTTTTCATTCTTTTGATTGTGCTGTTTTGTTTCCTGATATCTCATGGAGTCATTAGCTTACACTTGCCCAATTTTAAATTTTCAGGAATTATTATCTTCTATGAGCTTTTATACTCCCTTTTGGCCAGTTTTGCTTTGGAAGGTATTTGCTTTTTTCAATATTTTGTGCCTTCTTTACCAAGTATTTGGGGCTTTTTAGTGATTTTTTTTTTGCATCACTCTCATTATTTTTTCCTAATTTTTCACCTACTTTCTACTTTTCTTTTTAAAATCCTTTTTTGAGTTCTTCCAGCAATTCTTTTCTGGCTCTAAGACCATATCACTTTTTTTCTTTGAGACTTGGAATGTAGCAGTTTTGATCTTGTTGTCTTCTGATTTTGAGTTTTAATATTCCGTCATCCTGGTAGCTTTCTATGGTCAGATTGTTCTTTCTATTTGCTGTTTTCTCATTTTTCTGCTCAGTTTCTTGATTCTTAATTTTGTGTACAAGTTGGGATTTTCTTCTAGGATTAAGAGGGCACTGTCCTTAACTTCAGCTTCCTTATACTGCTTTTTGTTCAGAACTAGTTCTGGAGTTTATAATTTTTCAGTTATTCCAAGGTGGGATGATCTAAGGAAAAATAAGATCACTGCTCTCTTGTTCTACAGTCCTGTCTGTTAGTCACCACAAGCATTCTTCCCTGCCCTAGAACTGAGACCAGGGACCCTACTCTCCTGTGTCCATACTCCCAAGTGTATGAGTACTCCTCATTGTCATTCTGGGATTGTGACCTAAAACCAAAAAGGATCATGCAAAGGATTCCCTTTAATCTCCTTCTGACCAGTTGTATGACCCTCTTGTCACCTGTAGGTGAACAGCTCTGGAAGCAATCGCTGCCAACTAAGATGTCTAAAGTCTAATGCTAGCTTGCTGTGTTGTGGCCTATGATATCACTGACTATACTGATCCACTCTCACTGCAGTGGTGACGGGCCTTTCCTGATGACTTTCTAAGTTGTCTTTGGAAAATTGTTTCATCCCATCTTTTGTTGGTTCTGCTCCTCCAGAATTCATTTTGAGATGTTAAAATTGTTTGGAAGAGAATTTGTGAGAAGGCCAGATGAATTTACAAGTGAATTCTATCAAACATTTAAAGACTAGTTAATTCCAATACTATATAGACTATTTGGGAAAATTAGGAAAGAAAGGGTCCTCCCAAATTCTTTTTATGATACAAATATGGTTTTGATACCTAAATCAGGAAGAGACAAAAGAGAGAAAGAAAATTATAAAACAAATTCTCTACTGAATATAGATGCAAAAATTTTAACTAATATTTTAGCAAAATGAATACAGCAACTTATCACAAGAATAACAGAGCTGAATAGAAAATCTGACTTTCAAATATAAGATTCTGTAGAAGCATAAAAATGCAAACAGAAAAGTGAAATCATGAGGGACTTAATAAGGATAAACTGTTTATATTCCTACATGGGAAGACATTTGCAACTCATAGTAACTTTCTCATTATCAGGGCAGTTAGAGGGAGTATATATAGACAAATGGCACAAGCATGAGTTGAATATGAAGGAATGATATCCAAAAAAAGGAAAATTAAAGGGTGAGAAAAGGATGTACTAAAAGAAATGGAAAGTGAGAAATAAAATGGAGTAAGTTATCTCACTTAAAGGAGGAAGGAAAAAGTTTTATAGTAGAGAGTAAGAGAAGGGAAATATGGAAGAGTGAGTCAATTTTACTGTCATCAGAATAGACTCAAAGAGGGAATAATACATACATATATATATATATATATGTGTGTGTGTGTATATATATATATACTCAGTTGGGTATAGAAATCTATCTTTCCCTACATGAAAGTTGGAGAAGAAGATAAGGGAAAGATGGGGGGAGGGGTGATAGAATGGAAGACAAATTGGGGAAGGAGGTAGTCAGAAGCAAAGCACTTTTGAGGAGGGACAGGGTGATAGGAGAGAGAGATTAGAATAAATAGGCAGGGGGTGGACAGGATGGAGGGAAATACAGTTAGCAATAGTAACTGTGAAAAGAAAAAATATAAAGCCAGTTTTTCTGATAAAGAGCTCATTTCTTCAACAAAGAAAACTAAGTCTAATTTATAAAATTAAATGCCCTTCCTTAAATGGATAAATGATGAAAAAAGTGAATAGTTTTAAGATGAATTAATCCAAGTAATTTATAGCCTTATGGAAAAAATCTGTCAAACTATTGATTGCAGAAATGCAAATTAAAACAATTCTGAGGTACTCCCAAATGAGAAATGTTGGAGGGTCTGTGGGAAAAATGAGACATTAATGCACTGTTGGTTGAGTCATGAACTGATTCAATCCTTCTATAGAGTGGTAAGGAACTAAGCCCATGAGTCTAAAGAACTATGCGTACCTTTGACCTATCAGTGCCACTACTGGGTCTATATCCCAAAAGAGATTTTTAAAAATGGAAAAGGATCTATACTTACAAGAGTGTTTGTAGTGGCTCTGCTCTCATGGCTAAGAATTAGAAATTGAGTGGGTGCCCATCAATTGGGGAACGACTGAACAAATTATGGTATGTGATTGTGATGGTATACATACTATTGTGCTATAAGAAATGATGAGCAAGATGCTCTCAGAAAAAAAAGTCCTGGAAAGACTTACATGAGCTGATACAAAGTGAAATATGCTATGTACAAAGTAATAGCAATATTGGAAGATGATCAGCTGTGAATTAATTAGCTATTCTCTGCAATACAATGATCCAAGACAACTCTGAAGGACTAATAATTAAAAAATGCTATCTATCCCCAGAGAAAGAAGTGATGGTATCTGAATATAGATTAAGCATAATTTATTTGCTTCCTTTATTTTTCTTGAGGGGTTTTTATGTTTTCGTCTCAGCATAACTATTACAGAAATGTTTTGCATGACTACACATGCATGACCTATATTGACTTGCTTGCCTTCTCAATGAAGGGGTTTAGGACGGGAGGAAGGGAGAGAATTTGGAACTCAACATTTTAAAAATGAATGTTTAAAATTGTTTTGTATATGTAACTGTAGAAAATAAATTACCATTTTAAAAAAATGAATAAATAACATAATATATTCTCTCACTGGGAACAAGGAATCTCAGCTCAAGAGAGAGTGAGACACACAGACTAAGACAGAGACATAGAAAGAATCAAAAAGACAGACAGAGAAGGAAACCGAAAGACATAGATAGGGATATGGAGGGAGCACTCAAGGAGAAATTTCTAAATGTCTCTGGTCTAGTAAGCTGGGGATACACACATAATAGAGGTTCTTGCTCTTCTATATGTCAAGTTCTTTCCAGAGACTTTCTCTGTGACCTTTTGACTGAGTCTAAGTTTTAAAGAACAAATACTTTTATTAAGGGGATTTATTCTGTGAAGCTTGGATTCAGTCAAGGGCTGCACTTGAGCACAGAGAGGGCCACGTGTCACCTTGAGGCTGATGCTTCCCCACCTGTGTGATAGTGTTAGACCTGAAGTCTAATGCAAGGCAGACACAGGTTCAAGTCTACCCTCAAATACTTATTAGTCATTTAATTTCTCTGTGTCTCAGTTTCCTCATATAGGCATGAGGAAAGAGACACAGTTTCCTATGGTGATACTAATAGCACTTCTAGAGTTGTGAGTTTCTAATGATATAACATTTGTAAAGTATTTGGTAAACCTTAAAGCTACACATAAATTCTAGCTATTATTATTTAGATGACATAGTAGGGGAAAAAAAGTCTGAGCTTCAGATTCAGAAAACCTGGGTTCAAATCAAGTCTCTTAATGAACCTCAGTTTTCTCATCTATAAAATGAAGTTGGACTGGATTGGCAATCCCATATGGGGTCACAACCCACAGTTTAAAAATTGCTGATGGGATCACGAATGGAAAATCTTTAAGAGGCCCTGGCCTAGATGACTTCAAAAGTACTTTCAGTACTAAATCCATGATCATAAGACGTCATAATATAATACCTTCCTCAGTACAAAGGTTTGTTATGTCCCTCAATACTTGGCAATTAACTAGGTGAATTAAAAGAGGCAGAGCTAAGTTAAGCAACCAACTCTCTATCAGCAAAAAAGATCTTGGCTATTATTTCAAAGTGCCCTCTTGTGTTAGCTAAGCCACATGACATATAAGGCTGAATGCTTGGCTAACACCGTAAACTCATCTTGGCAATTTAAGTGGATGAGGCACTGGTTACAGTGCTCCCTTTCATGTCATTTTCATTTACTATTAATTTAATAACTTTATGATCCAAACTCTAGATTGATGCAACGAGACAAGACCTTTGTTCTGTATCCTTATGGGCCATTTGTTAATTAAGTTGACCTTTCAAAGCCTTACCTTATAGAAACAGTAAAATATATTTCACCTATATCTCCAATAGAGATTTAAATAGCTTAAAAATGGTGACAGTCCTTGAGATTCAGAAATGTTCTATTTTAAATTTTATACACTGTTCTTTCTAGTGCCATTATTACTGAAACTTTTTTTTTTAATATTTTATTCCTTCCTAAGGAGTTCCAATTCCTCTTTTTCCTTAGGAAAAGAAATAGAAATTCATTACAGTGCTACTAATCAGATTACTTTAGTACATTTTTTACCTTTATCAATGAATGTACATGAAAAAACTTTTATGGTGAATTAAAATTTGCTAAAAATGTGAATATGTTTATTATTAGAAGCACTCTAGTGCTTCTAATTATCCTTTTCTTTCTTTTTATGTTTCTCATTTCTTCTGCTTAGAAGATAATTTGTGCAGAACTTTTAAAAAAATCTGATTAGTGTTTTCTGGGTTCTTTACCTCCTGAGCTCTTAAACACCCCTCCACCAAACATTTGCTATTTATAGTCAACAGATTTATGTGACTATTCATATCAAGATCCCAAGGGGAATTGCTATTTCATATTTCTTTCCTCCAAATCAATACAGTAAAAGTAGTAACATTTGTTTCCTCTGTCTATTTTTACTTTAGCTTTGCAGATCAGATTGCATAAAGATATTTTACATCATGTGATGGAGCCTTGCACCAGTTCCAAGACACATACTTGATATTTCTCTAATGATTGTGCGCAGGTTCATCTCTTCTTATATGAAGCAAAGAAAGCATGTGATCATTTCTGTATTATTATATGAAACAATTTTTAGAATGACCAACAACACTTACTTGAACTCACATGTTTGCAATACTTTTCATAGTAAAAATATATCTAGATTAAATCTTTTAATCAAAGATTTATCCATCCATCAGGATTTGTAAGTGCCTTCTATGTCTCAAGCACTGTGATAGTGAAAAGAAACAATAAAAAACATTCTGATTCTTTGACATTGTTACATGTTCTTACACTGAAAGGTGTACATCTTGAAGTAAAACAGAACAAAATTCCTAAGGCAAAGGATATAAAGTTAAAATAAAACAAAGAAAGTTAAAGATCATTCATTCGTCAGGATGTTAGTAGGATAAGGAAAAGAAAATCATAAGAAGGAATTCTAATATATTTTGGAGGAGGGTCCCCCACTCATTTAAAATGATAAGAACAAGTAGTCTTAAGATAATCATAGACATATTAAATTGGAATGATGCATTACATATAATTTTAAGTTTTATATTGGGATAGAACAAAACTGAAAACCAAGGCTGATGATGTTCTTGTGGGAAGATATTCATTATCCTCAAATAGTGTTTAAGTACTAGAAATTATCTAACCTAAGTCTCAGGAATTTAAAGAATATGGGGTCAAGAATGATCTTGGAAATTAGAAGGCATAATTATAACTGTACGATTTTTTTGAATAAAAACTGACAATTTCAGTAACACAAAAGGTTTCATCACACTATGGACTAGTGCTTTCAACTGCAGTATATTTGGTGGGATAGTCATTTTACCTTACAACTAGGGCTTAGTTAGAATCACTTTGGGAACTGATTAAGAATACTTAATTCATTGATTCTCAGCATCTTTCTGATAAGTTTCTGATAAGAGTCCAGGATAAACACATAGACAAATACACACACACACACACACACACACACACACACAGTAAAGCCATCAGCCAGGAGTCATGTTAAGGGTGCCAGATTGTTATCAGAAAGTAAAAGATTGGTATTTGACCAAAGTCAGGTACTGCAATGAGAAATCAAGGTCAAAAATATAGGAAATCAGAGCTAGAAAGTCAATATCAAGAGCATTCGATACCTTTCTGATACTTTCTCCATCACCAACCACCAAATAGAAATGTAGCCACATTAGCCACTCAGTCAATGTCTGCAACTGAATTCAACTTCATATCTGGTTTCACTCTCCTTCTATCCAGTTTTCAGATATCCAGGTTCTTAGCTATGGGCATTTGCCGTAGCCTCAATAGTCAGTACCACAGCACAAGACTCAACACTGCAAAAGATTTCACAGAAGAGTCAAAGAATAATGAGAAAAGGGCATGACTGTGTCTGGGCTGAAAATGGAGCTCAACTCATAAGCTGTATCTCCTTTCCTCCCAGATCCTCAGAGATCCAAATTCCAAATGACAGAAAACATATCTCCCTGCAATGACATCCGTGTGGTAGAGCCCTATATTGCTGGAACAGAAAACTGAGGAATAGAGGGAATGGGATAGACCATTGTGGGGGAGAGGGATGTAGTGACGTATGATACTCTACTAATCCTGACTCAAAGAGTCTAACAGTGGGGTACATTCTGCCTTCCAAAAGTCACTTAGGGCTGGTGAAGTGTGAATTGTCCATTCTGGAAAGAGACTGAGATGCTTTAATAATCAGCCCTCAGGGAAGCCACCATCAGAGAGAAAGTAAGTAATAGGAGAAAATAATGGGCAAAAAAGATTGCTGTTATCAAAGATCTAAGGAGAAACAAAATTCAAAGATCTTGAGCATAATTAGGTAAATTAACAGGGAAAACATTAACAGTAGAAGAAAATATGGTCTGTGGATCAAATAAATAAGTTCAGGCCTCTATGAACAAATGTTGCAAAAAAAAAGAAAATAACAATACTTAATAAGTCAGAGGAGCCTGTGGAATCAGAAGAGAACACAGATATATTCCTGAGTGGATCAAAAAATAAATGAGAATGATAAGGGCAGAATTTATAGCCTGCACAAAAGAAACATTTGCAAGAATAGAAAAACTTGAATCTCTAAGGAAAAGTCTAATCACAGAGACAAAAGAGAAGACAAATTATTGGGAATGTGAAACAAGGGAAATCTAGAAGAAGTAAAATAAACACATTAAAATAAAACATACTTTCAATTCAAGCAAAATATATTGACCTTGAAGACAGGATGCATAGAAACAACCAAAGTATAATATAATAAAATAATAAATTTACATATATATTTCTGTATATAAAAATTTCTATCAATATAAATAATAAAATCATAAAAATATAAATATGTTATAAAATAATAAAAATCTCTCAGAAGAATGGTATAAGTAAAAAAAACTGAATACTATAATACAAGAAATAATATAAGAAAATTTCTCCAGAGGAAAAAAAAAGTAAAAAAGGAGGTACTGTAAACTCCAAGACAAATAGTGGTTACATTTAGAAATTTCCATGAAAAATAAAAGATTCTACAAATGATAAGGAGAAATACCTTCAAATACCCAGGAAAGAAAGTTCAAATAACATACTATTCTCTACCACCAGAAAATGAGAAAGGTATAAAGTATTTTGAAGAATAATGCAGCTCAGGATTCAGCCCAGGGTTACCTACCCAGCAAATATGAGCTTACCTATAAATGAAAAAATAATATAAAGGTGTAAAAAACATTGTTAAAAAGAATACCATACTGGAAGAGATTGCCTCACAAACAGCCCAGACAACAGAAATATAGGAGAGGTGAATAAATGTAGAAGCCAAGGAAAACAGAAATAGAGTGAAAACATAGAGACCAGTGAGAGGATACACAAGGAGATAAAGGTTAAGGTGGAAGTCAAGTGGAAGTAAGTCAGGTGAAGAGGCAGACCTGGGGCATTACGGACAGAAACTTAAACAATCACCCAAGGATAAATCAATGTCTTTTGTAGAACTGCATTATAAAATGTGATGGTGCATGAAAGAGCAAGGGAAATAAGATAGACAGGAGTCTGTGATGTTCCCAGATCAAATTAAGGCCTAGAAATAAAGGGAAGATTACCCTTATGGTTTCCCAGGAAGAGTCTACAGGGAAGCAGATGAGGAAGAATGGGAAGGATTGAAAAATGGAGGAAAGAGAAAGCCTTTGCTTTCAACATAGGTGGGGGATCTACTGATGAATGTTTTTATAGGTGAAAAATTATATTCTGTGAAGAAATATTGAAAAAAAATTGCTGGGTATTGTTGGGAGATTTGGTACTTGAAAAGACCACTGGTCTTGCTTTAAGAGAAGAGGAGTTAGAACTCCTCAGGGAAATGCTACCTAAGAAAGTGGGAGGATATGGACCATGGCAGAGGGGGTTGATGTGGGAGTTTCCTCTCACATGTAGTAACTGCTATTTTTCTGTGAGTGACGCACAATGTAAAAGGGGAATCTGTGGGTCAAAATCTACAAGGCAATGACAGAAACTGTCCAGAACAGGAGAGACTAGAATGGATACCTTACGAGTTTTAACTCAATGAGGAATGTAGAGAATAGAGAGGGAATTGAGGGCAGGAGTCATGAACCAGAAAAAAGGAGCCTAGTGTAGACAGGGAAAGAAAATAGAAAAGACAGAGAATGAGTGAGAGGAATCCTCTTTGGAAAGGAATAAAAAAGGGGTAAAAATCAAAACTAATGAACAGGATTATGTGAACTGGGGGAGAGGAAGTGAGAATCTACTTGAGGGTGAAGAAGGAAGAGAATTAAATAACCAGATACAAGCAAGCAAGAAAAAAGTACTAACAAGCAAAACTCTATAGGGAAAACTCAATAGGGAAACAAATGGGAAGGGAGGTTGGGAGTAAGGGGAAGGGAGCCAAAGAAAATAAGCCAGCCTTTAAAAAAATTAAGCTAATGTAATTAAAAAGACATCAAGTTCTGCTTGCAGTGGAAAAAGGAAAGAATTGTAGCTTGATTAAAAACCCAATGTTAGAGACAAATGGAGGGAAAAAATAAACCTAACATAGCATAATTTTAAAAATTTATTTATTTTATCACATATTTTTTATTTTGATCTCCATTTTTTTTCCTGGAATCTCTCCTTCATTCACTGAAAAAGCAAACAATAGGACACTCGTATATGTGAAGTGATACAAAACATATTAATGTTACCTATGTTACAAGTTTTTCAGAATTTTTTTCAAATAGTGAGATCTTATCACCAAAACCTGGATCTGTTTATCAAACACTAAATCACTATGCTCATTTACTACTGTGTATTGTGTATCTAATCTGTTCCATGGATTCACTATTCTATTTCTGAGATATTACTGGATTGTTTTGATGCTTACCATTTTGTAGTACAATTTGAAATCAGCTAATGCCAGGCCACCTTCCTTTACCTTTTTTTTCATTGAATTCTTTGATATTCATGACCTTTTGTTTGTCCAGATGAATTTTTAATTGTTTTTTTCTAGCTCCATGAAATAAGTTTTGAAGCTTCACTACTATAGCACTAAATAAGTAAATTAATTTAGGTAGAATTGTCATTTTGAATATATTGCATCATATTTAATGTATAATATACATTATATTATATATTTAATATATTCCATTACTATAAAATATTAATATATCACATAATTATAGATATATTAATGTAATATAGTAATATATAATAATGTTATAACCATATAAATGAAATATATAATATAATATATAACATATATTTAATATGTTAGTTTGACCTACCCATGAGCAATTATTTTCCCCCAATTTAGATCTATCATAATTTTTATGAAGTGTTTTATAATTATGTACGTATAGTTCCTCTTTATGTAGTCTAAAATTATTTTAAATGAAATTTCTCCTTCTATCTTTTCCTTCTGATTTTTGCTGGTATTATATAGAAATGCTAATTATAGATGTGGTTATAGTTTATATCCTGAAACTTTGTTAATATGGTTAATTATTTCAACTAGGTTTTTTTAAGTTGATTTTCTTGAATTCTCTAAAAATATAATCTGTAAAAAGTAATAGTTTTATATCCTCATTGTGTAGTCTTATTGTTTTCATTTTTTCCTCATTGCAAGAGATAGCATTTCTTGTAACAATATTGAATAGTCATAGGGATAATGGACAGCCTTACTTCATCTCTAATCTTATTTGGAAAGCTTCTAGTTTATGTTCATAGCAAATGTTTGCTTTTGGCTTTATATAGATAGTACTTATCATTTTATGAAAAGTTCCATTTATTCCTAAATTTTCTAGTATTTTTAATAGGAAAGGTTTTAGTTTGGCAAAAGATTGTTCTGCATTTGTTGATATGTTTACATCATTTTACTGCTATTGCTATTGATATGGTCAATTATTCTTACAGCTTTTTTTCGCTAATACTAAAGCAGCCCTGTGTTCTTGGTATAAATCCCACCTGGCCATAGTGTATGTGATATATTTCTGTAGACTCCTTGCTAGTATTTTAATTTTTTGAATCAATATTCATTAAGGAAATTGATCTATAGTTTTCATTCTCTGTTTTTGCTCTCAGTGGTATAGGTATCAATATCATATCTGTGTCACAGAAAGAATTTGGTAGGTCTCTTCTTTAATTATTACTATTTGTAATATAGGTTGTTTCCTTGAGAAGAGGATTGAGAGGTATACTGATGATAATCATGAAGACTAAGTTATGTTGATAACTTGTCCAATATATGGTAAGGGAGATTCTTTTTTAGTTATGGGTTGAACTATATGGCTATTGAGGTCTCTTATAACTCTAAAATTCTTATATTCAGTGATTGTTCAATTGAAAGTACTCAAGGATTTTCATCCTGTTTGTCCTCCATTGGAACCCTTCCAATGTCTTTCCTATGTTGTGTCAGCTACAACTAACATAATAAAACATCACACACACATACGTTAAACACACATATTATTCTGAAAAGGAGAAGACATTACTATAAGTAGCATGGCAATGAACTATGAATAGTGTTTTAGACATTATGAAATTATCAGTACCTCAATGACCACCAAATCATTTGATTTTACTATTTTCTTTCCATTTTCTAAATGTTTTAAACTACCTTATAGACCCAATCTACCAAATAGTAGACAGGAAATATTTATCCTCTAATTTGCTTAAATCACAAAGGAGATGAATTATTTTTCTTTCCCTTATCATTATTGGCTCCTAAGAAACTATCAACAAAACATCAGAAACATAATGAATACCTCTAATTTCATGATGTTTGAGTTGGAATCTTGTAGCTAAGTTTTCATTATGCAAATTGAGACTGTGACAAAATTATGCAATGCTCTTGAGTGGAAATACTTGTAATGAAAAATCACTTTCCCTCTGATTAAATTAATTAATGAATGTATGCTAATTTTACAGACTAACTAACATGTTTCTATCTTGTACCAGAACCAGAAGGCAGAAGCAAATTGATAAACCTAGGAACATTCATCTCGAAATTTGATGTCTTTGGTATTAACATAATTGAGCATCTCCAGCTTATGTAGTCAGTCAGTTTCTAAGAGAGGGATGTCTTTGTCAAGTGGATTTGAAGTTTTCCTTTTTGGGGGGAATGTGGTGGTGACCTACATCTACTCACATTTCTGGTTCAATGTCCTAAGCATTTTCTTTAAGGTTTTGCGCTTCTAATTTGCTCCATAAAAGAATGGTGAAGGAATTCAAAACCATGTATATTAATATGGTTTTACGTTATTTTTAATGGAAATAATTTTAATAATATTTTATTTTCCTAATTGCATGTAAAACTATATATATATATATATATATACACACACACACATATATATATATATATATATTTAATTTTAGTTCCAAAATTCTCTTCCTTCCTCAATCTTTCCCTCTCCTTCCCAAATCCTGACATGGTAAGCAATAATATATGGATTATACATGTACAGTCATGCAAAATATATTTCCATATTAGTCACATTGTGAAAGAAAACACAGACCAAAAAAACCCCACCAAAATGAAAAAATAATACTATAATTGGATCTATCAGTTCTTTCTCTGGAGATGTATAGAATTTTTCATCACAAATTCTTTGGAAATTTCTTGTATCATTGAAGTGCAGAAAATAGCTGTCTTTCACAATTGGTCATTGGTCCAATATTGCTGTTACTGCGTACAATGGTCTACTGGTTGTGATCATTTCAATTCTTATCAGTTCATGTTAAGTCTTTTCAGGTGTTTTCTGAAATCATCCTGCCCTTCATTTCTTATAGTACAATAGTATTTCTTTACAATCATATACCATAACTTGTTCAGGCATTGCCCAATTGATGGACATCCCCTAACAGATATGATTTTAGAGATCTGAGGATGTTAAATTTAAGGAAGAGAAGACTTGAAGAGATAGTCAATTCACCTTAATTCAAAACATTTATTAAACATCTACTTTGTAAATGGTGCATTGCTAAGAGCTAAGAATATCAAGATTTTTTTTAAAGAAAATAATAATTTCTACTCAAAAGACACTATCAGGAAGCTAATACCAGTGCACAAATAATTATAATGCAAATCCAATGTAGAGGAGGTAAAAAGGAAAATAAATGTGAACCTATATTTATGGTAAGATCAGGGGAAATTTTGTGGATGAAGTCATACCCAAGCAGAGTTTTGAAGGTAGAAAAGTTCAGCAGAGAGAAATATAAAGACATTTCATTCCAAATATGTGGGGCAGGTCACTCCAATTTGCTTTAGCACAGTGTAAAGGATAAATTAGAAAGAGGTGCAAACATGCTGGGGAAAATAAGCAGAAGGCTTTTTATAATAGCCCAAGCGAGAGATAAGGACCTGAACCAGGATTTTGGCCATATAAGCTAAGTAGTTCTGAGTTTTGATAAGGTGGATATTGATTAAGATTCATCATTAAGTCCAGCATCAATATCATGAGCTTCCAAAAGGAGCGGTCTTCAGGGCTACCTAATGAGGAATGAAGTGCTTAGGTTAGAAATGGAGCAGGTCAAGATTTCTACGAAAAGCAGCAGTGGGATGAAGTTCATATCTATCCCTTCTAATTCCTGTCTTCATGAGATAAGAAATAGAAGAGAAGAAGAGGACAGGACAGGACAGGACAGGACAGGACAGGACAGGACAAGACAGGAGAGGACAGGAGAGGAGAGGGGAGGGGAGGAAAGGAAATTAGAAAGACAGAACTGAAAGGAGTTGAAAACTCTTTAGTTCTGGAGGTTCATCCAGAGACATGAATCACAAATGACGTATTTTGAGCTTGAATTTCTAGGTAACTATAGTGTTAAAAGTACAACTAAGAAAGTTAGGGGAAGAGCAGGTTTATAGAGGAATAATATGAGTTTAGTTTGCAGAAGAAGGGTTTGAAATATCAGGAAGAAATCTAGGTAGTTTTGTATACCCAGCAGAAAAAAGTGAAAGGGAATAGATCTTAAGAGTTAGGTATGAAAATATAGATTTGAGAGCTATCTACTTTAAAAACTAAGAAATATCATCAAAATTAGTGAGATTGCTAGGGGAGAGAGGATAGGTGAGAAGAGGCCTTAAACAATGAAAGCGTTTGTAAATATCCACAGTTAGGGTAGAAGAGAAGAAAAGTGAACAAAATTAGAATAAATATTCAGCGGAGAAATGAGAGTAGGTTTTGCAAAGATCAAGAGGGAAGAGGTTATCAAGAAGGAAGGTTTCTACCTCAAAATCTAGTGATAAAATAAGCAGAAAAGTAAAAACAAAAAAAGAGTTAAATAAAATCCATTGGATTTGATCATTAGTGACTTGGGGAAAAAAATTGTTTAAGCAGAGTGGAGGGAATTGTAGCTAGTTTGTATGGGACTAAGAGTTGAATGTATTATGAAAAATTGGATGCAGAGTATCTATTGACTCAAAATTCTGTTGTGAAATGGAAAGCTGAGATATCTGACTTAAGGCAGTAAGAGGGAGAAAGTTTTTAAACTCATCAATATTTTTTCTTTACAGTAAGTTCATAGTTGAACACCACTTCAGATGCAGTCCAACCAGAAAAAGAATACAGCTATATTATCACATCGCTGGTCTTCAATATTATGCCTCTTATCACAAAATGTGAATTAGCTGTTATATCACACTGTTGACTCATATTGAGCTTGCAGTATGCCAAAGTCCTAAGGCCTGTTTATTTTTCAGTTGAACAACTGTATAGCAATCATTTCTTCATCAAATATTCAAAGGGATGCCCTTATAGCTAAGTAATTTTCTATAATTTTCTTCCCTGCTCCACACCTTGAAGCATCTCTATTCCATCCTTCATTATTTCCCACCTTGTTGGAGTATATGAGGAGGAGATGCCCCTATCCTTTGCCAAGGTACCCCTCATACTTCCAGCCTTATTGCCACTGACCTCTCATCTCCTCAAGAAACTTGTTCCTTTAATCATCTTTTTTTTAAAATATCTTCAACGTCTCCTCATCCATGGGCTACGTCCCCACAGATTTCTGGACAGGTTACTCCATGATCCAATAGGTCCAGTGGCTCCTTGTAATATCAGATAAAAACTCCTCTATCTGGCCTATTAAACCCCCAGCAGTACAGCAGCAGTCTACTTTCTAAGCTTATTGTATATTGCTACGCTTCACACAAGCTACAATTCAGACTGAGTAACTTGTGAGACCACTGTCCAGTTCAGCCTCTAAGAATCCCTAGTTTCTTTCAAATTTCATATTAACCCTCAATCCTAATATGAAATCTTGCTTGAAACCTTGAGGTTCAAATACCTCAAATATCACAATTATCTTTTTTTCTTAAAATTTTGCACATATCTGTATTCTCATATGTAGTAGAAGAATATAATCTCCTTAAAGGCAGGTATTATTTTGTTTTTCTTTTTATTTCATTACTATCTATCACACTTACTAGCACATAAGTTCTATTATTGTCATCTATATTGTATAGATAAGGAAACGGAAGCTCATAGAGATTAAGTTATTTTTCCAGTATGAGATGCTTATATCTGAGGTGGGATACAAAGGCAGATCTTAAAAGCAACCTGACTTAGTACCTTTCCTTCATCTATAAAATGGAGTGACAATAGCATATAACCTACAGAATCGTTGTAAGGATGTAACAAGAAATACATTCATACACACACGCACACATATGTATGTATGTATGTATGTATATACACACACAAAATGTTCTATCTAAATGTTAGCTATTTTATTCTCTCTCCTTTTTTCTCTCTCGCTCCTCATAAGTTCCTATGTGTACAATTATCTCTACCCTTGTGACAACCCAATTAATAGATCTATCATTAATTTCTCTCTTAAACATCTTTATATTTCACCAATTGTTTCTCAACACTTCAATTTAAATATCTTTTTCCTTTGTTTTTATACTAATTTTTAATTTTCAACATGTACTTTTCAAAGATTTTGAGTTCCAAATTTTTCCCCTCCTCCTCCCCCATCCCCAAGAAAATATGCAATCTGATACAGGCTATAATGTACAATTATATTAAACATATTTCCACATTAGTCATGTTGTGAAAGAATATAAACAAAAGAGGTAAACCACAAGAAACAGTAAACCAACAAAAAAAAAAAGAGAAAATAGTATGCCTTGATCTGCACTGAAATTCCATATTCCTTCTCTGGATGTGGATAACATTTTCCATCGTGATTCTTTTGGAGTTGTCTTAGATCATTGTATTGCTGAGGAGAGCTAAATCTGTCAAAGTGGATCCTGCACACTGTTGCTGTCACCAAGTACAATATTCTCCTGGTTCTGCTCACTTCATTCGATATCAGTTCAAGTAAGTTTTTCCAGAATTTTTTTGAAAACTGCCTGCTCATCATTTCTTAGAGAACAATAGTCTCATAATATATTTATGTATCACAACTTGTTCAGTCATGCCACAATTGATGGACATCCCCTCAATTTCCAATTCTTGAACACCACAAAAAGAGCTGTTATAAATATTCTCACACATATAGGACTTTTTGCCTTTTTTAAATAATCTTTCTGGGATGCAGACCTAGAAATGTTTTGGCTGAATCAAAGGGTATGCAGTTTTATAGCTTTTTGAATACAGTTAAAAATTTCTCTCCAAAATGGTTGGAACAGTTCTCAACTCCACCAACAATGCATTGGTGTTTTAATTTTCCAATATCTTCTCTGACATTTATCATTTTCCTATTTTTTTGTCGTATTAGCCAATCTGATAGATATGAGGTGGTACCTCAGAATTATTTTAATTTTCATTTCTCTAATCAATACTATCTTAGCCCTTATTTTTTTATATGACTACAGATAATTTTACTTTTCTTCTGAACACCATCTATTTGTATCTTTAATCATTTATCAATTGGGGAATGACTTGCATTCTTATAAATTTGACTCAGTTCTCTATATATTTTAAAAATGATATCTTTATCAGAGACACTGGCTATAAAATTGTTTCCCAGATTTCTGCTTCCTTTCTAATTTTGGTTGCATTGGTTTTGTGTAAAATGCTTTTAATTTAATATAATCAAAATTATTCATTTTGCATTTCATAATGTTCTCTATCTCTTATTTGGTCATAAATTATTCCATTCTCCATATGAATCCAGACGATAGGTAAACTGCCCCTTGCTCTCCTAATTTGCTTATAGAATCACCTTTTATATCTAAGTCATATACCCATTTTTATTTAATCTTGGTATAGAGTGTAAGATGTTGGTCTATGCCTTGTTTCTGCCATACTATTTTCTTGGTCAAATAGTGAATTCTTAGTCCAGAAGCTGGATTCTTTGGGTTTATCAAATAGTAGATGACTAGATTCAAACCCTACTGTCTTGTGCACCTAATCCACCACTCTATTTCTTGGTGAGTACCAGGTAGTTTTGAGGATTGCGGCTTTATATCAGTTTTAGATCTTGCATGACTAGGCCACCTTCCCTTGCATTTCTTTTCATTAGTCTCTTTGATATTCTGGACCTTTTGTTCTTCCAGATGAATTTTGCTCTAGATCCATAAAATATTTTTGGTAGTTTGATTGGTATTGTACCGAATAAGTAAATTAATATAGGTAGAATTGCGATTTTTATTATATTAACTCAGCATACCCATGAGCAATTGATAGTTTTCCAATTATTTATGTTTGAATTTATTTGTGTGAAAACTGGGGAAAAGATGTGTTCATATAGTTCCTGGGTTTGTCTTGGCAGGTAGATTCCCAAATATTTTATAGTGTCTACAGTAATGGGATTTTTCTTTCTATCTCTTGCCATTGGATCAATTTAAATATCTTATGGGTATCTCAAACTCAACATGCCTAAACAAAACTCACTCTTTTCTCTCCTAAACTCTCTTCTCCTCCAAAATTCCCTATTCCAGTTGAGTGTACAACCGTCATTCTAGCCATTCTTGATTGTAGCTGTAGTCAATGATATAGTAGATGATCTCGCAGACATCCTTTGCTGATTTCTGCTTACTATTCCCCACTGCCAAGTAGTAGTTAAGTCTTGTTCATTCTATATCCACAATATCTCTCTTGTCCTTCTCTCTTCTTATATAAGTACCACTTTTAAATTTATTTCCTACGTTGAAAATTCCCCCTCAAATATTCATTCCCCATATAGCTGCCAAGTTAGAGTTCTTAAAATATAGTTCTTATAATATCACTTACCTACATAGAAACTTCAAGTGAAATACTATTGTTTCTAGAATAAAAATAGATTGTCATTTAAAATCTTCCATCATTTCAGTCAACATGAGAGGCAGCTTGGCATGGTGGAGAGGTCATTGATCTTTATAATCAAGAATACATAGGTTTGAATCCTAATCAAACACTCGCTTATTGTATAATCATGACAAAATCACTTTCTCTATGCCTCAGTTAGCTAGAATTATAAAAGGAACTATACTTGATATTCTTTAAATTCCCTGCAAGTTCTTTATCTATGATCCAATCTTTCCATACTTGTATTACTCATCTTCATATACTCCATATTTGAGTCAAATCATTCCTCAGACTAAACATTCCATCTTCCTTTTCCCCATCCTTGCATAGTGTAATGGTAATTTAAATGAGGAGATCTTTCAGATTCATTAATAGCCCCATATGACCTGTCTGGGTCACATGGAAGTCTGAATCACATGGAGACTATCATGGGA
Organism: Bettongia penicillata ogilbyi; assembly: GCA_023548195.1. NCBI lineage: Eukaryota > Metazoa > Chordata > Mammalia > Diprotodontia > Potoroidae > Bettongia > Bettongia penicillata. The sequence continues at coordinate 313,669 of JAJHZJ010000330.1, forward strand.
TGAGTTTGCTGAATGGCTGGAACAGGAAGAGGGGGAAGTACAGCAGAGCTGAGAAAAGGTTAGAGAGCACTGAGGGCTAGGAAGGATGTGGGCTGCTGGCTAGTGTGAGTAAAAGGGTTTGTCTGTGATTTTGTTTGAGGACCTGCTTGTGATCTGTTTAGTGGAGTTGGTTTGTGGGAAGCCTATGGAGGGGGAGAGGAGGGGAAAGGCTTGGGGATGGTGTTGTTTTCTCTATTGTTATTGTGTATAGGTTTTTGTTGCTATGATGGATTTGGCTTTCTGGTGTCTGAATAAATGTTTTGGTTCTGTCTTCCCTGTGGAGACTCTGTTTTATTTTGTGATTCAGAATTGCATATAGCCACCTTAGGCAAGTGAATATCAAATTGATGCTACACAAAGTTCCCACAATTCTTCTCACCTCCACCTCTTCAAATCCCTAACTTCCTTTGAAGATCACCTTCTATGCAAAGCCTTTCTTGGTCTTTGTAGATTTTAGCTTTGTACTTTCTACAATTATCTTATAATTATTTAACCACTTAACTGTTCTACCTTACTCTACCCCGAATAGGATACAAACTTTTGCAAGCTGATCCTGCTAGGTTTTTGTCTTTGTATCCCCTGTGGCTAACATAATATATTGGATATAGTAAAAAACTTAATAAATGTTTGTTGAGTGAAATGAAAATGAAAGAATTGAACAGAACATTCTTGAATTTCAAAATTTAGATGAGCACTAGTGGAGATAAGCTCATCTTGAAAAAAATAATTCAACTCAACATAAATAAAAACCTCCCAACAATTTGAATTGTCCCAAAATATTAAGGATTGCTCTTGTAAGTTATCATTTCACTGTCACTTGACACATTCTAGTAGATTGGACTAGATGGTTTCTGAAGTACTTTTCAACTCTGAAATTCTGTGATTCTTTGTGTTGTTTTCAATAATTCTAGAGCCAGCAGTCACATGAATACAAATTAATATGGGGCAGTGAAAATTAGGATTTTTCAATCGGGATTGCTGCTGCATTTTTTTTTTTTGCCTCAGGAGGGACATAAATCTGAATATCATAATTTTTTCTTAGGGAAGATTCTGACAGAGAAGTAGACTTTTTAAATACAGAGTAGGGGTATAAACAAAAAGTAACATTTTTGTTAGTCTTGTTAAATTACATATATTTCTTTTAAAAACTTTACATAACAGATTTAATTTTATACAATACTTTTTCTTGTTCTTTGCATATTTAATGTCTCTGATGACAAGCTAACACTTTTTTTTCCTTTTTAAGAAAAACATATGAGATTCAGGAGAGAACTGGGATATTTCAATATTACAGTAGTTAAGGAAATAAAGGACAGACATCAGGGAAGATGTAGAAAATAGCCCATGCATCTCTTTCTCTGTGGGTAAGTATAGTGTCACCTCCAGGAAAGAGCACTCAAAGAGAGATGGTATTTTTTTTTCCATTTCTGACTCCCTCAGTGTGATACTATCCTAAAAAGAGCTAGAAGGGACACAAATCAAGGTGATCTAGAAAAAAGTTTTGTTTGTTTGTTTGTTTTTTCCCCTAAGTGCATCAATGCTTTTCTAAAACACAAAATTTGTCAGGGAAGATGAAGAAATGTATTTAAAAGAGTTGCAAAATGAAGGGGTGCTGTGATCAATCTGAATGGCTCTTTTACAGATCCGTTATTATCCTATTACTACCTGTAATGTGTACCACTCAATACTAAAAGCCATTCTGGGGAATCAGTCACAGCTTCTGGGTCTTTCCAAGGTGTTCAGACTGCTGTGATGACTTGGCTATTGGCTTTACCCCCTTTGTAAATTGTATACTTTATTCCCATACTGTCTAGGGTTACTGTAGATTATTAAATTAGATCATATAACTCAGCCCTTATTGCTTTTAGGGAAATTCTTCTCTTTCATGTAGTGCCTGCTGCATTTCATTTCAGATCATAAGTAGCATAGTTCTACAATGCTGATCTGGAATTGGAAAGACATTAGTTCAAATTTTACCCCAGACATCAACTAGCTATGTGACCTTAGTTAAATCTCAACTCCTCTTTGCCTAAGTTTCCTTATCTGTAAAATAGGGATAAATATAGCACCCATCTCCCAGGGTTATGAGGATCAAATAAAATAGCAGGTCAAGCATTTTACAAACTTTAAAACTCTTATGTAAATATTAGCTCATTATTACAAAAGAATGGCTGTATATAGCTATGTAATTAAACTTGTCAATGAATAAAAGAAGATAACTTCATTACTTCTAGTAGGATTAATGTAACAGACTTGGAAGTGGATATAGGCAACATGATGTTTTGAATAGAATACTGAGTTTAGAGTCCTATCATTTCATCTAATATAACCTTACCATATTATAGATAAGGAAATGGAAATCTAGATATGTAAGTTCACATAGTAAGTCATAGAATTGATTTAACAGAGATTCTCTGTCACTAAACCCAATACTAATTCCATTATATCATGCTGAGGAAGTCAGGTCACCTTCAAATAAGATATCAATGCCCAGTATCTCCAAATCACGAAAGTCAGTTCCCTTGACTACTCCCAATATGAAGCCACCAAAGACAAATGTCTAAGGTGTTTCTCTTCAGCACAAAACTCCCCAACAAGGGAGTGGACAGTCTATTGTGTTGAATTAGGAAGTTGGATGACACTATAGTTCTTTCCAAAATAGCAGTTTTAAGTTTTTCAGGCAAGTCAGGGAAGATAACTCCATTAACAGATCTTCATCTCTCTAAAATATACCCCTCCAATTTCATCTCTCGGTGTTTCACATTAGGTAAGTATGAAGGGCAAGTTGCCACTAGCAAACATTTTCTCTTATCTTATAATTTCCTTAATAAGACCTTACATTGCCCTACTCCTGACATGGTTTTCCTTTAAGTTGCCATCACTTAAAACTCAGTGAGTTCTAGGAAGCAAACAAGACAGATGAATCTATGACAGAAAGTCAATGCACTGCCACGGACAAATATCTACTCGGTACCAGGAAAATGGCACTTCAGTTGACACCTCTGGTATCACATCCATTTTCATCTGCCACAGTATGTTTACTCCACATTTTTAATCCTTATATTACCCATTTTTCTCCTTTACACACAGAAACTAACAAACTGTTAGAGAAGAGGGAAAATAAAGTTTAGTTCTCTTGTTTTCCTTAAGATGAAAACAGATAAAAAGAGAAAGGAGAATAGAAAGATCTTGGACTTGAAGTCAGAAAACCTAGTTTCACGTACCAACACTTCTACCCATAAGCTATGTGAACAGTGGCAAGTCAGGTCTCCTCTCTGTGTCTCAGTTTCCTCATAAGGATAATTCTTATATGTCTTCCCTTACATAATAAAAGGGGATAAAATGCAAAGTACCAGATAAATGTCAAAAAATAAGATAATGAGGATGAAGTTTAAAACTTAACACAGTGGTGCTGGATATTGTCCTTCATTCTTGAAGGGGGTCAAAATGGCATCACTATGTTGGAAACAAGGTTTAGTGTGTCAGACTGTGGCTGATCTGGTCAATCTGAGCTCAGAAACCTCTACCACATGTCAGGCACAAAGAGCCCATGTGAATATAAGCACTTCAGTTTCCTGGCATGGCACTGGTAGAAAGTCCTGGTTTCACAAATATACTGCAAAGAAATAAGAACAATGGCTCTGTAGACCTTTAGTTTGGTAGGCAGTCTAATACTTCTTCTGTCTCACAATTCCCTTTGAAGATTATCAAACACTGAGCTAGCTCTGGCAATGTATGTATTGACTTCATGATCTAGATGGACGTTGCTGAGAGGTACACTACCAAGTTAAGAGAATTTATCTGCATCATTCAAAATTTCTCCATTTTTCCATTTCTCTGTGGATGGCGTGGTATGCACTGGTGGAGAACGTGTGTTTTCTTGGTGTTGTTAGCCAAATAACAGAGAATCAGTCCATACTTCATCGTATCTCAGTTTCAGAGGCTACACAGAGTGCACAATCATCTGTAAACAAAAAATCATGCACTAACTTCCCTTCCACTTTAGTCTTGGCTTGTAGCCTTCTCAAGTTAAATAATTTACTATCAGTTCAATAGCTGAACTTGATACTGTTTATATCCTTGTTGAAGGCAACTGCTGAATTACTAAAAAAAAAAAAAAAAAGATCATGCTAACAAGTATGGGAGCAAACACAAAACTGTAGTTCACTCCAAAAATTTACTTCACCAGGAAAGCAAAAGAGCTTTGTCCATTATCCAGAACCCATGCAAGCATGCTCTCATGGAACTGGCATACAATATGATGAACTTCTCTGAGCACCCACATTTTGACATAATTTCCTACAAGCCCTCATGATTAACAGTATCAAAGGCTTTTGTCACAATGGTCAGTACATTGTACAGACCTCTCTTCTGCTCCTGGCATTTATCGTGAAGGTATTTGGCAGCAAACACCATATTGTTGAGGGCCAGGGTGGAGTACAGTTGACGAGATCAGGATAGACCTTTGGGGAAACTGATCTTTGAGACTGTGCTCATTATCAGTTGTCAGGGGCACAATGGACCAACGCCCTTCCTGGGGGGAAGAGAGTACTAGGAAGACCTGACCTGCTGACGTGGCTCTGCCAGCTCAGCACTAGAAAGACTTCCTGGTCTGAAGCTAAATAACCACCAACCAACCAGAAGGGGACACAACCCGGGATTGGGAATCGTGCCCTTTTTTGGTTTGGTCTGGAGGGGCTCGCTCCAATGAGATGAAAGCCCCGCCCTCAGGAAGGAACTGGGGAGGAGCCTACTCGGAAGAGGAGGGCAAGACACTAGGGATAAAAGGCACACACAGGAAGGGCTCGGGGGGATCTTCTGGTGTAACTGATAAGAATAAACTGCTTCTCAACTGCACTCCGCGTCCTGCCTGGTTAAGAGCCTTCCCCTCCCCCAGGGGAAGGTCCGGAGACGTCCGAAGCCACGAGGGTTGGAGAGAAGGGGTCGGGATCTCGCCCGAAGGTTCGGGGGTCGAACGCGCCCCGAACACCATATCAACCATTCCTTGACCTTTTCTGCAGACACTAACTCTCAGGTAGATGACCAGCTTCCAAGAGAAGAATCAGTCTGTTAAGAAAGACTCTAGTAAGGATCTTTCCAGCAATGAATAAGAGAGTCGCCCCTCCATACTGTCACAGGGCAATCTATTTATTTTGCTTTCAGAGAGATGTATAATGGAAGCATTCTTGAATTCCTGGAAGGTAACTTCCTCTTGTCATAAAACTCAGAAAATTTCAGTCAACTTTTGCATGGGCAGTGGACCTCCTGCCTTGTAAATATCATCTGGAATAGAATCAGCACCAGATACTTTAACATACGAGAGGAGTCCATGTTCTTCAATTGGAAATTTGGATATAGTGGGATTGAGTTCAAGCTGAGTTATAATGTTGATGGCTTCAGCATTGATTGATGGTGATCTGTTGAGAACACTATGGAAGTTTTCAGTCCCTCATCCAGCATCATGTCCTTATTATCAATCACAGCGGCTTCATCTGCACTGAGCAATTGAGATTCTCCATGGTCTTTGGCCAATGAATAGCCTTTGAGGTAACATAAAAGTGCTTTCGATTGTTGCTATCACTGTAAAATTAAATTTCATCTGACTTCATACTAAGCCAAGAATACTGCATCTCTCTAAGCTTAGCTTGCCCTTTACTTTTGATGGAATTAAATGCTGCCTTCTTAGAGAAGGATGCATAACCTGCTGGAAAATCTTATGAAGTGCTTGTTTTGTCTTTCATTTAGCAGCTTCTGAATTTCCCCATCATTTTCATCAAACCACTCTTAGTGTTTCCAAATATTCCGGCCCAGATAAGTAAATGCAGTGCTTCACAACAGATCTCTGAAAACTCTCCAGTCCTGTTCTGTCACCAGTTTTGCATTGGTTCAGCTTTCACTCCAAGTTAGCAAAGAACTGTTCCTGTTCAGAGAAGTGCTCTAGTCTATTGATATTGTCATCGGAAAGTTTTCTTGTGGGTTGAGGGGGGGAAGGGAGCACTGTTTTGTTTAATATGAATATTTAACTTGAAAAGGATAAGTCTATGATCAGTCCAGCACTCTGGACCATACATTGCTTTCATCACTCTCACATCCTTGTCTGTCACTTCTCTTTACAATGACAAAGACATAAACAAAGTATTAAATGTTACTATTTGCTGCAATGATGCATCCATGAAGTCCTATTGAATTTAGTTAAACAGAAAACAATGCTGGCAATGAGAAGGTCATGAGATATATAAGTTTTCAGTAGTAACTGACTATTGCTGTTGCTGTTTCCAATTCCATTCCTCCCAAGGACACCCTGCCATGTCTGCACTTGCATTTAAGTCACCCTGAATTATAAGCTTGTTCTCTTTCAACACATCAGTGATGAAGGTTTTCAGTTCTCAAAATTTTTCTTTGACCTCATCAGGGTTCATCATGTTGCGAGCACAAGCACTGCTGATAGTGGAGAGTGCCATGTGAGAATCAGTAACGCGTATATTACTTTTGTTACAAAAACAATTCTGTTGTGGTAATTAGTAAAGTACTGGGGTTACATTGGAAGGCAAAAAGAGTGGTTTGAAATGGAACTTGGATCTTCTTGAAATATTTTGAGAATTTTGTTGTTCAGTCTTTTTAGTCATGTGCAACTCTTCATGACTCCATTTTTGGTTGTCTTGGCAAAGACATTGGACTGGTTTGCCATTTTCTTCTCCATCTCATTTATAGAGAAGGAAACTGAGGCAAACAGAGTTAAGTGACTTGCCCAGGATAAAATAACTAGTAAGTGTTTGAAGTCAAATTTAAACTTGAGTCTTCCTACCTCCAGGTCTAGTGCTCCTACCTACCTATCCCAATAATACATAAGTGTACCTCTTTTCCCATTTCCACTGTAGCATTTATAATTTTCTTTCTTGTCAGACAATCTGATGGATTTGAGGTGCTATTTGAGAGTTCTTTTAATCTGAAATTCTCTAATTTTAGCGATGCAAAGTATATTTTCATATCTCTTTTGATTGCTTTGATTTCTTCCTCTGACAAGTAAATGTCCACATCCCTTGGCTATTAATCAATTGGAAAATGGTTCTTATTCTCATAAACTTGGTTTGGTTTCATTTATGTTTGAGAAATGAGATCTTTATCAGAGAAACCAAGACTTTCCCCCCAAATTTCCTGAATTTCTTATCATTTTAGCTGTCTTATTTGTCCAAAAGCTTTTTTAATTTTATGTAACCACTGTTCCCTATTTTACCTCCCAGAAAACTTTCTTTCTCTTATTTAGTCATGAACTCTTCCCCTGTCCATAGATATAACATATAGTTTCTTCCATGGTCCACTAATTTGCATATCATATCATGCTTGATGTCTAAATCATGTACTCATTTTGAGCTTATGTTGTTATTGGATATGAGATGTTGATCTATGCCTACTTTCTATCAGACTACTTTCCAGTTTTCCCAACAATTTTTATCAAATAAAGAGCTCTTGTACCAGTAACTGGGAGATATCAGAGGCTTATACAGCTCATCATGAAAAATGTGTTGTCATAGACGTAACTAAAATATCCCAATACTGCGTACCTGATAATTTAATATACTTGATAATTCAGTATGTGGAATCTTAGAACCAAATCACATGAAAAGAGTATGATCAGTGAAAATTACACAGTGACAGATAGCAAAGGAGTTGCAAAACTTCTTAACTTCTGCAATTATTATAATGACTTATTTTTTGCCCAGTTCTGTTCTTTAGGTGACATTTTTATTAGGCACTGAGCAATTGACTCCACGGTGCCATCTGGCACTTGGTGAGTAAACACAGCTCCAATACCAGAAGGTAAAGCATCTGTTGGAAGAATCAATCATTAATGTTTATTGTGCCACCCAGTGGTCAGCCAGCATGAGCCCTTCATGGACTTGGGTTTGTGTTTCTGGGAGTCATTTTCTGCTAAGGAAATCCACCATGGATCAAGTTCCTATACCATTAGGAAACAGAGGACCTGTATTGTCAACCCAAGTCTAGATGCTTAGTTACCATTGTGCAAATAGAAACATTGGCAAACAAACTACACAATAAGCTCAATCTTTGAATTAGAACAGAAAAGAAATTATAAAGACATAATAAACATTCTCAGCAACCAACCCAAGGATATCCCTACTTAGAAGAAGCTCTACCCTCCACCACAACACACATAATTTATCTGACATCCTAAAACAAACTGAAGAAAATATCTCAGTGCCTTGGCAGTAAAGGGGCTCATCAAATAGAGATCCTAGTCATTCCTACCCCACTAGAAGATTTAAAAAATCTATAGCTATTTCTCCACCTCTCTGTTAGTAGTGCCAAAATGATATTCACAGTGCCTATGGTAGCCATAAATATCCCGGCACAATTCTGAATCACAAAATACAACGGACTCTCCACATGGAAGACAGAATCAAAACATTTATTTAGACACCAGAAAACCAAACTCATCATAATTTATATACAATAACAATGAATAGGACAATGCCATCTCCAAGCTGTCCCCCTGCTAGGCTTTCCACAAACCATCTCCATTAAACAAAATCACAAGCAGGCTCTTTCACTCACAACCAGCTGCCTGCTTATCTGCATCTTCCCTAGCTGTGACTACTCATGACTAACTTATTCTCAGCTCTGCTCTTGTTCTGCCTCTTCCTGTTTCATCCATTCAGCAAACTCTTCCCACCATAGGTTCCAGGTGACTCAGACTTCTACATGACCCAGGCAGGTCACTATTAATGAATATGAAAACTTTCCCCATTTAAATTACCATTATACTGTTTCAGAGAAATATTGAAGTTATTGCTTAGTTTTGTTTTTAGAGTGAAATCATAAAAAAAAAATCTACTAAGTATATAATCATGACCATGAAATAGAGAACATCATAATAAATTATAGAAAGGGAAAATAATATAAGTGGGTGAAAATGCCCATTTTCCACACTACAACATGACAAGCAATATTTTTTTATAGTTTCTTTTAAATGTTCATGAGTCTGTGCTTCAACTGACATAAGCCTAACTAAAAATATGGAGCCACATTAAGCTGGTTTATCTAACTTTAGTTAGCTCTCTGTCAAATCAGTGCTAAATATCACACTATACACAGGTTTGATTGATATTTTGTGCTGTGTATTTAATTCTATGGTTCTTAGGAATGATTATTATTTCAAAGACAGAGGCAAAGGTGTTATCTCTTGAAAATGCACTTCAAAGACTCAGAGACATTTAAGCAAGCATACGCTGATTTGGAGATGTCAGACATTTCAAAGATCATTCAAACTTATCAGTTCCACCAAAATGTAAAAGAGTCTCAGAATGAAAAACAATGAAAAGACATGATAAAGTACTAACTGGAAAATGGATTAATTCCTTCTCAGAAAACAAGCAAAATCCTTCAGAGTAAATTTTCAACCAGTTGATTGGCAATTTAGGATAGACAAGTATGACCTTATTTTAGGAGTAGAAGTAGAAGAAGGGGAAAATCAAATAGGGAGAAATGGGATGGAGTTTTCTGGAGGGATATTTGGAATTGAAGTGACAGGATTTATTTATAAAGTCAGAAAACATAAAGGAAAGGATAAAAAAGAGGAGGTGACCAAATATTTCACAAATGTCAAAAAAAGTCATTTTCATCTAAGACAGCAGGGTTGAAGTAAAGATTAAGGCACAGCTAGAGGTTTCTCTTATCCAAGGCCAACAAATAAATTTTAGAACAGTAGATAAGACCATTTACTTTACCTTGCTCTTGTATAGTTAGCAATCTTCTATTTCTCCTTCCATATCTGTGTTGTGTGGTTTCATGATGAATTGAAGAATATACATTAAATTTTTGTGAATTTGATGCTGTCATGCACAAGTAATTTCAGTAAAAAGAGAACATATTAAAAGTTTTTAGATGGAGAAAATTATAAATGTTATTGTTTTTCAATAAATTTAATTATTTTACTTTGTCCCTGTTAATTTGCATATCACACTATACCTAAGAAGAGCTGACTATTTCTCATGTCCATGCTTTTATCCTTTTTTGACCCTCTGAGCCAATTAGGATAAGTCCCTGATCAAGTTTAACCACTTATCAATTCAGTTTCACTATTTAATGGAGTTTTCAACTCAGTGAGCAGAAGTAGAAAAGCTCTAACTGGGGTCAGGAACCTGTGACCTTGAGGCCACATGTGGCCTTCTAGGTCCTCAATTGCAGCACCCCCTGCTAGGTCTTTTCAGGAAAAATAATATCTAAGCGAAAATGTAACTGCCTAATTCCTAAGTTGTACCCCTAGTAGTGGGAAGTTCTTTGCAGAAAAGGAGTCTCCATCATGGTTACTTCTGTTTAGCTGGGACAGCTCAATCCTCATTGTCTCTGGAACACTAAGCTCTCCTGAAAATGTTACATTTTTATCTTGTAAATATTTATCCTTTAAGTTTTTCAGTTGGGTTGCAATATAATTGGACATTATAGCCTCTGATGATTTTCACTTTTTCTTAAATCCCTGTGAATTTGATGGGGTACAGACTCTGGGAACCTCTTTTAACTCCCTTTAAATCTTCCCACTTAATCTGGGCTTTCATTCTCAAATCTGTTACACTTAATATAGTCTAGCCCTCCATTGTCTGTTAGCCCTGGATAGCCCCACCTGCTTCCCACCCAAGCCCTCCATTATCTCCTGATTGCCTCCAGCTGTTTCCAACCCTTGATCCTCAATTTCACTACAGGACACTCCCATCAAGATCCTCCCAGGATTTGATGAACATTCCAGGCAGACCTCCCCTATCAAGACCATCCCTGGGGAACCAGACTACTTGGTGACACCTGGATTCTTCCCTCAGTCTTTTTCTGTATTTAAGTTCCATCTAGCCTCCATGAAAGTGCTCAGATTCCATCCAGCTCAGATTTTGTCTAGCTGAGATTCTGTCTGCCCCACTTTTTAGTATAAAGGTTACAAATGCTTAGGCTCCTTAAGAGTCAACCCAGTATGGAGAATCTTAAATAAACTTTGCTTTTCTTTGGCTTTAAGAAGGCTTGTGTCAAACTCATTTGAGCAGGACCCAGTGTGTCGTTATTTTCCAATCCCCAGCACTTCAAACCTCCACAAATTCCTTTTCCTTTTTTTCCCTTAATTTTCACAAAGCATCATACATAAGGAATTTCATAACTCTGTCACAAGTGCAATTTAACAAAAGGATAAACTGAGTCAATTCTTTGCGCAAGATTTCATTTATTGACAGGATAATAAAGGGGTAAATGACCTGCCTCCATTTATGCCAAAAAACACAGAGTGAGAGCCAACAGGGTCTTTTAAACCAAGTGTTTCTTCCTCGTGATTGGCAAAGGCAAAGCAATTTCATTAGACGGACACATTAATGAAGAGGTAAGTTAAGTGCTCTCAGCTCCTCCCTATTACTTCATTATTGAGTTGGGGGATGAGGAGGATAATCCTCAGGTGATAGTATTAGTCTGCATTTGAGGAAAAGGGCTGGCATTCAGATTTGGTTGATTATGCCTGTGTTGGGCACTTAAAGAATGCTAGTTGCCTTATGACACTCAGATGTCTCTAGTAACCTTGCCTAGAAAAATAAAAAACAGATCAATGAGGTTACCCCAGATTTGGGCTGCCCCTAACTTTGATAAAGGAAAAGGAAAGACAAGAGACCTCTCCCCTAGAGAGGGCATAGCCCAAGCAGATAAAAAACAGATGCCTTGGGGACTGGGAGTGATCAGGTTACTGGATCATTACCTTCAGAATCTCATTGGTTTTCAGAAGTGAGGTGATGGATCAGAGTAATATTGTGATTAAATGATACAGTATAATATGAATTTTCCTCAGCTGGAAGATACCTCTATCAAGATTCTCTTTGGGTTCTAAACTCAAGACAGAGAACTGAAAGTCTTCTTGGTTGCACAGAAGTTACTTTAACCTTTGGGCAGTCACATATTCCTGTTTCCTGTTGAAGTGCCTAAGATTTTGTAAACTTGCTTTCCCTCTGGCAAGTAGAATAGTTCCCAAGGCTGCAAACCAATTGAGTATTTTGTAGCTGTATTTATGTGTTTCTAGTTATATAAATTCCCAGGTATTTTATACATTGTGTGGTTACTTGTAATGGAATTTCTCTTTCTGTCTTTTCCACTAAGATTTTGTTAATAATATACAGATAGGCTGATGGTTGTTTTGATTAATCCTTTTCTTTGAATTTCTAGTGTTTGCTAAGTGAACTCTCATATCTTCTAATAGAGATCATTTACTTCATTCTTTGCTTATGCCTATTCTCTGAATTTATTTTTTCTTGTCTTTTTGTTATATTTAGCTCATCTAGCAAGGCATTAAATAATAAGGGAGACAGCAGGCATCCTTGCTTCGCCTCTCTCATTAGGAAAGCTCACAGGCTTCTTGTACTATAAAAAAAAAAATACAATAGGTACTTGTTAAAGTTCTTTTATGCCTATTATTTTAGTGTTTTAACAAAGATGAATGCTGATTTTCATCTAAATCTTTTTTCTACTCTAACAAAGAAATGTGGTTTTGCCACTTCTATTAATATGATTTGTGATCACTGTAGTTTTCCTAATGTTAAACTACCCTTACATTTCATATATGAATCCAACCAGGTCATCATGGATATTTTAATTATCTCTTTGCTAGTATTTAAATTAAGTTAAAACTTTAATATTAACTGAGGATACTATTTTCCAGTTTACATTATAAGAAAGTCCATTGAAGAAACTGGGAATTTCTAGATTAAAGATGAAAAATGTTAAAAGAAATCATAGGTAGTTTCAAATATTTGAAGGGTTATGCCTTGCAACATGACTTTGACCTCAGAATGCAGAATTATAAATGGTCAGTTCAAGTCAATAAGTATTTCATAAGCACTGATATACTAGATAATGCAGTAAATACTGGGAATACAAATACATATACACGCACACACACATACACACACACACACACACACACACACACACACACACACACACACAAACAAAGATGGCCCCAGGCCTCAAAGATCTTATACAGTAATGGATGATGGAAATGTAACATATTTCAGAAGAGGAATGAATATACCCAAAGAAAGACTTGTTGGAGCTTCTTTGTGAAAGATGCTCTGTGAGAATTAAAAAAGAAAGAAGAGAAATTCAGAGAAAATAAAAATTATTATGAATTATTTTTTTGAATGTAAAAAACTATGCTTCAATCTGTATTCAGACTACATAAATTTTTTCTCTGGGGATGGATAGCATTTTTCATCATTAAGTCCTTCAGAGTTGTCTTAGATTGTAGTATTGCTGAGAACAGTTAAGTCATCATCTTAAAATATTGCTGTTACTGTGTACAGTATTCTCTTGGTTTTATTCATTTCACTTTGCATCAGTTCATGTAAGTTTTTCCAGGAATTTGCACAAGCATTTAGCTCATCATTTTTAGAGCACAATAGCCTTCCATCATAAGCATATACCCATCTTGTTCAGTCATTCCACTATTGATATGTGTCCCCTCAATTTCCAATTATTTGAGAATAGAAAAGAACTGGGATAAATATTGTTGTCCCTTTTTGTATTTTTTTTTTCATCTTTTTGGGACATACATCTAGTAATGGTATTGCAAGGTCAAAGGGTAAGCACAGTATAGTTAATTGGTCATAGTTCCCAATAGTTCTAAACAATGTTTGAATCAGTTCACAATACCATGAACAATTCCATACATCCCTTCCATTTGCCATTTTCCGTTCTATTAGCCAAACTAATAGGTATGAAGTACTAACTCAGAATTATTTTAATTTGCATTTCTCCCATTAATTGTGATTAATATGGATATAGACAGTTTTGACTACTTCATCTGAAAACTGTTCATGTTTTTATTCATTTATCAATTGGTGAATAGCTCATTTCTATAAATTTTACTCATTTCTCTATCTGAGTCATGATGCCTTAATCAGAGAAACTTGCTACAATTTTTTTGCAGTTATGTTTGCTATTTATCTCTATCCTATTTTTCCCTGACCTCTTTATTCTATTCTCTCTCTCCTCCTTTCACCTTTTCCCTTCTCAAAAATGTTCTGCTTCTGACTACTACCTCCCCCAATCTGCCCTCTTTTCTATGAGTGCTGACCCCTTTCTCTTGTCCTCTTCCCCTCCTACTTTCCTGTAGGGTAAGATAGATTTCTACACTCAACTGAGTGGGTATGTTTATTCACTCTCAGTCCATTCTGATGAGAGTAAGGTTCAAGCATTCCTAACCAACTTCCTGATCATCCCCTCTAGTGTAAAAACTCTTTCTTATCTCTTTTATGCAAGACAATTTAATCCATTTTATCCCTCTCTTTTCCTTTCTCCCAGTGCATTCCTTTTTCTCACCCCTTAATTTTATTTTTAGATAATATTCCATCATGTTTAACTCATACCTCTGTCTATATATACTGCTTCTAAATGTCCTAATATTGAGAAAGTTCTTATGAGTGGCAAGTATCATATTCCTATATTAGAATATTAACAGTTTAACCTTACTAGGTCCCTTATGATTTCCCTCTCCTATTTAACTTTTTATGCTTCTCTTGAGTCTTGTATATGAAAATCAAATTTCCTATTCAGCTCTGGTCTTTTTATCAAGAATGCTTGAAAGTCCTCTATTTAATTGAAAATCCTTTCCTTTCCCTGAAGGATTATATTCAGTTTTGCTGGGTAGTTGATTCGTGGTCATAATCCTAGCTCTTTTACCCTCTGGAATATCATATCTCCAGCCCTCTTATCCTTTAATGTAGAAATTTCTAAGTCTTGTGTTATCCCGACTGTGATTCCATGATATTTGAATTGTTTCTTTCTGGGTGTTTGCAATATTTTCTCTTTGAACTGTGAGCTCTATTCCTGGGAGTTTTAATTTTGCCATGTCTTTCAGTAGGGGATATGCAGATTCTTTCATTTTCTATTTTTCTCCTGGGTCCTAGTTTTCCTTGATAATTCCTTGCAAGATGATATGTAGGCTCTTTTTTTTTATCATGGCTTTCAGCAAGTCCAATACTCTCTAAATTATCTCTCCTGGTTTTATTTTCCAGGTCATTTTTTTCCCAATGAAATATTCCATTTGTTGTTATCTATTCTTTACATTCTTTTGGTTTTATTTTATTGTTTTCTGATGTCTCATAGAGTCATTAGTTTTCATTTGCTCAATTCTAATTTTTGAGAAATTATTTTCTTCAGTGATTTTTTTGTACCTTTTTTTCTATTTGGCTAATTCTACTTCTTAAGGAGTACTGTTTATCAGTGAATTTTTGTGCTTCTTTTTCCTACTTGGCCAATTCTGCTTTTCAAGGAAATCTCCTCACTGGCTTTTTGGAGCTCTTTTATCATTTGACCTAGTGTGTTAAGGTGTTATTTTCTTTAGTATTTTGTGTGTGTGCATCTCCTTTAGCTGTTAACTTATTTTTCATGATTTTTTTACATCACTCTCATTTCTCTTCCCAATTTTCCTCCAACTCTCTTACTTCCTTTTTAAAAACTCCCTTATGAGCTCTACAATGTCCTGAGACCAATTCATTTTTATTTTCTAAATGGTTTTTCTTTTGAGTGTGTGTTTTGATCTTCCTTGTGACCATAATGATTTCTTATAGCCAGAATTATTTTTCTGTTGTTTGCTCATTTTCCCAGCCTATTTCTTGACTTTTAGCTCTTTACTAAAGTGTGTCTCTGCTTCCAGAGTGGAGAGCACACTGTCTCAAACTTCAGTGGTTTTGTGCAGCTGTTATAAGAGATATTTCTGGGAACCTATAAATTCTCAATTCTTCCAAGGTGGTATGATCTAAGAAAGTATAATGTTAATGGGACATAAGATCTTCCCCACCCATTAATAGGCCTCACATGGAGCCCATTAAGGGAAGCTTTCTGGGGGGAGACTTGATTGTAGGAATGCTTCCACACCTTTTGGTACTAAATTGAGAAGTGAATATATACTCTTAATTGAGGTTTTGCTTTGGGGACTTCTTATGAGAAAGATCTTATGATTCCCTGGTCAAGACTCTGAGTAGCTGTATATTCAGAGCTGCCTAAATGCTCAGATATAAAGGCCCTGTTGAGCCAGGGATGTATGTAAAGTGTATAGCAATATTACTTGAATCAGGCAGTAATGCCCTGTCTGTTGGTCTTTATTTCTCAGCTTGTATTTTCTCTGAAGTTCAGAGTGCTGACTTTTCCCCTGAACTAGTGAATGTAATTAAAAAAAAATTAAATTAAATAAAAATTAAAAAATTAAATTAAAATTTAGAAAAAGATTATTGACCCCTTAAACAGCTATCTTTCCTAGTAAAGCAAAATCCAAGGACCTGTGCTAGCAGGTCCTCCTGGGTATGGTAGGATGCTTGCTGTTATGGAAAGGTATGTTTACTCCTCTCTGGCCTGTGCTTTGGTCTGTGAGAGACCACAAGCACTCTTTTCTTCCCTGGAACTGTGAGAGGGTCCCCACTCCACTAAAGCTGCAAGTTCTGGCATGCTAATATTCCTTCTTATCCTGTCCACTCAGGACTGGGACCCAGTTCAAGTATAGAACAAGCAACAGTGTCCTGCCCTGAGTGGGAGCAAAGAGACCCCTGTGACCTTCTTCTTACCAGTTGTCCAACGTTCTTATCATTGTTGGGCTGAAAGCTCTGGGAGCACATACTGCAAATCCTGGTTGGCGGGGGCAGGAGCTGTGCTGGCATGGTCTGTGCTGGACCTAGACTTTACCCATGATGTGACCCAATGACCACCTTTTCTGCTGACCATTTACACTGTCTTGGGTAAGAAAGTTGTTTCACCCTGACCTTCTGTGGGTTCTTCTGCTACAAAATTTGTTTCAGGGCATTATTTAAAGGTTTTAAGAGGGGTTTAGGAGAGAGCTCTGGTGAGTCCTTCCCTGCCTTTTCTCTGCCAGCTTGGCTCTGCCCTTTTTGTTCTTCAAATAAAGAACTACAGTACTACACCCCTATACCTATGTACTGCCCATCTCCTCATTCCTGAAATGCATTCCCTTCTTACCTCTGCTTTATAGCTATTACAAATTATTATGCCCAATTTTATTGTAACAAAAGTGAAAACTTCGAAAATGGATAAATATAAAATATAAACTATTTAGATCAGCAAAACAAAAAATACAGAATGTAAATAATCTCAAATCAGCAAGAAGTACTAAGGAAGCCAAAGAACTCTACCATCCCTCAAAAAATGGGTAAGATGGATTTATAAATACATTATATATATATAAAAAAATTAACACATGCTACATAACCTGTTCACAAATCAACAATTTTTTATCTTAGCTTTGCCTACACTTAGTCTTTCAATTAGTTTTTTTCTTGTCATTGCTATAGCTAATATTTGATCACTACATCAAAAACTTATATTTATGTATTTTTTTATATTTGTCTTGCATATACCTATGTATATACTTGTTTCTACTTACACTGTAAACAACTTTTGAGTAGAGATAGCTTCTTTCCATTTGCATCCTGGACTCTTGGCAAAAATTCTTAGCACATACTAGACAATTAGTAAATTCCTGTTGATTGACTGAATAGGAAAATAAATGGCATCCTTGATTCTCTCTTGATCTTACTAGGGTAATTGTTACAGTGTCTCAATTACAAAAAAGAAAACCCAATTTTTAGTTTTAGATACATTTTCAATCACATGAAGAAAATATCATTTACATTCCTATATTTTAATGTTTTAAAATGAATGTTACATTAAAATTATGTTTAGCAGAATTTTAAACATTTGAGTATTTTTCTTTTCATTTATTTAAAATTGTGATTTTTGTTGTGAAAGTTATTTATTGAATTTATTGGGGAAACTAGTTGGTTTGAATGACTTCAAATCTGTCCTTGAGACACTTACTGGCTATGTGATCTTATGTATGTCATTCAACTGTGTTTTCCTTGGTTTCCTCATCTGTAAAATATGCTGAAGAAAAAAATGGCAAACTACTCCAGTATCTTTGCGAAGAAAATCCCAAATGGAGTGACAGAGTCAAATATGACTGAAAAAAACTGATTAACAATAAGAATTGAATTTATCCCTTTCCTCAGGGACAGTCATGGCATGGTAAGTAGAGAGCCAGTCTCAAGAGTCTGCTAGACATGGACTCAAGTCCCATCTCTCTCTAATATTAGATTTGCTATCCTAGACAAGTCACTTTACCTCTTAGTGTTCCCAGGTAATTGTTTAAAAAAAATTGCCAAGCAAATGCCCATCTGTGTTTGTAAGAGATTCTCTTCACCTATGAAAACTCAGGTTCATTTTTTTTAAAAAAAAAGTTATTTTTTCTCACTGAAAAGCACCTGAATATCATGCCTGATGTTTGAGTTAGTGAGAGAGAAAAGAACTGTTCAAAAAGGCAGTCTGAGTAGCCAGTAGGCCTGTTTCATTTGTTCTAAAGCTGACCCTGATGTGAAGTTGCCTAGACTGACATTTCAAAGACTGTTCTGAAATTTGCCCTGAGGCTTCCAGGCCAGTCCTTATTTCTAAATCTATTGAATAGCAGTAAGGGAAAGAAAGGGGTGAGAAAGTATAGGAAATTCTCATAAGTATCTTAGTAGCATAGAAAATCTCCTAGCTTGCTTTTTGTAGACACTCTGCTTCTAGACATGATTCCAAGTACTTTTGAAAGTCAAATCAATGTCAGAAGAGAATTCAAGATACTAGATTTAAAAAAAAACAAGTTGTCATCTCCACTTGAGAAGCAAATATGAAATCATAAATGTACAAAAGGATAAATAAAATCTCATTTTCAAATTGTAGATGAACTTTAAATGCATTTCCAAAAACTATAATGGATGAACAAGTTGTGGTGTATGACTGTGATGGAATACTTCTGTGTTTTAAGAAATAATGAGATCAATGATTTTAGGAAAAACATGGAAAGATTTGCTTCAAATAATAAAGAACAAAATTATCAGAACCAAGGGAACATTGTATACAGTAACAGCAATATTGTTTTAAGAATGACTTTGACAATTCCATTTAAAGTTACTATAAACATTATAAATTATTTGGGAATCTACCTGCCAAAAAAAATCCTTGGAACTATATGGACACAATTACAAAATACTTCACACAAATAAAGTCAGATTTAAATAACTGGAAAAATATCAATTGCTCATCAGTAGGCCAAGCTAATATAATAAAAATGACAATTCTATATAAATTAAATTATTTATTCAGTGACATACCAATCAAGCACCAAAATAAAATTTTATAGAGTTAAGGAAAATAACATCAAAATTCATCTGGAAGAACAAAAGTTTCACAATATACAGGAAATTAATGAAAAGACATGCACTGGAAGGTGATCTAGCTGTACCAGATGTATATTATAAAGGAACAATCAATCAAAATTACTGTACTGTCTGAGAAATAGAGTAGTGGATCAGTGGAATAAGATCCAATAGCAAATGACAAATCTGACTTGATGTCTCTCCATTAGAATGTAATCTTGAGAGTAAGGATTATTTTCTTCTTTTGTATCCCACCACCTAACACAGTGCTTCCCTATAAAGTAGGAGTTTAATAAATTGATTTATTATTATCCCTATTTTAGAAATAAAGAAACTGAGGATGAGTCCAAATGACTTATACATCCTTATTCATCTAGTAAGTGTTGGAAACGGAATTTGAATATATGTCTCTCCTGGCTCCAAGTCAGGTGCTCTTGCTCCTTGCTTATCCTCTGGAAGTTATAGGGAGGCAGATTTTATTTCAGTATGAAAAGAACCCTCCCCAAAAGTCTGCCTTAAATTTCATACCATGATGTAAAAGTCACCCCAGGTTTTCAAGAGTAGTGCCAGTAGATCAGAGAATCTAACCACAGTGACTTAGAGTATAAGACTGGTTAGAGACTTTGAAGCTGTCATCCAAAGATCAGCCAATATAAGACTGACATTCATTACAAGGTTGCCTAGTGAATGAGTATATTTAAGGCAGGGAGAGATGGGTGGTACAGCAACTCTCAAACTCTTTAAAAAAAAAAAAACACCTGTCATAAAGGGGATATTGGTATTGTTAAATGTTTATTGAGTAAGTATAGCTGAATATTGGTATAGGCTCTGAAAGGTCCAAGCAATTATAAGTCTCTTAAGTAAGCCAGACCAAGGATTTGATACATCCTCTTGTTAGAGGTTGTATTCTCTGTGATGGGTGAGGAAGGCTGGCAAATAAGGAATCAACATGCTCATATTTGCCCATCCTGGTAGGTTATAAGAATTCACAATATTTCTCTCCAGGTTCTGATCACATATATGGATGCTTGGTGGTCCTATTTCTAGCCAATGGAGTTTTATTATGGGGTAAAGAAGAGTTTTTTTAGGTAGGTGAGGAGTCAGAAGAAATTGCTGTGTGCAACCAGGTAGAGAGAAGGGCAGTAACTGCCCAGTCCTTGCAGAGAGCCAATATGTATCAATAAATAGTGAATCTGTTTCGGTGTATGTCTGTGTGTGTGTGTGTGTGTGTGTGTATGTGTGTGTCTCTGTGTGTGCGTGAATGTGTACATTTCTTCTTTCCTGATCTTACTCTAAGAGAGAAATTTCTAAATGACTGGTAAATTTGTAAGATCCATGAGAGCCATCACAGAAGTTTCACTAAAATCAAGAGCCAATAATAGAGGTAGTCAAATCCAGTGAAAAGCTTGTGTTATTGTTTTTGTACTTTGTTCTCAAAGAGGACCATGATATCACTATGATGACATGACCTGCAGTTGACTCTGATTTGAGTGAGAGAGGGCTGTGCCAGGTCACCAACCTCACTTTCTTCTCCTGAGCTATCTAAGTCCAATGGCCTAATATTCATCAGGACGCTGGAGATGACCCAGGATGCAATGTGAGACTTTGGCTCTTCCAGGCTTAGGTCTTATCACATTCTGACTTTGAGTGAGATATACCATTCAATGAATAAGCTTCAAGTTACTCAAGGGATGGTCCCTTTAATTAAAAAAACAAAACAAAACTGGGAGTGGTAGACTCTCAGGGTTCCTAGGTAAAAGAGAAACAATTACTATTTAAACTAATAACTAAGCAGTCAAATAACTTGTTTGATCCAGCCCATGAAAGGACTGACTTGTCAGCTGATACACTAAGCTCCTCTGGAGTAAACCCCTCAGAGCAAGGAAGTGACACCCTTCAATGACAGTGCGCCATGAATTATACTTAGTAAGTACCTGGAGGGAGAAAAGAACTCCCAGGGCTAGGACTATGAAGACAATCCTTATCCTTTCATGTGTCCTACATCTATGCATCACTACACTTGTACTCTGCATTTGCGTCTACCATTCCCAAGGACCAAGCATATACAGAAGAAAGAATTTGCCCTCAGTTTCATGGAGGTTTTTGTAACTTCCCACTTCAGTAAATATATTTTTGTCAAAGTTAATAAAGTACTACTTATTGATTAATTTGGAGAAACAAACTGGATGTGAACTCATGAGTAATAATCCTAAAAACCACAAGAGTACTGGAGTAGCTTCTGGCCTCCTCTAGGTACCTGTAGGTAGCCCTGGCTAAAGGAACCATTATCAACAAACCTCTTAAACCAACAAGGTGAAATCAAAGACTAGATATATCCATCTTGAAATTATTATTTATTCACTTAAGTTTAGGAAAGGAAAAATAAAAGTTAGTCCCAAATCCAGGATCAGGTTTATTTAAGCAGGAAAAGGGATTTCACTGTCATACACTCATGTCATGGCAGCTGGGGTAGAAGAGAGGGTGAGATGACCTTTTTCCAACCCTTTTAGGAAATCCCAGAATTATTGTATTAGTAAACATCCCAAAAGACACATGGGAAGGGGGCTGCTTCCACAGGTTTTTTGATCTGCTTCTCAAAAAGGAAAAGCACTTTAATCAAGCACATGTATCATTCAGTTAGAATTTCCAAGAAAATACAGAGAAATCAATCAAAATACATGTTTCCAAAATGTCTTACCATTAACATACATACATCTTTACCAGAGAGGGAACAACTGGGTTTCTCAAAGCTGTGGGGAGGGTGCCTTAGCAGCTTCCCAGAGTCCTCTTCTGACCAAACACTTCCAGTCAGTAAGTTCCAAAGTAAAACCTCACCCTCAGAGTATTTATATACTTTTCAGAGTCAGAGTGCAAAACCCTCTGACCCAATGCCTCAATAGAAAAAACAAAAGGTACTTGGGACCCACCTACAAAACAACTCTCATAAATCAAGCTTGTCTCAATGGGCAGGTTGTCATTTGGTGAGGAAGATCTTTTTTCAATCAGAGGCTGAGTAAAACATAAACAGCAAAAGATCCTAATTTGATTGCCTTCACAATTACTGGACCATGCTAAAGAGTGCAAAGAAGACATAGGGGTAGTTACTACCTTTTTAAAAAACACTCTCTAATTCATCAACATACTACTCTTGGCTACCATGTCCCCAAAAGGTGTTTCAGTGCTGAGTTCCTGGACACAGCCAGAGATTCCAAAATATTCAAGCCCTGAACTAGTACCTTTACCGATTCAACCTTGTTATATTTTTATTATACTTCCCGCAGAGTATAAAGTTATGTAAGTGAAGCATTTTGTAGAAATAAAGCATTATATAAATGTAGGTTATCATATGTAAAAGTTATTATATAAAGAAAAACTAAAAATAATTAAAATAATCTAAAAATGTAATAGGCTAGCTTATGAAACAGAGTATTTCCCATCACTTAAGGTCTTCACTTGTCTGTAATACTGGAGATGGAATTCTTGAATCTGGAAAGGACTTAAGAATTTAGTATGAGTTTGAACATATTTTCAATATTTCACTATAATTTTAAAAATATAATTCTCTAACTTCCTCTGAGTCAGGAGCCACGGTAGACTCTGACATACTGCTTCCACTCTAACAAGAATGTATCAATTTAATTCAATCAACATTTATTAATCACATACTAAATTCAAAGGCAATCTTTAATACTTGAAGAAATTACCACTCAAGTAAAGACTTACTCGAGCCTTTATTTCTATGATCTAAATTGTACAAAAGAAATGATCAAGATACTAATTTCTTTTGTAGTTTTCATGCATATAATATATATTTTAGATATGTAATGTATAATGTATAATTGTACGTAAATGTATAAATATATGTATATGTATGCATATATGCTTCTATTTATAATATATAAGCACAAATATCCTTATGAAACTTTGTTTATTACCTTGGGATTTACCTTTATCATACAATCCAATAAAAATCAGTACTGCTAGTATTGATTGCTATTTATACAAATTGGGTTTTACAAACTAGACTCACCTCTAGGGGTTGCTTGTCAAAAATAAACAGTACATATTGATTTATTTGTATCTATTTAAAGCACTAAAATAAGCATCTTAACATTGCAGAGCACAGTTGGCATTTTAAAAGCATATTATCCATAATATGAGTGAAAAGTTACCTAGAATGAGAGCTGAATATCAGGGTTTTCATGGATGACCATGTAGTCATGCTCTGTAGAATGTGAAGGTTATACTAAATGATGCAAATTTTAGGTATCCTAAAGCTTTAAGAGCATATGATCTATAGTTTTAAGATTCCTTATATAAGTCAAAGGGACTAGTAAATAAAGAGTTAAGTATCTCTAGTAGAATCCACTATTCAGATTTAATTATGAAACAAGGCTTTTTAGACCATTTTATAAAGATCAGAAATGTCTCCAAAGCATTAGCAATTTTATGTTAACAGAAATATCATTTATTAAATTAAAAAAATAAAAGATAAACTTGTCAAAGTTCACCTACAAAGAGAGAATAGGTAGAATTGACTGTTTTCCTTGGTTCTAGTTCAAAATAGATTTAACTTTACCTTTAATGCAGCAAAAGAGAAATTCTATTCTGTGTAGTCATGTGACCACAAATTTGTCTGCTTTATGTAAAACTAAAACCATGGTTTGTTATACATTATAAAAGCAGTTTTAAAAAACACAATCAGCAATATTCAGAAAATGTGTTTTAGCAAAGCTCAATAAATTTTCTTTTGAAACCTGACAAAATGGGTTTTTTCTTTTTTGTTTTCTAGCAAGAACTCTCAATAAAACTTTTTGCACCTTTGACTCACCATGAATTCATTGTCCTATTAAATGTATTCCTTCAGGACAAAATGTTCTGCAAATAAGACCCTTTTAAAACTCAGACACTACTTCACTTACTTTGAAAACAATACATGAGTGAAGTTAAAATCAAATCTTTGTAAGCTCTTCAGCACAATTGGCCAAATCATATTTGATGCTCCTTTTTTGAAAGAGGAAGGTGACTTCCTTTTCCTTTTCATGGAGAGTATAGCCTCCTATTTAATCAACCTAATATTCAACCTGCTCTACTAGAGTGTGGTAGGGTATTCAAAAGGCCTAGAATACCTGCCTTATTTATCTTCCCAATTTTGGTAGATAGGAGCAACATAAAGTATTATCAGAATTCAGGAATGATTCTTCTATAGTAAGTATTCATGGATACAGGCAATAAATGGCCATGATTTTTTTTTTCAGAGAAAAACCATACCTATGCAAGGCACATGGATGGTATAGTACATTCAACTGTGATCAAAATGGCCATGGGCTTGAAATACAAGAATAACATTGATTCCACTGTTGTATGCATGAATTCCTTCCTGCAAGCATGTCATTTGTATCCATTGTCAGCATAGGGGCTGATGGGAAGCATAATTTTCCCATCCAGAAGGAGAAACTGAAGGAAGACGAGAGGAGAAGGAGTCCAGGGGCATGGATAAGCAAGTGTCAGCAGCCAGCTGATACAAACTGAAAAGTACAATTACCCCAAACTGAACACAGTCATGAGTTCGTTGGAGACTTTAGTGGCTCAGAGATTCATTTAACAAGTGATCTGCCTAGATAGAATTGTTCTGTTTCCCTGACTGTTGCTACTACTGGGACTAGTTGAAATATCCTCTTCTCCATTTTCTTTCCCTTCCCTTCCTCACCGCGTCATTGTCACTTATAGTACTGCCACACCTTGCTGAAAGTTTTTGCTTTCTTTAAATGCAGCTTATTTTCTAGCTGTACTTTTCATCGTAAGTTCTGTCTCCAGATAAAAATAAGGTAATTTTTATTGAATGCTGAGTACCATAAAAAAATCAGTCGCACAATGGAGAATTTCAAAAGAGAATTCATGAAACAATCGCCATAGACATGACTGGAAGTCTATGTAGACTCAGTCTCTATTTCTGTCTCTGCTTCTTCCTCTACTCTTTTTCTTTCTCGATCCCCCCTTCTCTCTTTCTCTCTCTCTCTCTCTCTCTCTCTCTCTCTCTCTCTCTCTCTCTCTCTCTCTCTCTTTCTCTCTCTCTCTCTCTCTCTCTCTGTCATCCCCTCCTTCCCCCCCAAAATACTACCTTCATAGTCAATAAAAAGTTATTTCCTATTGTATATAAAACATTTCATTAGGCACTGCAGGAGATAGTTTAAGTGGGACATAATCCCTAACTCTAATCATATATAGCATTTTACTAGCAGAACAAGTCATCAAGACAAAACTATAAGAGACAATGATGCCTGCTCAGTGAATTAAAGAAATATAAAAGCAAAGTGCTGTGTGAGATCTGAAGAGGATGGTCTGTACCAAGGAGAAAATCAAGAAAAATTTCTTGGAGGAGGTGGTAGTGAGGTGAGTTTAAAAAGCTGGTGCGGTAGGAACTTGGGCTTCTGGAGGTGTAGAAACTTTTGTGGCAACTACTGAAGTTTGCTCTTCTGCTATACTCTGAATGGGCCTTTATGGATCTCCTAGCTTAAAGTATAAAAAGTTTAGCCTGAGCACAGGAAAGACTGTCAGAAATCCTCCTTGAGTTCAGTAGGAGAGTAATTTTTTTTTTCAGATAAACTCCTGTCTGACTTTCACCATCATTTATTTGATAAGTTGATATTTTGAACATAAATATAATTGTTGACATTTGTCCCTGTTAAATTTCATCATTCAATTCAGCCCAATACTGTAGCTCAACATATTTTTAAATCTCTTCTATACCCTCTAGGATATGATTACCTATCCCTCACAGCTTTGTGTCATCTCTAAATTGCATTAGCATATCATCTATGTCTTTTTCTAAGTCACTGATAAAAATGTTTTAACAGCAGAGGATCAAGCCAAATATCCTTGGGACACTCCACTCGAGACTTCTTGCTATATTATGCTTCTAATATCTTAAGAAGCAGCACAATCCAGTAGAAACTACTGAATTTGCATTCATAGGAGCTGACTCTACAGCCCCTCTTTGCTTCTTTGTACCCATGTGACCTTGAACAAATCAGCAACGTTTCTAGGCTTCAGTATCCTTATATATAAAAGGAGTTGGAAAAATAATCTAAACATCATTTTTTAGCTCTAAATCTATGACAGCAATAAACACCAAGTTGATACTGGACTATTAAAGTAGAACTTTGGATTTTGCCATTCAAGTAGGGAACATGGCCTTAAAATGTTCGATGTGAGTTCAAAAATAACTTTATTGAATGAGGGTTTCTTTTTCCAATTGTATGGAAAAATCATGTTTAACACCCTGAAAAAAGGACACGGTCATTCCAAAGAATCACTGAAATAAATCCAGAATAATACTAAAAAACAACTTCATATTACAAGCTGAGCATCTTGTTTTAGCATTTGTTATCACTTAGCAGTGCCTACTGAAATTAGAGCTAGTCAGGCACCAAAGCACAAGTTATGCTTTGAAATATTGACATATTAACAAAAAATGGGACACTCCAAAGTGTTACCTTTATGACATTGCCCTGAACTTCTGCAGAGGAAGCTTTCTAGATTAGAGGGTACAATGAGCACAATTTTCCAAATGGCTGAAGTATATTTTCCACATCAGTGGCCACCATTTTCCAAATGGTTGGATGTGGAGTGAGAATTTACCTAGAGTGACAACACTATTCTGGCTTTTCTATAACAGCTGGATTTCTTTACTAAAGAGGCACATTTTATATTGCTTTTATCCACGTAATTCAGGGCATTATTACTACTTTTAGGTGTAGGTATTAGACAAAGGTAAGGCATTCCTTTTGCCATTCAATTTTCCTCAGATGGATATTACAGAAGCTAGAATAGCCAACACAGAATGTGTCATTTTGCAATATGCTTTATATGTAATCCTTTATAACCTTTAGATAATCCTGTAGCCTTTATATCAATCTTGTGAGATAGCTACTATTATTCCCATTTTACAGGTAAATAAACTGAGAATTGGAGAAGTTCAATAACTTATCTAGGATCGAATAGCTAGAAAATATCAAAAGTAGGCTAAGAACCTTTTTATTTTAAATCCATTTCTTTTTACTAGGTGATCTCACTTTGATTTTTCCTATACCATGTCAAAGAAGGGTTTTGTAGAGGCTAGAATGGAACATCAAATGTTGTTCATGTCATAATTCTTTTGCTCTCCACTGTGTCTGTCAGATCATTTCTCTGTCAGGTCAGTACTTTAAATAATTCCTATCCTTTTTTTATAGACCACTAAAGATAATCTATTTGATAATAGGGTATGCAGTTTTAAATGACTCGATTTCTCTGATGTTCAAAGAAGATATCTTTATTTCCTTTGTGGCATCAATGAATATCATCAATTTCATTCATTTCAATCTACCCCTTTTCACAGAATTAGACCTTTTATTGTAGTAATAAGACCACAATTGATAGTATCTGAAAACCTGGGTTCAATACTGACACTAGCTATGTGATCATGTATAAACCAACTTTACCACTCCAAGACATAGTTTCCTTATCTAAAAAATGAAAATAACAATAACATGGAAGTGGAACTTAAAGGTTTTCAAAGTACTTTAACTATATTATCTCATTTGATATTTATATTAACCCTGTTAATTAGATGCTGTTATTATTTCCATTTAGAGATGAGATAAGTAAACCTGAGAGAGACTAAGTGATTTACCCAGTGTAAAACAATTTGAAAGTTAAGGAAATAATAATATTTGCATCACTTATCACACAAGGATATTTTTTAAAATGTATTTTGTATTTTAGTGTACTAGAGGAATGTGAAGAATTACTGTTTTTGTTTTTACAGGACACAAGTTCAATCATCAGCATTTTCTCTTAACAGATTGTTTCTGTATCTTCCACTTCAGCTGTTTCACTTGTAATAACCTTGAATCTCTTTGTATTCATCATTTATCACCATCTTTAATAGCATTCAGTTTCCAAGCATTGATCACTAAGTTTCTTACTAATAGATATAACATTAAAATTCCTAAAGGCAGCTTAGCAGAGTAGACAGAGTGATGGAATTGAAATTAGGAAGACATGGGATCAAAATGACAACTTTAACATTTACTAGTTATGTGACTTTGGTCAAATCTTTTCATCTTTTTAAGCCTCATCTTTAAAATGTGGATAGTAATGCCTGTAGTACATACCTTATATAGAGTTTTGTGAGGTCCAGATGACATAAGATATATTGAAGGTTTAGCAAGCCTTAAAGCCTAACAAATGTCAGCTATCTTTACCAGTATAATCATCATTAATTATTATCTCCTGGAAAACATTTTTAAACAAAATAACTACATGAAGTGGATAAGGGTTTCATTTATATTTATAGAAATTTTGACAAACTATTGTCATCCTATAGCCTCAACATCAAAAATTTTCATGTGTAATAGTGGGCTTAGTCTTAATAAAAATGAATTATCTCAGAAATTGCCACAAGTCCTAAACAAAATATTACATGTGAAAAAAAATCATTTCAACATCATGTAGTAGGAAATATACTCACATACAATAAAACTTGTGTTACCTAATAATATTTTATATTTCTATATCACTCTTGGTTGCTGATGTTCTTCCATAAATGATATCTCAATTGCTAGGTGGGTGACTCTAGGCAAATCATTTTAAAATTCTAAGCTTTAGATTCAGTATCTATAAAATAGGGATATGATAATTGTACCATCACACAGTGTTATTCTTAAGACAACTCTTGTAAACTTCAAAGTAACAGGTTGAGGTGAGTTGTTAATAATAACATTGTCACAACCCTGTGAGGGTACAATGGCCTTAAGCACTTTTGTCCCACAGAAGATCTTCAAGAAGTCAGGGATGCTGTGGCAGGATTCCTGATTTGCAGAGGGAATGGACTAGATGAATTGAAATTTTATTTTATTTTTTTCTACATAGGGAAGTTTTTTTTCAGATGTGGAAACTGAGGTACAGAGCTTATGAGACATTTGAAGTAGGCCAAAAAGAGAGTTAAAGGCCAACTTGGGCCTAAAACATAGATTCTCTCATTACCAGCCAGGAAGTGATCTTTTAATTATCCTTCCTTCCTTGAATGGAACACAGTTGTGTTGAAAACTGGATTTCTTGGCTGTTGCAAAGGACTTGGTTTTTTAAAAATACTACCAAACCTCAGAACTTTAAGTATCTCCACACATATCCTCCCATGTTATGGAAGTTTTTGGCTAATATGAAAAGTAAAACTTTTAAGGAAATAAGTTGTCCTTTAAAACCTTCCCCAAATATCTTGTATGTAGATGATGATCTGGTTTCAACTTCTCAGCTGTGACATAATTCTATTTCAAATTTCCAGTCTTGCCACTAGGAACAGAAAACTCAAGCTTGAAAAATCTTTACATAGGAAGATGAAATGAAATGCTGAAAAAGGATGATAGCTAATATTCCTGTAAATGCTAATAAATTAACATTTCTAATATTTGTACAATTGCCAATAATTTCTGTGTCCTTTCTTATTGAAGAACCCAGCTATTTGGTCTGTTTAAAAAGTAGTAACTACCAGAAAAGAATCAGGGGAAATAATATCATTTCATGACTTCTGCACAAGCTTAAAAGTGAGGTTGGAGGTCTCTGATTCTCAATGGTTGAAGATTTTGCAAATCTTAAAGCCTTCCATATTACCACTATCATTATCATTAATTATTACCTCCTTATAGAAGATTTCTCTGAGCAATATGATCTGTAGTATTATTACGCAAAGGTTTTCTCCATTAAACTCTAAGAGGCCCCAGACAGATAGATGTATATAAAAATCATTGCCAACTTTGCTATAGGCAAAGTTCTGCCACAAGCAGAGGCTCTTGCCCAAGCTGTCTTCTAGCAGACACTTTATGCTAATATTCCAAGGATCTGATATTAAATCAGTATGGTTCCTTCTTAGGGCTTTCAATCTCCATGAGGCATTATAACAAAAAGAAAAAAAAAGGAAAAACATTAAAACACCTGGTAAGTGACATTGTGTACTCATAGCTGTTTTCCATTATATGATCTAGAGGGATCCTTAGCTATGACGGACAACCTCTTTGTCACAGAATCCAAATTCATATCCTCTCCAGTTTCTTATGACTGGTGTAGTCTTCGAAAACCCGGGGTTTTGTGCTATAATGAGGCATTCAAAGAAACATAAGGAAGGTTAGGGAGACCAGATGCCTTGATGCCTGAATTTCTAGCCACTTTTTTTTGCTAAGGCTTTAAAGGTTTCTACTAAAATGCAAATATCTTCCTTCAGAGGAAATGCATGAAAAACTAGTCACTCAGATTCTAAGGCTATCATACATAAGGGAGCTATATTTTTATGGATACAAAAGACAAGAAAGTTAGTAATATTAGGACAGAGGGGAGTCCTAAGTGAAGTATTCACAGTGTCCTCCACAGGCTATGTGAATCTGTTAGGCAAGGAGATACTATAAGAACTTATAAACGTTATGGGTGTCATTTTAATCAAATGGGCAGAAAAGACAGAAAATTTAGATTCAGATGATAAGACTATCTCATACTATCTCACACATTCCATACTGCAATTCATTCTTTTGATGAAAAGAGAAATGGGTCAATGTTGCCCTCACTTTCAAAACCAGAAGAGAATGGAATCTTGTCAAGTATATTGATCAACAAGCTTGATTTTGATTGCTAGTAAAAAAAAAAAAAAGCACTACTAAAAAATTGGATAGTGAGTACTTGAAAAAAAATTACAGAGATAATATAGGTTCATCAGACAAGGACATTTGACAATATTTCTTGGTTGAAAAATGCTAAAAATAATGTTGTTGATTTTGGAACATATTTGATAAATTGTTTTATGTGATTCTTATCAAATGATCAAATGATACAGGCCAGATGATAATACAATTAAGGATATTCAGACTTGGTTGAATGGATGAAGCAAGGGAATAGCCATTAATGATCTAATGTCAGCTAGGGAGTGAAGTGATGTGACAATCTGTGCTTTACCCTGTTCTGCTTACCACTTTTATCAATAACTTCATAAAGGCATTGATGGAATGCTTATTGAATTCTTAGGTGACACAAAGCAGAGAGAAAAGCTACCACATTTAATGACAGAGTAAAGATTTTGCTAGTTTAGAATGTTAAGTTCAATATTATAGAATACAAGAAAATAATGATGTCTTAATACTTAAATTTTAAAAATCAACTACACAATTAAAAGATAAGTTAGACAAAGTGAGACAGCTATTTGTCTGAAAGAACATAGTGGAGTTTTCATGGACCTTAACCTAAATATCAGTGAACAGTAGCTGATGAAGGCCAAGATCTAAGAAACCCCTTTGCTTAGCTCAGTCAAGTTCCAGTTGCTAAAACAAACTATCAATAGGTCTATGGGAACCTGAAATACTTGTCCTTTTCCTTTTCCACTCAGTGGTTTCAGTTAACACCAAACTTTCATTAGCCTAGTTTCTTAATATTGGGGTTATACTGAACTCCTTACTCTCACACAACCTATACATCCAAATCAATCAGTGTATCAAAACAGAATACCGGGGATAAAAAGAAAGGCAAAAGATAGTACGTGTTCTCAAGGAGTTTGCAGTCCAATGAGGTAGACAACATACAAAGAACTACATACGAACTACCTAAAAGATAAATTGGAAATAATCCATGACTTACAGTTGACTTTGTTTTGAGAGAGGGAGGGCTGTGCAGGTCACCAATTTCACTTCTCTTCCAAAACCATCTGAATCTAATGACCAGATGTTCATCAGGATAACTGGAGATGACCCAGGATGAGGTGATTGGGGTTAAGTGACTTGCCCAAGGTCACACAGCTAGTGAGTGTCAAGTGTCTGAGGTGAGATTTGAACTCAGGTCCTCCTGACTCCTGCTCTATCCACTGCACCACCTACCTGCCCTGGAAATAATCCATAAAGGGAAAGCATTAATTTAGGGAGAATTAGGAAAATTTTACGGTAGAAGGTGAGATTTTAGCAAAGACTTAATGAAAGGTAGGGGAACCAGGAGGCAAAGATGAGAAGGGAAAGCATTTTATATATAGGGGACAGTTAGTATTCATATATGGAGTGTCACATTTGAGAACAACGAGTAGGCCTTAGCTACAGAGACAGGCCAATTTTAGGGTATCCTTGCCTATACACCCATATTTAAGAAATTTAAATGCCTGAAAAGCTTCTCAAGAGTCCATGCTGAGTTACCTTTTATTTAGTCTGAATGTTGAATTTGTGGACTGCCATGATATTATCATACATCCCTGTGTCCATTTTCTGGACTCAAATCCTAGCTTCCATTTCTGAAAGAGAAGTCATCCTAATAAACCTTTTATTCTGTACTTGTTTTGCCCAAGCTTTAATAAAAGCTGAAAAAGCAGTGTCATTTTCATCTTTGTGTCTTGGATTCCTTAAAAGTGATATTCTATGCTGTGTTTATTTTTCTTTTTTTTCTTTCAATAGTAAGTTACGATGGCAAGAATACTCATTCTTATCTCTCCTTCATTCTTTCTACTGAAGATAAAGCATGTTCATTTTCTCCTCTAGACCTTAATTTCTTCCTCTACAAAATCAAGGGGATGATTAAGATGTGCTCTTAAAATTCTTCCAGATCTAAATCTAAATTCTTAATCATATGCAGTTTCCACTCTTGGTCCCTCAGAGTACAACAAATTGTCCTTTGCAATTCTGCAACTACAGAGGAATTCTTCTTGGTCATTTCAAGATTCTCTTCTTGAAATGAACCCACTATTTAGCTCCTTTAAGAGAATCCATGCATGTGGAGACCTAAAATGAAAGCTAGTATCTAACATATATATCATTTACTATACTAATCAATTTACAGATTTTACCTTATTTAATGCTCACAATAACCCTGAGAGGTCTGTGCTATTTAATATTATACCCATTTTTACAGATTAGGAAACAGAAGCTTATTGACTTGACAGCTTGTAAGTGTCTGAGGCCAGTTTTGAACTCATATCTCTCAACTTCCAGATGAGGTTCTCTATTCACTTGTACCACTTATCTGACCTACCTGTTTATACATTAGTATGAGAAGTTAAAAAAAAAGATGTTAGAACAGGTATTCTAAGAGGTTGTCCTTCCACCCTAGTATATTGCCTGTAGTATGTATAAAACCCTTTATTAGCCGCATGTGATAGGAGCGAAAGAGCCATATTGAAAAACTTCTGTACTCTCATCTAGAGATAAAGGCAATTCTTTCTACCTCCAGTACAACAAACATTTCTAAAGTGTCTACTGTCAGAAGACTGTAACAGATAGAGGAGTAAGGGACAAAAAATGCTTCGCCTTATGTAAGTCTCATGTAGGGTAATATTACACATAGAGAATTAGAATTCTCAGCTAATTCTGTCACACATATAACAGAATTACGTAATATATATTGCATATCATCCATGTAAAACATAATGTCACATGAAAAGTATGTAAGAGATACAAAGTGCTACATAATGCCCAAAAGAAAAGTTGCTGAAAAAAGGTATTTAAATTTGAGTTTTCATTGAATTGGCCTTTAAATGATGGGTAGCCTTCCTTCCACACTTGCTCAATAATTTATTCAAGTAAGAGAATGGAATAGATTAATGATATAAACTTTCTCTCTATGCCACTAATGAACTTGAATCTGTCACTTTCTCTTCTTCAGCCTTCACTTTCACATCCTTAAAAAGAAGGGGTCTGATTAAATAATTTCCAAGGTTACACTGAGCTCTAAAATTCCATGATTCTAACACAAAAAATTAAGTAGCATATGAAAATGAGATTAATTGTTCTTTTTCCCATTGTTCAGTTATTAATGTTAAAATCATTTGAGAACTTACTAGAATGCAACACTATAGAGCTGGTAGGAATTCATATTCCTACTCAACACTGGGAAAGATTTGAAACTATTGTGGTCTCTGAGACAGAAATCAGACTTGAATTATTACCAAGAGTTTTCAAAGAGATACATATAATAGCCTGTGAGAGACAGACTGCCAGGAAGTAGTAGAGATTTCAAAAGCTAAACAGTAGTAATGGGGAGAAAACACCTCTAGCCTATGCAGGACTTAATAGGCTTAGCCAGAAGGGATTGTTAGTACAAGGGAAACAAGGGAAAGCAGAAACTGAAAGGAAAATCTGAAAAGCAAAAGTGAAAGAAGGGCTTAGAGAAGAGAAGGAATCAGTTGAGAAGAGTGATCAGTCTCTTACAGAGATCTAAGAAGAGAAGTCTCAGGCTGCTGAATTTCTCAGTTGTATCTATATTTTCAAGGACTGAGGGAAGTTCCAAAAATGTTCTGCTCTTTCCCCTAACTCCGCCACCCCATGAGTTTCATGTAACAGGTATCGTAACGTACTCTGCTCATTTCTCTTACCTGAATGTTTTTGCCTGATTTTTTGCCTCAACCACAAAGAGGTTAAAGATTAAATAGAAATAAACAACAAAAAAAAAATTATTAAATTAGGTCAGAAAGCTAAATCTCTGCTTGAATGAGAGTAGTCTTTTTCCAAACTGGGTGTTCTGAGCTAATATGCTTGTACTACTACTTCATCTGCTATAAACTCCATAAAACAGCCAAAGAGAACAGTTGGTACTTTGGATCATTATATTTGCCCCATAATAGAAACTAATTATGGTTACAAAATGTGGTTATTTCAGTTTCCACAGTGAAAAGGAATAGGGAGAATAGATCAATGATCGATGAAAAGCTTCTGTCTTAATTATTCTTCCCTTAAACATGGTAGCAAAGACCTGGAAAAGATTCAGCTGTGTTCATATCTAGCAAGAAAAAGGGAGAGAAAGAAGCAAATACCATATAGTCAAGTCTGCACTCCACAGAACCCTGAAGGATTAGATTAATAACATTATGTCATTATTATATTCCTGGATATTTTATATCTTCTAGAGTTTAAATTCATCAAGCAGTATAATTCAACTCAGAGTCCACAGATCTTTCTCCAAAATACGCAATTATTTTTAAAAGTGGAGAATATATGTGGAAATAGATAATAAGCCTAATAATGTATTTTAAAATTCACAATTTTGGAAGTATTTCATGTTTTAAAGTGAAGAAAAATGTAATACAGTTCTAAGTCTTATTTTTCCCCTCTATTTTATTTGTGTAAGCATTTAGAGATATAAAACTTCTCCTAAGAACCACATTTGTTGCACTCACTAAGCTTTGGTATGTTGTCTCATTTTTGTCGTTCTCTTGAATGAAATTGTTGATAGTTTCTATGATTTGTTGTTTCACCCATTCATTCTTTAGAATTAGATTATTTAAGTTCCAATTAACTTTTAGTCTGTCTTTCTCATGGCTCTTTATTACATGTAATTTTTATTGAATCGTGATATGAAAGGATATCTTTAATATTTCTGCTTTTCATGGTTAAATTTTGTGTAGGTGCTATGCATCACTGAGAAAAAGGTATGTTCCTTCCTATCTCCTTTCAGTTTTTTTCCAGAATCAACCATATCTAACTTTTCAAAAATTCTATTCATCCCCTTAACATCTTTCTTATTTATTTTGTGGTTAGCTTTATCTAGTTCTGAGAGGGGTGAGGAGTTGAGATCCCCCAGTAGTATAGTGTTTTTTGTCTATTTCTTCCTGTAACTCCCTTAATTTTTCCTCTAAGGATATGGATGTTATACCACTTAGTGCATATATGTTTAGTAGCGATATTACTTGATTGTCTATGGTATCTTTTCACAGGATGTAGTTTCCTTCCTTACTGGTTTTAATTAGATCTATTTTTTTCTTTTTCTTTGTCTGAGATCAAGATTGCTATCCCTGTTGTTTTTTACCTTCACTCTGTGTGTATTTTACTTCAAATGTGTTTCTTATAAACAACATACTGTAGGATTGTGGTTTTTAATCTACTCTGCTCTTCACTTCCATTTTATGGGAGAGTTCATCCCACTAACATTCACAGTTAGTTATAGATAGTTATTATCTGTGTCTTTTTTCTCTATTTTATTATCCCCTACTCCTGTTTATGCTTTTCCCTTTCCTTTCTCCCTTTCCCTCCTCACTAGAGTTTTGCTTTTGGCCACTGCCTCCCTCAGCCTGCCCTTACTTCTGTCAGCATCCTCCCTTTTCTTCCCCCTTTCCCTCCATACTTCTTCCCTCTCTTCTATCCACCCCTTCCTTTTGTCTTCCCTTTCCCCTCCTATTTCCTATAGGGTAAGTTAGATTTATCTGCCTGTTTGCTATTCTCTCTTTGAGTCAAATCTGATGAGAGTAAGGATCACACAATATTCATCTCCCTCCCTTCTTTCTCTCTACTGTGATAGGTTTCTGTGTCTTTTCATGTGATATAATGTACCCTTGCCTGCCTCCTCCTTTCCTCTTCTCCCAGAATAATACCTTTTTGCCACTCAATTAGATTTTTTATCATTACATCATAGTTACCTTATACACATCTCCTCTGTCTGTGTGTATCCCTTTTAAATGCCATAATAACAATATAGTTCTCAAGAGTTACAACTGCCATCTTCCTTTGTAGAGATGTAAACAATTTTCCCTTATTAGTAACATGCTGTTGTTGTTTTTTTCTTTCCTGTTTACCTTTTCATGCTCTCTTCAGTCTTGTACTTGAAGATCAAATTTTCTGTTGAACTGCAGTCTTTTCATCAAGGTATCTTGGAAGTCCCTTATTTGGCTGAATTTCCATATCCTCCCCTGAAAAATTATTCTCACTTTCACTACATAGTTGATCCTTGATTGTAATCCAAGCTCCTTTGCTTTATGAAACATTGTACTCTATATCTCATCTTTTAATGTAGAGGCTGCAAAGTCCTGCATAATCCTGACTTGTTCCATGGATATTTCCAGGATTTCATCTTTGACCTGGCAATATTGAAATTTGGTTATGATATTCCTTGGTGTTTATAATTTGGAATCTTTTTCAGGAGGTGAGTGGTGGATTCTTTCAATGATTATTTTACCCCTGGTTCTGAGACCTCAGGGCAGTTTTCATAGATGATTTCCTGAAAGATGCTGTCCAGGTTCTTTTTTATCCTCATGGCTTTCAGGTAGTCCAATAACTTTAAAATTGCTTCTCTTGGAGATATTTTCCAGGTCAGTTGTTTTACCAATAAGGTATTTTATGTTTTCTTCTATTTTTTTCATTCCTTTGTTTCCATTTGACTGATTCTTGATATCACAGTCATTAGCTTCCACTTGCCCAATTTTAATTTTTAAAGAATTATTTTCTTCTATTATATTTTGTATCTCCTTTTCCATTTGGCCCATTTTGCTCTTTTAAAGAGTTCTCTTCAATGAGTTTTCACACCTCATTTTCCATTTGACCACTTCTATTTTTAAGGACTTGTTGTCTTCAGTGTCCTTTTCTACCCCAATTATTTTTTTAAGGAGTTGTTTTCTACAGTCTATTTTTGTCCTTCCTTTCCCAAAGTATTGACCCTCTCTTGCATACCACTCATTTCTCGCCCCGCCCCCTTTTTTTTCTACCTCTCTTATTCGACTTTCAAAAACCTTCTTAAACTCTACCAAGAAGGCTTTTTGGACTTGGGACCAGTAGATATTCCCCTTTGAGGTTTCAGAGGTGAGTATATTGACAATGTTGTCTTATTCTGAATGTATGCCTTGATCTTCCCTATTCCCATAATAAGAATCTATGACCATTGTCCATTTCTGCTTCTTGGCTATAGTGTTTGCCTTTTTCCTCACTTTAAATTTGAGCTCTCCTTATAGGGCAATGGGGGCACTGACACAGGCTTCTTTTGTTGGGAGTCAAGACCTGGTCACTGACTTTGTGTGATGGGGCCTCAGTTGCCGGCAGCTGAAGGCTCTAGGGGTCTGGCAGCTTAGCTGGTGCTGAGCTGAGGTCAGCAACACTAGAGTTCTCATGGTGGAGTGGGGAATCTGGCCCCAAGAAGATGTATGCTCACTCAGGCTGCTTTAAAGCACTGGAAGATTTGGCTGCTGAAGGATGTCTGCCAGCCTGGAGTTGTGCCTTCTAGAGTCATGCTTCCCAGAGTTGTGCTAAAGCACTGGAGATTTTAGCTACTGGAATTTACCTGCCCACCAGCAGCATGTGGTGGCTTTCTAAACTGATGTCTTCCAGTTCCCTTACCTGTGCTAAGGTACTCAGGCATCCTGGTGTTGGCACTTGCCTACCTCTACACCATAGGGCTCAAGATCTCCCCTTGGTTTTCTGAGGTGGGGTTTGCTGCTGGATTGCTGGGACATCTCCCATCTTGTACTGCTCCCCCTCGTCCAGTGTGAGAAGGGCCTTCCCCATTAATACCTCAACCTTCATGGGCTACAAGACTGTTGTGCCCCATCTTTCTGCTAGCTCAGCTGTTCCAGGGTTCTTCTTCGGGCTTATTTTCTAGATTTTCAGAGGTTACTACAAGAGAGTGAAAGCAACTTACTTCTTACTCTGCCCCAGTTCTAAGTTTGATAACCTATTTTCTCTTCTCCAGTTATCTTGATGTAGTGACAGAAAAGAGATAGTTTCTAAGTGGATTGTAAATATTAATTTAATTGTTGATACTTTAAGTGTTCAATCCCTGTTCAACGACCAGTGAGGAGACATACTGCTTGATATATTGAAACACATCAATATTAACACTGGCAATATAAATGAAACTAGAAAACATAAAGAAAATATGATTAAATGGAATGCAAGTTCATAGGTTCTTCTTGGGATAACAGGTAAAGGGAGCCACAGTGTTGGTCCCATCATGTGCCCAAAGAGAACAAAAAATACAGTTTAAAAATACAGGAAAGAAGCAAAAGTACTGCTAAGAAGATAATTGGAGCTTGCACACAAATAAAAATATCAGAAGATTTTTAAAAATGGAAATACTTTGAAAAATCTGAATGTGCCATTTCATCCCAGAATCTTTTCCCATGAGATCAGAGAGGTTCTCTGAGAGCATGGCTAGTCTCTCCTGGAAAACAGGGAGCCAGGAAGCACCAGAAGGCTGCAGAGTACCTCCCTACCAGGTTGCTAGGTGTCAATGACCTTCAATGACTCATGGACATGGTCTTGGTCTTTACCTGAGAGGAGTGTGGGGACCAGGGCCCTGCCCAGATGGAACTGTATGGAAAGATATTGCTGGGAATACTACAAGAACCTGTCTACCTGGATGAGGAGACTCTCCAGCACTGTTCTTATCTCAGTGAATGTTGTGACATGTCTCACATTTGCAGCAAGTTGTTGTTTGCCAGTTGGAAACCAAAGATTGCCATCCTCTGGGGGCCATAATTTTCTTTGATTCTAGATCAAATAAAATTTCTTTCTGATTAAAATAAAATAACAATATACTTTAAACCAATTGAATATATATATATGATTGTCAGGGACTTCAGTATGATGGTTGGCATGACCACAAAAAAGGTGGAAAATTGAATATGAGTCAATGGTTTGCAGTTAATTTTACTTATCCATCTTTCTAATTTCTCAATTATTCCCAAAGGTATTTTGTTTTTGCCCATCACCCAGGTTCACAACCTTGAAGTCATACTTTTCTGATCATTTTCACTCATCTTACCTATCTATTCAGTTGTCAAGAGCTCTATTTCTATTTCTACATCTCTCCTACCTGTCCCCTTCTCCTTATTCACACAACTAGAACCCTAGATCAGGTCACTTCTAGCATCCCCATACCTGTAATATCTCAGACTGAACCTACCTTTCAGTAGATTTAGTTTTCTTCAAAGTTCAACTCAAGCATCATCTTCTGTAAGAGACTTTTCTGGATTTATCCTTCCCAGGTGTAAGTACCTCCTCTCAAGATTTACCTTGGAGTTGTGAATTTTTAAACAAATTTTGTGTGTACTTATACATGTTCATTGTTTCATCCCAATTAGAATATAAGCTCCTCAAAGACTATAAGAATCTTCTTTTTTGCCTTCTATCCCTAGCAATTAGCACAGTATATGACACATAGTAGGCAAAAAAGATTTTTAATATACTGTTATAATATGCTGCCTTTATTTGCATAATTGCAGTCAATTATCATATAGGACTTACTTAAATGCTTTTAGATTGATTGCATGTATATATGGGTTTATATGTGTGTGTGTGTGTGTGTGTGTGTGTGTGTGTGTGTGTGTGTGTGTGTATTTCCTTTTGGATCTGCCTTCTTCAGTTAGGATAACTTCATCTTTGAATAATTCACATCCATCATTACTCAAAGCACAATCAGGTACCACAATTTGTATAGCTGTTCTCTAATTATTGGATACATATTTTTTTCCAATTTTTGTTATTATTAATAGTGAAGCTAAGAATATTTTTGTATAGATAGGGCTTTTTCTCCTTTTAATTGCCAACTTAAAGTCTAAACTTCAGAGTAGGATTACTGTGATGAAAGGTATAATCAGTTTCATAACATTTCTTGGATAATTTCCTATTGGTTTCCAACAAAGTTAGGCCAATTTATAGTTGCAAAACCTTTGAATTAAAGTGACTGTTTTTATTATGCCACCATTGAATTAATTTCTGCTTATATGAATGTATGCATGAATACACACATGCATATATACACACATACATAATGTATACATGTATATGTATGTGAGTATACACTAATGTACACATACACGTGTATGTGTGAATGTATAAATAAGAAGTATGGTTCTGTGGAAAGAGCCCTAGACTTGGATTCAATGGATCTCAGCTGAAATTCTGCTTCTGTCACTGCCTGTGTGATCATGGAAAAATACCTTTACTTCTTTAGGTAGCAATTTCCTTATTTAAAAAATGAGTTAGTCATGCTGCCCTCTAAGACCTCTCTCAGCACTGAACCTGGTTTAAATATTACCTCTGATATGTACTATTTCTTTGAAACTAGGCAAGTAAAATTCTTAGATTATACATTGCAGAAAAAAATAATACCTTGCATTAGTAGAATAAATTTCTTCTCTAGGGGATCCATATACTAAGGAAGGTTTTCCTTATACTTTCTTCCTGTGGGTATCAGAGCCATTAAAAAAAATTTACAAGGAATTTCTTCAAAAGCCATCTTTTTCTTTTTTTTTCTTTTAACAGTTTAATTATCCTGGAATAATGCATTATTTAAATGATTAATAGAATTCACTTGAGAATTTATTTGGTATTGGAGTTATTATCTATGGTAATTTATTTGTGGTCTATTGAATTTCTCTTTCTGAAATTGGGTTGTTCAGATTTTGAAGTTTCTGTTTTTTTAATTTGGGAATTTTGTGGTTTACAGATACTTATGTATTTTATATAAATTGACTTAGAAGGTAATTGACTTTATAGTTTTGAACATTTTAATTTTTCATGATTCGTTTTGTTTTTTCTTTCTTTTTGGATTTTTGTAATTTGATTACCCTTTACCTTTACCCTCATAAAATTAGCTAATTTTTCTAAGTATCTCAAAAGAAACTCTCATCTTTATTAATTTAATTGATTAGATTTTTAATTGTATTTGATAATTTTTATGGTCAAAATATCCTTTTATTAGAGTTTAGGGATCAGGAATATATTGGTTTGCTAATTTTTTGAAATTATTCTGTTTTTTTATTTCAATTTTGCTATTACAAGTACAAAGAAATAAAAAAAAGAGCTGAATAAAAAGTGTACCTTCAAATGCAAGATTCAAGAGAATTATCAAAAGGCAAAGAGGAGAAGGAATTCTAAAGGGCTCAATAAGATTGAACTGATTACATTCACACATTGGAAGGTGATATTCATATCTCCTAAGAAAATTATGATTATTAGGGTCATTGGAAAGAGTTTACATAGACAGAGGGCATAAATGTTAACTGGTAATGTTGGGATGGTCTCATAAAATGAAGGAATGAGAAAAAGGAATGTTTTCTGGGAGGGAAAGGAAGAATTAAAAAAAAACTCACAAAAAAGAAGCACACAAGGAAAATCTTTTACCAGGAGAGAAAATGGGATTGGACAGGCAATGCTTGAACCTCACCCTTATCAGAATTAGTTCAAAGAGGGAAGAATTTGTATGCACACTCAATTGAATGTAGACATCTATCTTACCCAACAGGGAAGTAAAAGCAAAGGAGATATGAAAAAGGGTGCGAGTTGATAAAACAGAAGGTGGATTAAGGGAGACAGATGCAAAATAGACATGAGAAGGGACAAGGTATAAAGAGAGAGGGAGGGATAAAGAGAATAAAATAAGATGTAGGAAAATACACAGATAGAAATCATAATTGTGAATGTGAATTGAATGAACTCACCTATAAAGTAGAAGCAGATAGCAGAATAGATTAGAAAACAGATCAGCAATATCTTGTTTACAAGTGACTCACTTGAAATAGAAAGACACACAGAGGTTTAAAATAAGCAAAATCTATTATGCTTCAACTGAAGTAAAAAGGTAGAAATATTAATTATGATCTCAGACAAACTGAAGCAAAAAACTCCTAATTAAAAGAGATTATCAGGGAAACTATATTTTGCTAAAGGGCATCAGAGTTGGTGAAGGAATATCAAAAAAATTTACAGCAAATTTCTCTGACAAGGTCTTATTTTTCAAATATGTAAATTGAGTCAAATTTGTAAAAATAAGATGTTTCCCAATTGATAAATGAACAAGGGATGCGAACAGGCAGTTTTCAGAAGCAGAAGACAAAGCTATCAATAGTCATATTAAAAAAATGGTCAAAATCACTATTTGTTACAGAAATACAAATTAAAACAACTATTAGATCCCACCTCATGCCTATCAGAAACTACAGTAGCAGCACAAAAGTCAAGATGACTAGCGAAGGCCTGGAGACTTCAATTACTCAGTAAGAGAGAATGAGGCTGATGATGCCTTACTATAATATTTTATTATTCCTATGATTTGTTATTTGGCCCATTAATTATTTAGGATACCATTTTTAGTGTCAGTATCTACCTCTTCTGATTAAACTTCCTTCAGTGATTATTCTTTTCTTAAGGTTACAATCTGTAAAAGATAATATGGCATAATGGAAGAAAGCTAACTGTTGAGTCAACCTGGATTCAACATTCATCTCTGAAATATGACAGTGTGACCTTGAACAAATGCTTTCTGCTCTTAGTGTTATATTGTAGTTAGAGAGCATAGTTGATAGCACACTAAGTCTGGAGTTAGGAAAACTCAAATCTGACCTCAGACACTGATTAGCTGTAAGACCCTGGGTGAGTCACTTTAACACTCTATTTGCCCCAGTTTCCCCAACTGTAAAAAGAAAAAAAAAATACCCCATAGGGTTATTGTGAAGGTCAGTGAGATAATATTTGTAAAATACACACACTTTCCATTCTGTAGAATTTATGTCTTCTGCTTTCCATAGTTTCTTTTTCCTCAAAGGAACTAGCCAATGTTCTGGAACCTTCCTATGACTTTTTTGGTACCACAAAAGTTTTCTAAAAACTCTTTTAAAATTTTCCCCCACAATACCTCTCATACTGAGAGTTAAGAAAAAGCAAGGCAGGAGGATCTTGTGTGTGTGTGTGTGTGTGTGTGTGTGTATGGAGGTATATATAAAATGCATATATGTATGTATATATGTTCAAAAATAAGATACTCAAAAAGCACCAACTCTGGGTAAGGCATTACACTAGACAAATATTCACCATATAAGTACTCTCCTCTTATTAGGATAAAACATGACATGGTGGATAGAGTACTGAATTTTGAGACAATAAAACCCCACCCTTCATACCAAGTGTTAATGGTATACATACATACATATACAACTGTGGACACAAAAATTAACTTTTCTGAACTTCAGTTTCACCATTTCTAAAATGTGGATAGTTATAACTATTACTTTCCTCTGTGGTTTGTGGTATACTCAAATGTTATAATACAGGTGTGTATTCGTCCTTCATTGCCAAAGAAGACCATATCATCAGAGAAATGATGACATGACTTGCACTTGACTTTGTTTTGAGTAAGAGAGAGCTGTGCAGGTCACCAGCCTCACTTCTCCTCCAGAGCCATCTCAATCCAGTGACCAGATATTCATCAGGATGACTGGAGATGATCCAGGATGAGGCAATTGGGGTTAAGTGACTTGCCCAAGGTCACACAGCTAGTGAGTGTCAAGTGTCTGAGGTGAGATTTGAACTCAGGTCCTCCTGACACCTACACTGGTGCTCTATCCACTGCACCATCTAGGTGTCCCTTTATAATACAGGTAGAATACTTTGCAAATACCAGGCATGCAGAGGTAATGGAGGGAAATTTGATCTATATGCACCTTCTCAGTTGGTTTTTCCCAGC
Source organism: Bettongia penicillata ogilbyi (assembly GCA_023548195.1). NCBI lineage: Eukaryota > Metazoa > Chordata > Mammalia > Diprotodontia > Potoroidae > Bettongia > Bettongia penicillata. The sequence goes on from JAJHZJ010000330.1 coordinate 358,167, forward strand.
TCAGTTTACTAGATTATAAAATTGCAGAATGTAAGAAGCAGGTAACCGAGACAAGGGGATTGCTAAGGTTTAAAATGAAGTGCAGAGAAGTATATGTATATATATATATATATATATATATATATATATATATATATATATATATAGAGAGAGAGAGAGAGAGAGAGAGAGAGAGAGATAGATAGATAGATAGATAGATAGATACACACACACACACACACACACATATATATATATATTTAGCTCTTGTAGGGTTTAAAAAATAAGATCTCTAGGAAACAGTGAAGGATAGAGATAGCTCTGAGGAGTATTATATATGGCAAAAGAGAAGATATCTATGTCCTTGAGAAAGAATTGATCCCTGCCTTTTAGGGAAAGGGAGATTTCTTTCTCCTTCCCCTCCTTAGATATTTTATGGCATAGCTATACTCTCATTAAGAGATATTGAACCCAGAAAGTTGGAAGTGTAAGTCAAGAGAAAGTAAGAGATCTTTGACAAACAGAATAGTACTATTGAGAGGAGCAGTAAGAACAAGGGATCTCAGCGAAGTGATGAAGATACCTCACCTAAGAGAAGCAGTGTGAGGACATCATAAGAGAAGAAAGCAATATATTTCTACAGTGCCAGAAATATAAGCTGCCCAGGACGCATGCGCTTCCTGTGCATATGGTCACTCTTCTCAGTCTTTATATATGTGTGTGGGGGGGTATCCTTAGGGGTTGGTTTTTTTTTTTTTTGGTGGGTGCAGGGGATATACTTTGGTACTAATACTTTTCTCTAGTATTGTAATCAATACCTTACTTTAAACTAATTTTGTCCTGCTGACTATTAAAGATAAACATGCTGGTGAGGGTTCATGCCATATTTCTAGGAACATGGGCTCACAGAATATCTTGAATCTGCAATAGCCAGTCCCCAGAAGAACGTAAAGGGAATCAAAATTGAGGAGTACAACATATGTGTCCTTTGTTGTTAACTCTCTAAATTTTATTGATAAGACCCAACTGAAGTGCTACTTTATCTATGCACTCTCCTGGGATGAACCAAGTTTGATCTCATCTCAGTGTAGAGGAGTGTCATGCCTTTTCAGTTAAAAGACCTGAATGAGAATGCTAACTTTGCTGATTCCTATCTATATGACTTTGAATAAGTTGCTTCCCCTTCTGGTATTCATTTTTGTCACCTGTAAATGAAGTATTTGCCTTTTAGTTCAAAATCCTAGGAACCTATGATCTCTCTTTCCTCTGACTTTTTACTAGACATCAACATGCCTGGAATGCTCTGTTCCTCCACCATGATCTGTTGATTTATATGTACTCCTGTTTTACTCCCTCAGCTACCCTACATGTAGTTTGTATATATCTTGTATCTATGTAATACTTTGCATATTGTCTCCCCCAATTAAAATGTAAGATGCTTGAGGATAGAAACTATTTCTTTTTTACTTTGTATCTCTACCACTTAGTGTTAGTGTTGATATATTATTGGCTGAGTTTGTGTGGATGTCACATATTGGGGTTGCTTTGATTCCACTCTTAAATATGATTCAATTCATATGTTCTGTCCAGAAATAAAATTTGCTTATATTCAATAAGTCTGTGTGTGTGTGTGTGTGTGTGTGTGTGTGTATAAAATCACCATGGGGAATCTTCAGTATCCAAATTATATGAAACAAAACAATTAAATCAAGATCATGTGGGAATAGGACAAGGTAGATGTCTCTATTATTATGTCAGCTTTGGAATTAACCCGCAGATAGATGACTTCAGCATGTTTATAATTTCCTCTAAAGGCTACCTCTTTACATGAGACTTGATGAAGGAGAAGCTAATACAAAATACATATGAGAAGCTCACAAAAGATGGCTTAATATTTTCTATAACATATAAGACAAGATTCTCAGCTAATAGTCAGGGGAGAGGAAATGACAGAAGATTTGAACAGGGACAAAAAGGTTTGGAAGAACAACTGTGGAGAGTAGGATAATATCTTCGTAAGGGAGGTATGATAGAATTGCCTAGCGGTACTGAAATCCAGTTGAGGTTGTTTAACATATTGTAGTGGAACCAATAACACCTGATTTGTTTTCTCTTCCTTTGCTGAACAGTATATATGTAAGAGTGAGGGCAATGAATATTGAGAGTGATGCCAGGTTGAGGCTTGGCAGGGCATAGTCAGTCATATGATAAGGAGGCCAGGACTCAAAAAACAGTGTAGAGTTGAACTGGTTCATCAAAGGGTCAAAATGGAGAAAAGAAGGAAGATCAACTTGTGTAGCAATACTGGTCTGAAAGATAACTGAAGGGTCAAGGGACTGGCCTTTCAGTCAGAGGGTGATGATTGTGTTCACAATTTCTCCCTCCCTAAAAGACTTACTTCAGTGCTTCAATGCAACAGGTGAAATGAGCTCTAGCAAGTTCAATCAAGCTGAAAAATTTAAAGTGAAAGACCAAGTTAGTGCATAAAATTATTCTATGTGATGGTGTGATATAAATGCATGAAACTGGTATTTAGGCTAATATATACAGTCATATATTGACCTGTCATAAGTGTATTTTTTTTTACAAACTGTCATTTAAACATAAATGAATGTAATTTTGTAGATATGTACTAGGTTATGAAAAACAATTGGGAATATGATATGATAATAGCTCATTTTCATGTGGCAGCTGATGATTTCCAAAGCACTTTCCTCTTACAATATTGTGTGGTAAGTAGTACAGGTGTTAATATCCCAATTTTACAGGGGAGAAAATTAAAGGCCAGAGAAGTTCAGACACTTAATCAGCATCTTACAGTCAATTATTATGAAACCTAGAACACAAAACCAGTCTGTCTTCTTCTAATTTAACTGAATCCTGGGCAAGGGCAGGGAGCTTAGATTTGAAATTCTAAATTCCTATGGTAGGTTATAGAGGTGATACTTACACAAGTAGACCACACTGACTCTGAAGTCTGTTTCCATGCTGACAATCAAAGATTATCTAGCATTCTATCTACTCCATGAAACTTTTTCTTAGGTTGTGTTCATAAGTTTCCATGGTAAAAACCCTTATTCAAATTAACAGAAATAGGATGTATCACCAGACTATCATCTCTTTACCACAACAAAGGATCAGAGAAGAGCTTTAATGTAGATGGAAACAAATAGGTCAAACCTACTGACCTTCAGAAGTATAGAGTGTGGGATAGAGTATTGAGGATCTACATGAAAAGTAATTGAAAGATAAATCAGCTTATGATATAAATCATGTGGACACTACTTACATGTGCAATCCTTGTGAATGATACGTTTCTACTTGGAGGAATCCAAAAGTCTAGGTCTGGAAGGCACCCTAGATATCATCTAGTGTATCCCTTTCTTTTTACAGATGAGATCATTGAAATCAAAGAATCAGGAGTGTGACAGGCTGGTAGCAGAGTCAGGATTTTAAAGCAGATGATACTGATTCCAAATTCAGTGTATGTTATACTCTTTCTTCCAGGTTCTCACAGAGTTTGAGTACCCCTGAGAAGTCATGGAAATTCCTGGTATAAAACAGCATGAGCCTTCTGCAGTGGAACTGCTTAAGTCACCAAGAAACATTTACAAAACAGTAAGGGCTCTGTTCAACACTGGCTGGTTCCACTACCTTCCCTTCTCCCCACTTCCTTTAGGAGGCCTTCCTAAGGTTGCTTATTTCCAAAAGAATTCAACAGATTGCGGCACAGTAGGTTTTGAATTATTAAATTCAGAAAAAGAGGATGCAGGGTAGGGAGCATATTATTATTTAGTGAATTTGACAGATTTGTAAGCAATATAACACAAAGGGAAGTTCAAAGTATAAAACTAACTGCACAGGAAAAGATTTGCTTTCAATAAACTACACCCAGTTCTAATACCAAGGGCCTAGAATGCCTTTTGAGTTACTTCAAGCCTGAATATCATCCCAAATAGAAATTTTTCTGGATGTATTTGTATAAGCCAGTGGCTAATTTGCACTCCAGTAAAAGACATTTTTATATTGAATTTTCACATTGTGGTTTACTAAAGTGCAAATTAGAAGAATGACTGTACTTACAGTGGGAAATGAATAGCCCATAAAAGCAAAGTAAACTGTGAATAACATTGTATATAGATATAAGTAATATTCAAACACAAAATTCACAAATAATTCCCTTGTATGAGATGAAGGTAGTGTACTACAAGTCTTATTTTGAATCACTGCTCAATCACTTAATAACTGTATAACCTTGGGCAAGTAACTTAAACTCTCTAAGCCTCACTTTTCTCATCTCTAAAATGAATTAGACTAGATAATCTTGAATTTCCCTTCTAGATCTAAATCTCTGATTCTATTTTATTTTATTCTATTCTGTTAGGTTATGTTGCTATTATATCACATAAAAGGAAAGGCAGAATCAGATAGTGATATAGACTTAGTCTCAAAGCAGGAAAATGTGTATTCAAGGCGTTTCTCTGACTCCTTATATATGTTTGGCCCTAGAGAAGTCACTTCAGCTCTCAATGACCCCAGACAACACTCTAAGACATTATGTTGCCTCAAAGATGTGTTCTAAACTGGTAAGGGAGTTTCTCATTGAGTTCTCCCTCAATTAAATTCAATTCAAGTCAACAAACATTTATTTTATTTATGCCAATTTATCTACATCAAAGAAATAACAGTATTATTTTTTAAAAATGCATAAAAGGAATATCCCTTAATTCAAAATAGGTTATTTATGAAATGTATATGAAAGGAAATTGATACAAATTCCAACGGCTATGAAAGCATGAATGAGTTCAGATCTTTGCTGGTAGAGGGTGATTCTACATTGGTCAGTTCATAGTCCCACTGAAGCATGAAGGAAATATGCTGTTGTGTTGTGTTCTGTTCTGTTATACTATGTTGCATTCTTTTAGACCATATTATAACTGTTATTCATGTTGCACCATGAGGTTATCAGTGGTATTGCTGACCAATACTTATAAAGCAAAAACAATCTATATCAGTTCTACAAAATACGAAAGAGAAAGAAAGGAAGGAAGGAAGGAAGGAAGGAAGGAAGGAAGGAAGGAAGGAAGGAAGGAAGGAAGGAAGGAAGGAAGGAAGGAAGGAAGGAAGGAAGGAAGGAAGAAAGAAAGAAAGAAAGAAAGAAAGAAAGAAAGAAAGAAAGAAAGAAAGAAAGAAAGAAAGAGAAGAAGGAAGGAAGAAAGAAAGAAAGAAAGAAAGAAAGAAAGAAAGAAAGAAAGAAAGAAAGAAAGAAAGAAAGAAAGAAAGAAAGAAAGAAAGAAAGAAAGAAAGAAAGAAAGAAAGAAAGAAAGAAAGAAAGAAAGAAAGAAAGAAAGAAAGACCATGGTCTGTTACAACAGCTTAAAATCAACATTTGATGTATTCGAGATGGCAATCCATATTTGATTATGTAGAAATTGTTATGCACTCCACCACTATGACTGAAAGGGGGGGCAGCTATGTGGCTCAGTGAATAGATTGTTGGACCTGGAGTCAGGAAGACCTGAGTTCATATCTAGCCTCAAACACTTCCTGCTATGTGACCCTGGGCAAGTCACTTAACTGACTATAAAATGAGTTAGAGAAGGAAATGGCAAACCACTCCAGTGTCTATGCCAAAAAAATCCCATGGACTATACTGGAATGCTATGTTCTATGAGGTTACAAAGTTAGACACAGCAAAATAATTAATTACAATAATAAACCCACTGTTACAAAATGGTGGCAGGATTAAGGACAGATGTCATTCAAAACCCCAAAGACTCTAAGATTGCTCTTATTAATAGTTATTCATTACATCTTTTCTCTTTCAGTCATAGGACATAGGATAAAAAGGGCTGTGAGAGTTGAAAGTTTAGAGGGTCTTACAAAGGTATGCCACAGACTTTAAGTAAGCATTATATTCCAGTGAGTATATAAAAAAATTTTTAAAAGTTATGTTTACAATGTATGCAGGGTCAGGACACTGGACTAAGTGATAAGGATAAATATATGTGAGTTTTGCATTAGTGTGAGCTTGGAATGTCCTAATGTTGTCAAGAACTTCAGTAGGGGGGGGCGGTGGAGCCAAGATGGTGGGGTAGAAAGACTCACGTATGCTAGCTCCAAAACCACAGCCCATATATTTCCTGCAAGAAGAACTCCCCACAAATTCTGAAGCACTGCAAGGCACGCAGAAACACAGTGGAAAAGATCTCCATTCCAGAGAGCCCTGGAGAGCCTCCCTGGAAAGCGGAGCCCACCCCTGTGCTGCCCTGGCCACGGCCCCAGAGGAGCGGATCCGAGCAGGCTTCAGGGACAGAATCTCCGGTGGCTGGGAAGGTCCCTCCACCTACAGATGCTACAGGTCAGTGAGAGAGACATCTGAGCTGGCCAAGAGGGGAGCAGGGTGTCTCTGTGACTCGGGCCCCCTCGGGAGGCAGCGGCAGAGGGAGCAGAAGAGGCAGCAGCAGAGGCAGCAGCAGCCCAGGACTCCCCTAGCAGGCAGGCAGAAGTTCAGGGTCATTACTGAAAGTCTCTGCATAAACGCCCTGAGAGAACTGAGCCTGGGAGGCGGCCCTGCCCCCACCTGAGCACCAGAACTTAAGCTCACATTGACTAGCAGCTGCACCTGCCACAGAAAGCCCATTTGAATCTCAGACCCCAAGCACTAGCTGGGCGGATCTAGGCGGGGGTGCAGAGGAATCTCAGAAGTCAAGTAACTGGCTGGGAAAATGCCCAGAAAAAGGAAGCAAAATAAGACCATAGAGAGCTACTTTGAGGGGGTACAGATATTCCCACCTTTCAATTCTGATGACGAGGAACTATTCTTACCATCAGGGAAAGACATGGAGGTTGGGGCCTCTGTATCCCAGACATCCCAGGGGGATGTCTGGTGGGCTCAGGCCATGGAAGAGCTCAAAAAGGATTTTGAAAATCAAGTTAGACAGGTGGAGGAAAAACTGGGAAGAGAAATGAGAGAGATGCAAGAAAAGCATGAAAAATGAGTCAATACCTTGGTAAAAGAGACCCAAAAAAATGCTGAAGAAAATAACACCTTGAAAAATAGGCTCACTCAATTGGCAAAAGAGGTTCAAAAAGCCAATGAGGAGAAGAATGCTTTCAAAAGCAGAATTAGCCAAATGGAAAAAGAGGTTCAAAAGCTCACTGAAGAGAATAGTTCTCTCAAAATTAGAATGGAACAGATGGAGTCTAATGACTTTCTGAGAAACCAAGAAATCACAAAACAAAACCAAAAGAATGAAAAAATGGAAGAGAATGTGAAATACCTCATGAGAAAAACAACTGACCTGGAAAAGAGATCCAGGAGAGACAATTTAAAAATTATGGGACTACCTGAAAGTCATGATCAAAAAAAGAGCCTAGACATCATCTTCCATGAAATTATCGAGGAAAACTACCCTGAGATTCTACAACCAGAGGGCAAAATAAGTATTGAAAGATTCCATCGATCACCACCTGAAAGAGATCCAAAAAGAGAAACTCCTAGGAACATTGTGGCCAAATTCCAGAGTTCCCAGGTCAAGGAGAAAATCTTGCAAACAGCTAGAAAGAAACAATTCCAGTATTGTGGAAATACAATCAGGATAACTCAAGATCTAGCAGCTTCGACATTAAGGGATCAAAGGGCGTGGAATAGGATATTCCAAAAGTCAAAGGAACTAGGACTCAAACCAAGAATCACCTACCCAGCAAAACTGAGTATAATACTTCAGGGGAAAATATGGTCTTTCATTGAAACAGAGGACTTTCAAGCATTCTTGATGGAAAGACCAGAGCTGAAAAGAAAATTTGACTTTCAAACACAAGAATGAGAAGAAGCATGAAAAAGTAAACAGCAAAGAGAAGTCAGAAGGGACTTACCAAAAGTGAACTGTTTACATTCCTACATGGAAAGACAATATTTGTAACTCTTAAAATTTTTCAGTATCTGGGTAGTTGGTGGGACCACACACACACACACACACACACACACACGTACATGCATGCATGCACACACACATACACACATGCACGCACATACAGAGACAGAGAGCACAGAGTGAATTGAATAGGATGGGACCATATCTTAAAAGAAATTAAGGTAAATGGTGAGAGAGAAATGCAGTGGGAGGAAAGAGGGTGAAATGGAATGGGGTAAATTATATCTCATTCAAGAGGCAAGCAGGAGACTTTTTAGTGGAGGGAAAAAGAGGAGAGCTGAGAAAAAAACAAGAAGTTTACCCTCATCACATTCGACTAAAGGAAGGAATAAAATGTACACTCATTTTGGTATGAAAACCTATCTTACAATACAGGAAAGTGGGGGAGAAGGAGATAAGCAAGGTGGGGGGGATGATGGAAAGGAGGATAATGGGAGGAGGGAGCAATTTGAAGTCAACATTCAGGGAGGGACAGGATCAAAAGACAGAATAGAAACAATGGGGGGCAGGATAGGATGGAGGGAAATACAGTTAGTGTTACACAACACAACTATTATCGAAGTCATTTGCAAAACTACACAGATAGGGCCTATATTGAATTGCCTGCCTTCCCAAAGGGAATGGGTGGGGAGGGAGGGATGGGGAGAATTTGGAACTGAAAGTTTTAGGAAAAACTGTTTAGTATTGTTCTTGCTACTAGGAAACAAGAAATACAGTCAATGGGGAATAGAAAGTCATCTGGTCCTACAGGACAAAAGAGAAGATGGGGACAAGAGAAGGGAGGGATGATAGAAGAGAGGGCAGATTGGTGATAGGGAAAATTAGAATGCTTGGTGTATTGGGGTGGGGGGAGGGGAGAAAAGGGGAGAAAAATTTGGAACACAAAATTTTGTGAAAATGAATGTAAAAAGTTAAATAAATAAATTTTTATATATAAAAAAGAACTTCAGTAGGAATATTGATTCTTTGGTTCTGATGTTTCCAAATTTAGCAATTATATCTGGTGTGTTAGCATTGATTGAGAATAACTCTATCTTATTGGCAGTAACAACAGAATATTTCAGCAACTTGGAGTAATAAAAAAATAAACTAGAAGAAAGCCAATCAATGAATGAACTAATCCATCAATCAAAAAGCACTTTTTATGTACATGCCAGGAATGTTCGAAAAGGGGTGAAGTCACAGGGATGGAAAGTGAAGTCACAGAGCAGAAGCAATGATGATCTTGTATATAGATGGATCACTATTCCCATAATAAGAGATGAAAAGGGTGGGAGTGGGGAGAGCTGTTGAGACTTGCTATTATTAATAAAATATTTTAATAATATATAGCAAGGATTATACCAGGACTCATCAGGGTGAGGGCATAGATGCTGAAGATGGTGGCATGGGGCTTTTCTGCAAGTGGCAGTCACATTATCTTGAACCTATCATTCATTCAATCTTGTTGGCTACATTGGATCTGACAATGAAACCTGGGACTGTTTCACGGTGCTCTTCACCATGATGGCTACTCCAGAAAAAAAATATATATATCCAGTTCAGATTTCAGGAAGTTGAGCTTCATTTCTCAGCTTTGTTTCACTCAAGGCTGCCAGTTGTTCTCTCACTAAAAGAACTGTTCATCTCCCAGGTCTATTAGATTTCATGTTTTCCATAAACATATGTAAATTCCATATACTGATAGTGAGTATAATCTTCTTCCTATTTTTTATTTTGTTTTGTTTTTGTGTTTGTGTATCAATTACAGTCTAGTATTCATACTTGTGCCAATAAGCAGGTCAAGATAAAGCAGACAATATTTAAGACACTTTTTTAGCCCCTTCCACATACCTGGAAGTGATCAGTAGGATCCTTAAAAAGACTGATCAGACACCCTGGGGCCACCAAATGCCACTGATGATTTGGTCCGGTAAGAAGACCTAAGTAACAAACCCAAAACCCTTGCCTACCTTTGGGCAGGGTTTTGACTCTAGCTCCTGATTACTTTATTACTTACCAGTTTTCACAGAACTTCAAGGTGCATGGAGTAGTCGATGTCTTGCCTTGCTTATGAACCTGATTTAAATGAGGCAAAGTTGTAGAATTTTTAGCTTCACTCTCTCTTCCAGAGTCATCTATGTGCAATATAAAGGCTAAAGTCAGAAAGACTGGCAATCACTCAGAATGACTTTGTTGTCTTTGATTTCTAACCAAGCTCTAAGCACTCCAAACACCTGCTGCAGCCATCTTCATGGCCAATGGAACAAAATCTTATCCACCCACTCCATGTGCTTCAGTAGGTATCCCTCTAACTCGCTGATGGTTTTGAGGTCTCTTGGCTACCCTCTACCTGGTTTGTTCTCTCTATTGAGACACTCTTACAGGGGTGTGACCACAGGGCATGTGTAGCACCAATATGATATTCACAGGGCCTACTATAGTCATGAATATGCGGGTGCAATTCTGAATTGCAGAATACAGCAGACTCTCTCAAAACATTTATTCCGACACCAGAAAGTCAAATCCACTGCAGTAATAAAGAAATCTATACACAATAACGATGCAGAGGACAACGCCATCCCCAAGCCTTCCCCAAACTGGGCTTCCCACAAACCAGCTACATCAGACAAATCACAAGCAGACTCCTTTAAACAAAATCACAAACAAGCTCTCTCACTCACACCGTCCAGCTGTTTGTATCCTTCCTGGTTCTGACTGCTCTCTGACTAACTTGCTCTCAGTTCTGCTGTAGCTCCCACATGGGCCTATTAATAGATGAAAAAGATCTTCCCATTAAGAAGAAAAATTACATTAACAATAAACAAAAATATATTATAAATAATAGCAGGCTAAGTCTTCTTGGAGCCAGAGGACAGAGTTAACTAAGAATTAGACATCAAAAGTGGATGAATAGTCCTGAAAGATCTTAACCAAACCTCTCCCCAGAGGTACTGGTCCTTCCTGAACGTCCCTTACAGGCAGTACAAGCATAGCAGCATTGGGGGAAAATGGCATGGTCAGGTGACTTGGGCTGGCTAGATCAAGTGAGTTTTCAACAATTAGCATCTCCCCAGGGTGAGAAATGAAGGACTAAGTGACTGAAATGCCAGCAGCCACCAAAAGGATGACATAAACATGGTAGAGTAGGGTGCCTGTGGCAGTGAGATGTCAGAAAAGCATCATGAGCAGATTAAATTGTTCACCTCAAGAATGAAGATGCAGATATTTGACCCTGGCAATTCTCCTGTGCCTAAAGAATGGAAAAATTATACAGGAAAAATGCTCTGCAAGGGTACTTACTTTTAATTATACAAGTGGTTTGTGTATCTGAGATAAAACTACCCAGATTCTACCTCAATGACTCCAGTCCTTTACTGAGGACAGTCTCAGAAGATTTACCTTTCAGAAATAGAAGACTTCAGAAATCACCAGAAAAAACTATCAGTCATTTGTGTCTATTCCTATAGTCTACATATATTATCTATAGAGTTGATAAGGAGAAACCCTAGAAAAATCTGAAAAGAGTTGATTACCAGATATTGAACAAAAGATCCAAAATTGCCTAATACCCCTGGGGCTGGGCCTGGACCACTCCACTCTTGCACGCTGGTCTCACAGGCTTTTTCCACTGACCTTCCAATTTTCCCTCCGTGTTTTGGGGTCCTGAAGTCTAGAAACTACCACAGGTGTGAGAGATTCAGTCTCACCAAGGCCTACTCTGGTCCTGTCTGTGCAGGCTTGGCCCATGCTAGACTGTGCCTTGCCCCCTGCATGGTGCGATAGACACTTCCCCGGGACCTTCCAAGCTATCTTGGGCTGGAGATTTGCTTCACTCCATCATTCTGTGGTGTCTGAAGCTCCAGAATTTGTTTAGAGACATTTCTTACAGGTTTTTGACTGGACTTGGGGGCAGCACTCTAGAAAGTGCTTGCTATTATCGATGCCTTGGGCTTTTTGACAGTCAATCAATCGTTTCTATTGCTGAACTATCAAGCTGATTACTACCTAATGTGAATAGCAGAAGATAAAGAAAGAAAAACTTGTATCTGTCCAATAGAATTATCCTGTTAGTATAATGTCAGGAGCAATGACCATATTTCAAAGGTATATAGAAAAGTTTATTGGAAATATGAACTACCTAGGAGTGTTTGTGTACCTTGATGGTCTCATGATATTTAAAAAGTCTTTAGAGGAACATGAGAGAAAACTGATGAAAGTGCTAGATTTTTTAGAAGTTGGTCTGAAGCTATCACTTAACAAGTATAAGACAGAGCTTCTGTCAATTATATAGGAAACATAGTATTTTAGCAGGCATTGAGAACTGACTTAGAGAACATGCTGTTGAAATGTTTACCAGATATTTTTCTCTAGATATCTAGATAATCTAGATTAAGTGAAGACTTTTGTAAAAAGAATGTATTGAGTATTATTATAAAATTTATGAAGAATTATTTTGAAACTGGTATATAGTCTGACTCAGGATTATGTATGTGGTTGGGGAAATGAAGGGCAAGAAAAGTTAACCTATCCTGGTCTCTTCAAGTCATTTGTAGATAATTAGTATAGGAAGAATGAGCAAACTTTTGAGGACTTAGTCAAGTTTCTCTACATGCATATCAGTGTATTTTTATGCAGATCCAATCCAAGTCTATGTCCTGCACATGGACACTGGAAAAGAAATTATGGGAGTAGGTTCATACCAGTTGTGGTCAACAGGATCACATTTCATTAATCAGTAGATAGCTTACAGACCTTGAGATTAACTATCTCATAGTTCTTGGTTTTAAAGTATATTATTGTTAAGAAATTAATGGAGTGTAATTTCAAGTACAGCATAAAAACAACCCACTGATTTACCTTTTGACCTTTAATATGGCTGCTACTTATTAGAGGTGTGTAACAGTGTTAGAAAAATCTACAAGTTCTGTGTTCTCTCTAGATCAGGGAATACTAGTATAGATGTAGATACTCTGCCCAGTAGGCAAAAGGAATATGAGCATATGATGATAACCATAAGGAAAATCTGAGATTTAAAACAAGCTGGACTTCGTTACATGACAATGCAGCTGAGACCCTTGGGCTTCCACAGAACATGTACTAACTGTGTATAAACTTGATTTATTTCCATCAGTTAGTTACTTTTGAATGACTAGTGATAGAAGTAACTACACGAGGAAGGGAGACAGCAGATGATACAATCCAAGAAGTAAGGAAATACCTCTCAGGGAAATGACTTCCATTTCCAAGAGTGATGATTCCTTTTGAGACAAAAGAATAAGTCAAATCATGCAATAAAACACTAAATTGGACTTTATCTGATCCTACACATGGGATATACATTCCACTACACTATTCTTAAGTTCTTACTAATTAAATGTTTTTGAGTCACAGGTATCATACTGAGGAAAAATGAAGAAACCACCATCCTTGCCTTCAATCAACTTACAGTCTAGTTAATGAGAAGAAAATTCACACCATGTTCATAGTGATAATTCAAGACAGACTATGGCAAATGCCATAATGAGAGCTATAACATGCCATGGGAATGTAAAGGAGAGAGAAATCTCACTCATTTGTACTGATAAAGGAAATTTGCCTTCATGGAGAAAGCAGGGGGAAATGGAAGGGAAACTGCCCAAATGGTATTAGTAAAGTAATGATGAACTTACTTGATTGTTATTATTCTATTTCATCATATAATATTGAAAGACAACATGGCATAGTCGATGGAGAGTCAACCTCAGAGTAAGGAAGACCTGAGCTCACCTTCTGTCTCTGCAATGCATTGTCTGTATATATTGGCTAAGAGAAGAGATTTAATTTCTCAGTGCCTCCATGCAACTCTAACACTTCATGCTACAGAACAGTTGCAGATCTGTATCAATGAAGTTCTAGTTCTCTGTACTGGAGAAATAAAAGATTGAGAATTTTCTTAAAACGTGGTAGGGTTTGCTTTGGAGAAAGGAAATAAATGTGTCAGTTAAGGGAGCTTAAAGGAAATCCTATACCAGTAACCTGGAAGAGTGACTACAACTCCCCAAAGTGAGTACTCTTTTGTGATGGGGTTATGCACTTAAGTTACAAAGTGCTTTCTATCCCATTACAGTAATCTCACCTGCTCGCATTCCTTTTGCCTACTGGACAGAGTACCTACATCTGTACTAGTATTTCCTAGTCTAGAGAGAACACAGAACTTGTAGATATTTCTAATGCTGTTACACACCTCTAATAAGTAGCATCCAGATTAAAGGTCAAAAGGTAAGTCAGTAGGTTGTTTTTATGCTGTACTTGAATATCATGTGAAATTCTCAGGAGTATTAATATATAAGGAATTGTTGAGGAAGGCAAAAATAGAAGAATGATCTAATGGATTGCTCAGAATGTTCTTTCACAGAATATGAATCTATAGGCCCAAATAGGAAAAACAAGGTATAAACTACTGAAAGGAAAAATAGACAGATAGATTTGGATAAGGATGGAGAAATTTTGAAATGTCAGTCAATTGGTATTTTCAATTATCAAAGTTAATTTTCAACGCAGACAATGGATTTGGCTGCTGTTCTGAATTATAGACATTATGTTGTCTTTATATGCTACTCTGTTGAGGATAAACATTGAATTTAATTTTCCATACTGGGAAGGAAGAATTCAAAATCCAAGTAAGGATAGGAGACAAGGAAAAGTGGATTTGTAAGGAAAGATTAAGGAACTAAATGTGTGTGTCATGATCAAATGAAAATTAAGGAGGACAATCAGTGTTGCAAAAGTATTTGATAGAAATCTATGTTTAGAAGAGAAGGAAATTATTCATAATGAAAAATGATTATGTATCTGGTATTCTATAAAAAATCCATTTTACAATGAATATCCAAATTTCTAATAATAGTACATGAAACTATAAAATTGTTAAGCAGTGTTTCATAAGTCTCAAAAGCATTCCTCTAAAGCAGTGACCAATGAAATCTTTTACTTGGTAGGAGACTCATATAAAATCCTCCTCCACATGCTTGTAGTGGAACCTTTGCAAGAGGCTGAATCTGGATAGATTCTCCTCTCCTCCAAGAAGCATTTATAAAGTGTTTGTTATGTGCAGTACAAAAGAAGAAACAATCCTCTTCCGAAGAAGTTTATGGTTTGCTGGGAAGATAAAACATTTAAACAGATAAGTAGATACATGAAAATTTGGAAAGAATAAGATCTCTCATAACTAAGGGGATCTTTAGTAACTGGTTCAGATTGAGAATTCTAGAACCCCAGTGAGAAAGATAGAACATGTACAAGGAAGCTGGTTTTTTTGTTTTGTTTTGTTTTGTTTCTGGCAAAAGCACTAAGGTATGGGACTTGTTATCCCCCAAGTAGCAACCTTACCCTCTTTAAAATGTTTATTCAGAACAAGTCACAATATAATTTCTACTGGACTGACTTCTTTCTATTTAACTCTGCTTCAAAACTTCACATGTGAAAATCCTATCCATCCTTTAAGGTCCACTTACATGATACCTTCCCGATGAAATCTTTCCTGACAACCTCACATCTCACTGAGATATTATTCTCTCCTCTGATCTGTCATGGAGCTTTGTTTCACTTGTATGTGCCTATCACATTTTCTTGTGTAGCCCTTATAAGCATTCCTCAGAATTTTCTTCTTCTTGGAAGCACATTCAAGATCTGGGCTTCACACGCTGAAAGTACCTGCCATCACCATGACCTCTCCCTCTGACTGGATAGCTCCTCTCAGATCATTCATTTGAGGAGGGCATCCAGGTCAGCCATGTCGTTTGCAAGTTGCACTCTAGATTTTTTCTACCATGCCACACCACCAAATATCTTTTTCATCCTCAATTCCCATTTCAGTGTTCTTTTATGTATTGTCTTTTCACCATTAGAATGTAAACTTCTTGAAGGCTATTTTCTTTCTGCTTCTGTTAGTATTCTCAGAGCTTACCACAGTGCCTGGTTTAGGTAGGCACATAGTAAGTCTTTGTTGACTGACTCACTTAAAGTGTGGTCTGGCTGTGTAGAATTTTCTGTCTATCTAAATATACCTGTTTGTCACACTCTGGGACATGGTGAAATTACCCCCTTTCTAACTTTCTTTTTTGTGTCATATCTTCCCAGATAACTGGCATCACTACCCTTAGTTTTTTTCTACACTATTAAAATTTCTTTTAACAAATGGTGTCTGAACATTTATGCTTTTTTCTCAGGATAAAGAAAAGTCATTTCTGTTGCATTTTAAATGTATTAAATAGTGTTGACTATAAAGATGTAGACTATGCAAGGGAGATGAGGATAAAAGGAAACCTGAGACCAATTACCTTAAAATTCACCATGAGTCTAAATTAAACTTCCCTTAAGAGTGCATAAAGTGAAACTTCAAATAAGAAAAGTATTTCGGGAAAAAAAAGTGTTTGGACTTTTCTCTACTTGGGGTTATATGCTCTAAAAATGGAATTGGGTTTTTCAAATCTTTTTATTAGCTGCTTTGACTCACTAGCTGTCAAGGTCAGTAATGATTGGGGCTTGAAAACACCAAAATAAGGATGCGATCATTTTATACTTAATTTTTAAAGACTTTAAATAAAATGAATAAGTAGAAGTACAGTTAAATATATAACCTTTTATATATATTTATATTTAATATAATATTTATATATAATATATAATATAATTTATATATAATATATAATTAATATATAATTTATTATATATCAATATATAATTATATTATATATATAATTAATATATATTAATAATATATAATTTATATATAAATATAAAATAATATAAATATATTTAATATAAATATATTTATATTATTTATATATGTATATAAATAATATAAAACCACCTACTTAATAGTTTTTATTTTAGAATCAATAAGTAACATGAAGTTACCTAAGCCCAGAGACATCCAGAAGGAAAACCTCAGCTCAAAATGATTTTTAACATCTGCTTTTCTTTTCCTTTTCCTTTCCTTTCCTTTCCTTTCCTTTCCTTTCCTTTCCTTTCCTTTCCTTTCCTTTCCTTTCCTTTCCTTTCCTTTCCTTTTCTTATTTTGTTTTCTTTCTTCCTTGCTTTTAAATATATCTAGTTTCTGAGACTGACCTTGAGTTCAGGTATTCCTGACTCCCTGTCACTATCCACTGTGCCAATGAATATCATGGCTCTGGTTTGTTTGGATCATTATGTGTTAATGAAGTGTCAGCTCTCATTGGGTACCATTCCATTTTGCTTAGAATACTAGTAGAACACTGCAAAAAAACAAGTTGACTCGATATCTACACACTTTGAAGCACCTATGAAGGCATACAGGAGATTAAATTTAGTGACAGTAAACATAATTAAGATTACAAACTCTTTAATGAATGGAGTATACCATGATGTCTTTGAATTTGGTATTCCTCCCTACTATAAGAATGGAAGGAGTGACTAAGGAAGAAGTCCAGACAGAGGACACATGTAATCTGTCTCCATAAATTGGATGTGAGAAAAACCCTAGAGCTAAATCTGCAATATCCAACTTAGCAACTTTTATTGATTCCAGAAAAATATCTAGAAAAACCCCTTTGTCTGTAATGGATGACCTCAGATACCATCTCAAGAATCTGTTGTTGGATGGTGTAATTAAAAATAATCCATGTATTTTTGCCCACACTAATGGTACCTAAGAACAGAAACATATATACATACATAAACTACCTAACTGAACAGAAAGAAACACAATGGACTAACACACTTTGCCAACAGTTCAAGAAATGCTTGATTGTCTACTATGCATCCAAAGGTTTTCCGTATTAGATTTATTCAGGAGATAGAATTAGACTTCTATGGTAGAAGAAGATAAAGAATTTTCATCTCTCTGACTAGAATTTACAAGATTGGATGTGTTTCTAAAGACATCTGGGAGAATCTGCCATCTTCTAATGATGAATAGAGAAAGTAATTGGAGACATGAATTACGTTCTAATATTGGTATACCTTGACAACATCATTGCCTTTGGGAAGACTCTGAAAGAACATGAAAAAAAAAGACTGAAAAAAAGCATTGAAACAGCTGAAGGAAAATTACCTAAAACTTGCAGTTGACAAGAGCAAGCTTTATAAAGTCTCTGTCAAGTACGTTTGTCACGTTGCATCAAAACAAAGTACAAGTACCAACACAGAAAAGTTAAAAGTCCTGCTGATATGGCTACATGTTAATCTAAGATCATTTCTCGCACTCTCAATTCTATAATGGAAATCAAATCAGTTCTGATAATGGCATGAGAAGAGGTGGCAATTTACTCTTTAATAAATCTACCAAGTATCCCTGGGTTTTTCCCAACCAAATCCCCTACTCTTGGAAACTATTCCCCTATGCACCACCTACCTTATTAGATTATAGACTTCTTGAAGACAGAAGATATTATTTTTCTTTTTTTTTGTTTTTAATTATAATTTTTTCTTCTTTTTCTTTTTTTATTAATGTCTTTGTTCTCAGTTTTCTACAATCACTTCCATAAGCCTTAAATTTCCCCCCCCTTCTTCCCTCCTCCCTCCTCAAGATGGTATGCAATCTTATATGGGTTCTACACGTACATTCTTATTATACATATTTTCATATTAGTCATGTTGCATAGAAGAATTAAAATGAAGGGAGAAATCATAAGAAAAAAACGAAGCAAAACAAAACAAAACATAAGAGAAAATATTCTACTTCATTCTGTGTTCCAGTTTCATAGTTCTTTCTCTGGATGTGGGTGACAATTTGCCTCAAGGGAACTATTATTTTTCTATTTGAGTTGTAATTGATACCTGGTATGTGATCAATGATTTT
The DNA here is from genome assembly GCA_023548195.1 of Bettongia penicillata ogilbyi. Lineage (NCBI taxonomy): Eukaryota > Metazoa > Chordata > Mammalia > Diprotodontia > Potoroidae > Bettongia > Bettongia penicillata. Next base: position 376,884 of record JAJHZJ010000330.1, read on the forward strand.
TAGTAATCATAAATAATGAAGTCATTGCTATAATTATTGTATGTAATAATAATCATGTAGTCTTAGAGACAATCAAGGAGGCCTGAGTTCACATTTTTTCTCTGATATTTACCAGACACATGACCCTGAGATAATCTCTTAACTTTGCAGATAACCTTTTCTATTAAGTCCTGGTGTAAAAAAATCCTCTTCTAATAGGAAATATTCCAATATTTTCAAAATAGACTTTTATAGTTCTTGAAGTTTAATAATCTGGGATAATTCTATATAAACCAAGCAGCCTGCATACAAATTAGACATAATTTAGTCCTTCAAGAATGCACAGTTTTAGCAATTTGAGTAGGCCTACTATCTAAATGCATGTTGTAATTCCTATTTGACTCAATAAATGGTGGTTACAGTGGTTGAAGAAATTCATCTCTTTCTAGCCAAATAAGTAATGAGTCTCTCCAAGTGTGGATAGGCCCATACTTAGACAATAGGTATATAGTTCACCTGCAAGTTGATCCTTGAAACTTTGCCAGGTTGTAACAATCTGCCAAATCACTTTTCTAATATAACTCTCAAGAACCCAGATTTATCTTCTTGTATTGATGATGTTGAAGAGTAATTATAACATGTCATATACACACATATATATATATACAAATACACATATATATAAAATTAATCTTTCCTCCAACACTTACTAGTTATGTGACCTTGAATAAGTTGCTTAACTTCTATGAGTTACAATTTATTCATCTGTAAAATGGTTTTATAATACCTACTCCATAGGTTTGTTGCATCACATGAGATAATGTATATAAAGTCCTTTGTAAACCTTATATATGTGTATATGTAGGTAATTTTATATATATATATATATATATATATATATATATATATTTGATGTGCCATGTCTTCATAAGTCCATGACAAGCAAACCATCCATTGTTCAGTGCTACCTTCAAACAAGGGAGGATGTAAACAAGAAAGTGTATGCATTTATTATTTGGAAAGTGTATGAAGAACAATGTATCCCAAATATTCCTATCCAAACAGATGGTTATTGATTTTCCCAACTCCATTTTTCTCCCTTTCAAATAGACTTGACATCACTTCCTTCCTGCGGTTTGTATACCATTTATTTTAGTGTATTTTCATGGCATTTAGATTGTTACTAATATTTTATACATAAGAAAATAAGGCTACTTTATTTCCGTAAAAAAAAAATTGTAACAATAATATCAGCTGCAAGCAAGAAAAGTAAGAAACGAAGCTCACTAGGTTTTGAAACAATAGTGATTTCCTTTTTTATTATTCTTTTCAATCATTAAAATGAAACTAATATCTTGTATTTGTTGAGTACTTTAAATATTCCAAAGCATTTTTATACATATTACTTCAATTAGTCCTCCTAAATTCCTGAGAAGCCATTATGAGAGGCAGTTTAATATTGAGAATGGTGAGTCACCCTGAAACAGGAGGACCTGGGTTTAAGTCCCACCTCTGACATACTAGCTAAGTGGCCCCGGGGAATTCGTCTAACCTCTACATGCTTGTATTCAACTCTCTAAAACCTTGATTTGCAAAGAACATATAAAGTACAGTGGGGGTGAGGAGAGTGTCCTCAGCCAGAAGTGCTCTACATCAATGAAATCACAGATCCAAGCCCTATCCTTACCGGTCCTGATAGGTAGGCAGAATATTTATTATTACTATCCCCACTTTATAAATGAGAAAACTAAGGGTAAACAACCTGCCCATGATTATGCAATAAATTAGTGTCAGAGACAAGATCTGAATATAAACTTTCCTGATTCTAAATCCAATTTTATGTTCCTTGTACCTCTCCCTCTGGATCTATGTTTAGCTAACTCAATTTAAAAACTCTGTTCACCAACTACATCTAACTTTTGAACTAGTCTAAAACCTCACTATAGGATGAATATCACCAAGTAAATAAAATGTAAAGAAAATAAGGGCATTCATTTTATAGTGACATTAGCAAATAGGGAAAAGTTTGTTAAAAGATCATGTGAGAGATAAATTCAAAGTTTTCTTTAGGATGAAGAATAAGGACAATCTTCATTTTTTTAGTATCTTAAAAAAAAAGATTTTCTGTTGTATAACATGACCTAATGCTCTTTTTGTGCTTTTTTTCTGGGGATTAAAATAATCTAAATCTACATTACATAATCTTTACTACTTTGACATCTAGAATATTATACAAGTGTGAGGTCAAGCAAAGTAAGATCTTTTGCTGTTTTTGTTTTAGTATAATCAAGAAGTGTAATGCCTCTATTCGAATGTGATTAAAGATCTTCCCTACAGATTGATGGGCATGCCCACCAAGAGAAGCTTGATTAGGGGAGTTGTTTTGTAGGAGGGTTCCAAGTAACTTTCGTTTTTAATGCTGAGGCATTGGGTCAGAGGGTTATGCCTCTGGTTCTGAAAAGTGTATAAATACTCTGAGGGTGAGGTTTTACTTTGGGTTTTACTGATCGAAGTGTCTGGTCAGAGGAAGACTCTGGGAAGCTGTTTTGAAAACTCAGGTGTTGTTGCTTCCCTTTCTGGTAATTATGGTCAGACAGCTGGACCTGTCTGTTGAATTGTGAAGTATGTATTGATTATGATCAGACAGAGGAAGTCATGTCTGTTGATCTTTGATTTCTCTGTATTTTCTCTGAAGATCAGGGTGCTGAGTTTTGCCCTGAATAAACTGAATGATACATGTACTTGATTAAAGTGATTGTTAATCCCTCAAAAGTTGCCTTTCCTTTTAGATATGCAGATCAAAGAACCTGTAATAGCAGTCTCCTCTGTGTATGTCCAGGTGCTTACTGTTACAACGTCACCCATATTAGGAATTGTCTATCTATCTCTCTGTGGATCTGTCTGTCTCTCTGTTTGTCTGTTTGTTACAGGCAAGTCAACAGCAATTCTAGTTGGTTTTGGGTATTGTTTACTAAAAGAGACACCATACCCGAATCTAGCATTGTATTGTATTATTAGTGTATAGTTAATATTGTAGATGGCTAGCTGAATGAATGAACTTTTTAACAGTACAATAAATTCAACAATTGTTAGTATGTGCCAACATTAATACAAACATTGAGGGTTCTGTGTCATTCATGTTTTATAAAATCAATAGGTAGATTACAGTAGTTGTAAGACTATAAAGAATAATTGAATTCACCTCATCAGGTGTACATGTTCCTTCCGGTTCAACCCAAATGAGAGTAATTTTCCAATATTACCAGCCCTCCACCACACTTGCTTCCTCTGTCTTAGTTCTTCCTTTCACACTTCATTTTTATCAGATAAATTCTCCTTTTAATCTTTTCCTAACCTTCACCTCAACATATACAAACCAGCCTCCACTTATATTAACTTAGTAAGAATATTACTAACAATAATAACTAATAATTGCTTCTAATAATAATATTTTCATATATCACAAGTAAATAGTTTCTCCTCAATCTGTGCCTTATAATTAGTCTTTAATGATTTCCTTATATTTCTTTTGGCTTATTTATATCAAATTTTTCATTGGGTTCATCAAATATCCATAAGTCTTTAAGTTCATCAAATATCCATAACTTTTTTTTCATTCAGAATTACACTCAACTTTGCTGGATAAGTTATTCTTTGGTGCAACTTATGCACCTTTGCTCTTTGAATGATAATGTTCCAAGATGCACAGTCTTTTAGTGTAGAAGCTGCTAAGTCTCATAAAATATTGATTGTTTTTCCATAGTATTTAAATTATTCTTTCTTTGTTGCTTGAAAGGTTTTCTCTTTATCCTGGGAATTTTGAAACTTCTCTATGACATTCTGTAGGTTTTCTTCTTGGGATAGCTTTCAGATGATTATGGTGAATTCTATTCCTACTTTACCTTCTTGTTCTAGAACTTCACGGCAATTTTACTTAATAAATCCTTGTAATATTGTATCCAGATTTTTTTTTGATCCTAATTTTCAGGTGGTTTGACTTTTTTATATTATCTCTCTTCAATCTTTTTTTTTCCAGATAAATTGTTTTTCTATTGAGATGCTACAGATTCTCTTCTATTTTTTCTCATCTTGTTAAATCTTGGTGTCTTATAATGTCATTTGATTACACTTGCCCAATTCTAATTTTTGAGGGGATATTATTTTCCTTCAGATTTTATATAAGTTTTTTTTCTAGTTAAGTAAATTTCTTCTCAAAACTTTATTGTATTGCTTTTGTTTGTTGATTTTTTCCTAGTTTTTCCTTGTCCTCTCTTATTTGATTTTTAAATTCCTTTTAAAATTTTACCAACATTTCTTTTTAGGCATGTGATCCTTTGGCATTACTGTTTAGGGTAGGAGTGGATTTTTTTAACCTCACTATCTTCCTCTGAATGTGAACTCAGATCTTTTACACAAAAGATGCTATTAATGGTTGGGTTCTTTTTCCTTTGCTTACTCATTTTTATTTTTAACTTATTTAATTTAATAATTTAAGACAATAATGAGCCCTTGAACTAAAGTTGGAGCATTGTGAGTGGAGAGAAAGGGTCATATATGAGAAATATGAAGATGAAAAAGACAAGATTTAGTAGATGATTGGATATGTGGGGTGAGGAGGAGTGAGGAGGCCAGGATGAAATTACAAACATAAATCTGGAACCCAGAAATAGGGTGTAGTGTATTCAAGAGGGAAAAAAAGGGGAGATTGGAACAGGGATGAGCACAGTAGAAAGATAATGTATTCAGGGTTTTTTTTTTCCTTCCTTTTTAACCATTCTCCTTAATCTATACATCTTTCCATATCCCTCATTATCCTGTTCCTTCACCCTTTTATTTCTTTATGATTATAGAAGACATTTATACCCTTCTAAATGTATATATTGTTCCCTCTTTAAGGCAGATCTGATGTGAGTTGACCTTGACCAGCCCAGAGATTATATCCCTGGAAAAAACCCTGGAGCAGTAGGAGCAGGAGAAGGAGCAGACAGACTCTCAGCCCGGGAGGTTAGAAAGATTTCTAAGGAGGGTTCCTCTTGCTGTGGCCAAAGGCAACCAGTGCAGGATCAGAGCTGCCCCAGACAGTCCCACCTTAACAAACCAGATGAAGATCCTGAATGCCAGTGGGGTGAAGCCAGCAACTGCCAACACTAGTATTGCAGGCATGCCTAAGCACCCCAGTAGAATCAGGAAGACACTAGCACATACAGCTGAGCTTGCCTATGCTCTAGCTCAGCAGATAAGAGTCCCAAACCATCACTCCCCAACACCTAATGAGCTACCTCCAGGGTAACTTCAGGGAAACCCAAAAAGACCTAACTAGCCACTGCTTTCAAACACCACCAGGTAAGCTGTAGCATTTAATGTCTAGCTGAAAGAACCAGAGGTCACAACACAAAAAGCTTCAAGTTTTAGGCAAAGAACTGTGGGACAGAGCTCCTTGTGCCACAGAAACAGAGATCTACCTTAAAAGTCAGGAAAAGGATTATTATCATGAGTAAAAAGAAAATCAGAAAAAAAAGACCATAGAATCTTTTTATGGGGCAGAAACCAAAACACAAATACCAAAGAAGTCAGCATTGAGACTGTATTCTCATCTGAAAATTCAGAAGGGAATATGCAATGGTCAGAAGAACAAAGAACCTTCCTGGAAGGGCTCCAGAAGGATTTTAAAGCCCGTATTAGAGAAATAGAAGAAAAACTGACCAATGATTTTAAAAATATGAAAAAAGAATTCACTGAAGAGAACAGCTCCTTAAAAAGGAAAATTGGACAAATGGAAAAGGAAATACAAAACCTAACTGGTGGAAAAAAACTGCTTAAAAGGGGCATTTGGATAGATGGAAAAGGAGATGCAAAATTAAACTGAAGAAGACAATTTGATAAAAAATAGAATCACGCAAGTAGAAGCTAATGAATCTGTGAGACATCAAGAATCAGTCAAACAGAATCTAAAGAATGATAAAATAGAAGAAAATGTAAAATATATTACTGGAAAAACAACTGACATGGAAAATAGATCCAGGAGAGAAAATCTAAAGACTATTGGACTACGAGAAAGTCATGATGAGAAAAAGAGCCTGGACAATATCATCCAAGAAATCATCAAGGAAAATTGCCCAGAAGTCCTAGATTCAGAGGGCAAAATAGTCATCGAAAGGGTCCACTGTACATCTCCTAAAAAGGACCCCAAACTAAAAAAAACAAGAAATATCATTGCCAAATTCCAGATCTATCAAGTGAAAGAGAAAATACTGCAGGCAGCCAGAAAGAAACAATTCAAATATTGAGGAGCTACAGTCAGGATGACACAGGACCTTGCAGCTACTACATTAAAAGATCAAAGGAATTGGAATATGATATTCCATAAGACAAAGAAATTGGGACTACAACCAAGAATTCATTACTCAGCAAAGCTGAGCATAATATTTCAGGCAAGGAGATGGACATTCAATGAAATAAGGGATTTCTAGACCTTCCTGATAAAAACGACAGAACTCAACAGAAAATTTAATCTTCAAATGCAGGTCTCAAGAGAGGCATAAAAAGGTAAACAGGGGAAAAAAAGAAAAACTTGTTACACAATATGGGGAAACTATTTACATTCCTATAAGGGAAGATGATACTTGTCAATTTTGAGAACTGTATATTTATTATGAAATGTAAAAGGGATATACATAGATAGAGGGAGTGGGTATAAATTAAATTATGTGATGATAACAAATGTGATCTAAGGTTGTAAAGGGATTGTAATGGGAGATGTAAAAAGAAGGAAGAAAAAAAATAAATTCCATCACAGCAAGAGGCACAAAAATATATTACATTAGAGAGAAAGAGGTGGGAGATCAGTATTGTTCAAGAGCTACTCTCATCTGATTGTATTCAAGAAGGGTACAACAAACTCAGTTAAGTATAGAAATACAACTAACTCTATAAGGAATAGGAGGGAAAGGGAGAGAGAAAAGGGAGGGAAGAAGTAGTAAGGGAAAAGGAGATTAAAAGGGAGAGGGGCTGAAAGAAGGGAAGGAAGACTGAGGGAGGCAGTGGTCAAAAATTAAAACTTTATTGGGGAGGGGAATTGAGAAGGGAGAACTAAAAGTGTAGACAAGAGGAAAGGGGATAGAGGGAAAGACACAAATAGTAATCATAACTGTGAATGTTAATGGGATGAACTCTCCCATAAAACAGAGATGGATAGCAGAATGGATTAAAAACTATAATCCAACAATATGTTGTTTACAAGAAACACATTTGAAAAGGGGAGATACTCATACGGTAAAGGGAAAAGGTTGGAACAGAATTTATTGTGCTTCAGCTGGTGTAAAAAAAAGCAAGAGTAGCAATCTTACTCTCAGACAAAGCAAAAGCAGAAATAGATCTAATCAAAAGAGATAAGGAAGGAAACTATATCCTGCTAAAATGCACCATAGACAACACAGCAATTTCATTACTAAACATATATGTTCCAGGTGGCATAGCATTCAAATTCTTAGAAGATAAGTTAAGGGAGTTATAGGAAGAAATAGACAGAAAAACTTTACTAGTGGGGAAAACCTCAATCTCCCCCTCTCTGTTGATAAATCTAACCTTAAAATAAACAAGAAAGATGTTACGGAGGTAAATAAAACTGGATAAGGTAGATATGATAGATCTCTGGAGAAAAATGAATGGATATAGAAAGGAATATACCTTTTTCTCAGCAGTACATGGCACATATACAAAAATTGATAATGTACTAGGCCATAAAAACCTCACAATCCAGTGCAGAAAGGCAGAGATAGTCAATGCATCCTTCTGAGATCATAATGCAATAAAACTTATATATAATCAAAAGCCATGAAAACATAAACCAAAAACTAATTGGGAACTAAACAATCTAATCCTAAAGAATGAGCGGGTTAAACAACAAATTATAGTAACAATCAACAATTTCATTCAAGATAATGAAAATAATGAGGTAACCTACCAAATTTTATGGGATAGTACAAAAGCAGTTCTTAGGGAAGCTTTATAGCCTTGAGTACCTACATGAATAAAATAGAGAAAGAGGAGATCAATAAATTGGGCATGCAGCTGAAAAAACTTGAAAAAGAACATATTGAAAATCCCCAAGTAAATAACAAATTAGAAATACTGAAAACCAAAAGGAGACCCTAGTGAAATAGAAATTAAGTGAACTATTGAACGAATAAATAAAACTAAGAGTTGGTTTTATGAAAAAACCAATATAATTGATAAACCTTTGGTCAATTTGATAAAAAAAAAAAAAGAAAGGAGAAAACTAAATTACTAATATCAAAAATGAAAAGGGGGAACTCACCTGTAACGAGGAGGAAATTAAAACAATAATAAGAAATTACTTTGCCCAACTGTATGCCCATAAATTTGACAATCTGAATGAGATGGATGATTATTTTTTAAGATACAAATTTCCCAGACTAACAGAAGAGGAAGTTGAATACTTAAATAACCCCACCTCAGAAAAAGGAATTGAACAAGTCATCAATGAACTTCCTAGGAAAAACTCTCCAGGGCCAGATGGATTCACAAGTGAATTCTATCAAACATTTAAAGAACATTTAATTCCAATACTATATAGATTATGTGGGAAAATTGGTGAAGGAATCCTCCCAAATTCTTTTTATGATACAAATTGGTTTTGATTTTGTGTGTGTTCATCCTCCACTGACGAAGAAGACCGTGCCATCCGAGAAAAAAAATGATACAACTTGCACTTGACTCTGTTTTGAGGGAGGGTTGTGCAAGTCACCAGCCTCACTTCTCCTCCAGAGCCATCTGAATCCAGTGACCAGATATTCATCAGGATGACTGGAGATGAAGCAGGATGAAGTAATTGGGGTTAAGTGACTTACCCAAGGTCACACAGCTAGTGAATGTCAAGTGTCTCAGGTGAGATTTGAACTCAGGTCCTCCTGACTCCTGCACAAGTGCTCTATGCACTGCACCACCTAGGTGCCCCATGGTTTTGATACCTAAACCAAGAAGAGCCAAAACAGAGAAAGAAAATTATAGACCAATTTCTCTAATGATTATTGATGCAAAAATTTTAAAAAAGATTTTAGAAAAATGAATACAGCAACTAATATTGGGAATAATACATAATAATCAGGTGAGATTTATACCAAGAATTCAGGGATGGTTCAATATTAGAAAAACTATTAACATTATTGATCATATCAGCAACAAAACTGACAGAAACCACGCGACTATGTCAATAGATTCAGAAAAAGCTTTTGACAAAATACAACATGCATTCCTATTGAAAACACTAGAGAACATAGGAATAAATGGAAATTTCCCTAAAATAATAAGCAATATCTACCTAAAACCATCAGCAAGCATTATATGCAATGGGGATAAGCCAGATGCATTTCCAATAAGATCAGAGGTGAAACAAGGATGTCCATTATCACCACTGTTATTCAATATAGTACTAGAAATGTTAGCTTTAGCAATAAGAGAAGAAAAAGAAATTGAAGGAATTAGAATAGGTAAAGAAGAAACTAAGTTATCACTCTTTGTAGATGATATGATGAGATGCATAGAGAGTCCCAGAGAATCAAGTAAAAAACTACTTGAAATAATAAACAACTTTAGCAAAATTGCAGGTTACAAAATAAACCCACGCAAATCTTCTGCATTTCTATATATCACTAACAAAGTCCAACAGCAAGAGATAGACAGAGAAATCCCATTTAAAGCTATGGTAGACACTATAAAATATCTGGAAGTCTACCTGCCAAAATAACTATATGAACTATTGAACTATATGAACTATATTGAACTATATAACTATATGAACTATATGAACAAAATTACAAAATATTTTTCACACAAAGTCAGATCAAAAAAAGTTGAAAAACATCAGTTGCTCATGGGTGGCCAGAGCCAATATAATAAAAATGACAATTCTACCTAAATTAATTTACTTTTTTAGTGCCATACCAATCAAGATATCAGATAATTATTTTGTAGAGCTAGAAAAATTAATATCAAAATTCATCTGAAAGAACAATATCAAGGGAACTAATGAAAAGAAATGCCTGGGAAGGTGGCCTAGCTCTACCAGACCTCAAATTGTATTATAAAGCAGCAATTATCAAAACTACTTGGTACTGGCTAAGAAACAAAAGGGTAGACCAGTGGAAAAGGTTAGCTACCCAAGACACAGTAGTCAATGAATATAGCAATCTACTGTTTGAGAAACCCAGGGACCACAACTTCTGGGATAAGAACTTACTGTTCCACAAAAATTGCTGGGAAAACTGGATAACAGTATGGCAGAAACTAGGCATAGACCAATGCCTGACTCCATACACAAGAATGAAGTCCAAAAGGATACATGATCTAGGTATGAAGACTGATACTATAAACAAATTAGTGAAGCAAGGAATAGTGTATTTATCAGATTTATGGAGAAGGGAAGAATTTTTGACTAAACAAGAGATAGAAAACATTATGAAGTGCAAAATGGATAATTTCGATTACATTAAATTGAAAAGTTTTTGCAAAAACAAACCCAGAGCAACCAAGATTGGGGGGAAACAGAAAACTGGGAAAGAATTTTTGCAACTACTATCTGTGATAAAAGCCTCATTTCTAAAATGTATAGAGAACTGAGTCAAATGTACAAGAATACAAGTCATTCCCCAATTAATAAATGATCAAAGAATATGAACAGACTATTTTCAGAGGAAGATATCCAAACCATCTATAGTCATATGAAAAAATGCTCTAAATTACTATTGATTAGAGAGATGCAAATCAAAACAGTTCTGAGATATCACATTACACCTATCAGATTGTCTAGCATGACAAAACAAGATAAATGTTGGAGAAGATGTGGGAGAGTTGGAACACTAATTCATTGCTGGTGGAGCTGTGAGCTGATCCAGCCATTCTAGACAACAATTTGGAACTATGCCTGAAGGGCTACAAAAATGTGCATACTCTTTGACTCAGAAGTACCACTTCTAGGATTGTATCCCCAAGAGATCATAAAAATGGGAAAAAGGTCCCATATGTACAAAAATATTCATAGCAGCACTCTTTGTGGTGGCCAAAACCTGGAATTCAAGGGGATGCCTATCAATTAGGGAATGGCTGAATAAATTGTGGTATATGAATATAAAGGAATACTAGAGTGCTGTAAGAAATTATTAACAGGAAGACTTCAGAGAGGCCTGGAAATAACCAAATCCATATCAGCAACAAAAATCTATACAATTACATATTATTATTGTACATAATATTGTATACAATTGTATTGTTATTATATACAATAACATATAACATAATGATAAAAATCTACACAATAACAATGCAGAGGACAACACCATCCTCAAGCCTTTCCCCTGCTAGACTTCCCACAAACCAGGCCCATTACACTCATCATAAGCAGGCTCTCTTAAGCAAAATCACAAACGGTGGCCAAAAACTGGAAATCAAAGGGATTCCCATCAACTGGGGAATGGTTTAATAAACTGTGGTATATGAATGTAGTGGAATACTATTGTGCTATAAGAAATGATGAACAGGAAGACTTCAGAGAGTCCTGGAAAGACTTATATGAAATGACGCTGAGTGAAAGGAGCAGAACCAAGAGAATTTTATACACAGTAACAACCACAGTGTGTGAGGATTTTTTCTGGTAGATTTAGAACTTCATTGCAATGCAAGGACTTAAAATATTCCCAATGGTCTCTTAAAGCAAAAGGCCTTCCACATCCAGAGAAAGAACTATGGAATTCGATTGCAGAATGTAGCAGATCATTTTCTTTTGCATTGTATTTTGATTTTATGATTTCTCCCATTCATTTGAATTCTTCTATGCAACATGACTAAGGTGAAAATGTATTTAATAGGAGTGTATGTGTAGAACCTATGTAAAATTATATGCCATCTTGGGGAGGAAGAGGGGAAGAAGGGGTACAGAGGAGGAGGGAGGTGAAAAAAAAATCTAAGTTATATGTAAGTGATTGTAGCACATGGAAAACAAATAAAATAATAATAATAAAAAGAAAACTATTAAAGTCCTGAGGAATGATACTGACATTTACATGAATATTGTCTATCTGATAATGATTAAAAAAGAAACTTTAATGGAATCCAGAAAACAAAAGGATGTTAGAAAGTCATCTTTTAATCAACAAGTAAAAGCAAAAAGCCAAAAGACTAAGCAGATACTGAGGGAAATGTGACTATAGAACAGAAAACACAATTCCACAGCATTCAAAAGTATAGGACAGGAGCAGCTAAGTGGCACAGTGGATAGAGTATTTTCCTTGGAGTCTGGACAACCTGAGTTAAAATCCAGCCTCAGACACTGTGTGACCTATGTGCACCCTGTGCAAGTCACTTAACCCATTGCCTCTCCCTCCCCTCTCTACCCTGCAAAAAAAAAAATGTATTTGAGGACTGAGAAGCTAGGAAATCTGAGGAGAGAGAAGCAGGGAGAAAGTTCTGGTGATTTATAAAGTTTCAAAAAGTCCAACAGATGAAAAATGTAAATTGACTGAAATAAAAAAAACCAGTATATTCTTAACATAATGAATGACAGAAAGTTTACATCAAGAGAGGTGACTGAATCTCTAGCTTCTGTGCAAAATTGGATAACAGAATTCAGTTAAGATCATAATTGTTTGGCTCAAAATATTTTACTAAATTACTACTAAAACACTTTACCAGCTTTCATCTGACTGTTTTACCATAAGGCATAACATTTATTATCCAACAGAGAATACCAATGATTCTTCAGAACATTCCAAATACATGTTCATGTACTTTATGCAATGTAATCATTGCTTAATCGTCTTTTAAAGAAAACCTATAAGCAACTACAGACAATAAAAAAATAAACAATATATTGACAGAGTATGAAAAAGCATGGTAAAAGGTCTTGGGATGTTAATTTGGTGGATACTGAATATGTCACCTAAAGTTACTGTAATATTTATACTGCCTTTATTGATTATGCAAAATCTTTGACTGCGTCCTGAAATCATTGTTTAGTCATGTACTGCAAATAAATACAATAGATCCAAGCAAAATGAGAATGCCAGAGTATTTGATGTCCACATGGAAAACTATTCTCTGTTTAAAGTAGCCCACCAACGCAAAAATTTCAATAACAATGGATATAAAACAGTACCTCTTACTGGGAGACCATTAAGACCCCCTATGATTTCATCTTTTACTAAATCCAATATCATCATTCCTGAATAGGTTAGTATAGCTTTCAAAAAGAAGAGAAAAATCTTACCAAAGCTTTTCATTAAGTATTTGATGTACATGTATGATGCTATTTTGTAGATTCTTTAAAAATCACATTAAATAACTACTTCATTTAATGGAGCTTTTCTCCAATGTTAGCAAAATATGTATGTAATAAGTATAAATTTATCAATATCTGCAAAGGAAGAATAGATACTCAAGGCTTTTAACTTGAATTGGAAGTTCAACGAAATCATCATAAGAGAAGAACACTTAAAATAGCTCTCCAGGCATTACTCTTTGCAGAAAAGACTAGAAAGATATAGCTCAGGGTGTGTATGTTAAGAGACTAACTGGCATCCTGAAGAGGAAACTTAATGGGACAAAAATAGTTGAAGAAAATTATCACTTACACAATACTACCATTAACATATATATTTGTTACACTAAAATATATGGCAGTGTATCTTGATCAGTCAATTGTCCTTTGTTCTTGAAGAGGATCAAAATGACATCACTATGCAAGAGTCAATATACAGTGTGTCCAACTGTGGCTGATCATATATGGAAAGTGCACAAACAAAAATCAGATCAATATTAATGAAACATAGAACTCATCAATCCAAGCCTTTTTTAGAAAAATCAACATTTCCCCATTGGAAAGGAGTGAAGGATGTTCTCATAGTATAGTATAAATAAAAATTCAGATAAATACTTTTTGATTGAAGAGATCAAACTTCACAAGAAATAGTAAAGCTGACAAATTATTTGTTCTTCCAGATTTGTGTAACTTACCTGACAAGAGTTAATATCAAAATGGATTTTCTGAAATAGCTAAGACCCAAGATTGGAGTAAAAAAACCCACTGAAGTTGACATCTGTTTCAAATTAAACAACAACATGTCTCTAGAGAAATATCCAACAAATGTTATCTAGATTTATTTATTAAAAGGTAGAGATTTTTAAGAGTGATTGAATATTGAATTTTTTCCTTCCAGAAATTATAGCAAATATATCCTTATGAAGCCAAGACAATGACCAACACAATGAAGTGTTGAAAACTGTCATGTCACTGAAGTTTGCATAAATTTAGCATGTACTAGATATATAGAAAGACACAATTCAATGTATAATTTATACTCACACACATATGTATGCATACATGTATAATTCATCAAACTGTCTATTTTTAATCTCCTAGTTTCGGTCTTGCAAAGAATATTATCTGAGTTGCTTTTGTGATTTCATTAATATGGGTCCTCTTTCCCACATCTTTATACCTCTGTAAGTGTAACCTTAATATTTCTTGATGTGTCAAGAAAATTCTCTGTGGTCCAATCCTCTATTTTCATAGCCAGTAAGACAATATAATCACCTCCATGTCAAATGAAGCATTGGAAGATGTTTTTAGTGGAAGAATGGAAAAATAAGTGATTTTTTAAAATGGAACAATGAATGAACAATCTTAGGAAGGAAATAGAAGGTCAAAGCTCTTTTGTTAATCGGTAGTAGAACTGAGCTGCACTTCCAATTTAGGTAAGATAGGGAGAGGAAGAAAGAAAGGAGGGTGGAGGAAGGAAGCAAGGAAGGAAAGTGAGGAGGGAGATAGAGAAGGAGGCAGGAAGAAAGCAACTTAATTGAAGCAACTTGCTCAAGGTCATACAGTTAGTCAGTTACTGAGACCAAATTTGAAGTCAGGTCTTTCTGAATCCAGTCTCAAAGATCTATCCATTGTACCATCAGCTATTTCTGACCAGTGAGAGAAAGAAATTAAGGATGGCACCTAGTTTGCTCACATGTATGACTGGGAGGAGGTTGGTGTCCTTGATAGTAATTGGGAATTTTAGAAGACAGAAATATTTGGATGAAAAGTATATGAGTTCAGCTTTGGATTTATTGAATTTAAGATGTCTACTGAACATCTAGTTTTAGTTGTCCAACAGGCATTTTGAGAAATGAGACTCGAAATCAGAAGTGACGGTAGGGCTGGATAAGTAGATATAAGAATCAACAGAAGAGAAATATAATTGAATCCTTGGTAGCTGATGGGATCCCCACATGTAATAGCATAGAGGGAGAAAGGTGCCCGATATAAATAAGAGGACAGTATAGTGTTGAACTGGTTCATCAAGGCGTCAATATGGGGAAAGGAGAATAGTGTAGTTAAAGTAAAGATACCCAGGAGTAGAATTTTGTGATTTTCTCCAGATTTGAATCTCTGAAATTGCCATTACTATGCCTATTTATTTTGCTCTTCTTTATCACTTATTTTTGCCCAATATTGAAGGACTTAGATCTCATACGATTGGCTGTAAATAATTATAAATATATAACAAATTGATAAGCTGTCCAGTGAGCACAAGATCATTAATTTCGTTAGGGTGTGTGCCATTCCCTTTGTGGTAAACAGTGATGGATTAACAATAATTAGCACTTATATATTGTTTAAATGATTACAAAATGCTTTATATGTCATCTCATTTGACTCTTCTAGCAACCATGGAAGTTAGTATTTTAATGCAGATTTTACAGATGACAGAACAGTACAGAGGAGTGAAGTTAAGCACCTCAGGGTTTTAAATAGCTAAGCCTCATGAAGGCTTAGGAAGTCAAGGCTTAGAGATATTGGACTCCCTTTTTTGGGGAATGATGGATTGCTCTCTTCTCCTACTCCCCAGCCCAATAACCAATAGCGTTTGATTCTAAGCTATTTCAATAGTCCAGGTGAAAGAGTCTAAGGGCCTGAACTAGGCTATCATGCATTACATGTAGGAGTAGCAATGATGCAAGTTGACAACTGATTGGAAATTCGAGGGGTAGGAGAAGAAAAAGTGAAGATAACACTGTGGTTTTGGTCACTGGAGGTTGAGTGTTGCCTTGACAATAGAGAAGTTTGGAAGAGGAATGGGCTTGAGGGAAAAAATAGCGAATGAGATATGTGATATAGATTATAATCCATTCACAGTTATTCATCCTGTATGACCCATTTTGTCCCTAAAATAAAAAATTATCTTTTTGGCTTTTATTTACCAGTTAGTGCCCTGGAATGTAGAAAGTGCCCTCCAAGGAGTTCCTACTATAACTAGGAGGTTTTAGGGACAGGGCAGGGATTTAGTGGACAATTATCTCAATGGTACCTAAGCAGTTGCCTCTGGGGATGACCATGTACCACAAGCTGTATCACCACTGAAAGAGCTGATACCAGCTTCCTAAGATAGGGTTTGGTGTGTAATGAGGATAGATAATGTATATAGCTGTGGGAAATAGCAATAAAATAATGCTGGGGGACAAAGGTAAGTGTGATTATATTGGAGACAAAACCACAAATAATTTTTGGGTAGGGTGGGATTTGATCTACCTTCTCAATCTCTAATTGTTTGATAACATACCTCTTGGAATCAGGCCAAAGAAATCTTGGTTTGAGCAATGACCTGCCCTACCCACACCCCAGGTTGTACCCACTTAGGAAATGACTGTGCCAGACAATAATCATCTACTTATTCACTATAAGATACTTTATTTATTTATTTGGTATATCAAGAAAGGTGATGAAGATGCCATATTATTCTTTTAATATTGTGTGAACCTAGTTTGCATAGTGAGACATTGTTTAACCCAGAATATACAGGATGTGTAGGTCATGATGACCTCAGAGACTGTCCATGAGATCCAGAGAGTGTGGACCTGTGATAGCAACCAAATTAGGATCTTTCGCTGTTTTTGTTATACTAAAAGTGCCTCTGATTGAATAATGTGATTAAAGAAGACCATCCCCCCCCCACTGATGGGTCTGCCCATTGAGCAAAGCTTGATTAAGAGAATTGTTTTGTAAGGGGGGGTCCCAAGTACCTTTTGATTTTTTTCTATAGAAGCACAGGGCAGAGGGTTATGCCCTCTGGCTCTGCACAAATACTTTGAGGGTGAGGTTTTACTTTGGGGCTCAGTTTTTGAAAGAAGATCTGTGTGCCAAACAAGACTCTGGGAAGACACTAGGCTGCTCCTCAGCTTTTTGAAAACCCAGATGTTGGTGCTTCCCTCTCTGGTAAAGATGTATGTATGTTAATGATCAGGCAGTTTGGAAGCACTCTTGATTTTTGACTTCTCTGAAATTTTGATTTTGACTTTCTCTGATTGTGCTTGACTAAACTGATTGTTAATCCCTCAAAAGCTGCCTTTAGTTTTATGAATGTAGGTCTAAGAACCTGTGATAGAAGCCCCCCGCCCCATGTATATTGGGGTTGTTACAAGACCACATCCTCATCTGGAGAACTTGTGCTTTGGGTTTGCCCAAATTTTATTCAGTGTTTGTATTATTTGTTGATATATGTCTCAATCAACCTACATGTCTAATGTAGAAATTGCACCTTTTTGGAAAACTCCCTATATTCAGGCCACTTACCTGACTGTGTATTTGTACCCTTATCTAAACTCTATTAAGTGTAAAACTTAAAGAGATTCAGGGGAAGCCAGCTATACCTTTTTCAGTCTCTTCTCTCTGCCTAATAACTTAATAAAATTCTTTCTAAAATCTGTTTACGTTTTGAGTTTGTTCACAACTGACATAAGATGCTAGTATATGGGAATAAAAACACTGCTTTGCCTAACTCAATAGAATATTCCAAGAAAAGAACTTTGCAAATTATAAAACAATAGACACACATATATGCGTGTGTAAGGGAATTGCCAACTCCCAGCCTCTTGGACAGTGTTCACTAGTCACGGCTCAGGTAAACTGAGGGGAGACTGGAAAGGAATGAACAAGATGGCCCTGGGAGGAAGGGTTATGCCCCTGTTTGCTCAAGTCTATTTCCTGGAATTTGGGAGAACAATGATTACCTCAGATGTTTTTGCTAACCAGGACATATGTGGCAGTTGTGGTACAAAGTCTAGGGATTTCCTTATTAGGGCAAACTATAGCTGATAGGTTCACTCTAGTGTAGGGAAAGAGATAAAAGCACTGCTCGCTGTTACAATAAATGGAGTTGTTATTCACCACCTTATCTCCAACCTCAAATCATTGGTTACAGTTCGCTCCAAGGCCAATAGGCACTGCTGGTCAGAATAAAGCCTGTTGGTCTGAGGGCTCCGCCCGGATACCCGAACATGTGTGTATACATAATATGCACATATATGTATATGTGGCCATGTGTATATAAACATGTATGTGTGTGTATAGGAATACATATGTGTGCATATATACATACTTATACTATATATAGACATACAATATAGACATATATACTATATGCTCTATATCTATTTATCTACACATATAGCTAGGTGGTACAGTGGATAGACTGCTGGGTCCGGAGTCAGGGAGTCTCATCTTCCTAAGTTAAATCTTACATCAAACTCTTACTAGCTATGTGACTCTAGTCACAAGGCATTTGTGACAAGACATTTAATCCATTTGACTCAGTTTCCTCATCTGTAAAATGAACTAGAGAGGGAAGCAGCAAACCACTGCAATACCTCAAGTCACAAAGAGTCAGAACCAAATGAAAATGACTGAACAAACACGAACATATATCTATATATAGATATATGTAGATAGATATATGTACACACACCCACACACATATACACACATATATAGCCATGTACATATACATACATATTATATGTATACATACATGTGCATATACGTGTGCACACAAATACATATATACATGCTTATACATACAGAGCTATTATTAGCAATAACAAAATGATTAAGATTTGTTCTGTAATTTTTTTTATTGATCCTGTTTAAACTTATGATTGTCTGTAATTGTTTTTGTCCTGTAATTGCTTAAGTCATGGTTCCCTGTTCGGGGCGCGTTCGACCCCCGAACCTTCGGGCGAGATCCCGACCCCTTCTCTCCGACCCTCGTGGCTTCGGACGTCTCCGGACCTTCCCCTGGGGGAGGGGAAGGCTCTTAACCAGGCAGGACGCGGAGTGCAGTTGAGAAGCAGTTTATTCTTATCAGTTACACCAGAAGATCCCCCCCGAGCCCTTCCTGCGTGTGCCTTTTATCCCTAGTGTCTTGCCCTCCTCTTCCGAGTAGGCTCCTCCCCAGTTCCTCCCTGAGGGCGGGGCTTTCATCTCATTGGAGCGAGCCCCTCCAGACCAAACCAAAAAAGGGCACGATTCCCAATCCCGGGTTGTGTCCCCTTCTGGTTGGTTGGTGGTTATTTAGCTTCAGACCAGGAAGTCTTTCTAGTGCTGAGCTGGCAGAGCCACGTCAGCAGGTCAGGACTTCCTAGTACTCTCTTCCCCCCAGGAAGGGCGTTGGTCCATTGTGCCCCTGACAACTCCCCCTTTTTGTTTTACAAGGGCAGGTGAAGGGCCTGTCTTAGGCTATGTGGCCTGACTCCATGCCTGGTACCGAAAGTGGGCAGGGCCCCTGTCTTAGGCTATGTGGGTGGTCCCCACCTCCAGCATTTCTGGCAGGTGGACCCACAATAATCCCGTCATTGGGTACCTCTGCAGCCAATGGCATGATTATCCAGGTCATGGGGCCACAATATTCCCGTCATTGGCACAGTCACAGCGAGAGCCCATTATGAATCTTAGCGGGGTGATAGTAGTCAGCAAGCCTTAATTTAGCCCCAGCCCTCATCAGTCAGGTAATCAGGATCGACCCCCGGCAACGACCCCTTTGTGTTTTTGCAGAAATATATCAGCCCTCAGCTGTTCCAGGGTACTCATCCACAATTTCATAATACATGACAATAAGCAAGGTAGGCAGAGACAAATCACACATAACAGGGCAATTCCCAATCCAGTAACAAAAAATGTATGAAGCCATTGTGTAACATTAAGATTTCTCAACCAGTCTGGAAAAAGTCCATGCTGATTTTTCATATCCCTCTTATAATGGTCTGTGGCATTTTGTATGCTTTTAATTATCTCATCTAACTTTAATATATAAGTATCTAAACTTTGGAAGTCATCAAGTCTGGCAATAGCATCTTCAAGCTCTGTGCTAGCGTTAAGCATGAGGGCAGTCATGCATGCAGGTCGTAACAGCTGCGTATCGCACGATAGCCCTTGAAGCATTGATTCTACCTGTACCATCATGGCCAATGCTTTACCGCAGAGGTCAGCGCGGCTAGCTCAAGTGCCACCTGTCTATTTATCTGTTGTTGCTCCACCCATGCCTCTTACGAATAGACCATAAAGTCGGATAGATCATGTGCCATAACTTTACCCTCATTCTGCAGTGCCGCAAGTTCTATTTGTTGTAAAACACTCACGGCTAGTCCAATGATATCCATTGTAGAAATGTCCAGTCCCCATCTCACTCGTGCCACTCGGGCAGTGATCATTTCAAAATAGTCCGAGTCCACGAAGGGTCTGTAAGATCCTACCGGCAAAAAGGTTACCTGGGGTATTTTCAGCAATATTACAAAGGTGCCATTCCCTGTTAAGTTCTTACTCTGAAGGGTGTTTGATAGGGACCCATTATGGCAAATAATGTTAAAATCATGGGTGCCAGTGATGCTCCCGTCCCCACAAATCAGAAACATTTCGGTGTCTGTAGTTGTCTGTGTCACTACCTCAAAAGAGTTGCAATGTCCTGAGCTAGAAGATTCATCGCAGTGGTACCCAAGTTCTGTAAGAAGGTTAAACCACTGTTTGTTCAGTGTGGCATTGTCTGTGAGGGGCGCACTATTGTCCGTCATGTGTATGGCCTTTCCGAACGCCGCTGCGGCCTTCCATAGGTGTGCCTGCAATACCACCGTGGTATTGATCTGGTTGCCGGATACCGCATGAGGGACAGGTGCAGTGAAGTAGGGTCCTGGGATGCCATCCATGAAATGCAGCTGGGTGTTGTTTATCATCTCTCCTATCACCGGATAACCTGTAGAGCAAACTTGGACAACATCAAACATATTCGGGGTAGGTATACATGCGGGTAAGGGTGATTTTGGGAATCCTGATAGGTAAAACATATAAAGGGTGTTTCCAATCTACAAGTGTTTGTTGTAACTGCACCAACATCAGTAGATAGCCGAGGAGGACTGTGAAAGATCTGCAGTGGCAATGTGAGTAAGGAGGTGGTAACAAAAAGGCTATCTGTAATTAGATTAAAGGGTTCAGAGGGGCATAATTGTAAAGCTTGTAAAACAGCATATAGTTCGTTTTTCTGGGCAGAGGTATATGGTGTTTGTAAGATCTGCAAAATTTTCTTGGCTGGGATATAAAATGAGGCCTTATTTTTCTTTGTCGCATCTGTAAATATGTTAAGGCCATCAACCGGCGTCGATTGCACTGGGTTTTTTGGAATCGACAAGGGCAATGAAGCCCACCCCCTGAGCGATGGAGGCAGATGACCTTGAACAGTCTGGTGGGTAGTTAAGACCACCGCCCAAGTTTCTGATTCATGTGCTAATTGTGTGAATATCTCTATAGAATCCTCTATTAATATGATAGGAACCTTACCGGTAATGCCTTGAGCCAATACTGAGGCTTTCATTAGCAGCAGTCCCCGTGTCTCTAGCTTAGAGGGGACACTTTTGTTGGGTTTGGAAGGATAGACCCACGCCAAAGGGCCAGCCTGTTGAAATATTGAGGCAGCTATACCTAATGACGGGTTTGACACAACAGTTATATAGACCGGCTGTAGTGGATCTATGCGTTGGACAGTGGATTCGTTAGCTATGCGCTCTATAGCATCCATAGCCTGCATAGCCTCTTTGGTCCAGTCTCTAGGGGAATTAAGTGCAGAGGGCCCTTTCAAAATTTGGTAAAGCGGTTGCATTAACTCATTGGATATAGGTGCAGTGTTCCTTAACCATTGTATGGACCCTATTAATTTCTGGAAGTCGTTTAATGTCTTAACCGCTGTTCTATCTATAGAGGGATTTTTTCTAACCTCCGTTTGTGTGACCTGGTGACCTAAATACTGATAAGGCGGTTGTGTCTGTACTTTCTCAAGTGCTACGTATAGTCCATGCTCAGCCAGGGCACTCATGACTCGCTTTAACAAGAGACTTGTAGTGGCTGACGAAGGCGTGGCTATTAAAATATCATCCATATAATGGATAAGCATGGCTGCTGAGTTGGTCTGTCTGATGGGATTTAGAATAGCATCAACATATAATTGACACATGGTAGGACTATTAGCCATCCCCTGGGGTAAGACCTTAAATTGGAACCTTTGACTGGGATGCTGATAATTAGTGTTCGGGATGCTAAATGCAAAATGCTTTCTATCCTTTTCCTGTAGGGGAATGCCGTAGAAACAATCTTTAATATCTATGACGGCTATGGGCCATTCCTTAGGAACCGCAGTTGGTGAGGGCAGTCCGGGTTGAGCTGCTCCCATGGGTTCCAATGCACTGTTAACTGCTCTGAGATCTACGAGCATTCTCCACTGCCCAGATTTCTTTTTTATTACAAACACTGGGGAATTCCAAGGGCTTGTGGAGGGCTCAATGAGTCCTGCTTTAAGAAGATCATCCACTATACCTTTAAGGGCCTGTAATTTCTCTGTGGTGAGGGGCCACTGTTCCACCCAGATAGATTGTTGGGACTTCCACGTCAGTGGTAAGGGTGAAGGCCCATCAGTAACCCCTAGTGGTTTAACTGAATATCAGTAGTCACAACCACTCCCATCTGGCCCAGAACATCCCTCCCCCAAAGGCTGGATTTTTTGGAATTTTTATTCTCATCGTGCCACATTACTTTACTGGCTGCTTTCAGGGCACTTGTTATTGCTGATTCATTCTTTGCAGGCTCCTTATTAGGAAGTGTTAAGAAATTTCATAGCAGCCGATAAGCCATCATTATCGAATTTTAAATAATTTAGAGTATAAACAGCCAAAGGCCAATTGTAATTTATCATCAATTTGGAGTAAAAACAGCCAATTGCGAATTTATCATCAACTCCTGGTCCAACTACTCCCCTTTTTGTTTTTGCAAGAGGGCCAGATGTAGAGGACGCCCCTGCGTCCCTACATGGCTCAGTGATGTGGTTGAAAGAAAAGAGTCGGGGGGGGGGAGGTAGGAATAGACCAGTTCCTTTTATTGATCTGAGGGTTTGGGTTTATATAGACAAGGTACTGAAAGTCTACCTGACATTCTGCTATTGTGTCCCAGTGATTAAATCAATCAGGATGATTAAATCAGTCTTCTGATTAAATCAGACCACAAGCCTAGGAGCATCTATTCTACATATCCCTTGTTTCCTGTAATTCTCTTGTTTGTCTCACAGAGACAACATCTGGGGGGCATGGAGAGCCATTCCGGATGATAATGAGCATAGTCTCAAAGATCAGTTTCCCCAAACGTCTATCCTGATCTCATCAACTGCACTCCACCCTGGCCCTCAACAATAATGAGCACAGTCTCAAAGATCAGTTTCCCCAAAGGTCTATCCTGATCTTGTCAACTGCACTCCACCCTGGCCCTCAACAATAATGAGCACAGTCTCAAAGATCAGTTTCCCCAAAGGTCTATCCTGATCTTGTCAACTGTACTCCACCCTGGCCCTCAACAATTCCCCCTTTCTTTTGTGCAAGTAGGTGTCCAGGGAGCGATTTGCTAATTCCACTATAGCTTGACCAGTGGGACTATGGGGGATTCCAGTGACATGTAAAATGGAAAATTCCACCATGAACTGTTCATCCCAACCCCTACCCTCGGGAAGGGCAAATTAAATTCCCTACTATTCTTAAGCATTCTCTTCCCTTGATCTAATCTGGGATGATAAAAGTTACAATTGACTGTAGTCCTAGCTGGTTGATGAGTTGGGACTGCAGGGCAAAAAATCTTAATGATTCTAACATTTACTCCAGTAAATTTTACTTCCGTATCCACTCCTTAAGAACATCTTTGAAAGAGAGGGCTTTTGAATCTATCAGCTGAAGTGAGGGAGACTTCTGGACAAATATCCAGTGGCGCCAAGTCCCCTCCGTTCTACTGGAGAGTTTCAAAAGCTTTATCTCTTCTGAGGTGTCTCTTTAAGATTTATGCATATTTCCAATTTGCCTAGTGCCAAATAATATAACAAATCCTGATCTGTTTTAAACATCCAATTAGGAGTGACACATTTCACTTAAGATGTGAACAGAATAACTACCTTTTGGTTACTTCTTATTATACAAAATACTTTTCTTTTAGGTGAGATTTAGGTGAAAATGTTGATCAGCCTGCCCCAGATCTCGTCTCGTCTCGTCTCTCTCCACCCTCACAATCTGGCCAGGATTGGAGGGAAGAGGGTAAAGCGAGAGAGAGTTTAACCAAAAACTTTCAAATAATTTCCGAAACTTTTATGCTTTCCTTAAACTTCATATCCATGTTGTTTTCCTAATGGGCTTTGATTAAAGCCCCCTTTAAAACTGCACAGACACTATGTTCCTGCATTTCCCATCCAAGACTACACTTTGCAATCACATAAACTAAATAATATAAGATTAGTTCCTCTCTTTCTCTCTCCCATACTTCTCCCCGATGCTGCAGTCATCAGAGAGAAGGGAGGAGGGGGAGGAAAAGAGATAACTTTCCAAGGTCCAGCTACCATGGAGCTGACCGTAATAACTCACAAACACACGCACACAGAACATGTAAAGACAGAACACATATACAGACAATAAAAGAATCCAAAAAAACTGAGAAAAATTGTCAGAAATCCTCTGTACACATTATAACTCTGGCTTAATTTCTATCACTGTGTCCGGGCTGCTGAATTCGCCACTGTGCCACAAATCCTGGGCAAATTTTTTGCTGTGCCACAAAACCAGGCCCTGGGCCAACTCTGGATGTATTTCCTGGTTGAATTTCTGACTGCACCAACTCCCTCTTTCCTCTCTGTCCTATCTGGTCATGATTGTCTCCTGAGCTCCCAGACCGCCAAGATTGTATGACTGTCTGTACATAAACAGAGCCGGGACCGTATTTTGCGGCAGTCTCTTTAAGATCTCTTAGGAATTTATAGAACAGCGGTTTATGCACCCTTTGAGGCTGTCCGCCCTGTTCTGGCTGAACAAACACGGGGAATAGGTTGGCCCCTTTCCAATCTACTTCCTCTCTATTTTCCTGCTGCTCTATTAATCGCCAACGGGTCGGATCAATTCCTGTATGCTCTATCCAAGGGCTGACTATCAGTATTTTTTCGACCCAGTCCCTACATGTTCTAATATGAATTTTTACTCCATTTTTCTTGCACAGCTTGTACAGCTGGCAGGCTAGCACTCCCTTATCCTCTGGTTTTACATGGGCGGAGCCCATTCTGCCTTCTAGGCGTCTCTGAAGCGGGCGGCGTTCGTTCTCCGGCTCGAAAAGCGGCCGGGGTTTTTACTTTCGTTTCGCCGCTCGCTTTCGCCTAGGCTGCCTGGTCCTTCTACTCCGTCCAGCGGAGTAGGCAAGGGGTCCCCCTTCACTTACCTCACCCGGATCCACTTGCGGTGTCGCCCCCTGTTCGGGCGCCAGCTGTTCGGGGCGCGTTCGACCCCCGAACCTTCGGGCGAGATCCCGACCCCTTCTCTCCGACCCTCGTGGCTTCGGACGTCTCCGGACCTTCCCCTGGGGGAGGGGAAGGCTCTTAACCAGGCAGGACGCGGAGTGCAGTTGAGAAGCAGTTTATTCTTATCAGTTACACCAGAAGATCCCCCCCGAGCCCTTCCTGCGTGTGCCTTTTATCCCTAGTGTCTTGCCCTCCTCTTCCGAGTAGGCTCCTCCCCAGTTCCTCCCTGAGGGCGGGGCTTTCATCTCATTGGAGCGAGCCCCTCCAGACCAAACCAAAAAAGGGCACGATTCCCAATCCCGGGTTGTGTCCCCTTCTGGTTGGTTGGTGGTTATTTAGCTTCAGACCAGGAAGTCTTTCTAGTGCTGAGCTGGCAGAGTCACGTCAGCAGGTCAGGTCTTCCTAGTACTCTCATCCCCCCAGGAAGGGCGTTGGTCCATTGTGCCCCTGGACCGTTCCCTGTCTCTCAGTTTGGCTCAGAATCCAGTTGGCCTGTAATGGGTTAAGTTGAAAAAAACATTTTTCTTCCTAATCACTGTTCAATTAAAGAAAAAATATGAGTTAGAGTTTAGAAGTACAATTCTCTCATAAAAATATTCTAATTCTATGGGAACTGTCATCTCAGCAACACCTGCAAATAACTCCTGCCAAGCAAAGTTTGTCATCCCGCATAACTCAAGTATCTGAGAAACACTATGGCATTTATGTGTTCTCCTTGAGAAGTGAACCAGCTGACCTTGTGCCATCTTAGCTGCTTCCTTGACAGTAAAAGGTGCTCTTATCTGATACCTTGGTGACCATGAGCCTGCTACTACCAGTTCATACCATTGCTTTAGGGATGCAACTGAGTTCCATAAAGTCATACGGTGCAATCCTTAGAGAAAGAAAGAGTTGGTGTGTTTGCCCATTTTCCTTAGTGTAACCAATGAGCCTCCCTTTCATAATACTAGACAATTTTATGATTTTTGTTCTGCTCTTTGTTCTTATGCTTAAAAAAGTGAGTTGCACCTTCAATTTGAGGTCTATGGCCAGAGACTGAGGCATTGACCCTTTTGCTGGCAGGTTGCCCACTCCTGTTGATAAAATATCTTACTGAGAGAAATATGTCTCAGTTTACATTTTTGTTAAATTTCACTTGTGACAGCAATCTTTTCTTAACCTTCTTTTTAAGTTGTGATTCCATCTATGTAGGGAACTCTCTGACATGAAAAGTCCATGAAGTACAACACATTCAAAAAATGCCTGTAACTTAGAGATACATAAAATGTTAAGGAACTAAATGTCTGCCTCATGGTTGAATGACCAGTATATATCAAAGACAAGAATGAAGCCAAGTCTTCCTGACTTTCAAGGCTAGATCTTTATTCATTCTTCCATTCTGTTTCTTCTTAATAACATTTATAAAATCACAAACTTCTCAACTATTACATTGAAAACAGAAAAAGTAAGCTTTCTGTTGTTTTTAAAGGCCACTTTACATACATAGATGTGTATCATATTATAAAGCATTCTCTTGAAAAAAATAATGGTATATAAGAAGAAGCATTCATAAAAGTTTTATTCAAAGTATTTCTCACATAGAGATTGATGAATTTCCATAAAACTAACCATTGTTATATGATTAATAATTAAGAATAAGGATTGCATCTGGAATTTCATTGACCTATGACAACTATAGGCTCATGTTTTATCTGCAACTTATAGCCTTAGAGAGCTGCCTAAAATACTATGTAATATGAACTGTTAATAGTAATGTTTTTCTTCATTCCAGACATGAGATTTCATCCAGGTAGAAAACACCCCTTGTGAGTACTCCCTGCACTGTGACACATTCAGTAACTCATTTAAATTATGATCTTGAAGAATTGGAGCACTGAGAGTTTAATGATTTGTTTTAGAGTTACACATTCTATATGTTTCAGAATTGGGAGCTGAACCCTTGCCTTTTTAACAACTCCAGCCAATATACATGCTACCTCTCATTTTATCATCCAAATTATGGAAATAAGAGAATTATAATAAGAGCAGAAAAGAGAATAGATATTTTTCATTTTTTTTATTTCTTTCCCCTAGTACCTGGCAGGTAGTAGTCATGTAATAAATATTTCTAGGTTAATTGATTGCATAATTAAATTAAGACACATTTATTAACCACCTACTATGTACAAGGAATTGTCTTAAGTATTAGGAATACAAGGAAGAAAAATGTAAAAATATCTTCCCTCAAGAAAATTACAGGGTATTGTGGGGAAAAGTAGAAGGTATGATATACATGAAAAATGTGTAGAAAACAAAGTCGGATGTGTCTGAGGATAAAAAGAGCCTAGCAAAATGCTATCAGATTTTAGAGAGGAGATGGAGGGGTGGAGCCAAGATGGTGGAGTAGAAAGACACACATATGCTAGCTCTTCCTGCATAGCCCATAAAATACCTGTAAAGCAAGACTTTCAACAAGTTCTAGAGCAGCAGAAGCCACAGAACAGAGAGGAGGAGGTTTCCAGGCTAGGGTGACCTGAAAGGCCGATGAGAAATGTCTGTTGCACCAGACATGGAGCAGAGCCCAGCCCAGCCTTGGCCATGGTGCTGCTAAGCTCTGGGAGGAGGATATGAAGGGGCTAGGCGGTGGAATCTCCAGTGGCAGTAGCAGTGGTTCACAGATCCCTCAACCCACAGGCCCCAAAGGCCAGTGAGAGGGTTTTTTCAGCTGGCCAAGAATGGAGAAGGGCAAAGGGCCTTCCCATAGCTTTGGCCTCAGGCAGAGGCCACATCAGGTAGGCCACAGTAGTTCCCACAGCATCCCCTACAGCAGCCTGCATCCATTATTGGATCGTAAAACCCCTGGGGGTTTTTTACCTCCAGCCCTACGTAGAGGCCCTGGGGCAGCTTATCTTAATCTCACATTGAAGACAGCCCTGCCC
This sequence comes from Bettongia penicillata ogilbyi, assembly GCA_023548195.1. Lineage (NCBI taxonomy): Eukaryota > Metazoa > Chordata > Mammalia > Diprotodontia > Potoroidae > Bettongia > Bettongia penicillata. The sequence continues at coordinate 405,463 of JAJHZJ010000330.1, forward strand.
CTGCAGCTTATCTGAATCTCAGCTCCCAGTTCTAGCTTGGCAGAACTGGAGGCCAGGTGGTTGTGAAGAGGAAACTGCTAAGATTCTGGGCACAAAAATCTCTACCTGCTCCCAGACCAGTGTACACATTTGATTGTGCCACTTGGGAGGAACTGAGATCTTACAGATCCCCAGAGTATACCCTACCTTGACAAATGACCCAAAAGTCAAGTAACTGGTTGAGAAAGTGCCCAAAAAAAGGAAAAAAAATAAGACTATAGAAGGTTACTTTCTTGGTGAACAGATATCTTCTCCCATCCTTTCAAATGAGGAAGAACAATGCTTACCATCAGGGAAAGACATAAAAGTCAAGGCTTCTGCTTCCCAAACATCCAAAATAAATATGCAATGGGCTCAGGCCATGGAAGAGCTCAAAAAGGATTTTGAAAATCAAGTTAGAGAGGTGGAGGAAAAACTGGGAAGAGAAATGAGAGAGATGCAAGAAAAGCATGAAAAAAGGGTCAATACCTTGCTAAAGGAGACCCAAAAAATGCTGAAAAAAATAATGCTTTTAAAAATAGGCTAACTCAATTGGAAAAAGGTTCAAAAAGCCATTGAGGAGAAGAATTCTTTAAAAAAGCAGAATTGGCCAAATGGAAAAGGAGGTTCAAAAGCTCACTGAAGAAAATAGTTCTTTCAAAATTATAATGGAACAGATGGAGGCTAATGACTTTATGAGAAACCAAGAAATCACAAAACAAAACCAAAAGAATGAAACAATCAAAGACAATGTGAAATATCTCATTGGAAAAACAACTGACCTAGAAAATAGATCCAGCAGAGAGGATTTAAAAATTATTGCACTCCCTGAAAGTCATGATCTAAATAAGAGCCTAGACATCATCTTTAGTGAAATTATCAAGGAAAACTGCCCTGATATTCTAGAACCAGGGGGCAAAATAAATATTGAAAGAATCCACAGATTACTTCCTGAAAGAGATCCACAAAGAGAGATTCCTAGGAACATTGTAGCCAAATTCCAGAGTTCCCAGGTCAAGAAGAAAATATTGCAAGCAGCTAGAAAGAAACAATTCCAGTATTGTGGAAATACTATCAGGATAACACAAGATCTAGCAGTTTTTATATTAAGGGATTGAAGTGAGTGGAATATGATATTCCAGAAGTCAAAGGAACTAGTACTAAAACCAAGAATCACCTACCCAGCAAAACTGAGTATAATATTTCAGGGGAAAAAATGGTCTTTCAGTGAAATAGAGGACTTTCAAGCATTGTTGATGAAAAGACCAGAGTTGGAAAGAGAATTTGACTTTCAAACACAAGAATCAGGAGAAGTATAAAAAAGGTAAACAGAAAAGAGAAATCATAAGGGACTTACTAAAGTCAAACTGTCTACATTCCTACATGGAAAGACAATATTTTTAACTCTTGAAAGTTTTTTCAGTATCTGGGTAGTTGGTGGGATTACTCTCTCTCTCTCTCTCTCTCTCTCTCTCTCTCTCTCTCTCTCTCTCTCTGTCTCTCTCTCTCACACACATACACACAGACACACACACACACACACACACAAACACACACACATAGACCACAGAATGAGTTGAACAGGATGGGATCATATTTTAAAAACATGAAATTAAGGGGCGAGAGAGAAATATATTGGGAGGAGAAAGGGAAAAATGGAATGGGCAAATTATCTCTCACAAAAGAGGCAAGTAAAAGACTTTTCAGTGGAGGGAAAAAGAGAGGAGGCGAGACAGAAAATACAAAGCTTACTCTCATCACATTCAACTAAAGGATGGAATAAAATGCACACTGATTTTGGTATGAAAACCTGTCTTACAATACAGGAAAATGGGGGACAAGGGGAACAAGCAGGGTGGGGGGGATGGTGGAAGGGAGGGTAATGGGAGGAGGGAGCAATTAGAAGTCAACATTCTTGGGGAGGGATAGGGTCAAATGAAAGAGTACAAGAAATGGGAGGCAGGATAGGATGGAGGGAAATAGAGTCTTACACAACATGACTATTATGGAAGTCATTTGCAAAACTACACAGTTATGCCCTGTATTGAATTGCTTGCCTTCCAAGTGGGGATGGGTGTGGAGGAAGGGAGGAAGAGAAGTTGGAATTCAAAGTTTTAGGAACAACCATTGAGTATTGTTCTGACATACAACTAGGAAATGAGAAATACAGGTAGTGGGATATAAAAATTTATTTTGCCCTACAAGACAAAAAGAGAAGATGGGGATAAGGGAAGGGAGGGATATTAGAAGGGTAAGCAGATTGGTGATAGGGGTAATTAGAATGTTTGGCATATTGGGGTGGGGGAGGGGAGAGATGGGAAGAACATTTGGAACTTAAAATTTTATGAAAATGAATATTGAAAACTTAAATTAAAAAATAGAGAAGAGATCACTTTAACTTTGGGAAATGGGGGAAGGGAGGCTTCCATAGGCTAATTAGGTGGCATATAATCTGGTCCTTAAAGAATGGGAGGGTCTAAAGCCAAGATGAAGCAAAGATGCCAGAAAGTTGTCTGAGCTCCCTCCAGTTTCTCTCTGAAAAAAAAAAAAAACATTAAATCAAGCCTATAAAAGAATTTCGGAGTGACAGAATCCACAAAACAACAGAGTGAAAGTATTTTCCTGTCCAAAATAACTGAGAAGGACTTCAAGAAAGATCTGTTTCACTCAGGTATGAAAGGAGTGTAGCTCAACACAGGCAGTATCCAGGGAAGCATGTGGGAAGCTCTTAGGGACAGCACAGATGAGCATCTGAGGCCCTACAGTCCTTGCTCAACAGGCCAGCAGTACAGCAGGTCCACTGTGAGACTTCCAGCTACAGCACAGCAAGCAAACTGCCAGCTTGGAACACAGAGAAGAACAGTTATGACTAGGATGAGCTACCCTAGTGAGCAAGCTGTCAGCCCCAGAGACCCTGATGCAGAAATCTAGTAACCAAGTTCCTGGCCCTCAGTGCAAGAAGCTTGGGACAGTACCCCCTGTACCTCAGGAATAAAGCTCACTTGTAAAAAAATAATACGAAAAACCAAAAAAGAGGCCTGAAAATAGAAAGATAATATAGTGACATGGGAAGATCTAAACACAAACTCAAAAGAGGGCAATAATGTCAAAATACCTACACATTAAGCCTCAAAGTGGAATATGAATAGGACACAAGTCCAAACAGTTCTTTTGCAAGAACTCAAAAAGGATTTTTAAAGTCAAGGAATAGAGGTGAAAGAAAAGTTGGAAAACAAAATGAGAGTTGTGCAAGAGTGGGAAAAAAAAGTCAACAGCTTAGAAAATAAATCACAAAAATTGACTAAAGAAAACTACTCTTTGAAAAATAGAATTGGCCAAATTTGGGGAAGGGGTATTCAAATTTGGGGAAGAAAACAACGCCTTTAAAAGTAGAATTGACCTAATAGAAAAGGTGGTGCAAAAGCTAACTGAAGAAAATCATTTCTTAAAAATTAGAATTGGGCAAGTAGAAGCTAATGACTCTATGAGACATCAAGAATAAGTCAAAGAAAATCAAAAGAAGAAAAATGTAAAATGCCTCACTGAAAAAAAGAACTAAGTTGGGAAATAGATTCAGGAAAGAAAATTTAAGAATTATTGGACTACCTGAAAATTATGATCCAAAAAAGATCCTGAACTGCATCTTTCAAGGAATTGTCAAGAAAAGATGCCCTAAGGTCCTAGAATCAGAGGGCAAAATATTCATTGAAAGAATCCACCAATGGTCTCCTGAAAGAGTTTCCTAAGTGAAAATTCCAAGGAATATTGCAGCCAAAGACCAAAACTATCAGGTCAAGGATAAAAGACTGCAAGCAACCAGAAAGAAACAATTTAAATTGTTTTCAATTTAAGGAATCACAGTCAGAATTATACAAAATTAAGCCATTTCTACATTAAAGAATATGGGGCTTTAGAACATGCTATTTAGGAAGGCAAAGGAGCTTGGATTACAATCAAGAATCAATGACCCAGCAAAACTGAGCATAGTCTTTCAAGGTAAAATGGATAATTCACCAAAAAAGGGGACCTTCAAACTTTCTTGGTGAAAAGACTAGAGCTGAACAGAAAAGCTGATCTTAAAACATAAGACAAAAGGAGCATAAAAGGGAAAATGGGAAAGAAAACAAAATAAAACATGGTATTCAATAAAATTGAACTATACTCCTATGGAGGAAGATGATAATTCTATAAGAACCATATCTCTAATAGGGTAGTTAGAAGGAGTATATTTATGATGCATGAGTATAAGTTAACTTTTATGGAATGATAAAAATAATTATTAAGGGGTAAAAAAAAGAATTGTACTAGGAGAAGAGGATTGGGGGAGGTAAAATGGGGCAAATTATATCTCATAAAGGGGCATGAAAGACCTATTACAGTAGAGGGAAAGAAGGGATGAGGTGAGCATTGTTTGAAATTTACTCTCATCAGATTTGACTTAAAGCAAGAATAACATACAGAATTAAATAAAGAAATATATCTTACCATATATGGAAGTAAAAGGGAAAGGGAGAAGAAAAGGGGAAGATAAAAGGAAGGAGAGAGTGAGGGAGATAATGGTCAGAAGCAAAACACTAGAGAGGATGAACAGGATGAAAGAAGAGAGAAAAAATGTATAAATGGGAAAAAATAAGATGGATGGAAATACACAGTAGTCATAACTGTGATTGTGAATGGGATGGACATAAAATAGAAGATAGCAAAGTGGATTAAAACCAGAATCCTACAACATGTTGTTTACAAGAAACACATATGGAGCAGAGAGATACACAGAGAACAAAAGTAAAAGGCTGGAGCAAAACATTTTACACTTCAACTGATGGAAAAAAAAACCAGGAATAGCAATCTTGACCTCAGACAAAGTAAAAGCAAAAATAGACCTAATTAAAAGTGATAAGGAAGGAAACTGCATCTTGCTAAAAAGTACCGTAGACAATGAAGCAATATCAATTCTAAACATATATGCCCTAAGTAGTATAGCATCCAAATTCTTAGAGAAGTTAAGTGAACTACAGAAAGAAATAAATAGACAGCAAAACTATACTATTGGGGGATTACAATCTCCCCTTTTCAGAACTAGATAAATCTAACCACAAAATAAATGAGAAAGAAGTCAAAGAGGTAAATAGAATTTTAGAAAATTTAGATATGATAGACCTCTGGCGAAAAGTGAATAGGGATAGAAAGAAATATACCTTTTCCAGTGGCACATGACACCTAGAAAAAAAAAATTCCCTATGTATTAAGGAATAAAATTCTTACATTCAAATGTAGAAAGATAGAAATAGTAAATCCATACTCTTCAAATCATGATGCAATAAAAATTACATGTAATAAAGGCTATGGAAAGATAGACTAAAAATTTAATTGGAAACTAAATAATCTAATCCTAAAGTCAATCAAACAATAAATAATAGAAACAATCAATGCATTTACCCAAGAGAATAAAAAAAATGAGACAACATACTGAATTTTATGGAATGCAGCAAAAGCAGTGCTTAGTGGAAATTTGATATCTATAAATGCTTCCATGAATAAAATAGAGAAAGAGCATATCAATGAATTGGGCATGTACTTGAAAAAAAGTAGTAAAGGAACAAATTAAAAGTATCCAATTAAACACCAAATTAGAAATTCTGAAAATCAAAGGAGAGTTTAACAAAATTGAAAGTCACAAAACTATTGAACTAATAAATAAAAGTAAGAGAAGTTTTATGGGAAAAAACAATAAAATAGACAAATCTTTGGTGAATTTGATAAAAAGAGAAAGAAAACCAAATTATCATTTGTCAAGGATGAGTTCACCACCAATGAAGAAAAATTAAAGTAATAATTAGGAACTATTCTGCCCAACTGTAAGGCAATAAATCTGAAAATCTAAATGAAATGGATCAATATTTACAAAAATATAAATTTCTTGGCCTAACAGGAAAGGAAATAAAACATTTAAATAACCCCATTTTAGAAAAAGAAATTGGATAAGCTATCAATGGACTTGATGCCCTAAGAAAAAATTTCCAGTAGCAGATGGATTTTCAAGTGAAATTCCACCAACCATTTAAAGAACAATAATTCCAATACTATACTATCTATTTGTAAATAAAAGTGAAGGATTGTTACCAAATTTGTTTTATGACAAAAAGATGGTGCTGATACATAAATCAGGAAGAGCCAAAATTCTCTAACCAATATTAATGCAAATTTTAAATAAAATATTAGCAAAGTAATTATAGCAAATTATCATGAGAATAATATCCTATGATTAGACAGTATTTATACCAGGAATGCAGAGATGGTTAGTATTTGGAAACTATTGGTATAATTTACTACATCAATAACAAAACCAGCAAAAATCATCTGATTATTTTACTAGATCCAGAAAAAGTTTTTTGACAAAATACATCACCCATTCTTGTTAAAACACTAGGTAACATACGAATAAATGGAGTTTTCCTTAAAGTAATAAGTAACATTTATCTACATCCATCAGCAACCATTTTTTGTAAAATGAATAAAGTAGAAGCCTTCCCAATAAGACCAGGCATGAAACAAGGAGGACTATTATCACCCCTACCATTCAATATTGTACAATAAATGTTAGCATTAACAATAAGAGAAGAAAAATAAATTGAAGAAATTAGAATAGTCTGAAAGGAGTCAAAGCTATCAGTCTTTGAAGATGATATTATGGAATACTCACAAAATTCTAGAGAATCCACTAAAGATACTTGAAATATTTAACTATTTTAGTAAAATTGCAGGGTATAAAACAAATCTACACAAATCATCAACATTTTCACAAAAATAATGTCAGATCTAAATAACTGGAAAATAATCAGAAAAAAAACCCAACAACTAAACAATTGGAAAAAATCAATTGCTCAAGGATAGGCTGTGATAATATAATGAAAATTATAATTCTACCTAAGTTAATTTACTTATTCAGTGCCACACCAATCAAAATACCATAAAATGTTTTACAGAACTAGAAAAAATAATAAAATTCTTCTGGAAGAACAAAATATAAAAATATCAGGGAATTCATGAAAAAATGCAAAGGAAGTTGGCCTGGCTGTATCAGATCTAAAACTATATTATAAAGCACCAATCATCAAAACTATTTGGTATTGGCTAAGAAATAGTGTAGTGAATCAGTGGAATAGGTTAAATTCACAAGACATCTACTGCTTGATAAATCGAAAGACTCAAGCTTCTGGGATAAGAACTCATTGTTTGACAAAAACTGCTAGAAAACTGGAGAATAGTATGGTAGAAATTTGACATAGACTGACATCTCACATTATATACCAATATAGGGTCAAAATGGATACATGATTTAGTCATGATGCCGTAAGCAAATCAGAAGAGCAAGGAATCCTTTATCTGTCAGATGTATGGAGAAGGGAAGAATTTATGACTAAACAAGAGTGAATATTATGAAATGCAAAATGGATAATTTTGATTACATTAAATTAAAAAATGATTTGCACAAAGCTAATGCAATCAAAATTAGAAGGGAAACAGAAAGACATGAAACAATTTTTATAGCAAGTGTCTCTGACAAAGGCCTCACTTATCAAATACATAGAGAACTAAGTTAAATCTCTAAGAATACAATTCATTCCCCAATTGATAAGTGGCTAAAGGACATGAACATGCAATTTTCAGATGAAGAAAATAAAGTTATCTATAGTCACATGAAAAAATGCTCTAAATAACTATTACTGGAGAAAAGCAATTAAAGCATCTGTGAGATACAGTCACACCTATGAGACTGACTAAAATGACATAAAGGAAAAATGATAAATGTTGGATATGATATGGAAAAATTGAACCACTAATGCATTTTTGGTGGAATTTGAACTGTTCCAATCATTCCAGAGAACAATTTGGAACTATGTCCAAAGGGCAAGTAAACTCTGCATACTCTTTGGTCCAGCAACAGAACTACTAGATCCCCAAAACATCATGAAAATAGAAAAGGACCCACATGTACAAAAATATTTATAGAAGCTCTTTCTGTGGTAGCAAAATATTGGAAATTGAGGGGATGCTTGCCATTTGAGGAATGACTGAACAAGTTGTGGTATATGAATGTGATTGGAATACTATTGTTCGATAAGAAATGATGAGGGGGGGGCAGTTTCAGGAAAAAACCTGGAAAGACCGATCAACTGATGCTGAATGAAGTGAGCAGAACCAGGAGAACATTGTTCACAGTAACAGCAACAATGTGCAACAATTAATTATGATTGACTTAGCTTTTTTCTGCAATACAGTGATCCAAGACAATTCCAAAAGACTCATGTGGAAAATGCTATCCACACACAGAGAACGAAGATCAAAGCACACTATTTTCACTTTTCTTGTTTTTTTTTCCTTTTTGTTGTTTCTTCTTTCACAACATGACTATTGTGGAGCTATGTTCACATGATTCCACACATATAACCTACATCAGATTGCTTGTCAACTTGAGGAGAAGGCATGGAAGAGAGGCAGTGGGAAAAAATTTAGGGATAAAAGCTTTATTAAAAATGAATGTTGAAAACTATCTTTGCATGAAATTGGAAAAAATGAAATGTGAGACAGAGAGAGAGGGATGGAGGGAGAGGGAGAGACATAGAGAGAGAAAGAGAGACAGAGACAGAGAGAAAATGAGGAAGACTTCAACAGAAGGATCTAGAAGCCAGGGATCTATTCTGAGGATGTCAAAGAAAGGAATGGCACTAGAAATTAATCCAATAGAATAATATATTAAAACAAAAGGGGAGAGAAATGTTATTATAATAATCATTTTTAATAATTATGTAGTTTAAAGAATGTTGATTTTGAAATAGTCACATATATTTGAATTTTGTCTTTGATATTTCTTCACTGTGCACCCATATGCAAGTCTTCTCAGCCTTAGTTGCTTCATCTTTTAAATGGAAAAAATAATAATAACTGGAATAATCAACTTCAGAGAGTTGTTGTTGAGGTGAAATGATATACAGCATATAAAACATTTTGCAAACCTTAAAATACCATAAAATGCCAACCTTTAAGAAACACATTTTTTTCTTCCTTCTGTACCACACATTCCATCTCAACTGTTGCTGAATATGATGATGCTTAAAAGGAAGATTACAGCCCCACGACTCTTTCTTTAATGAATGTTCTTCTATAACAACTTTTATTTAAAGTATTTTTGCTGGGGGGTGGAGCCAAGATGGCAGAGTAGAAAGACTCACATATGCTAGCTTCGAACCCACAGCCCATATATTTCCTGCAAGAAGAACTCCCTACAAATTCTGGAGCACTTCAAGGCCTGGAGAAACACAGTGGAAAAGATCTCCGTTCCAAAAAGCCTTGGAGAGCTGTCCTCAGAAGTCCCTCGCACTCCAGACAGCGGAGTCCACCCCTGTGCTGCCCTGGCCATGCGGCCCTAGAGGAGCAGATCCGAGCAGGCTTCAGGGACAGAATCTCGGTAGCCGGGAAGGTCCCTCCGGCCACAGATGCTACAGGTCAGTGAGAGAGATGTCTGGGCTGGCTGAGAGGGGAGCGGGATGTCTCCATGACTCGGGCCCCCTCGGGAGGCAGCAGCAGAGGCAGTGGCAGAGGCAGCAGCGGCAGCTTGGGACTCCCAGAGCAGCAGGCAGAAGTTCAGGGCCATTACCGAAGATCTTTGCATAAATCCCCTGAGAGGATTGAGCCTGGGAGACGTCCCTGCCCCCACCCGCCCCATTGCTGAAGGTCTCTGCATAAAGCCCCTGAGGGAACTGAGCCTGGGAGGTGGCCCTGCCCCCACCCAAGCACCAGAACTTAAGCTCACATTGAATAGCAGCTGCACCTGCCACGGAAAGCCCATTTGAATCTCAGATCCCAAGCACTAGCTGGGCGGATCCAGGCAGGGGTGGACAGGAATCTCAGAAGTCAAGTAACTGGCTGGGAAAATGCCTAGAAAAGGGAAGAAAAATAAGAAAAACAACTGACCTGGAAAATACATTCCGGAGAGACAATTTAAAAATTATGGGAGTACCTGAAAGTCATGATCAAAAAAAGAGCCTAGACATCATCTTCCATGAGATTATGGAGGAAAACTGCCTTGATATTCTAGAACCAGAGGGCAAAATAAGTATAGAAGGAATCCATCAATCACCACCTGAAAGAGATCCAAAAAGAGAAACCCCTAGGAACATTGTGGCCAAATTCCAGAATTCCCAGGTCAAGGAGAAAATATTGCAAGCAGCTAGAAAGAAACAATTCCAGTATTGTGGAAATACAATCAGGATAACTCAAGATCTAGCAGCTTCGACATTAAGGGATCAAAGGGCGTGCAATAGGATATTCCAGAAGTCAAAGGAACTAGGACTCAAACCAAGAATCACCTACCCAGCAAAACTGAGTATAATACTTCAGGGGAAAATATGGTCTTTCAATGAAACAGAGGACTTTCATGCATTCTTGATGAAAAGACCAGAGCTGAAAAGAAAATTTGACTTTCAAACACAAGAATGAGAAGAAGCATGAAAAAGTAAACAGCAAAGAGAAGTCAGAAGGGACTTACCAAAAGTGAACTGTTTACATTCCTACATGGAAAGACAATATTTGTAACTCTTAAAATTTTTCAGTATCTGGGTAGTTGGTGGGACCACACACACGCATACACACACACACACATGTACACACATGCATGCACACACATATACACACATGCACTCACATACAGAGACAGAGAGCACAGAGTGAATTGAATAGGATGGGACCATATCTTAAAAGAAATTAAGGTAAATGGTGTGAGAGAAATGTAGTGGGAGGAAAGAGGGTGAAATGGAATGGGGTAAATTATATCTCATTCAAGAGGCAAGCAGGAGACTTTTTAGTGGAGGGAAAAAGAGGAGAGCTGAGAAAGAAACAAGAAGTTTACCCTCATCTCATTCGGCTAAAGGAAGGAATAAAATGTACACTCATTTTGGTATGAAAACCTATCTTACAATTCAGGAAAGTGGGGGAGAAGGAGAGAAGCAAGGGGGGGGATGATGATAGGGAGGGCAATAGGAGGAGGGAGCAATTTGAAGTCAGCACTCTTGGGGAGGGATGGGATCAAAAGACAGAATAGAAACAATGGGGGGCAGGATAGGATGGAGGGAAATACAGTTAGTGTTACATAACATGACTATTATGGAAGTCATTTGCAAAACTACACAGATATGGCCTACATTGAATTGCCTGCCTTCCCAAAGGCAATGGGCGGGGAGGGAGAGATGGGGAGAATTTGGAACTCAAAGTTTTAGGAACAACTGTTTAGTATTGTTGTTGCTACTAGGAAATAAGAAATACAGTCAATGGGGAATAGAAAGTCATCTAGCCCTACAGGACAAAAGAGAAGATGGGGACAAGAGAAGGGAGGGATGATAGAAGAGAGGGCAGATTGGTGATAGGGAAAATTAGAATGCTTGGTGTATTGGGGTGGTGGGAGGGGATAAAAGGGGAGAAAATTTGGAACCCAAAATTTTGTGAAAATGAGTGTAAAAAGTTAAATAAATAAATTTTTATTAAAAAAAAGTATTTTTGCCTTTCTTTCATACAACCTGGGGACTCTAAAATTCTCTGCCTTTTCCTAGACATAAATGGTTGGTTTGAGTAAATATGTAATTGGTTGGGTATTTATGCTGTCCCCCCATACAAATTGCCACAGACATCATCTAAATTAAAATCACTTAGCACTCAAAATTCTCCAGATATTTTGATCTAACACTGACTGGAAAACAGGAAAGGAGAAAAAAATGATTTTTTGGGGGGGCGGGGTGTGTAATATTGGCATCATGAGTTTTCCTTAATGTAGCCTTAATGTAGTTGCAGTGCATAAAATCTATAAAGCTTTCCAACCAACTCTCTTTTCCTTATTGCAATAACTTACTCTTTAGGCAAATAAAAGGAGAGTTTAGATTTTAGATTTTGACTGTACTTGTGGGGCCAGTGCCTATGGTTCAGTGTCTTTGGGTAAACAAACTGAACTTACATTCAAAACTTTTAGAGTTTTCAAATTATCATTTTTATGGAGGAGGTTTATTCTTTTGTAAGCATCCTGGGGCATTTGCTTCCATTTGAAGTAAACATAAAATAAAGAATGTCTTGCAGGCTCAGTAGAACTAGTAAAAGTCACAAAATCTCTGAGCTGGATAGACCCTCAGAGGCCATCTAGTCCAAAGTCTACCTGGATGAGAGGCCCCTCTCCAATATTCTTAGCAAGTAATAACCCAGCATTTGATGGAATACCATTATTGAAAAGGAAACCACTACCTCTAGAGGCACCCCATTCCAGTTTTGTACAGCTCTTAATGTCAGGAATATTTTGTTGTTGTCCTCATTCTTGTTTTGTTTTCTATTCACATCGGCTGAAATCTGCTTCTCTGCAACTTCCCCTGGGACCAAGCAAAGCAAATCTAATTTCTTTTCTGATGACAGCTCTTCAAAACTTGAAGACAATTCTCAAACTCCCTCTTCAGTCTTTTCTAATGTAAACACCCACACCTTCTCTAACCTTTCCTGATGTGCCATAATGTTAAGGCACCCCCATCATCTGGGTCACTTTTCTCTGAACATTCTGTAGGTCATACATTTCCTACCTAAAACGTGTAATACCTCTCCAAACTATCCACAAGAATCCAAGCGTGGCGGCGGTGGCCGCGTGGAGGCGCGGGGACAGAGGCTTTGGGATGGCGATGGAGAGCATGAGCCCAGCGACCCATCCTTCCCCTACCCCCAATGCTGTGCACCCCCTGACACTGCCCAGACCCCGACCCCAGCCGGGAAGATGATGAAGTATTTCCTAGGGCAGAGTGTGCTCCGGAGCTGCTGGGACCAAGTGTTTGCTGCCTTCAGGCAGCGTTACCCAACCCCCTACACCAAGAATGCGCAAATTGAGGACATTTCGCACTAGGAGGTAACTTCTAATCAGAAACTGCTGTCCAGGAGACTTTTAACGAAGGCCAACAGGATGCCGCCCTGGGCAAAGCGCTTCTCTCCTACTAACGTAGTGTACTTCCTCGAGGATTCTATCATGGACCCACAGAACCAGACCTTGACGACTTTCACCTGGAACATCAACCATGCCAGGCTGATGGAGGTGGAGGGAAGATGTTTTTACTGTGTGAACCCTGAAAACAGTGAACGGACTGAAATCCTATGGGAGGTCTGGGTCTCCTCCAGTTTTTTTGGGGTCTCCAGAGATGTACGGAAGTTTGGTATAGCTAGATTCAAAAGTAATGTGACCAAAGTCTTTGAGTACATCTTGGGCGAGCTGCAAGGTGAAGCTCATTCTAAGACACTTGTTGAAACAACTAAGGAAACAACTGAGAAGGTGAAGGAAACTGCTCTGGCAGCTAAGGAGAAGGCCAGCAAGGCAGCCACCAACCCCAACTAGCACTAACTAGCAGCACTAACCCCAACACTATGTTTAAAGGAGTTACCCTACTGCTTCCCCTGAAACAACCAAAAGGTCCTGCTGCCCTGCAGATAGCCAGTACCCAAGGTTGGGAGACTCTTGACAAGACCTGGCATTGGGCCTGGAGCCCCAGAGCAGATCATCAACACAATGCAAATCCACACATAATCCAGTTCTTGTCCCATTACCCTCCTAGTGTATGAGGTGTAATTTATTATTAAAAATCAGTTTTCAGTCCAAAAAAAAGAAGAATCCATGTGTATTCTAAGCAACCAGGAAAAGCATAATCATACCATCATTTTTCATGTTCCAGACACTATTTCTTTCCTTATGTAATCTAAAATTTCATCAGCTTTTTTAGTTGCCTTAATTTATTCCCAACTCTTACTCAATTTGTGGTACTTTGATTATATTAAATTGAGAAGTTTTGGTACAAACAAAGTCAATACAACCAAGATTAGTAGGAAAGCAGAAAACTGGAAAAATTTTTACAGCTAGTGTCTCTGATAAAGGCCTCATTTCTAAAATTTATAGAGAATGGAGTCAAATCTACAAGAATCCAAGGCATTCCCCAAAGGATAAATGGTCAAAGGATATGAACAGGAAGAGCGTAAGAAGGCATGATGGGAGTAAAGCTCCAACAATTCTCATCTCCCTGCCTTCTTACCTTCTACAATAATATGTTTTTGTGCCTCTTCATGTGATGTAATTTCCCCTTTGCTGCCTCTTCCTTTCCTCTTCTCCCTTTGCACCCCTTAATTAGGCTTTTATCCTCACATCTGTTAATTGATACCCATTCCCTCTCTGTATATCCCTTTTAAATGTCATAGTAAGTACACAGTTCTCAAGAATAACAAGCATTATCCTCCCATATAGAGATGTAAACAGTTTGCCCATATTAAATAACAAGTTGGTTTTTTTTTTTTACTTTCCTAATTTGCTTCTTGGTCATGGTGATTGCCTTTTCCATGGCTTTTAAAATGGATCTCCACTTCTGTGAAACATGGATCTCAGCGCCATGTTTCTTGTGCTGGGAGCTAGCGGCCTGGTTATTGGCTTTGTATTCTGTGTCCTCTGGTTCTTTCAACTAGAAGCTATATAGTGCTACAGCTGAACTGGCTGATTTGTGCCAAGGCCAAGGCCAGGTGAAGACTATCTGAGTTTCCCTGAGGTTACACTGAAGCTTGCAGCTTGATTTATGGGGGAGAGGTGGTCTGACTACTGGAGCCCCTCCCCTAGGACTGTGCTAGAGCATGGGAATGCTCAGAGGCTGGTGTACTCCATCTGCACTGGTGTCTGCCCAATTTCCCTGACTTTGCTAAGGCATGCCTAGCATCCTACTGTTGGCACTTACTAGTTCCATCCCCCTGGGCTCAGGATCTCCTGCTGGTCTGCTAAGGTGCGGCTTGCTGGGACATCTCTGGTCCTTCAGTGGTCCCCTTCAGCCACAGCAAGAGAGACTAGTTCCATCAATCTCCCCAGTCTCCTGAGCTAAAAGACTGCTGTATCCCTTCTGTGGGCTCCACTATCCCAGGATTTTTCCTGGGGCAATATTCTCTGGGTTTTTCAAGGTCAACAAGGGAGTGTGAGAGCACTTACCATTTGCTCCTCCATCTTGGTTCCCTGAAGTAAGTGACTTTCAAACATGCAGTCTGTTGCCTGCTAGCCCCAGGAGCAACCACTTTTACTGCCGTGGGTCAAAGGCTTCTCTCTTACCCAGCTCTAGATGACTCCCCTACTCTGACAAGTTTCACCCAGGATTTTGAGAGGGCTACAAATGATTGTTTCTTAACTTTACAAAAGAAAAAAATGAACCCATTCAATATAATCTCCTTCTTCTCCCATTCTCTTCAATTCAAAATCCATTGACATAATCTCCTGGTTTCCCCCAGTCTCTGACAAAGAAGCTTCCCTTTTTTTACTTGATCTCATCCTCTTTCATCTTCTCCAACCAGATTGCTGGCTTGATCAATGCATTACCTCATTAAATCTTTAACCTCTCCGTATTACTGGTTCTTTCATATTGTCATGAAATATGCACACGTCTCCCCCATACTTAAAGAAATCACACACACATGCATACATGCACACATGCACATGCACACACACGCATACACACACACACACACACACCCCTCTAATTTCTCCACCAGGCACCACCTATATTTCTCTTCCCCTTTTCAGCCAATCTCCTTACAAAACTCTCTACTTGATGCATGCTTTTTTCTTTCCCATCATTCAATCTTCAGTCTTTTGTAATCTGGTTTCTGACATCATCATGCTACTGAAATTGTTCTTCAAAGTTACCAATGATCTTTTAATTACTTAATCAGATAGACTTTTCTCACTTTTAATTTTCCTTGACCTTTCTGCTGCATGTGATAATATGACCAACTTCTCATTCTGGATACTCTCTCCTCCATGGGTTTCCATGAAACTGTTCTTTCCTAATCTATTGGACCTGCACTTTCTCTGTCATCCATAAGAATGCTTTCGAAAGTTCTATCCTAGGTCCTTTTCTCTTTATATACTCCCTCCCTTAGCAACATCAGTTACTCCCATGAGGTAGATTATAACTTTTATATGATCATTCTCAGTCTCTACTCTGAGCTTAGACTCCACATCAATAATTGGTTACTGAATATTTTAAGCTTAATAATGGTGTCTAGTATCTATGCAACACATTAGGATTTGCAAAGCACTTATTGTATAATAACTCATCTGATCCTCTCAACCACCCTGTGAGCTAGATGCTACTATTGTTTCCACTTTACAGAAATGGAAAATGAGGCAGAAAAAGATTAAATGACTTTCCAAGAGTAAAGTCAAATAGATTGTATTTGAGGCAGAATTCAAACTCAGGTTTTCCTGACTCCAAGTCCACTGCTCTGTGCATTCCACCAACTCGCTGTCCCTAGGTAGATGTCCTGGAGTCATTTTAAACTCAGTATGTCCAAAATTGAAATCACTCTTTTCCCTCTTAAACTCTCCCTTCCACCAAACTTCCCTATTTCCCGATTTTCCTAATTTTAGGCACCTCTATCCTTCTAGTCCCTCAGGTTTGTTACATTGGCATTATTCTAGACTCATTCTATATTTTATGTCTCTCTTTCATTTTTTTTTTTGGTTAAACTCCCTGAGAGGACAATCCATAAAATATGCCTCCACTTTCTTTCCACTTACTCCCTTCTTAACTTATTGAAATCTGACTTTCAATCGCATCACTCAACAGAAACTGTTTTCTCCAAAGTTACTAATGATCTCTTTTTTTTTTTTCCATCAGTAAACATGTATTAAGTACTGAGTATGTGCTAGGCACTGTGCTAACCCCTGGGAGTACAAAAAAGAGACAAAAGTGAGTTCCTGTTCTCTTAAGAAGCTTATAGTCTAATAAGAGTCATAAACAAAGTCTGATGTAGATATTGGAGAGGAACATTTGGGAAAAATAAATGCATTCATCCTGCTTTCTGAAATGCATTCTCTCTTTCCCTCTTCTTCATAGAATCTTTATCTTCTTGCAAAGCTTAGCTCAGGTATCAACAAGATGAGATTTTTTTTTCCTGATCCCTTTGGTATCATCCTTTTCTCAGTCTTGAAATTCTTCTACATTAACTTGTATCTACTCATTTGTGTATATTTTGTATCTCTTCCTGTTACTCTACTCCTACTTCCCACTCCAACAAAGTAAGCTTCTTGAGAACGTCTGGGATTGCTTTTCTTTTTGTCTTTATATTTCTTGAAAACACCCCATTGTCTTGTACATTGTGGGTCACTAATAAAGGTCAAATGGAATTTGATAATTTTGTATCTTGGTACTTTTTCTATATAGACCCAGGTTACAAAAAAATTATTTCACATTTCAATATATAGTTCTCATATCAATACATAGTTCTCATATCAATACATAGTTCTTTATGAATTGCTGTGCCAAAACAGAAGACTCATAAAAACCCCAAACAATCAATAGGTATTGAACCTCACAAGACAATCAGACAATTTTTCTGCACTCGAAATCTTCCCAACTTGACAGAGACTACAAAGGCATAGATATAAAGAATCTAGGGTCAATTCCATAACTTAATAATCTATGTAGAGACCTGATACTTTGTAGAATTTCTCTACTTCTTTATCCTCTATAACAGATAGGCAATCATAAAATTCAGTTAGTTTTCTCATTTTCCTATACCTGATAGTCATTAAAAATATATGCATATGAATTCTGCCAATGATTTCTTTGATAGAGAGATTCCTAGTTAGGAAAATACTTTCAAAGTATATCAGGACCTAGTCTCCAACTTAGATTCTTTTTTTAATTTTTTTTTTTAATTTTTCATTTTTAACACAGTTCATATCACATAAAACAATTCCAGCTTTTGGTCAGGTGATACTTTTTTTACAGCATTTACAATATGGACCACAAACAAATTTTTTTTAACATTAACCAACTGAGACACAAATAATAATTATGTATGCTAAGTTCACAAGCCTTTGACCTAATTGTCTCCACAGTATTAATAAGAATTAAAGGACTCTAACTTATTGTTGTTGGTCTGAAGTCTTAAGCCTAATAGCTTAATTTTAGACTTAACCTCTGATGTTCTCCTACCAACAATCTATAATTTAATAGCTCTGGTATTAAGCTTACAACAAACCTTTTGACTATAGGAAATTGCCAATAAGAGTAGGGACATTGCAGGAAAAAATCTCCCCAACTTTATATCAATTCCAGGAAGGAGTAGATTGTCAACTTGCATTCAGTCAGGCTTAAGTCTGCCAGGTGTCAGTGGGGAAATTGAGTCAGGAGAATCTTACCACAGCCCAGGCTGAACAGTTGCTCTCCCACTCTTCCCATGAGATCACCATTTTCAGTTCACACCTGCATCTCACAGGCTTACTGGCATCATGGATTGGAGGCTCAGACTGTCTTTCTTGCTATCCATACCTGGAGTTAGACTCAGAAGAACAGGCAGTTAATAGTCCCATAGCATCTTAAAATAGCAAGTTCCAATAACCAGGTTTCAGATATGACTATAATTTCACATTGACTAAGGAATATCTTTTCAGGCAAATCTTAAATGGCTTACATGTATTTCTATTCATGTTCTAGTTCCTGATTAAATAACAATCATAAAATCAAATTTATCATTAAAACCTTAACTTTTCCATCAGTACCAAACTTTACCTGAGGTTACCTACCTGTAGGAAATTTAGACTAAAATTCTTTTCCCCAAACTAAAGATGTCTCTGATTGAGTCTCAGTAATTAATTCAGTCAATTGTTTTAATACTAATTGTTTTTACATCACTTTGTAACATGTTCAATTTTTCTCTCCATCTCTCCCCTCCCTCACCGCCTAATACCTTGTATTCTGATTACCCCTTCCCTCAATGTACCCTCCCTTCTATCAGACCCCACCCTTCCCTTATCCCCATATTCTCTCTTTTCTTGTAGGGCAAGATAAATTTCTATACCCCATTACCTGTGTTTCTTATTTCCTGGTTACATGCAATAATAATTCTCAACATTCATTTCTAAAGCTTTGAATTCCAACCTTTCTCCCTCCCTCCCTCCCTCCCCATCCCCACTGAGAAGGCAAGCAATTCAATACAGACTAACCACATGTCATATTGCAAAATATTCCATAATATTCATGTTGTATAATACTAACTATATTGCCCTCTATCCTACTCTACCACCTTTATTTTTTTATTCTCTCATTGGACCTTGTCCCTTTCCAAAAGTGCTTATTTCTAGTTACTTCCTTCTCCCATTTGCCCTCCCTTCTATCATTCCCCTCACCCCACTTGTCACCTACTCCCCTACTTTCCTGTAGTGTAAGGTAGATTTTCATACTAAATTCAGTGAGCATGTTTTTCCCTCCCTAACCCATATGTGGAGAGAGTAGCTTCACTTTTCCCCTTTCCCCTTTTCCCTTTTCTCTTCCATTGAACAAGATTTTTCTTATCTCTTTTATGAGTTATAGCCTGTACCATTCCATTTCCCCCTTTCTCCTCCCAGTATTTTCCTCCCTCACCCCTTAATTTTTATTTTATTTTTTGTGGATAACATCCCTTCTGATTCAACACAGCCTGTACTCTGTGTGTGTGTGTGTGTGTGTGTGTGTGAATGTGTGTATGTACAATCCCTCTACCTACCCAAATACTGAGAAAAGTCTCAAAAGTTACAAATATTATCTTTCCATGTAGGAATGTAAGCAGCTCAGCTTTAGAAAGTCTTTTATGATTTCTATTTCTTGTTTACCTTTTCATGCTTCTCTTGACTCATGTTGGAAAGTCGAATTTTCTATACAATTCTGGTCTTTTCATCATGAATGCTTGAAAGTCATCTATATCATTGAATGACCATTCATTCCCTTGAAGTATTATACTCAGTTTTGCTGGGTAGGTGATTCTTGGTTTTAATCCCAGTTCCTTTGACTTCTGGAATATCCTATTCCAAGCCCTTTGATCCCTTAATGTTGAAGCTGCTAGATCTTGTGTTATCCTGATTGTATTTCCACAATACTCAAATTGTTTCTTTCTAACTGCTTGTAGTATTTTCTCCTTGACCTGGGAACTCTGAAATTTGGTCACAATATTCCTAGGAGTTTCTTTGTTCGCGTCTCTTTCAGGAGGTGATTGGTGGATTCTTTCAATATTTATTTTACCCTCTGATTCAAAAATATCAGGGCAATTTTCCTTGATAATTTCATGGAAGATAATGTCTAAGTTGTTTTTTTAATGATGACTTTCAGGGAGCCCCATAATTTTTAAATTGTCTCTCCTGGATCTATTTTCCAGGTCAGTTGTTTTTCCAATGTTATGTTTCACATTATCTTCTATTTTTTCCAACTTTTGGCTTTGTTTTTTAACTGCTTGATTTATCTCATAGTCGTTCATTTCCCTGAACTCAATTCTCTCTTTCAATGAACTATTTTGTTCAGCGAGTTTTTGAACCTTCTCCTCCATTTGACTTATTCTTCTTTTTAAAGCCTCCTTCTCCTCATTGGCTTTTTAGACCTCTTTTTCCAACTGATTTAGCCCCCTTTTAAAGGTGTTATTTTCCTCAGCATTTTTTAGGTTCTCCTTTAGCAAACTGCTAACTCCCTTCTCAAACTCTTCTATTGCCTGAGCCCAATTTAAGTTCCCTTTGGAGGCCTTGGAGGCAGGGGCCTTGACTTCCTCTGACAGTATGCCTTGTTCTTCTTCATCTGAAAGGATGGAAGGAGACAATTGTTCACCAAAAAAGTAACCTTCTGTGGTCTTATTTTTTCTCCCTTTTTTTACATTTTCCCAGCCAGTTACTTGACTTCTGAATCCTTTGTCAAGAGGCTGGTCCTATTATCTCTCCTCTCTCCAAGGCTATGTTCAAGACTGAGATTATACTCAGCTTCTCGATTTCCCAGGGCTTTGTGTGGGGGCAGGGCTGTCATTCACGGCTGAGGTTTAGATCAGCTGCTCCCTACCACCAGAGGCTTCAAGCTGAGCTCCTTGCACAATGCACCGAGGTTGCTTCCTGGCCACCTTAGCTGCCTGCAGTCTGCTGCTGCTGCTGTTACTGCTGTGGCCTTTGCCATTGCCTTGGGCTATTGCTAGAGGAACCTGTTCTCTCTTGCCCAGCTGGGAAAGCCCTCCCCCAGTGATCTTTTGAGCTTTCTTTGTGGCTTGTGGGTAGAGGGATCTGGGATCCTCCCTGCTGGGAACTCCACCCCAGAGGTCTGTTCAGGTCCTGTTCCTCCCAGTGCCAAGTGGCCAGGGCTGGGCTCCATTTTGCTCAGTGTCCCATGAGACAGACCTTTCCTTTCGGCCTTCCAGGTTACCTTTGGCTGGAAACCTCTTTCACTCTCTTGTTCTGTGGTTTCTGCTGCTCTAGAATTTGTTGAGAGTCATTTTTTACAGATATTTTGTGGGCTGTGGGGGAAGTGCTAGAGCATATGCATCTTTCTACTCTGCCATTTTGGCTCAGTTCCCTTAATGATCTCTCAATTGACAAAGTTAATGACCTTTAAAAAAAAAATCTTCTTTTCTCCTGACCTCTCTGCTGCCTTTGACACTGTTGATTACCCTAATTACTCCTCGATATCCTCTTCTCTCTAGCTTTTCATGACACTGCTCTCTCTTGGTTTTCTTCCTATTTATCTGACAACTCCTCTGTCTCTTTTGCTGATTCTTCATTAGTGTCAAACTAGCTGACACTGAGGGTCCCTCAAGACTCTGTCCTTCTCTTCTTCCTCTAGCCTATTTCCCTTAATGATGTCATCTGTTCCCATGGGTTCAATTATTATTTCTGTGTATATGACTCTCAGATCTATTTCTACAAACCCTCTCCTGACCTCCAATCTTGCATCTCCAACTTCATATTAACCATTTTGAAATGGATGTCCAGTAGACGTCTTAAAATCAACATGTCCAAAAAAATACATTTTCTTTTCTCCTAATCCTTTTCCTCTTCCCAACTTCCCTTTTATTGTTGAGGGTAACACATTTCTCCCAGACACCCAGGCTTTCTACTCAGATGTAATCCATTACTTCTCACTCTCTATCATCCTCCATATCCAATTAGTTGTCAATTTCTGACATTTCTATCTTCTTAGCCTCTCTTCTATATGCCCCCCTCCCTCCTTTGATACTACAAAAACCACAGTGTAGGTCCCTGCCACTTCAAGCCTTGGTTATTGCAATACCCTAATAGTTAGTCTCCCTCTCTCAACGCTCCCTTTACTTCAATTCATTCTTCACTCAATTGTCAAATTGTTCTTCCTAAAGTGGAGGTCTGCCCATTATCATCACTTTATTCAATAAACAACAGGGGCTCCCCAATGTCTCTAGTATTAAGTAGAAAATACTGTGGCTTTTAAAGTCCTTCTTAAAGTGGGTCCTCATCTTGCCAGATTTCTTATATCTAATTCCTCTCCACATGCTCTGTGATCCAGTGACACTGATCTCTTTGCTATTCCTCTTGCAAGACATTCCCATTAACTGTAGGCATTTTCATTGACTGTCCTCATAAGTTCTCCCTCCTCATATTTGTCACCTAGTTTCTCTGGCTTCCTTCAAGTATCACATCTTCTACAAGACACCTTTCTTCATCCTTCTTAGTACCATCCCTCTGATATTAACTTCACTATCTGTAGCTTGTTTATGTATAATTGTTTTCATCTTGTCTCCTCAATTATTCTGTGAGCTCCTTGAGATCACAGACTCTTCCACCCCCCTTTCCTTGTCTCCTCAGAGGTTAACACAGTGCCTGATGCTAGTTTAAATGCTAGTTGACTGACTCTCCCTCATTGCCATGTTCAATCAATTGCCAAATCTTCTTAGCATCTCTCATATCTGATACTTTCTCTATTGTCATTGCTACTGTCTCACTTATCAGTACTTCTTTACTTAGATTATTGCAATAGCCTCCTAATTTTCTTTCCCTTTCTCAAGTCTTTCCATATTCCTTCAAAACGTATCTGACCATCTGATTCCCATATTCGACCAATTCCAAGGGCTCCTCTAGAAAGAAATATTAAGTTGTTTTTAATTGTCAAAGCCTTAAACAATCTGGTTTCAACATGTCTCCTTCCTCTTCTTTATTCTATAATCCAGTCATATTAATCTTCTTTCTGTTCCTTAGAAAATGTCTTCTGTCTCTTCTTTCTCCATATCTTTGTACTGGTCATCCCCTATGCTGGGAATGCATTTTCTTTTTACCTCTTAGAATCCTTCCCAATGCATCTTATGCAATACCTTTTCATGAAGCTTTTATCTGTTTACCCAACTGTTGTTATCTTACCTAGCAATCCACCTTATAGTTAATTTTATATATTTATATTTATTCTCTTTATATTAATTCTATACATACTTAAAATAATCCTTGCTGTCTCTCTCATAGGAATGAAAATTCTTGTGAGTAGGAATTATTTCACTCTTATATCCTAGAACCTAGTATAATGTTTATTATTGTGTAGGAGCTTATTGTTTTTGATTGATAACATATGACAATTTTAGACATGATAAGAGATTTGGGGAAGCATTATGTCTGTTTACAGGTAATCAGAAGATTTTATATATATATATATATATATATATATATGAGAGATTAGACCTATTCTACTTGGTACCAAAAGGCAGAACTGAGAGCAAGGTTCCAAAGTTACAGAGAGACAGTTTATAGTTCATTATTATGAAACAATATTTCCATAATCAGAGGTATCCAAAAAAAAAAGGAAGCAGCTTCCTCAGAAGTCATCAATTCTCCCTTATGGACATTCTCTAATAGAAGACTGGATGGCTATTTGTCCTTCTAGAAATTAATGTTCAAATATATATTGTGCAAAATGATCTCTGAAGTAATAACTAGTATTTACATAATGACTATTATGTGCCATGCACTATATTAAGGGTTTAACAAATCGTCTCATTTTATCTTCATAATAACCAAAGAAGGTATTATTGCTATTATTATCCCCATTTCACAGTATAGGAACTGAAGGAAACAGAGATTCAGTGACTTGCTCAAGATCACACCTCTAATTTCTCTGCATTTGACCTCTGGTCTTTCTGATTCCTAGCCCAGAATTCTATTAACCATGCCACTTAGCCTCAAATCATATTCTGTGGTCGTGGAATTTTGAGATTTAATTGAGAATGCACTGAAGTTGTCCTTATTTATTTAATTTTTTAGGGGAATGAGGCACATAGAAATTAACTTTTGAAAAAAAAAAGTTCTTCAAAACATCTTGCCAGTAATGTTCTTATACAATGTATGAAATAGACGAAAACACAAGTCATGGACTTCACAAAGAAATCACCACTTGTTTGGTTTTTAGGGCCCATTATAAATATTGTGATTTGCTCAAAGAAATTGTGAGTATACTTGGAGCCCCTGAAACTGGAACTGAAATCACAGACTCTTAAAGTATCAGAAAACCTTGGAGATCATCCATTGCAGTAAAATCATTTTACAGAGGAGCAAACAGTTACCCAGGTTAGTGCAGTGACTCACTTAAGTCATGAAGTGAGGTAGTAGAGTCATAAAAAGCTTGGGTTATGAAGGCTATGAGAATTTTAGAAATCAACTATCTAACTTCCCCTTTGTTATAGATAGGACAATTTAAGGGCAGAAGGGGTAGGGATTTATTCACTGCCACAATTTGGTAGTAGCTCAGCAAGTGTTTGAATCCAGTTCTCCAGATTCTTATTCTGGTGATTTCTCCACTGTACCACAATTGCCTTAAGACCAAACAGTAATTTATTCCTTGGAATATTGACTCAATTTTCAGTAATATCATGAGCCAGCTGAATATGGACAATGGGATTTACAGCATGATGCAAGGAAGAGGAAGCTAGATTTGGTTTCAAGGGATCTGAGTTTGAAAACTGGCTATGTTTTATGCTACCTGAGTAACCTTGGACAAAAAGTTTCACCCCTTTGGGTTTCAGTTTGATAAGCAACTTAGAGGGAAGTCTCTCTCAATGCTATATCTTTAATCCTAAATTTACCTAGAATTTAGTCAAAGCATTATTTCCTGAATTTTGATCATTTGATCTGATAATCTCCCAAGGGTAACATATTACACTACAAATGAACCTACATCGAATGGTTTCTGTTGTCTGAGTTACTACTATGGTTAAATCTCTAACAAAGATTTTCTTTCACCTATATCCCTCCATTTAATTACAAATAAATTGTTAATAGAATATTCTTTTTCCCCCAGTGACTGATTTTTTTTTCCTCTGATTAATGTTATTGTTGACCATTTTCTCCTTTTTTCCCCCCTAATTCTTCTTTGTCAGGAAATGAAGTCTTGCTGGAATGAGTACTATAGGATCTAAGCACTAAAATAGGCATGTTCAGGAAGGGTTTTGGTCACAGGTAGGAATATCTCACTCTTAGACACAGCTAGCTATATGCTGGCTCTCAAGTGTTTTTGGATTCACTTCTTTTTCCAGACTCTCCAGAAAAGAGAAGGGAAATTTGGGTGTAACAAAATTCTGTGTGGGGAGAGGGGAACAAAAAAGGGAGAACAATGTGTTTCTTTTTGTAAAACAAAATAAAATCTAACCAGTGTGGTACTCCTTAAGTGCTATTTGCTACAATCTCAAATGAACTCCCAGCTACTCACATACCATTTAGAGCAATGCCAATTTTTAGAAATTAATGCAGCTTACTGTAGGGTGACTAGGATGATGACAAGATAGTACATGAAGTTAAATCGAAGAAACTGGAGACATTTAGTCTCGTAAAGAAAAGAGACAGGACAGTACTCCTCAGGATTAATAAATCTGTTAAGTGGTAGACCACCATAGAAAGCATAATTAGGAGTAAAGATTAAAGGGGCAAATTTTAGCTAAATAAAAAGTATTCCAAAAGCTTTAGTTTTAAGTTTTAATAGGAAAGAAAAAATAATAAATCTTTGCTAATGATTAAAGCTTTACAAAAGTAGAAAGGGTTATCTTTGAAACAATGATTTCTTCCCAAGAGTCTTTCTTCAAAGAGATTAGATGGTCATTTGTTAGGAATGCCATAAAAATATGACTTTTTATGTACTGTTTTGACTAGATGACCAGTGGAAATGGGAAGAATATTGAATTTATTGTTTTAAGATGACCTGGTTTGGAATTCTGGCTTTGCTATTTACTACTGGTGAGACTTTGGGCAAATTGCTGCCTCTCTCTGGTCCTCAGTTTCTCCTCTGTAAAATGTATAGATAGATGGTCTCTTCCAGTTCCAGATCTTAGGATTCAAGGATTCTCTTCCAACTCTGCAATTCTATGAGATTTCTTTCAGGTGAGGTGTTGAATAAGTCAGGGACAAAAGGTGTTCAATAAATGCTGTTTTTCTGAGACTCTTATTTTATTGGGGTGGGGGGAGGAGATCAGATAAGTGGAATGAGAAAAGCACCACCCATCAAAGAAGAAGGATGGAAAAAAAAAAACCAAAAACCTGAGCCAATGTTTGCCAGGCAATGGAAGGAGAGGCAGAGGGCCAAGACCAGCAGGTGCAAATTGTAGGAACTCCAGTGAATGAAATCTGGGGAGCCCTTAGTACTTTGCAAGCGAGAGATGGCAGCTTCATTTATACCCCAAAAAGAATAAAATAGTTTTCCTAGGATGGAGGTGAAGTGGTCATAAACCTTAATGTGGGCCAGACACTGGAATATGATTCAATGTGCAACAAAGTGTCTTTATCCTTTCGAAAAGTAGCTCCAAGGGTGTGAAACATTTTCCCAGGGTGGAAGAGGGGCGGCATGGGGGAAAACCCATGGGTAAAGGCAGAAATGTAGCCGCTCTTGGTGGCGAGATGGCTGTAAGAAACTGCGGGGTCGACGCGGACTAAAAGGCTGAGTGGAAAGGAGACAGCAGCACACAGAGCCAATTGAAGGAGGAAACTGAACTTACAGCTGTTCTCCCTTCGAATTTGTTAATCGCTTTCCTCCGAAGCGCCCAACCTGGTGAGAAGCAGCGTTCATTCGTTCCCCTCCCTGGCTCGGCGCCCCTCCCTTTCTCGAGCCCCCTTGTGCAGGGAGCGTGTCGTGGCCCCTGCTCTTGAGCTGCGCTCATTGGGAGTGCGGAGCTGAGCTCATGGCCTGGCTGAGATCTGCCATCGCCACTGCCTCTGCCGCCACCGCCCGTCTCCAGCTGGTGTGAGCTACGGACCCGCTGACTGACGGA
Organism: Bettongia penicillata ogilbyi; assembly: GCA_023548195.1. NCBI lineage: Eukaryota > Metazoa > Chordata > Mammalia > Diprotodontia > Potoroidae > Bettongia > Bettongia penicillata. Next base: position 432,568 of record JAJHZJ010000330.1, read on the forward strand.
CTGACGAGCGCCGAGCAGCGGCTGAGCCCGGAGCCGGGGACGCCGCGCCGGGGAGAGCCCGCGGCTGCCCCCGCTCCACTTTGGGATTATTCAATGCCTGATAAAGGAGCGACAGAGCCGAGTACCGCGCAGAGACGACCCGAGCTGCATGGGAGGAAATGAGTGTGGCGGAGAAGCAGACACCCCCCGCACCGCGTGAGCGCCCGGTCACCCTCCTGGTCCCCACTTGGGTGAGTACGCGGCGCTCCCAGGATTGCGCGTGTCAGATGCTGCTTCTGCGGCCATCCAGCTGCATCTACTGCCTTTCGCACCCCCGGATAACTTTCCTCACAAGGAGGAGGAGCAGAGAGCAGAGACTGGGGGTGGGGGGCCTTTGGGGCACCCTTGGGACGGAGCTCAAACAGATTGCGAGAAAAAGTCCTTCCTGCCCAAGCCGCGGTGGGGACTCACTCTCCTTCCTGCCCTTTTCCTTCATCTCCCGTATCTCTAACTCTAAGAGAACTTCTTGTTTTTACCCATTTATTTAGAAGTGGCGTGGAAGGTTTAGCACGGCAGGGCAGTTCCTTTAACTGGACGTGAGGAAAAGCCTCTTTCCCCCTTCCCCACATCCTCCTAGTAGGAGCATTTAAGGATTTATGGCAGCTTTTCTTTGGGCTTCTGTCCCAGATAGTAAGGGAGATGTCTCTTCCACCTCCCCCCACCCCTGCCCCCTCCAATCTCGTCTTCAATCTTCTTATCTTGTCTTTCTACACCAATAGACAGCAGTGGCATGGGGGACCTCTGTAAACTTAGGTAAGTGGTTGATCTGAGCTGACAGGTAGCTCCTCAGCTGTCTGTCGTTTGCCAGGGGTTCATCCTTACTCACTGTCCACTCCAGCATCTATCCATCCCTCCCCCAGGCCATTCAGTGAAAACTTTTAGTGTTTTCAGATGGTGCACACAGTTGAAAAAGTTCTTGATCACCATGGAAGGGGAGAGAGAGAGAGAGAGAGAGAGAGAGAGAGAGAGAGAGAGAGAGAGAGAGAGGAGAGAGAGAGAGAGAGAGAGCAAGCAAGCACACCATCCCATCAGGTTACAACTAGGCACAAGAAGCTTTTACAACAGGACGCAAGTTTGTATTCATACAGATGAAGTCAGAGCCAACTACTTCAAATACACATTTCCCTGCCCTCCCCCCGCCCCTTTACCACCACTACCAAAAGACTAAAAACAGTATAACCATTAATAGCCATTAATTCCTTTTGCCAGCTTTCTCAGAATGGCTGAATGATGTTCCAAAAGGCAATAGGCTTTGGAAAAAAAAGTGACAGAATTGTCTCCTTTGTGATAATGCATCTATACTTTCATTGTACTTCGGTTCCTAAATGAAGATGCTCATTATAAAGGCACAAAAATCATAGATGAAAGTTATTGTGTCTTGAAATATTGCTAGTAAATCTTAAACTTAAACTTCAGATGAGTTTATTAAAAGTACCTTTTTTTTTTAAATGAACTTTCCTGGCAATTTGTGGCAGGGACTGTAATCAAAGCTTTTCATATGGTAAAATGATCTTTGTCAAAATAATAGGCTTCTTAATTATAATTTTCATAGAATTATGAATGTTCTACAACCAAAAATTTTCTTCTGAATGATTGTCTAAATTTATAAATTATGCCCCTCAATGGTTAGCTATTGTATACTTTGTGTATCTGTGGGAGCCTTTAAAGTATTCTGGTCTAACTCAAATACTCTTCAAAACCATTAATATTAACATAGGTTTGAAATTATGAACAATGTATCACGTTGACCCAGTTGATGACTTAATTCTTGAAAATTGTTAATGTGAAAGATGAATCTGTCACATTTATTCCAAGTACTTTTCAGAATGCTAATGGTTTATCAATCCATCGATTACCTTAATGTATTGAATTTGGTGACTAATACGTAGCATTTAAATATATATTCTTGAGGTAGAGGTTGCTTACCACAACTAAAGTATGAGATGCAACTAGCCTACTTTTATAGCAGTTTGAAATGACAAATAGCAGTTTGTTATATGAAATGACAAATGGGTTATATCACAAGAAACTTTGCATCAATATTGGAGACTATCAGACTGGTGGCATATGGGAGATTGAATAAGAAGTCTAATATTTAATAAATTTATCTTAAAAAATAATGAAATATATGCTACGATCCCTACTAACATTCAAATAAAACTGGTGAAATATGCTACACTTTCATTACCTAATTATTTGTTTATATTTTAAATAAAGATTCATCACATAGTATATAGCCTTTACTTTTTCAATGTGTGTGTATACTGATAATATATATATATATATAATATTCATCTTTTGAAAGGTAATATAGAATAAGCTACTGAGTGCTGTTTGATTTCTCTTAGAATACATGGCCAAAAGATTAGCCAAAGGTTAATTAATATAGGAAAGAAACCAACTTTAATATCAACAAGTCTGTGGTTTTCTTAATGATTTGCAATAATATTTAATCGTCTTAGTAAAGGAGAATTCAAATCTTTTATTAACTTCTAAAAACATAAATACATGAGTTAACCCAAACTGCATTTCTAGAGCAAATACTTTGTGTGGCATGAGATGTCTTCACAACTTCTGTAGGACCATGTGAATGTGACAAATTTTATGAGAATGTCATAAGTGTTTACTTGTTGATTTTATTTTTTTCCTTTTGTTCTATTTATAGTATTGCCCCTTATTTTTTCCAATTTAAGAGAATCCTATAGTTCAGATTTTGTTGCTTATTATATTATATATAATATTATTAAAATTCTTATTATATCACACTCCTAACACATGATCAAATCTGCTTGTATTCGCATTACAAAATCCCATTGCAGTGAACCATCAATACAGTGTACTGTGTGTTTCCTGCTATTGATTAGTATTTACAGCACATTTTCTGTTTTTAAATAACAATGCTACTTCAGTCTACCAAGCTTGAAGCATCAGACTGAGGGAGACAATAACGATCTGTTTCATATGATGGATTTGTAGATTGAAAGGTGACGGGGGGAGAATGCTAGGTCATTTGAAATGTGCATTTTGCAATATAACCACTTAACCATCTCTTTAGAGGTTGAATTATTATAAGCAGTAAATTAAACACCTAATCTCCCAAAGAATCTTAATCATTCGTTTCATGCTTTCATTATGTGTGCCTCAGCCTTGCTGACTCATCTTTCATTTCAACTGTGGAATTTCTGATGATGGCCATGACATCATAAATAAAACATAGCAAGTACACTTATTTTTGGAAAGGGCAAAATATTCTGTTCTAACAGATGATGGAAAACAAATCAATGGTGAAAACTTTTAGCAGGTTCTAGTGCAGAAAATCAGCTTATGTTTCATAGAAATTTTGAAATATTAACAAAATAGAGTATATTTCAAACTAAAATATATTAAGCATTTTCTGTGGAAAAGTTTAAAAGTTTATTTTACTTCAAGTTATTCTTTATAGAGCTATTGTAACCCAAGAGAGAGGTGGAAGATAATTCACTTTTCTCTATAGAATATCATCATCTATTAAAAGAGTATGCTCCCAAAGCACAATTTTCTCACAAAGAATGTAAAAGTAATTAGAATTGGATTAATTCCAGGTTGGGATCTCAGATTCCCAAAATCCTGGGAAATGCTTATTATGTCACACTCCTAACACATGATCAGCACTGTGTAAGTATTAGTTTCTGCAGATATTTTCATTTCCACTTCCATGATTCTGTTTTCTGAAAATTGTTTTAGTTAGGTTTCTCTCTCTTTCTCTGTCTGTCTCTCTGTCTGTGTGTCTGCCTCTCTCTCTCTCTCTCTCTCTCTCTCTCTCCCTCTCCCTCTCTCCCTCTCTCCCTTTCTTCCTCTCTCTCTCCCTCTCTCTCTCTCTCTATATATATATATATATATATATATGTATATATATATACATATACACACGCACACACACACATATATATGTTAAAGACTGAGAGATATAAGAATTTCAAGATTGTTTAAAACAAAACCCATAGGAAAATTATTTTTAAAAATCATGGTGGAAAGAACAGTAAAGTAAATAGGAATCAAATACTTAGTGTGACTCATCATCAGCTGTGTGACTTCAAGTAAGTAACTTACTTACTTTAGTTCATAATTTCCTCAGCTGTAAAAGGTCCCTTTCTATGCTACCATTCTGTGAATTTATGCATTCCTATTGAACAAGTGCATTTTTTTTTGGTTAATAAGTCACCTGGATAAAGCATTTTTGGATTATGTTAGGTGAACACTAGATGTCACTTTACCCCAGACCATCAGGATTCTTAAATTTTCAAGTATTAGGAATATGAGATCTCATTTACCCCATTATTATTTCTCTAGCGAATAAAATACTGAGCCATTACTACTGAAGTGTCTTGCTTAAAAAGGTTTGATAGAGAGCCATGGCAGAGGAACTGATTTTGTGAACATTCTCAGCAATGAAGACCCTCTCCTTTCCTTCTGTGATGACTGTTAACAGATGCACAGGACTGATACTCTTAGCTACACTTGGAGATTTTCCCATGTTATACTGATCATCAGTACTACTGTCTTCAGAGATTTCAACTAAAAATGACTCAGGAAGACAGTTTCTGATATCAAAATTGTCAGTGTTTTGTGTGTTACTTTATTTATATTTTAGACAGGAAGAGAATCAGGGAGAAATAACCGTATCTTTTTACTGACTAGATAAATGATTATTAAAACTGGCATTTCTAAAAGACACAGACTTGAGAATTTCATCATTAGCCTTCATTGTATTCTTTCTCTTGTGTGTCTTTTGCATCTGGAAGTTCTCAGAATTGATTCCAGTACTCAAATTGCTACACAGTGTCAGACTCGCAATCCACCAATCACATGTTGAATGTCTCATCTACTGGCTTTGATAAACAGTTAAATTCAGTATAGTAAGTTTTGGATGAAGAATAATATTCAGTGATAGTATCAGTAACATGGAATTATATAATCTAAAAACAATGGTCCACATTAATGTTAGACAACATATTTGTAAAGCCGGTCAGCATTATAGGTATGTCAGCATTGGTTTTTATATTTTATTTTTTAACATTGTCTTGTGGTTGGATCACAACTTTAAATAATGTATGAAATAGCAAAGGTTTAAGCTAACAATAGTGTTCAGTAAAAGCAGCTTCCCGTTAAGCAGCAAGACATTTAAAGGTGAGGAAGTGATGATTAATTATGTAACTTCTTAATGGAAAGTATTTAAATTTAGACTTTCATAGGATTTAAAGCTGAAGGATTCTTGGAGATTGCCTATCCTAGAGTCTTTATTTTACAGGTAAGGGAGCTGAGGCCCAGATTGGGGAACTGATTTTCTCAGTCACAGGGGTATCAAGTGTCTATGAATCAAACTGAAGTCCCCTAACTTTAAATCAGTTTATTTTCTATTACACCCCATTGTTTCAGGTAGCATACTTTTATAATTGTCTTCACATAGTTTATTTGAATAATTAGATAATTTAATTTCTAAATATTTAATGTTTCTTTTATGAATGACTTTTTAATGATTTATTGCAAGTGTTTAAGATTGTGAATGATTTTTGTGGGTTTATGTTATATTTTAGAGACCTTATGGCCTATTGGACAACTTGTTGGACTTGGGTTTAGGAAGAGAGTTCAGATCCTGCCTCTGAGTCTTTCCAGTTGTATAACCCTGGTTAAGTAACTTAACCATTAAAGGCCTCTGGCAAATCTCTAAAAGACTAAAGGGCTATAAACTATTATACTCTATCTTGATATAGGTTGTTCCCTATACTTTAAATGATCACAAATCCTTTTTAGATGCACTTTGTGCTATGTTGTAAACTTGCTGAACTTACATATTGTCTCAATTCATCAAATAATTATTAAGCACTTATTTGATAGAATTACTGTTGTAGACATTAGGGATATAAAAGCCAAAAAGGAAAAAAAAATATTTATAATAGTTATCTATATTGCCTATAAACTATCTCCCTGAAGCTTCCCTGATGAAACTTTATTTCCATTGCATACAATCAGCTTTTCATATAATGATTTATATTTAAGTCTCTTGGATTATGAATTATTGTTTTCCATGACAGTCTCTTCAGGATGTTTCCAGCTTTGCAGAAGTAGGATGTCAAGGTGTTGACTTACATTTTGAATTTGGGAGAGAAGAAGAAAATTGTATAGAGTAGGCACTGGACCCCAAGAAAATTCCCAGAAATGTCATCTCCACCTATTCTACCATAAAAGATTCATCCTAATAAACAGGGCTCTTTAAAAGATGTGAACATTTCCTTAAAAGAATTAAAGGAGATAATGACTTTTGGTTGTTTGTTCTTTAACATGAATGCTTTTTCAGATATTTTGAATATTTAGAGCTGAAAGGAATCTTAGAATTCACCTCGTTCAACTTGGATTTTGTAGATGAGGAAAGAGATGACCAATGATGGGGAGAAAGATCATTGAACTTGGAGTCAAAAGACTTGGATTTAAATTCTGATGACCACTTGCTGCCTGTTTGACCTTGATCTCAGGTTCCCTCATTTCTAAAATGGGGAGACTGTGGTAAAATATCCTCAAGTGGCCTTTTGAGTTCCAGAAATACTGAGATCTCATGATCAGTCTTTGGTAATGGAGTGAAGTAATGAATGAACCACGACTAGGAAACCATAGTATCCAAGCTAAGAGTTTAATACTCTTTCTCTTACTATAGCATATTGCTTTTTTTGAGCAGGGACCCAAAGGGCTATTCAGAATTCCCAGAGACTTCCATTATTTTTTAAATTAATTTTATTTGTTTTCAGTGGTCTATAATCACTACCATATAACTTAGATTTTTTCCCCTCCCTTACCCCTATCTCCCCCCTCTCTCCCCGAGATGGCATACAATTTATATAGGTTCTACATATACATTCTTATTAAATACATTTTCACTATAGTCATACTGTGTAGAAGAATTAAAATAAATGGGAGAAATCATATAACAAACCAAAACATATTACACACAAAAAATGATCTGCTACAATCTGCAATTGAATTCCATAGTTCTTTCCCTGGAAGTGGAAGGCATTTTGACTTAAAAGACCATTGGGAGGTTTTTTAAGTGCTTGCATTGCGATGAAGTTCCAAGTCTACCAGGAAAAACTCTCGCACTCTGTGATCATTGCTGTGCACAAAATTCCCCTAGCTCTGCTCCTTTCTCTCAGCATCAGATCATATAGAGACTTCCATTATTTTAAAAAGTTTCTGTGGGTTGGCCCATATGACAGCAATTTCTATCTGCTGTTTTTCATCTTTTTGTGTGCTAAGGTAATGATTTCTACTAATCCTGACTTCTCAGCATTAGAAAAGCACACTGTCAGGAATACACGTGAATCACACAACAGAATATGCTTACTGTAGCAAAGGTGTTCATACTTCAGGGATATTTATTTGTATGTACTTCTCCAGCAGGACTGCTCAGAATCTTTCCACAGTTTCTCATGCTACCCAGTTCATATCTACATCTGTCTTTAAATCTTCTGTAGAAGAGCTGTACACCATAATGAAATCTGCAGTCTATTCTCTATGTCTCTTAGTATTTAATGACAAGCACTACAATTCCTATGTAAGTAATATAGAAAATTATAAATTAATATTTATTTCAAGGTCATTTTACCTGGATTTAAAACATTTTAGCACGGAACTATTTCAGGCAAGAAATATATATTATGTATTTTTGTAATTATATTAGTTGATATTTATATGACATTTTAAAGTTTACAAGCACTTTATATGTACGTTTGATCCTCATATCAACTCTGTGAGACATCAGTCTGCAAGTATTTGTTAAGTGCCTACTACATGCCAGATATTGTTCTAGGCGCTGGGATACAAAAGCAAAGAACCAAACAATTCCTATCAGCAGTAAGTTTGTTAATATTATCCCTCTTTTATAGATAAGGAAAATGAAGCTCATATAAATCAAGTGGTTTGCTTAGGTGTCATAACTAGTCAGTGCCTGGAGTTGGATTTGAATCCAAGCTTTCCTCATCTCAGGTATAAGTATTCTAGTGTATCCACTCTCTGATACTTTTTTTTTGTCATCTACTGTAATATAACATAGGACATGATAAGTGTTTAGATTGTCCTTATGTTGAGTTAACAAAAATGCCTTAAATATTAAGTTATTTTTGCTATATGTTTCAATATTTTGTAGTGGAAATTATTCTCCTTTTGGGGTGAGAAAACCGGGGTATAAGACCAGGCTCCCACATTGACTTTTGTGGCCTTGGGTAAGCCTTTTAAACTTTCTGAGTCTTAGTTTCCTTGTCTATAATAGAGGGATAATGAAATTTGTATGACTCATTTCACAGGGTTGTGAGAAAAGGACATTGCAAATTTGAAAGTGTGATAGGTAACACTTTTGTGTCATGGAGAAAGTACTGGATTTGGAGTTAAATGATCTGAGTTCAAATGCTTGCCCCTTTGTTTACTACCTGAGAGTCCTTGAACCATTCCTTAGCTGTAGCCCTCAGTTCCCTCCACAGGCTGTGAAGTGTCAGTGAATGGACTAGATGAACTCCATAATCTCTAAGGACCCTTAAGATTCTAAATTTATGATCTTTTGTTATAGAGATGATTTGTTAGTATTATTTTGGAGTCAAAACTCCAAAATGGACTTTAAATAAAATTATTTTATTTTATAAATAATGAGAAAGCAGAAGCATCCTACTTAAAGGTCATTTCAATGATAGCAATAAGTGTACTGTGTTTATAGATTCTTATATGAGATATCGGAGATATGGTTTCTTAGATCCTACGCTATCATACGTATTTGTGTGTGTATTTGTTGGTCAGTGATTTCGGTCACAGAAGTATGGTTGGAGCCGTATAAGAACCAGAAGGGCATGCTTTCTCCAAAGCCAAAGAAGAGTGTTTACAAGGAAAAGTTTGGCAGGGTCAAAGGCCTTCAAGGAAAAAAAAGATAAATATTGATTTAAAAAGCACATAAAAGCAATGTGATTTTTAAAATAGGAGGACTGTGATGACCTGTAAAGAGATAGTTTTGGAAGTAGAGGTGACTGAAGCCAGACTGCAAGAGATTGGTGGTAAGGAAGTGAAGATACTGTCTGCAGACTACTTTTTCAAGGTACAATTATGTAGAGAAGGGTATCCATAGGATTTGATATGAGTTTAAGGAAGGCAATCTTAGCATTAGAGAAATCCAACCATATTATACATATATATATATATATATGTGTGTGTGTATGTGTGTACATATGTGTATATATATGTATATATATGTATCTATGAAGAGAAGGAAGCAACAAAAAGGGGAATATAAATTGCATTATTTATCTTTTTTTTCAAATTTTGGATAATATTTTCCTTTCCCAATTTCTTGTGAAAACAATTTTAGCATTCATTTTTTAAAGTCTTGAGTTTTAAATTCACTCTCCCTTCTCTCACTTCCTCCCTTCTCTCCTCCCTCCCTGAGATGATGAGCAATTTGATATAGATTATGTATGTGCAATCATACAAAATATATTTCCATATTAGTCACGTTGTGAAAGAAAACATAAACCAAAAAAATCACCATGAGAAAAATAAAGGAAGTGAAAAATTATATGTTTCAATCTGCATTCAGACTCCATCTGTTCTTTCTCTGGAGGTAAGTGGCACTTTTAATCATGAATCCTTTGGGATGGTATTAGATCACTGTATTGCCGAGAATAGTTAAATCATTTAAAGTTGATCATCATACAATATTGCTGCTACTCTCTGTATACATTGTTTTCCTGCTTCTGCTCACTTCACTTTGCATCGGTTCATCTACATTTTGCAACATTTTTTCTGAAAACATGTTGCTCATCATTTCTTATACCGCAATAGTATTCCTTAATAATCATATATCACAACTTGTTCAGCCTTTCTCCAATGGATGGCTAACCCCTCAATGTCCAATTCTTTGGACAAAAAGAAAAAAAAAATCACAAAAAGACAGCTATACTTTTTTGTACAAATAGGTCCTTTCCTCCTTTTCTTGTTCTTTTTGGGATCCAGACCTAGTAGTGATATTGGTGGGTCAAACAGTATGCACACACAGTATTACAGAGGTTTGGGCATATTTCCAAAATGCTCTCCACAGTGCTTGGATCAGTTCAGAACTCCACCAATAGTGTATTAGTTCACCAATTTTTCCATGTCCCTTTCAAAATTTATCATTTTCCTTTTCTGTTATATTAACCAATTTGATCGGCTGAAGTAGTACCTCAGAGTTCTTTTAATTAATGATTAATCAATTACAATTTAGAACATTTTTCACATAATTAGAGATACCTTTTATTTCTTCATCTGAAAACTGCATGTTCATATCTTTTGGCCATTTATCAACTGGGGAATGACTCACATTCCAAAAATTTGACTCAGTTCTTTGTATATTTGAGAAATGACACCTTTATGAGAGATACTCAAATATTTTTTGCACTTTTCTGCTTTTCTTCTAAATTTGGCTGTATTAATTTTGTTTGTACAAAATCTTTTAATTTAATATAATCAAAAATTATCCATTTTGAATTTTGCAGTGCTCTCTATCCCTTGTTTGGTCATAAATTTTTCCCTTTCTGATATATCTGATAGCTAAACTAGAATGAAATTACATTTTAGTTGAGGAAACTACCTGTACATATGTAAGTATGTATGAAATATTTGCAAATTAGATATAAGGTGTCCATCAGGAAATTATGTGTGATTTTCACCACTGACAAAGAATGAGAGAAGTCAGATGAAAAAGGTTACATAGGGATGGAGATTAGTAGTTCTGGAAAGCAGTAAGAAGGGAAAGTGAGAGACAAACAACTTTCAAAATGATTGCTTCTGAGGTGATCCAGTCCTTCTCAAAACAGGTCTGAAATTTTTGTAAGTTCATGAACTGGCTAATTCTTCTAAGATAGCTTTTAGAAATTGTCCTAAGAATGAAAATCATATTCATCCAATTCCCTGACTTATTGTTACAAGGGGATATCTCTACCTTCTATATCTCCTTTCTACCAAAAATTGCTACTATGATGAATAAGTGTGTGGTGTTTGCTGTTTTTTTTAAATTAAATCACTTATTATGAAACATTTTAAACAGATAAAATATGCTTAAATTTTTCTGCATTTTTCTGCCATAAACTATCCATAAGACTTATTTCTTCCATTGCTGTGTTCATTTATAAAATTCTCTTTTTTATTTAATCATAGGCAATTTATATATTATTCAACAGGTTTTGCTTCATTTACTTAAGGTTTAACCAAAGCAACATTGTTTAGTGGAAAACACTGAATTTAGAGTTTGAAGATCTATTTCGGAATTTCACCTCTGAGCCAGAGTGATTGTTGATGCATATAAATAATGAAATTAGGAACAGAGAGTGTAAAGGAAAGTGTACAGGGTGGAAAGAAGGAAATCTAATAGTTGCACCATTAGTCATTTAGCTCTGGGATTTGTTTCTTTAAAAAATTTAGTCCATGTAAAACATTTAGGTAAAACAGATGCAAGTGTGATGTATTGTTAGGGACTTGGGTAGTTCCATCAAATGTAAATGCTGATACCAAGAAACATCACAAAAATAACTCATGAATACAGTTAGGGCTCCTCAAGAAAGGAACTTATTGTGACACATAAATTAAATGTTTAAACCAATCGTTCAAGCTACGATCATTTATTAAGCACCAGTGTCAGGTATGCTAAATACAGGCATATAAAAATAAACAGCCCTGACCTCATGTAGCTTAAATTCTATCAGAGAAAGACATAAAAAAGAGTAGTATGTAAAATATAACCAACATAATGGTTTAAAAATTGCATTCAATATATTGATTTATTTTTCTGAGTATGGTGATCCTTGAGCTCTTACCACCCTTTCACCTTCAGAAAACAGAGATTTCCTCTCCATAATTGTTGAGTGAGTGAACTTCTACAGTGATACCTATTTTCCTTTTCTTTTAGCCTTCTCACTGTTTCCTAACCCGTGCCCCATCCAATCCCTACAGGACTTACCTTATTTCACTGACTGACTTTCAAGACTAAAACATGTATAAATGGATTTCTTTTAGGATGTAAGCTGATAGTGAACTTCAGACACCTCCGAATGCAGATTGGTATCCATTTCATTAGAACATCCTTGAAGACTTAGCAGCCACTAGATCCAGAAGGATACATTTCTAATGGTGGAATATTAGAACTTATAATGGAATGACCTTTATTTAGGTGGGAGAATTTGAGTACAAAAGGAACTTTTCTAGCTCCTTTCAAATCATATTCTTTAGTCAGTAACCTATTTGCAAGGATGACCTTGCCCTGAATGAAAACACCACATTTTTCTAATACTACCCCTTGAATACAAGGTCTCATGTTTGATTTTGAAAACATGTTCTGTCTTTGAGTAAGTCATTTAGATGAAAACAGAAGTCCTTACATTTTTTTTTTCCTGGCGCAACTTTAAGCATGAGATAGAGCAATACTTAATAAGTTTATGAAAGCAATTTTATATAATAAAAAGAGCACCAAATTTGAATTATTATGACCATGAAAATTTGTAGGATTTAGATATGTGAGAATCTTAGAGATTATCTCATCAAAATGTCTCACTTTGCAAGTGAGAAGCCTGAAGCCAATAGAAGGAAGTCTGCTTAGAGTCATACAGCTAATAAATTGTGGAGATGGGATTCAAATCTAGTAACTCTGACTCAAAATTCAGAGCCCTTTCTAATGCTATCACATATTTTGCTGAATACACTTGTTCCTTTGTTATTTTAACCTCAGTTGCCAATTAGGAGTAGTGTAATGGATTTCAGACCTTGGGAACCTTTGGCATGTTTTATTCCAGAAACATGCCTATTACTTTATTTTTTCTTGTTTTTTAGCCATGTATTGAATTGCATTATTTTCCTACAAGATTTCAATGTACAGTTTTAATTCCAATTCACTTTTTTATAGTACTCTCAAATGTTAATATATCTTCCAGTTGATAAATCTGAAGTAATGACTGTTTCAATCTTGTATTGAATAAATTTTAAAAAACAAGGAGAAAATTGCAAACAAGGAAGGATTTATATGAAAAAAAATTCAGACTAGTGCATTGTGGGATGATACTGGAAAGATTTTTTAACCTAACATTAATTAATCCTAACAGTTAATCCTTTAATCCTAGAAGCCTTATGCTAAAGAAATAGCGAATAATAATTTTGAGTTTTGTTTCTTTTTTTTTGAAAAAGGAAACTACATTTTTGAAATTCAAACATAGCTAAATGTATTATTTTCAAATACAAAATTAAACCTTCATTTCAGGTATGTGTCATGAGACACTGCATAGGTACTGGGTTCAAGTACCTACTTGGCAAACTTGTCTGTAGTCAAAGTCACCAATGCATAGAGGAGAGATTGCTAGACCTAGAATGAGTGGTCTGTTGGTTTGAGTCATGAGTCCAATACATGCAACTGTGACCTTGGGTGAAGTCATATCTTTATTTTGGGATGTCACTTTCTTTAATAAGATGATGGCATCCATCTCACAGTGTAGTGAGAGAAATGATTTGTGAATCAATAAATCAACACATTATATTAAATGTAAGTACTTACACTCAGAAACCCCCACCTTTCTAATTTTACTCTCTTGACATATATTCTTCAATCCAGGGACATTAACCTTCTTACTGTTTCATAAACAAACCACTTCATTTTTCTGATCTGGGCATTTTCTCTGACTGTGCCTCATGCCTGGAATAATCTCTCTCATACTCTCAGACTCCCAATATTCCTGGGTTCCATTACGCCTCAACTAAAATCCCTCCTTCAACAGGAAGCCTTCCCAACTGCTCTTAATTCCAGTGCTTTATATCTTTTAATTATTTCCCTAGTTATCATATCTATATATATAGTTATAGAAAGATGAATATAGATCTCGGCATGTATGTGTGAGTATGTATATGTGTGTAGTTGTTTACATGTGAATTCCTTGAGAATTGGGACTGTCTTTTGCCTCTTTTTGTATCCCCAGTGCTTATCACAATGCCTTGCATGTAGGAAGTACTTAATAAATGTTTATCGATTGAGAGGCACTATGCTAAACCTTGGGGATTTGAAGAAAAAAAGTGAATCAGTCCTTTGCCTCCAAAATTCTTAAGTCTAATGTGAGACTCAACGTGTATACACATGAGTATATATGTAGAATTTATGCAGAATGAGTAGAAGCTTGTTTTGGGAAATTGTGCCATAATCTTTCTGGGGACCCAAAAAAAGCATCATGAAGATGGTGCATGAATTGAGCATTGAAAGAGAAAAAGGAAGAATTCTCTAAAATATAGGAGAGAAGTGAGAGCACTTTCCAGGCATGGAGGATAAGCAGTACACACTTTATTGTTTTCTGGGGGGTACCTGCTATGGTTGGAAGCAATGAACTTGAAGTCAGAATGTTTGAGCTCAAACCCAACTTTTGCTACTGACTGACTATATTGACTTTGAGGATGTCTCTTACCTTCCCTTGGCCTCAGTTCCCTCATATGTTAGAAGAAGATTTATATGTAAGCTGATTTTATAAAATCCTTTCTAGTTCTATACTTCTACGATTCTATATGATGGTATATACTATTGAATTATCTGAGATTTTTATAGGTTATATAAAAGTAAAATATAATTTCTTTCAAACACAGCCCTTGACCAAAGAGTTGGTTTCTTATTTTGGACATTGTCCAGGACTAAAGTTATTTATAGATCTATCTGCCTTGGAAATAAATAATCATTTGGTGCCTTAGTCAGATTCATGGAGCAATGGGAGAAAAGGAAATGAGCCTGGATCCAGTTGAGTATGGTGACTGGTTTATGCTATTTCCTAGATTCATATTTTGTTGTGTTGGGGGAAAACAGGCATATAAATGTCAGAGAAGACATGAAATGTCCTTTAAAAGTGTGTCATAGGGCAAAGAACATATGAATTTCAATCAATATATGTTTTCTTAAATCCAACTCTGGAAAATGAGAACTGTGGAACCACAGAGAAGTTGAGAAGTGTGGAACCCTAGACCAGTCACTAAACCTATTTAAGTGTCAATTTCTTCGTCTGTAAAATTGAGGTGATACTTATATTACCTATTTTATCGGAGTGATGTGAAGAAATGGTCTGTAAAATTTAAAATGTTATGTAAATGGGTGTTATTGTAAGTGAATAGGTGAAGACTATTAGATTCTCTCATTTTGGGAACTCTCTCCCCCAACAGATCTCCAACAGTATGACTTACTGGGTAAATCTAAGGAAGTTTACTTGAGGCATTTAGAGATTGACTGACTTGTGCAAGGTCACAAACCTAGCAAGTTTGACAGACAGGCTTTAACTCCAAGCCCAGGATTCTGTCCATTAGGCTACATAGTTTCTTCTTCATCTTCATCATCAATTTGTGGGTTTATAGAATCTTAAAATTCCAAAGTTAAAATGTCACTTTAGAAGTCATGTAGTACAAGTTTCGATCCAATGCAGAAAATCTTTTTTAAAATATGCAGGTAATATAGGTCATAAATTGGTAGACTAAATTTAAGTACTGCATGTAATGGGGAACTCTGTGCCCTAGGAAATGTCCCATTCCACTTTTGGATAGTTCAAATAATTTGTAAGTTATTTATCTGATTGAAGTAAGATCTGTTTCCCAATCCATCTTTTACATGATACATATTCGAAAAAAACTGTTGTGTTTTCACTCTTTTCAAATATTTTCTTTTCTAACTGACCATCAAATTCCTTCAATCTTTTGTCATATACCATTTTTTTAAGTTTCCCTAAAATCCCTGTTACTTTCTTCTGACCAAACTCTGGTTTACAAGTGTCATTATTCATGAGTTTTATACATAAATGAAGACAAGAGTCTATCTGTGCACTAATCAGCATCGTGTTAACTCTCTTGGTATGACTATTATGATTTTTTAATGTAACTTGTCCTTTTCCTGAAGGGGAGATAGTGTACTGTTGACTAAGAATTAGCCTGTATTTGATTAAAAACTAAGGTCTTTTTTCCCCCACATGAATTTCTGTTAAACCACATTTTCCCCATTTTGTAGTTGTATAGGTGATTTTGTAAAAAAATTAAAAGCACATTTTCCCTTAATGCTTATTAAGTATCATCTCATTTGATTTGACCCTTCTTTCCAATGTGTCAAGATCTTTTAGTATTTGGATTCAACCATCTATCATATTAGTTACTCTTTGCAACTTCTTGTCATCTCCAAACTTCAGAAGCATTTCTTCTATGTTTTCATTCAAATTGTTGATAAAAAAATATCGAAGAGGAAAGGAACATGAACCTTGTTGAAAGTCAGTAGAGATTGCTTGGGCTGACAGAGTATTTCCAGGTACAGGTATTTAATCAGTTCACATATCCAACTTTTTCTGTTGGTTCTAAAAAGCCATGAGATTGTCAAATTTGTTCCTGATATTTGGGTCAATTATGTCTTCTGGTCAAGTAATTCTCTGAAGGAAAGAAAATAAATATCCTTTTTTATTTAGTGTTACTCATGATCAGGTGTACAAGTATGCATGGTCTTATTAAATCCTAATATTTCTATTGACAAGTTAATGTAAATAAGATCTTCATTACAGAAAGCATGTCCCTTGTGAATTTATGGGAGGACACAGAACAGAGTAGCACAGAATGGACAGGCATGGATAGATTATAATTTGTAGCATTATAAAACAAAATTCATATTAGTGTAACAGAACTGCTGAAGATTTGGGGTATTAGAGTGTTACATTATATTTTAGGTACAATATTAATAAATGTCTGATTAAATGAAGCTAAAATACCTTTACTGCAATTTTAGACATCTTTTATTTGTATGTTTTCAGAAGAATCAAGCTTGCTTTATTAAACTTATCTAAAATTAATATACATGAAGTAAAATCTCTATTCTAATGATGTGTTCCCAGAAGGATACCTCTTCCATTATTGTGTTCAGTCATTCAGCCATAGTAAGAACTCCTTAAATGCTTCAGTGGATCCATGATTACACTGGTGTGGGTATTCCCTCTATTATTACAAACTCTAATCTATTCACACCTTCCTCTGGTTCTTTTGCAATTTTATGAAAAATAGTAAAACAATACAACCATCCATCAATCTCTCACTATAGTTATATGAGCACCTTTTCTGATTATAGAAGTCCTCTTTGTAGAAGGTAGCTCAGTTACCTACTTTGGGGAAAACTCTATATCTGAGCCATAGCTAAGTTTCTTTTTAGAATTTTCATAGAGTTTTACTCTAAGGTAGGAGAAAGAATTAGAGAGAGAATCTGATCCGGTGAGCAGAGGGTCACAGGATCAAATTTGAGTCTCTGTAAACTCATAGTTCTCTTTTTTTGTGGGGGGAGGGCAGGAGAAGTAACACATGTTGAACCATGGATGATTTCTTGGAATCTCATCTGAGATTTTTGGAAGATGGACTTTCAGTCACTTATGTGATTAATCCTTTTTTTGGGGGGAGCTCCATAGATCTTTGGGATTCCTCTGAATTTGTTTGATGCTTTTTTTTTCCCTCTATGTATGTAGGCATATATGTATTTGGACAGCTAGGTGGTACGATGGATAAAGCACCAGGCCTGAAATCAGGAAGATGTACTTTCAAATCCAGCCTCAGACACTTACTAGCTGTTTGACCCTGGGCAAGTCACTTAACCCTATTTGCCTCAGTTTCTTCATCTGTAAAATGAGCTAGTAGTGATTTTGCTTCGTTTCAGTCATGTTTGTCTCTATCTGATCTCATTTGGAGTATTCTTGGCAAAAATACTAGAGTGGTTTGCCATTGTTATTTCCTATACCTCCTGCATTGGTTGGCATATATTAGATATTTTAAAAAGTATTTGTTGATTTTTTTTTCCTTTGCAGATTTCTATATTTGCCTCTTTTGAGCAATGCTGGATAAAACCGATAAGTTCAATGTTCAATATAATTGTCACAATATCATCTTGCAAACGGGCAGTTAGGAAACTAAATGTACAGGTAATGGACTTGGAATCAGAAAACTCATCTTCATGAGCTCAAAATCAGCCTCACACATGTATTAGCTGTGTGACCCTAGGCAAGTCACTTAACTCTGTTTGCCTGAGTTCCTCATCTGTAAATATGCTGGAGAAGGAAAGGGCAGATCACTCCAGTAACATTTGCCCAGAAAACCTCAAATGGGGTCATGAAGGACATGACTGAAAAAGTCATTCTCCAAAAGGAACATATATAGCATATTCCTCAAAAGACTGGTGAATTTCTTTGTTGAACATATATCTACTTGCATTATGCCTTATTTGACGTTTATATTCAATATGTGATTAAAAAGTGTCATTTCATCATAACATCTGTAAAGGAATCTAAACATATGCACAAGTAAGAGAAACTTTAAGGTCCTAGTTCTACCACATAGTCTTTCTTTCCCCCAATCTGCAAACACTATTGCCAAGAATGTATATTTTCTGTATCTCTTGGTGAATTGTGTGGTTTGCTACAGTGAACAATTTCTAAAAAGCTTCCTGTGCTTTTTTTTCCTTATTCATGTTCTTCAGTATCAATTTTGCTTCCTTCTTAAGGTAATTAGATAATAATCTTATTGTGGAAGTTTCATCATCATTACTGATAAGAATAGATCTCCACAGAAATGTTGATATGCCTCTTCTATTATATATCTTTTCTTTTTCCTTGCCCTCCATCTATGTTCATCTGCATTGCTTTAGGATGACCAAGCTGGCTTATCTGAGTCTCACAACATAGTTTTTTCAGGCTCATTTTCTTCACTGTTGTTTATGACTATGCTGTGAATGATATTGCATATAATTTTCTATAATGGTTCACAATGCCTCACAAATTAGTTTATATTCTGAAGTGCTATGGCTATTGTCATACATAATGGAATATTGATTGGCCAGCAGTTTCTGGATGCTTTTGGCTGCTTTGTTATGGCGATAGTTTTATATTAGTTAAACTTGTCCAAAAATGCTAAAAGAGTCAATGCCTTTAATTTTGTCCATTTCTAATTTTTCTCAGGCATCCTCTTGGTTAAACAGGTTGGATTAGAGCTTTGGTACTTAAACAGTGACCTTTTTTTTTGAAGTTTGTATTTGCCTTAAAATAGAAATTAGCTGCTTATAGGATCATAGATCTTAGATCTAGATCATAGATCTAGACCTGAAAGGGACACCAGAAATCAGTTAATCCAAATCTTTGCATTACAAATGAGGAAACTAAGGTCCAGGGCAGTTAGGTAATTTGCCTAAGGTTTCACTCAAATACATTTGTCTCCAGGTCCTCTGATTCCTGAGCTAATCAGAATTCCTCTGATTTTACTCTATCACTTTGTCTTTCTGATACAAAGCAGAGTGAGAATCTGTCCAAATTCATCAAATGACAGTGTTCTTTATCTTCTAACTTAAGTTCTTTTCCAATAGAACAGCATTACTTCCTTCTTGACATGTTAATGAACTGGACACCAGATATTCTGTTAATTCTACCACTTATCTGTGTAGTTGCCCTTTGCTACCTGGAAATTGGTAGTGCCCAATATTGTTCCTTATAGTATACTACTAAAAAGACTGAATTTACATAGAAGAAATACAAGAAATATATGACTGGAAATGAGTCATGCTAACATTTAGCTCTATTTTTTTTTCTCTTTTGGGCGTAATTCCTGGTTTTGACCTCATGAAATTAACATTAAAGTACTACAAATATAATAGACTATATCTTAGTCTGAAATTAAAGTCTTACATGTGGTTTATCCTAAATTCTAATTCTTAAAAAAAAACACATTAATAGTACTAAAAGATAGAAATCCCTACAATCTCAGAATTGAGGACTAACAAGAAAATAAATCCTTTATATAAACTGACCTGACAATATCCCAAAAGGTCTAATCACACATCGTTATCCATTTCAACCTAATTCTCTGCATTCATCTAGTTGGAAAATGACTGATTCTTTTGTTTGATTGTCCTTAATCTTGTCCTGAATATTCAATTAAAAGAACAGTTAAGTCTTTTCAGTCAAAGTCAACATAATGAAGTCATTCTTTATGTAGAGCAGCAGGCAGGTTGATATAATTAGATTTACCTATTTCCTAAAGAGTAGAACCTTCATATGCTGGGGCTACTTAGCACAATCCAATGAGTTTTATCTCCTTTATCAAATACTGCTCAGGCTCTGTGCTCAGTGATGAGCTAAAATTTTTTTTAACATTTCAGACTTTTATGAAAAAAAGTTATAGAAATTAAATTTCATGTAATTTTCAAGTCAAATTTTTATTGGGAGAATATATTTACTTGGGATATGTCAAATTTCCCAGCAGTAGGAATAGCAATTCTGTTTGCCTTTTTTTCCCACGATTTCTGCAGATGAGATGACAGTTTTGGGTCACTAGGTAGGGAATGGATAAAGAGAAGAGTATGTTAATTGTTTCATTCCAATGTAACTTTTCTAATATTTAAACCAATTAGTTTCATCTAATTGTTCTCAATTACTCTGGCTATGTTTATTAAGTAAATCCTAATAATGATGGAAATTGTTTAAGCTTCGTTGCTCCTTGTCAGTGATAAAAATCAACTTTTATACAGAAGCATCACATTTTCTGAAACCATGCAGAATAAACATCTTTCAATGATAAGCAATCAGAATATCCTTGATACTGCACCAAAAAAAGGGCATCTTTCATGCCAGTTTTCCCTAACCTTTTCCTAATGAAAAACTACTGTTGATTTCTGAGACAGAGAGAGAGAGAGAGAGAGAGAGAGAGAGAGAGAGAGAGAGAGAGAGAGAGAGAGAGAGAGAGAGAGAGAGAATCTGATAAGTTGTCACATACATTCCCAGTGAATTTTGATTTAAAGGAAGAAAGGTGTCTCGTGCTGTAAGCAAACATAAGCTACTATATATCTATTTTAGTGGATATGCACTGTGGCCTGAACTTCATTGAATGTATTTCTGGCTATGTATTTAGAAAGTATGATAAAAAAACAAGAGGTTTTGGTCTTACCTATGGAATTACTTATATTTCAAGAGTATTGTTCAATATTTGATATATTTGCTGCTTTCACCCATAATCTTTAAGAGTTGCTATGTAAGATGAATGAGAAGGATTTACTCTGCTACTTTCTAAAAGTAGGAAAATATCAGTGTTATAACTCTTCATTTTCCATCTGTGACTTTGCTTGGTTTTAACTGCACAGAACATCATGCCTCACCCAGGATATTCCGATCACATGAAATCTCATTGCCATGTTGATTAATTCAGTTTTTGATACTCAACACCTTTTCAATTCCCTCTGTTTCCTCTCCCCTATTATTGGAGGGCTGGGGGTGGAGCACTAACTTTCTCCCCAAAACTTCCCTTAAAGAGGGCTGGTATAAGAACTTTCCAGATAAATTCTCCATTTTCTATCTGCCGTTCCACTTGATTTTAACTCCATGGAATATCATGTGTCTGCTGTGGATACTCCTTGTTCTCCAAGATACTCTCTTGCTACTAGTTTCTCTCTCTCTCTCTCTCTCTCTCTCTCTCTCTCTCTCTCTCTGTCTCTCTCTCTCTCTCATCTTTCTCTCTCTCTCTCTCATCTTACCCCATTTGTTTTTAAACTCCTTGAGGATGAGGGAAGTCTTTCCATCTGCATGCCCAGCTCGTAGAACAGTACCTGGCACATGGTACATGCTTAAAGAACATTTGTTGAATTAAATTGGTACATTGCATAAAAGAACAGGCCTTTTTCAATATTTTGATTAGTTTTGATTAGTCACTGTTAATTAACCATGTGTTGATTAATCACATATACACAAACATATATTATAGATAGATAGATAGATAGATAGATAGATAGATAGATAGATAGATAGATAGATAGATCCCATGTTTTTGGCTCAGTTGGAGACAGAAAGAATATGTTGGGAAATGTAGGTGACAAATACTATCAACAAACACTTTTTTAAAGTGTAAATATGTCCTCAAATTTCCTCACCCTGTAATCAACCTGGTAATGACACTCTCCAGTTCTTTTCTTGACTATTATCAGGATGGATGAGACCATATATGATCCTTTATCCAATGTCCTAATTTGACAGATAAAGAGATCAAAAGTTACATGGGAAAGGAGCTTGCCCAGTTGTACAGTAATATTCAGTGCAGACCCAAGATTGGAATCTGAAACTCCAGATTCCAGATATAGCACTTTCATATTTACATCTCATAATGAGTACTTTTCTGATGAGAGAAACTAGTTTATTCCTCTTCATTGTTTTCTATTTTTAAGTTCCTGTCCTGCCTTGAAAAAACAAATATTCATTTTTACCTCATCACATCTTTTTTATTTCCTTGGTGTAGAAACTTATCAAAGCACTTTTGAAAAGTCCAAATAAATTATATCCACTGGTTACTCTTTTTTCCCCATGTACGTATTTATCTACTTAATGAATACTGGAAAATTAATCAGGCATGATATTTCCTTATTGCAACAAGTTCACTTTTCCCTTTCTTCCTGTCTACTTCCTCCTGTCCTGTAAAGGAAACTTCAATGGTTCTAATCTTCATTAGGAATTCCATGTTTGCCTCTTACAAAAGGAAGTCTTCGGCTTCAATTTCTATGAACTCTTGTGGAGTTCTTTTCAATGTAGATAAAACCTACTGGCAATCATTTTGATGACATTAAGCAATCACATAATAGTCATTTATCTAGCACATTTGTTCAGTAATTCAGTTTCCTTCTTTAGATCTTTCAACATTCTAGAGTGGCTAGAATCCTGGTAATTTAACTAAATGGAATTTGTCTGTTAGACATTTACCATTATATGATCTGGTGCTTTTTGCTTGGCTGCTTCAAAAGATAATCAAAAGATAATAAGTAAGCATTCTTTTAATATTTTCCCCCAGTAAAAATCAAAACAAAGAAATTGTTTAGCTTTGCTATTTTATTCTTAGCATACTTTTTTGCCCTAAAATTTTTAAATATATTTTTCTACCCAGTGAATATAATATTTCACCACATCACACAAAACCAGGAATCTGTTCAGTTTGTGGCCAAAACATAAATAAAATTTCACTAAAGATTACACAATCTTTATTAGTTGCATACTTCAATTCTTCCACCTGCTATCCAAACATTTAATGATAACATGTTTTAGTTTAAATTAATTGTTCCTTGGATCACGGACTGTGTATTTGTTTCCAAACCATTACTTGAAGTGTTTCTACTTGAATAGAACTTACTAGAGTTATTACTTGGCAGAAGACTCTATCAATCATTTAATCAATAGTCAATAAGTACATGGTTAAGCTTACTTAATGCTAAACTTTGGTGATATGGAGAAAAAGCAAAAAATAGTTCCTGCCTTCAAGGAGTTTACATTCTGAAGAGGAAGATGATGTATATGAATCAGAACATACATGATGAATATAGAGTAGGTGAAAGTTAACCATAGAGCGAAGGGATGGTCCTAGCAAATGGGAGAATAGTGATAAGGAAAGGCTTCTTAGAAGAGATGGCTTTTGATTTAAGTCTTAAAGGAAACCAAGAGTTCTAAGAGCTAGTGTTTGGGACAGAGAGAATTTCCTATATGAGAAACAGCCAGTGCAAAGGCACAGAGATGGAGGGAAAAAAAGAATCTTCTGCTCAACAGTGAATAAGCCAGTATAGCTAAATGATAGAGTACATAGAGGGGAATAAAGTGAAAGAGGACCAAAAAGATGAAAAGACAGGAAGGGGCTAGGTTATAAAAATCTTCAAACAGAGGTAATAGGGAAATTGGCAAGATTTGAGAGTATTGGTAGGAAGCAGGGAAGGATACAGTAAATATGAAGAAACTGAAGCTTAGTTTTTTTTAAAAAAGTGTAAATGATGGTGAAAGGAATCTTCTGGAAAAGTGGGAAGGGCATAAGTTCAGTGGCACATGTGGAGCCATTAACCTATGAAAGCAGAAAAGCCATCTCATCATCAGAGATGGAAGTAGAGTAAAACATCATGGGGCCTGATGTCAGAGGGATTTGACATTAGGAGGGGAGAAGATGGAGCTCTTAGATAATCATCTCATTTTTTGCGGTGGGGGGAATATCAAAATAAGAAGTGATTTTTTTGGCAGGACCTCAGTATAGGAGAGATAGTTTTGAGAAGGGGAACCTTTTAGAATAGCTACTATTATGTATAGTTTTGGAAATCAGTAAGACAGAATTAAGTTTGTCTTACCATAGTGAGGACCTAGTTGAGATTTGCCAGCAGAAATTTATGGTGTACTCAGTCAATAAACCTGGCTCACTTCCCTGTTCCTAGGAAACAGTCAATTAGGTCTTTAGTTACATATTAAAATAAAATGTAGCCTATATACTCTGGCTCTTCTCCCTTAGCCATGGTGACTACATCTGTTCCTCAGTGTTCCAGGGTACTTTGTAGTATGTTTTAACACTATACATTTTTAAGCCCAAAATGATCACACCCAAGTGGCGTAGCCTGATGTCAGTGGTTTTCTCAGTAGTTTCTTTTACATAGACTCTCGATGTAGAAGGAATGATAAAGTTCTTCAAACAGTGTATAAATTTCATCAATTACATTTCCAATAATTGTCATTTTATTTCTCTCTTAACCAATAATTGTCATTTTATTTCTCTCTTAACACTTCCAGTTATAGGGAAATGACAAAGAATTCATTACCTAATGAGTTTTGGGATAGCACTTAAAATATTTGTAATTTCATTTTCACACGGATCTAACTATTAGGAAGTTTCTCTTTTATATTGAACTGAAATCTGGTTCCCTTTACATTTACCCACTGGCCATTTAGAGGCACTTGGAATAAATCTAACCTCCCTTCCATGTGATAGTTCTTCAAATACTTGAAAGCAATGTTTTCTTTTCTCTAACCTGGATATATCTAGTCTTATTAACTGTTTCTTACTTGATATGGTTTTCAGTTTCATCCCCATCCTGTCTTACATTCTTTAGATTATCCATAGCTTATTATCAATATGCTTCTCATTATTTTGGTACCTAGTGCTGAAATCAATATGTAATATGTTCCCTAATCAGCACAGAGTACAATGGAACTATTAACCCTGTTGTTCTGCATATCATACTTCTATCAATGTAACCTAAGATTGAATTTCTCTACTCAAGTCCTCTAATGCCTCATGATGACACAGAAGTCATCCTGGATTTTTGGTGGCTATGTCTACAAAACATAAACTCTGACATGCCCAAACAAGTTAGTAAGTCTTTGAATATAGATTGGAAGTTATCATCCAAGTTAAATTTGAAATAAGTCATTACTGTAGGATTGAACACGTTTGTTTTTGGTGTGGGAAAAGAGGGAAAGCTTACAAAAAACACTTATCAATGTATGGAGGAAGTGAAGACTGTAGTGGTGGAAGATTGCCATGGACAGAACTTGATTAGGTAGCAGAGAAAAAAAGCTAGTGTAGTGATGAGGTGGGAGCATGAACACAGAGTTCTTTTTGGTACATTTTCAATTGGAAATGCTAGTGGTATCTTCAGACAAAGATAATTACTAGTTTGTTGAACATGTATATTTCTTTGAAGGAATGTATCTCTTCACTGATATGTATGAGACTTCCAGATTCAATATCATTCCAGAGGGTTCTTGATGAGGGTTGATTGACAGTTGTGTGCCTGCTGTATGTATATGTACACACACACATATATACACATATAGATATACTAAGTGCTTCTTCTGATGCCTTTTCATAGCATAAAGTTTGCCCTCTGTTTAGTACTTATGAAAATCAAACACACACATATACCCCATAAACATATGTGTGTAAGTGCGCATGCACACACACACACACACACTTTGATGCTCAATAAGCATCCCCTAGAATAAAAATTAGTAATTGAATATATACCATTTTTTCTGTATGTCATTTAGAGCTCATGTACCATGTCTTATAAGAAGCCTTTCCTAATCAACTCTTACTTCTATCCCTCAGTTATTAAAACTCATTCCCCTTCATAATTTTTTTAGTTATTTTATGTTTACTTATTTGTGTTCATGTTGTATCCATCTAATAAAATGGGGGCAAGAATAATTGGGTTTTTGTTTCTCTATTGCCTAGCACATTGTCTTGGAAGTCAAATCAAAAGAAGTAGTTATTATCAGCAATTGATCAGTATTTATTAAATACTAACCACTGTGCTAAATGCCGTGAATGCAAAGAAAGACAAAAAATAGCCTGTACTCTCAAGGCACTTGAATTCATTTCTTTTTTTAAATTAATGTTTAATTGAATTAGATGAACAGTTATAGAATCATAAATTTGAAAGGAATTTCAGAAGCAAGCCATACCTGAAAAAGAATACACTCTACAACATAACTACTGTTTCTATAGTCTTTGCTTTGAAGGCTTCTAGTGAAATATAATCCCCTATCTTGCAAAGCAATTCATTCCATTTTGAATAGCTTGGATATGGATTTTTTCCTTATGTTAAGCCTACATCAGCCTTGCTGAAATATCACCTGATGGGGAAGGGGCACAGGAATCCGAAGTCAGCATATCTTTTGTTCACTGTTCACTTAAAATGTTAAATAATATTTATAATCAAATTCAGTTGACTTCGCCATGTGTACTGTCAGAAAGTTGGCTTTGGAAACATCATTAGAAGGCTCGATATAGCTGATGAAAATGTCAGAACGCTTTTGGCTTCTTCAGAAAACTCATTTTTGTATAGTGATGAAATCCATTTATTTTGGTAATGTTTGACAACTATTCTGGTGGTTGCCAGTGAATCAAATATTCCAGTGTTTCAGCAGAGTAAGGTGAGGTTTCAATCTAGTGTTCAAGTTCCCATAAAATCAGGGATTATTAGAGGCTTGTGAGGGACTTTGAATGTTAGCCTGGCTTTTATTCCCTGGCTAGAGGTTCCCTGACCTGTTCTATCAGTAATTGGATAGCAAGTTTCATATTTCTTTCAGTGTTTGCTTATGTTTATTACCTTGGTATATTTTAGGTTTGTGGGATTGGAGCCTACAATCTCAGTGGGTGCTAAATATAAACTAAAACTCACCCTAAGTCATGTCTTTCTACCCTAAGAAAGGGGTGGGAGTTGCACTGGAACTTCAATAATGACCAGAGTTCCATAACTATTTGACTTGTATGGAATCCTATGCAAAAGACAACCTGAATGAAATCTGAGGCTAGATTTTTTTTAATACTTTTTTCAAAAAACTGGAACAATTACTTTTGCCCTCCACAGTTTTCACTGTTTCTTGAGATGCAGCTCTGAAAAAAACAACAGACTTTATAAAATCCCACTGTGTTTCAAACACAGCAACTTGACCACACCTTTAAACTCGGATCATTCTGGCTTTCATTGAAAGGCCAATATTATCCCTCAGGAAGAGTCAGACAAGACTGAAATGGCTGAACTAGAATAACTTCTAACTTCAGGTCCAGCACTCTCTCCTCTACACCTTCTAGCAGTCCCACAATAGACATTATGCAATAGATGCCAAGAAAGAAATGCTGCAACTTTTAAGTTCACAATATTTTTTTTTCAGGCAGGTAGGTGACAAAGTAGGTAGAGCACAGGGTAGTGTGCTCTATCTGTATTCTGTAGTCAGAAATACTTGAATTCAAATCTAACTTCACACACTTACTAGGAGTGTGACCCTGGACAAGTCACTTAACCCTTTTTGCCTCATCTGTAAACTGATCCATAAAATGAGTTGGAGAAGGAAATGGCAAACCAATCCTGTATCTTTGCCAAGAAAACTCCAAAAAGAGTTAAAAGTAGTTGGACATGACTGAAAAAATGGTTAAATAACAACACTAGAAAGGAGGCAGGGGATTGCAGGTATTCTTAGAGCACATAAATAGACCTACAGATGTGTTTTGGGGGCAGTCAGCTGTGTTGTGCAATGGATAGAGTCCCAGTCAGGAAAACTTGTCTTATAGAATTTAAATCTGGTCTCAGACACTTACTAACTGTGTGATGCTGGACAAGTCATTTCACCCTATTTGCTTCAGGGGCTCATCTTTTACTCTAAATGAGTAAAATGATCTGGAGAAGGAAATGCCGAACTACTCTAGTATCTTTTGCCAAGATAACCCCAAATGGGATCACAAAGAATCAGACATGACTGAAACGATTGAACAGCAAAGATCCCCCAACCCAAGCCTCCGTGGCTCATAGTTTAGATTTTTGATGATGCATAAATAGCAATTGTTTTCTGTTCTGGTCAGAGAAACTCTAAGGGTCTTCCCTTCCCTGCTTGATATTTTTGTGATGATAAATTAGGCCACTTTCGTCTCAAATCTGTCTTATCCCTTAGTCAATGAGTGAGTGTTGCCTCAAACAAACTGGGACTTGGGAAAGATCTTAATTTAGAAAGACCAAGGTCACCCACTGCATTCTGGGTCATTGCCATTCATGTTGGACGTGGATGACTAATGCGAAGTGAGGTTGGTGATTTTGTGTATCTCTGCCTCACTTCAGTTCACTAGCAAGTCAAGATACAACCCTTGTGATGGTACTGGTCTTTCTGAGAAGAAAGGATGAACAACATTATAGCATTCCTGGGGCATTATTCGTTAGCAAATCAATTAGTTCTGTTTCTCTGAAACTTTGTGAGTCCTGCAGCAAAGGCACGTTACCTACTAGTGAAAGAACCACTGGGAGTGGAGAGGAAAAGGCGACAACTGGGTCACTCTTGATGATTAATTCTGTAGAAGGACTGAATTCAAATGAAATGAATTGAATTGTTAATGAGATCATGCAACTCTACCTTTATGAGTAATGGACAAATAACCTAAAACAAAACTGAACTCAAAGACTTTTCATACTGATTTTTTTTTTGCCTCACTATTGGGGTCAGGAGACCCTATTAGCCTTTTTACCAACACCATCTCTGTTTGGATCTACCATACTTCTCATGCTAATAAGGGCCATCATTATAACCATAAGTTCTCAAGTATAGTTGAAGTGCATTCATTATATTCTGCTTTTTCTATTAAGATACTTTGCCACATTTGCATCATGATTTGGAAGGGTCTCTGAATTCTTGAAGGCAATGTCAGCAGAGCACAGAATTTGTCAGGGCCTACTAAGGAGGAAGGGCTTTGACTCTAAGCCCAGGACAGACTGTGTGTCTGTTATCTGAGATATAGGTCTAGTTAGGTTTGTAGAGGCTTATTGCCTAGTCTTGCTATGGGATAATAGTTTGTTTTTTTTCTACAACCATTCTCAGACTTTTAAGTCATAGAGGAAATCTGGTCTACACTGGAGAGAGAGACCACTCCATCAAATCTTAGATATTGGAAATAGTGAAGGACCCTGACTAAATTAACAAGATTTCCATCAGAAACTAGTCTTTTGAAAATAATAGTGTATCAACTTTCACCTTCCAAGTATCATTATTTTACAATGTGGACCCAGTCCCAATAAGCAAATGACTTTCCCAATGTCACAGTCTGATAAATGATCAAAACCAGAATGCAGGTTTTCTTCATCCCAGACTAAGATCACAATATTCATAATGCTATTTGAAATGAAAGAGGTAAAATATCTACAACTTTTCCTTATCTATCCCTGTTCACTGTAAGAAGGTTAAGTAACTATACCCTGACAACCTTCCCCAGAATCATTCAAATTCCTCTTATTTTCTTAGACCCTGAAGGACAGATCATAAAACCTATTGTCAAAATCACTAGTTAAGATAAATGCTTTAGCAAGTATTATTTTTCACAGTAATTTTTAGAGAATATATGTTCTTCCAAGAGATAGCATACCAAAACTATGTGTGATGGAGGAGGGGTAGAGAAATATAAAAAATAATGCGAGTTGCTGCTTACATAGTATGGCATATGGAAGTTAGAACAAAAACCAAGACATTTATTTATCTTGCCTAACGAAAGGAAATACCAACCAGTGATTTTGGTAACTATGAATGTACCTTGAGTAGATGAAACTACTGCTGCCAATTATCCAGCTTGGCTTGGGTGCACCATAAGCAGCTGGGTATAGATTAGAAGGAAAAAAAAAACATGAAATATACTAGAATTTCATCTGGATCTAGTGTGTAAGCAACTCTGTATTCATTGTGGTATGATTGCAGTGGGAATTAGGTGAAAAATGGATTATGCAACAACTTGTAACTCATGCTGACATTAGAGAAGCAGCATAGTTATGGTTGCTGAGAGTTGTCTTCAAAGCCAGGAAGATGTGGGTTCAAGATATACCTCTGACATTTCTGCCAGGGTCCCTATAAAAGATATAAGCAATTGAAGGCACTCTAGTTCAGTATCCATAGCTCATGAGCCCCCACCAACATATATACTTTTACCGAAATGGCGTTGATTTAAGTCTATCAAAACCAGAGAAGACATCAACCTGCTTTGATAATAGACGTTCCTCACCAGGAACACCTTACATCAATGAAATCACATATTCTATTCTTCTTTCTAACTCTTTACAAACCTATACTAATACAGTACAAATCCCATTAGTCTCCAAATCAGAGAAGCTGAATGTAAATCCTGGCTCTGCTGCTTATTCCCTTTGTGACCTTGGGGAAGTCACCCTCTTTGGGACTCAGTTTCCTTATCTATAAAACTGATGACTGATCTATAGATGTCTACTAAGGTTTCTTTCATCCCTCAATATTAGAAATAGACACATCTATAAAAATTTACTATAATAGCAGACTCATTCCCAGATTTGGTGGCGTTATTTTTAAACTCCATGTAGTCTTGCCACATGAACTACTCTTGGAGCTGTCAGACTTTTAGCTTGTTGATATTAGAAGGTTTTTCCTCTGAATGGTATTGTTGAAGCTATCATTAGATTGAGGAGGCTGAGTGTGGTTCTCACTCTATCTGCTGGATGAGATGCCTTGGGCTGAAGAAAGACAGATTTATGAATGCACTTGGTAATGCCAGTTGCTCGCCAGTTATTATTTTAACAAATTTCAGCTACAGGGATTGGAATACTGTTAGAAGTCTGTCAAAAGTAGGATGGCACTTGGCAACTATGTGTGTATGTGTATTTTAGTGACTTTAGTTTCATTGAAAAGCTAATTTGTTTTTAAAGTAGAAAATGCATGTCTTTGAATCCCCATTTTAGAATAGATCACAGAAGCAGACACAGAACTGTTCAAATATCAATGGATAAGATTATGCAGATAGAACCCAGGGAGAGGATTTTCAATTTGCTCAGGAGTTAAATGCAAAGTCCTTACTTCAAGTAATAACTCTGCTTTGCTTCCATTTGGTACTAGTTAGTTTTGCTGGAATTTAAGCTTCCAATTCATTTCACAATTTAGTCTCTAGCAAAGAAGTTGGGAGACCATATTAGAATTCATTTCCACAAAATATTCCTAAATTTAATTGTACTCCCTAGTGTGACTTTGTAAAAATGACATCTTAGGAGTTCATGCTCTTCCCATGACAAACTTCACCAGTTTTAAATGTCAAAAGGTAATTTCTCTAACTGCCAACGTAGTAAATTTAGCATTGAATTTAAAAGCAGTATCTTACATCAAGGTCACACAGTTTTTAACTTAGAATTTAGCCAAGGAATTCAAGAATTTATTTGATGAAATGGAATAACTTCTTATTTTTCATTCTCTTGCAGATGGGCTTTCCAGTCCAATTCAGCAAACATATATTAAGTATCTGTTTTATGGAAGGTACTGTACTAGGTACTGGAAGTGACAATAGTCCCTGTCCTTGAGGAGTTTTCATTGTATTAGCTCTATAATATTAAATACTTTGAATTCATTATGGATCATATGCATATGGGGCAGAGATATAACTAGTAATTTTGCCACTGTGGAAAGCAGCACATGAACTTTGGAGAAGTAGCTAAAAATATATATTTCATTCATTTGAAAGGAAGGAGGTGGCAGAAACTCCACTGGCCCTGTTAAGAAAAGAATTTACCTGGTCCAGGAAAGAAGTTGTCATCTGATAAGTTACCAATTTAACTAATTGCTCTAGCTAAATATCTGCAAAACTCAATTGCTTCTCTGCTGATAAAGGATATAAAGCGTTAGCATCCCCTTCTAATTTCAGCACCCATAAGCAAATTTCAGATTGCTGTAATTGCAGCCCTGGATGGATGATTGATGTATCATGTGATACGATATGATCCAAATATCAAGATGTCAGACAACTAAGACTCACTTTTAGAAACATGGTATCTTCTCACCCTTATTATCTTTTATAGCAAAATTACAAAGCCAAAGCAGATTGTTCAAACTATTTGCTGGTGGTTTCGAGAAATTGTTCAATAGAAAGGTGATCATTCAGAATCATGAAAATTGGTGCTAGAACACAGACAAGATCTTGTTTGGCAAATCATATCGCAAAAATGTACGAGTGAAAATTTGCAAATGCTTTGAGAGTTGTGGCATCATAACTGATTCACATATAGCTCCTACTCCAAGACTCACTGAGCAAAGGAAATGACTCAGCTGCCATCTCTGAGAATGGGGATGGGGGCAATGATAAGCTAGCAAAAGTTTGGGAGCCTTAACCTGTCATCCTGCTTAGTAGTCTGCCTTCTCTGAACAAATATCTAAATGCCAGTGAGTTTCCAATTTTTACAAGTTCCCAGTCTTAGCACTGCCAGATGGTTGACCTGTATATACTAAACTCTCTGCCAGTTTAATGATTTCTTTTATTTGAGTAATGAAGCTATCGTTTATGTTTTTTAAAAAAATGAACTCCTCTGGCTTATTATCAATAGAATGAGCTTGTGATTTGTACAGAAGTGGTAATAAGTAAATTATAATTCTAATTTCTGGAAGGCATGCTAGAGTTATTTGTATAAATATCTTTTCTCCCCTACTAGATAATAAGGTCTTTGAGGATGGTAACTAGTTTACTTATTTTTGCATCCCCTAATTCTGAACACCAAGTCAGCATAAAATAAATATTTGTTGAATTGAATTGTTGAACAAACTTTCATTTGGACTCCCATTTTACCAGTGGCATATTTTCTTAAGATGAATGCCAGATTTAGCATGCCTTTAATCATAATAAAAGGGTACAGAACTAACTATCCCAGTTTTGAGCTTAAACACTGATGCTGTGGTATCATTATCAACAGGCTATTGTGATAATATAGCATATGATATTGTACTTGGAATGAGGGGAACAAATCAAGCTGAGAAAGCTTGTAAAACATAGTCACACATGAAATTATGTTAAATGAAATTTTAATGGATTTATTGACCCTTACTTTGAACCATTAAATTTGAATATGCACAAAATTGAAATTAGATATGAGAACAAGAGGTTGCCAATATATTTTCTATTCTTTATACTGTAATGTTGATTATGTATAGAGAAAGACAGATTTTTACTAGCCAAAATAGAGTCCAGGACCAAGTATTTTGTTTATTTGTTTTTATTTACCTCTTAAAGACAAACTTAAGAAAGGGATAGAGGCAAGATGGTGGAGTAGGAGCAGGGACTGAGTTCTCCCCCAAACCCCTCAAAATACCTGTAAAATAATGACCCTAAACAAATTATAGAGCGGCAGAAGAAGCAGATTTCCAGGCCAAGATAATCCGGAAGGCTGACAGGAAGGGGTTATTGCACTGAGCTTGGAGTGGAATACAGCCCAGCATGGAAACAGAGGAGCAGACCTTAGGATGCTAACTCACTAGCAGTTGTAGCAGTTTCCAGACTTCTCAACCCACAGATGCCAAAGACAGCTTCAAAGGTCAGTGGGAAAACTCTCTCACTTGAGTGAGAGAGGAATGGAGTCTGGCTCCAAACCAGGGTTGGCCTACAGACTGTGGGGGAATTGAAGGGCTGATCTAGGTCATAGTCCTTGATGGCAGTCCTGGGGCAAAGAGGAGCACTGGCATGGCAGAGCTGGTAGCACCTGTGGAGAAGGAATCCTGCCTGTAGTTCCAGGGTAGAAAAGAGTGCTTGTAGTTCCTCATAGACCAGAGCACAGGCCAGGAGAGGAGTAAACACATCTCCTTTGATCATATCACTTTGGAGGAACTGAGAATTTACAGGTCTCTAGAGATATCTCTGAAAACAGCAGCCAAAACACCTGAAATTTGGGGCACTATACCCTCCACTTAACAAAGAGCTCAAAGGTCAAGGAATTGACTGTGAGAATAACCAAATGGGTAAAAATAAGACTGTAGAAAGTTACTTTTTTCTTATGTCCTTGAGTCCAAGGAAGATCAAAGCAAACAACCAGAAGAAGACACCAAGGTCATGGCTCCTACTTCCAAAGACTCCAAGAAAATAGGAAATGATCTGATGTCATGGAAGAGCTCAAAAAGGATTTTGAAAATCAAGTAAGAGAAGTGGAGAAAAAATTGAGAAGAGAAATGAGAACAATACCAGAAAATCATGAAAATTGAGTCAACAGCTCATTAAAGAAGACTCCCCCCCAAAATGCTGAAGATTGTAACACCTTTAAAATAGATCAACTCAAATGGCAAAAGATATCCAAAAAGCCAATGGGGAAAAGAATGCTTTACAAAGGAGAATTGGCCAAATGGAAAAGGAGGTCCAAAAGCTCACTGAAGAAAATAATTCCTTAAAAATTAAAATGGAGCAAATGGAAACTAATGACTGTTGAGAAATCAAGAAATTATAAAACAAAACCAAAAGAATGAAAAAAATGGAAGACAATGTGAAATATCTCATTGCAAAAACCAAAAACTCTCCTGGAAAATAGATCTAGGAGAGATAATTTAAAAATAATTGAACTACTAATAATTGGATCAAAACAAAAAGCATAGATATCATCTTTTAAGAAATTATCGAGAAAAACTGCTCTGATGTTGTAGAACCAGAGAGTAAAATAGAAATTGAAAAAAATCCACTGATGGCCTCTTGAAATAGATCCCAAAAGGAAAACTCCTAGGAATATTCCAGAATTCTCCACCTACAACAGCCATGAATATCCCAGTGCAATTCTGAATTGTGAAATACAACATATTTTCCACATCTAAGATAGAATCAAAACCTTTGTTCAGACACCATAAAGCCAAATCCATCATAGTAACAAAAATCTATACACACTAACAATGCAGAGGACAAAACCATCCCCAAGCCTTCCCCCTGCTAGGCTTCCCACAGAGGAGCTCCATTAAACAAAATCTCAAACAAGCTCTTTCACTCACACTAGCCATTAACTGCCTGCTTACCTGCATTCTTCCTACCTCTGACTAGGCTTTGACCAATTTCCTCTCAGTTCTACTCTAGCTCCACCTCTTCCTGTTCCAGCAAACTCTTCCCACAACAAGCTCCATGTGATTCAGATTCATGTGACTCAGTTTTCCATGTGACGTAAGTAGGTCAGATGGGCCTATTAATTGATGAGAAAGATCTTCCCATTAAGAAGCAAAATTACATTAACAATTAGTAAAAATGCATTATCAATACACCAGGTCAAGGAGAAAATATTACAAAGTATCCAAAAAGAAACAATTCAAGTGTTGTAGAAACACAATCAGGATTACACAGGATTTAGTAGCTTCTATAATATTCCAGGGGTCAAAGGAGCTAGGATTAAAGCAAAGAATCACCTAATCACCAAAATTGAGTATAATACTACAGGGAAATAAATGGAATTTCAATGAAATGCAGGATTTGAAAGCATTCTTGTTGAAAAGATGAGAGGACCAGAGTTGAATAGAAAATTCAACTTTCAAATATAAAAATCAAAAGAAACATGAGAAAGTAAAAAGGAAAGAGAAGCCATAAGTAACTCATTAAAGTTGAACTGTTTAAATTCCTACATGGAAAGATGTTATTTGTAACTCATGAGACCTTTCTCAGTATTAGAATAGTTAGAGAGGATGTACATACATACACACATACATGTGTGTATTATATATTCACACATACATATATACAAACACATATATGCATGTATATGTATATTATATATGTGTATATGTATTTATATATGTGTTTATCTGTATCTATATATTTATATGTAGACAGATATCTATATATCTGTCTGTATATATACATCTATATACAGGTGAGCTGAATATGACAGGAGAATATCTAAAAAATAAAACTAAGTGTTGAGAACAATGTATTTGGAGAACAGGTTCGTGATAGAAGGGTGGGAAGTTTGGGGAAAACGGTAATTGGGGTGCATACTGTCCTGGGGTGGGGAAAGAGGAGAGATGGGGAGAACATTTGAAATTCAAAATCTTCTGGATGTGAATGCTGAAAAGTGAAAATAAATTATATTTTAAAAATAAAGACAAATTTAAGAAAGGCATCAGTGTGAGCATGCAACAGAATGGCTTGGTCACATTCTTCAGTTTCTTTTTATTCTGTTTCCACTTAGTTACAAGCTGATAACCAGAGGATCTTGGATTAAGTTAGCTACTGAAATGAGTTTTGTAGACACAATACCTCTGTAAGGGATAAGATGGTAGTTACAAAAATGTCCAACTTTAAGCAAGATATTTGTCTGGAAAAGTGGGCTGTGAGCCAATCCCAGAGATAGATGGACAACAGAAATGGCTTAATCTTCACTTGGGTTCCCTTTTCCTTGCTTTGAGTAAGACTTCACCTTAATAGGTGAAGTCCTTATAGGCCCCTGCACTCCAGTAGATGGGAACTGAGATGTTTAAGTGGCCCTACAGAGAAGAATACAAAAGTGAGAGTAGAAAGAAGACTGGTGACTACATCCCTAGCAAAAATATCCATTTACAACCAGCAGAGCAAGACCTTTCTGAAAAGATGTGCAAATGCAAACAGATCCAATAGAAAACAGCAGCGAATGGTGTGGTGACCTCACCAGAGGATATCATTAACTGTATTGTATAAGAATTGTAAGTTGCCTCAGTCACTTGCATTCCCTTCATATAGATAACTTGGCTACTAGTTACAAAACACCTGCAAAAGATGGGCATCATAATGCAGGTTTTCTGTCTACACATGCTTCTCAAGCATTTGCTTCCTATGCATCATCCCTTATCATACATATTTCCCACGTGTGGCATTGTTTTAATTTCCTTGGTTATGAGCATCCTCTGAAGAGATGCCTTCCTCACCAAAGAAATGGAAATCATTAAGTGACTGCACATGTATAAAAATTTGGAGATCCTTTCTTGCCACTTTATTTGCTGTGCTGTTTGATTAAATAGGTTTGCTTGAGCTAATGTGTTCTCTAGCAAGCAGTAAAAATAAACACATTGGTAAGGGCCAATGAGCTATGATGTTGATTGAATACTGAACTGTAGAGTTCATTCTACTCCTGGAGTTTTGTTAAGGACTCATATAAGAGTAAAGATGCCTCAGACACTATAGATATATTTGTGGAATGATGGAGAATGATATTCAGATAAGATGTTTGGAAAACAAATCATTACAAACCTATGAAGGAAGAAAAGGCAGTATCTGTAGACTTTGAAACAAAGATAACTATGGAGGGTGTTGTTTGATGGGGAAGTGATTACGTTTCTTCAATGAAAGGTTGTGGTGGGCTAATCTTTGCTTCCTCTCTCTTCGTCTTCCCTTACAAAAAAAAAAAAAACAGAACAAAAGCAAAAAACAAAACCCTTGAGATTTTTTAAAAAATCGGTGTTGTGTCTTTTCCCTCCTTGAGGATGGATACTATGTCTTCTCTAAATTTTGAGTTTTCTCCAGGATGCAGCAAGGTATTCTGCACACACTAGACAATTAATGAAAATTTGTTTTAATGCCTTAACTAACAAACATTTATTAAATGACTCTTATGGGCAACTCCATTCAAAGTGCTAGGATTACAAATACAAAACTGAGGTTGTTTTTACCCTAGAGGACTGTATATTCTACTAGGGTGACGCAAGATATTCACAGAAAAAATGTAAGGTATAAAGTAGAAATATGCAACAATCAACTTGGCCATTAACAGCTGAGAGAACCAGTCAAATTCTCTTGAAATATATATCACTTATACTCAAAACAAAGGAGGAGTTCCAAGAGACACAGTTGAGGAGGGAGAGCATTACAGGAATGGGAGGATGGTCTATTCAAATGCATGGAATCAGGAAATGTAGTATCACGTACTGGGAACAGTAAGCTTGCTAGTTTAACTGGAATGTGGAATGTATAGAAGGAGGGAAAGTAATATATGATTAGCCTGAAAAGTTATTTGTGTATCAGAGGGGTTACTATCTTTAACCTAAACATAATGAAGAGCTTCTAATGTTTTTTGATGAGAGGAGTGACATGATGAGAGCTTCAAGAATATCAATTTGTCAGTTGTGTGAAAGATGAGAGGACACAGACTGGGCCAGCTACACAGTACAGTGGATAGAGCACTGGCCCTGAAGTCAGGAGGACCTGAATTCAAATTCAGCCTCAGACACATACTGTACCCTGAGCTATATGACCCTGGGCAAGTCATTTAACCCTGATAGCCTCCTCCCCTCAAAAAGAAAAAAGAAAGAGGAGTGTCTGAGTGTGGGAATATGAATAAGGATGCTATTACAATAGACTGATGATAAAGGTCTGAATAATTTTGGCTCTGCTGTGAATGGAAAAAAAGAGGTGCATAGGACAGCTGCTGAGAGTTGGAATCAATGACATTTAGCAAAGATTGGGTATGGGGGAGTGAATCAGAGAGAACTGAGGAAGATGATTCATATTGTGAACATGGTTGGCGGGAAGAATGGTGATGTCTTTGACAGAAATAGGGAAGTTATAAGGTGGGTTGGTTTGGAGTAGAGGGGGAAGATTATGAGTTCTGTTGTAGATCTATTGAATTTGAAATGCCTAAGGAATATCCAGATGGAGATATCCAGCTAGAACATGGAGATGGAAGGCAGGAGCTCAAGAGAGATAAATGCTAAATATATATAAATTTGGGGGGCATTGGCACAGAGATGAAAGTTGCACCTTTAGGAGTTTATGTTATTACTGAGAATGGAGAGAAAGAAGAAGGGCCCAGAATATAACCCTAAGATAGGATTAGGAGATAGGATAAGGATTAGGAATTTGCAAATGAGGCTGAGAAAAATCAGTTCTACAGATAGGAAGAGAAATACAGTTTTACAGAAACTGCTGGGCCTCTCTTTCCCTCCCTTTCCCCCTCACTTTTAACCAACCCTTAAGATCTACCACAAATTCAGAAAAGGTTTATTTACTTTAATTCAAAGAAAACTAACTAGACATCTTTATGCATCTGCTCTTGCTGTGTTGATTTTTATGTAAGATTTAATATGGAGAATGGAAACTTTTTAAGTATTAATTTTTGCTTGATTGTTACATTAAAGCTCACAGTCTACTTTAATCTATAGATTCTTTAGAGAGATTTTAGAGTCACCTATTCACTTAAAAAATGAACAAATTGAACAAAGTGAATAAAAATGAATGAATTTCATGTTGCTGTATTTCTACTGCTCAAATTCATTGGGCCTCATAGCATTACTATTGAGTAAGTTCCTATACTGGACCCTTTCTTGTGTTAATGCTGTTGTTGGAACCCTTGATATGGGTGAAAGTGCTTTTTATGAGATCATTTTTGTATTTCAATAATTAATCTTCTTCAGGAGGATGCCATAACATATCCTGTTCTGCCCTGTAACACCTGTCATACTGTCTTTGACTTTATAGCATAATTAATTAAAATGTTTTCACATTAATACACATTCCATTTCTTTTGAGGATTACCATGATCCTTCAAGTCACCCAGATTGAAAACCCCAGTTTTATCCTCACATCCTCAACCTCACTTTCCCCATCTGTCCAGTCAGTTGCCATATCTTATTCTCTCTTTTCATATGAAACCCCTTGTCTCTGCTTTCAGAGCTACCATCCTACTTCTGGTTTTTATCACTTCTCATATATATTACTGCAATTAACCTCCTAATTGGTGACCCTGCCTCACATCTTTCCCTACTTTATTCTCCACACAGCTGTCAAAATTGTTTTTTTCCTAAAACACAGGTCTTACTATGTCATCTCCTTATTCATTAAATTCCAGTGACTATTACCTCTTGGATCAAATGTAAATTACTCTTGAAAGAACGTTTAAGGTTTGTTTTTTTTTTTAAATTTTCATCCTTCCTATTTTTCCAGCCTTTCTACACATTACTTCATCAATGAATATTGCAGTCCAAGCATACTGGTCTACTTGCCCTTCCTTAACATAGGACAATTCATCTGCCTTCTTCATGAGTTGGACTGGCTTTCCCCCATGTCTTGAATGTCCTATCTTGTACACTTATATTTC
The DNA here is from genome assembly GCA_023548195.1 of Bettongia penicillata ogilbyi. Taxonomy (NCBI): domain Eukaryota; kingdom Metazoa; phylum Chordata; class Mammalia; order Diprotodontia; family Potoroidae; genus Bettongia; species Bettongia penicillata. The sequence continues at coordinate 472,772 of JAJHZJ010000330.1, forward strand.
TAAGAATTTCTGGTTTTCTCCATGACTCCCTCAAATCCTACTTTCTTCAGGAAGTCTTACTTCCCTTAACAGCTAGGACTTCCACTCTACATTCTTTTCCATCATCATTTTGTCTTTTTATTTATCTATTTATATACATCTTCTTTCCTCCATTAAAATAAGAACTCTCAATAAACAGGGGATGTTTTTGCTTTTTATATGTATTTTCAGCTCTTAGAACTTATTTCTAGCACATTGTAAATGCTCAACAAATGTTCATTGTTGAGTGGATAGTAAATGCTTAATATATTTGTTAAATTATATAAGGAACTTAGAGAGTACTCATACATGTGAAAGAATGTATTTTTTATTTCAAGTAAATAGACAGATGGAATCAGATATAAATTGAGTGGGCTGGAATTACATGATATCTAAGACCCCTTTCAGCTCTCAATCCCATGGTTCTAGTTTAGACAGCTTCTAAATAAATCTTCAGTGCACACATTTCTAGACAATCAGCACAACAAAGTACACTGGCTCTTCTGTAGTTGTTCAGGTGTGTTTCCTGAAGGCATCTGATACTTTTAAAATTGTATGACTTTAAATATTTATAATCACATCAAACAATTGTTGTTATGAACAGAATAGACATACTATGATACTTAAAATTCTCTCATCTAGATCTTCATTTGGTAGTAATGCCTCTACCTATCTTAGACTTCATATTTCCTTTTCAGTTCAAAGGCTTGTACATTTGAATTGAGGCAAATCCTTTACCAATCCAGAAACCTCAATTAAGAATCTCTTTCCTTCAAAGTTAATTCTTAATTACAGACACCAACCTAGTTAAACATTACAAAATAAAATGCATATGTAGTTGATATAATACACTTAACTTCTAATCTGGTAGCATCCTTTTATAGGAGAACAGATGAGGATAGATAATGTCGATGTTAAATACCAAATAAGAGGGAAGATTTCCTAAAGTAATATCATAAGACATCTGATGTTGAATAATTCATAGAAAAATTCTCTTATTCTTAAAGACCAAAATAAAAGATATTGCCATAGGGGAATAAAGTTCTTCAGAGTTACTGGGATTGTGTAAACACTCAATAATCATGTTTGTTAAGGTTTACCTTCTGGTCCCCTAATCTCTACAGAAAACTAAGCTAAGCAAGGTTCTCATAGTTCAGTACATTGGATTTCGTGGCTATATGATGACTTTTGTGAATGTGAAGTTGTCCTTACTATGATTTTTATGAACTTCAAATACATTTGAGTCATCCTTACCACATAAAACAACATTAGAATGCAAAAGTAACTTCCTAGGTAAAAGAAAATTATCAAAATTATTAATATGTATTTTTTTTAGAAAACATGGAAAACAATGACATTATGAGGGAAGTAAATGGAAAACCATGAATTAAGTGCTTTCTGTGTGTAAATATTGGGGAAGCAGAGAAGCAAGGTAGTCCTTGCTCTGTAGTTCACATTCTAATATGGAGAGACAACACATAATAAATGTTGATTGACTAACCAATAGCACATATATGAATAGCCAATTGTTGTGTGGGAGGTTACGGAGGGTAAGAAGCATTTTGAAGAAACAAAGTTTAATTTGTATTTTAGAAAAAGGCCATAAGACAAAGAGTAGTAGATGAAGAGAATGCTTTATATGGGTGGGGGCAGTTGTGAGTGCACACATACACACACACACGCACACACACACACACACAAAGAGGTAGATAGATAACTGAATTTGAATAATATTAGCTAGCATTTATATAGTTCTTCTTAGGTTTATAGAGTTCTTTATATATGTTAGTTCATTTGATCCTCAAAAACAACCCTGAAATCAAGGATGCTACTAGTATCTCTGCTTTATATATCAGACACAGAGAGATTAAGTGACTTGACCAGGGCCATTCAACTAGAGAATGAATGTATGAGTAAATACTTAAACTGGGGTCTTCCTGACTCCGAGTTCTTCATTCTAGCCACTGTGTCACATGATTACTCAATATATATGTAGATAATTAAAAATAATTAGTTTCTTCTGTAATCCTATATATTTTAAGATAGGCATCAAAACACATTGAGAGTCTATAGACTTTGCTGGATTGGGGTCCATCATTTGGGTTCCCAGAGGAGTCCATAACACATATTATAACATCTTTCTAAAGAATGATTTATAGGCAGGAGAGTTTTGAGTCTTGATTTCTTCCTCTCTAATATATATATAAATGGTTTGTAACCTTAACAGATTTTAAATATCTGAGGTATTATTATTATGATTACTAACATATTCTATTAAATTCTTCTTCTAAAGACTCAGAATTATTTAAAATAGGCCATGAGTTTTCAAACCTATGCCAATGGAGGGCAAAGTCTGGCAGGTCCTATTAATTGCAAAAGTTTACAGGATGGACTCAGTTGTAGATTTCATGTATCATCTAGTACCAGACTCTTTAAGCTTGAATAGGTGCCTTTCAGAGGATTGTCCACCAGGTAACGATTTTTAAAAAACCATAGCTACTTAATTATCTGCGAAGTCGTAGAGAAATTACAATTTGTTTTGATAGAAAGATTACTCTCACCATTGAAACCACTAAAACCTTGAAGTAGTGAAAAAAAATCTGTTCAGAGTAGAATTAGAACCAACTACCAATATTTGTAATTAATATTGTTATATATAGTATATTTTTTATCAAATTTAAGTATGCTAATTATAGTATACCCCGTGGCCAGCATTCTTAAATTCCAGGCTTATGCAGACTAGATGTAATCTTAAAGATGACAGCTAAGTGATATCTCCCTGGTTTATTTTATTCCCATTCAGACTTTATTTCCAGAATCTGAGAATATAGTTTGCGTGAAAGTCGCAGAAGTTGTGGAAGGTAAGAATGTATGTCACTGTCCTGTGCCTCTAAAAGTAGAGGATAATCTTTATTTCATTCCATAAAATAATATGAAACAACCTAAAAGATCCATATAAGGCCATAACAGTCAATGCAATTTGCTTCCTTCCTTCACTGAATCCCACTTTTCCTCCCAGGTTTCTATATAAACTTGTAGCAATACCTTTGGTTTGGATTCATCTAAGAAAGGGAATTGTTGGTTGCTACAGAAGCAATCCCATTACATTCTGGTGAATCTCTTCTTCATTTGGGGAAATCACATGGCCTCTAGCCTTATGGTACTATGCTAAGGACTACCCCAGATTTTACATATATCAAAAGAGGCTTAATGTTGGTAAGAAGAGGAGGGGGAAGGTCCTAACACCTAATGACACATCATGTGAGTACTGTCCAAATAACTTCTTATAGAAATGGCAAAGGGCAAATGCATTCTGCTTTCACTATTCCAGTTTAGTCTCTTACTACTCCTGTACCTTAAGGTGTTATGGCACGATACATGCATGATTGTCTCCCAAGAGGCAGCTTCTCTTTCTTTGTATAGAAGGTGGGTCCGTAACTCTCTAGAAACTCAAAATTGTTCCGGAAATCAGAAATTTTGACTAGATTGCTCAGTAGATAGATCTCTGGACCTGGAGTCAGAACAACCTGAGTTCAAATGTGACCTCAGACACATACTTTCTATGAGACCCTGGGCAAGATGTGAACTCTCTTTACCTCAATTTCCTCATCTATAAAATGAAAATAATAATAGCACCTACCCTCTAGGGTTGTTATGAGGATCAAATAAGACAGTATTTATAATTTGTAGTACAGCACCTGGTCCATAACAGGCACTCTCTAAATGCTTATTCCTACCCCTTGCTTTATTATCTCAGAGTATCATGGGATTGTGAAGCATTTACACTACATCTTGCTGCCATAAGTAAGTGGGAATGTAGGAGGAACTACACCAAGGGCTTGAACTCCGCTCAGAAAGAAATGAACTTGAGGTTGCTAGAGAGATAAACCCATTTCTCATCATAACTGAATCATACAAGTAATTCACAGTAACAGTGTGGGTAACAGATTTGTAGTTTGGTTTTTTTTTTGCTTTTTTTTTTTTTTGCACTTTCCTAATATAACTCATTGAGCAGGAAGGTGGCACAGTAGTTAGAAGCTAGAATTGAAGTCAGAACAACTCATCTCCTTGAGTCCAAATTCAGCCTCAAACACTTATTAGCTGTGGGACCCTGGGCAAGTCACTCAACCCTGTTTTTCTCAGTTTCTTTATCTGTAAAATGAGCTGGAGAAGGAAATAACAAACCATTCCAGGATCTTTGCCAAGGAAACCCCATATAGAGTCATGAAGAGTCAAATGTTACTGAAACAACTGAACAACAGACAGCTTGGTCCCTTTTGATTTTCTACTTCTGGGAATCCTCAGTCCAGAAGCTCTTGACTTTCCTCCAGAAGACTGGGTTATAGAAACTCTGTGTACTTCAGAAGACTGTCAAAATTCTTGCCACTTGTTCACATGACTCTCTTTTCCATGGGTTCCATCTTTTGGGTATTGAGGTCACAACGTTGCCTTCCTTGCTTGGACCAGAAATACTCCTGAAGCCATGTAGTTAAAAGACCCTCCCCAAGTATTACCTCTCAGATTTTGTAAGTCATAAATCTCAAAAATTAATTTATTACTTGAGGTAGAGATAGAAGCTTAGGACTTCCAACTCTTCATCCTTTGCTTTTTTCTCTATATGGTGATTATCTGTGTACCATGAAGTCATCATGGTCCATGGCTAAACTTGCTACTTAGACTTCTCTGGTTTGTCACTTCTCTTCTGTTCAAATTTCCTGATTCACTTCAAAAGTCAAACTAGCTATGTTTAAAAGGGAATTGTCACCACTGCTTTTCATTTCCCTTTTGCTTGCTAACTACAGCAAAATGGAACTCTTCCTTTTATAGGATACATGTTCCTCTTACCTCCTTATGTATAATTTTCATTCCTAAAGAAAAGAACCCCTAAAATAGACAGAAGGAAAAAACAGCAAGATGATGCAGTATGGGGAAAAATAACATCTCAGAAGCAAGGGACAGATTATCAAAGAAGCCATTTAATTAAGAAAATCGAAAGGAAGGCATAGTGATTGTGAATAGTGTCTATTACCTTGAAGTGGATATACTATTTCCCTTAGTTACTCAAATGGACATGGCAAGGCAGTGAAAAGGGAGGCAGATGGCACAAATGTACATTATTGTCTGTATATAGCATCATGAGATCTTGGATCAAGAATTGGAAAGAACTTCAGAGGACATGGAGACCAACTCCATCATTTTATAGATGAGAAAATTAAATCCATGGAGATTAAGTGGCTTACCTGAGGTTAAATAAAATGCTTTGTTACAGGAAAAGAACAGTCCTCCAAAGATATGGTTAGTCCTAAAAAGCAGGTCAATAGAGACAAAATAAATTAGGTTTGCAAGATCATCATCTCTCTTGGATTAAAACAGAAAAAAATGGAGTTAACCAAATTCTCAGTATTTATGTATGAATAGAGCTAGCCAAAGATACTTGATACTCCTTTAAACAAAAACCCAGATGTGTTTAAGAAAATGGCAGTCTTAGGAAAATTTTGCTGTAGTTAATACAGACTTTTCTGACCCAATAATTTGTATTTTCTAACAACAACAGGAAAATATTAAAAACAATTTTTAATGAGGGATTGCACTATGGGTTATTTTTTATTTGTTTTCTCAGATGCCTTTATTCATTTCTTCCCAAAGCAATCACCTTATTTTCTGAAGATAAAAACTATGATGATATCATTTTGTCAAACAACTAAAATGTATAAATTATTTTTATTCTCAGACACGATCTCACTTCTGGAAAAAAAAAATCACCCACAGGAAACAAGCCTGCCTCTGATAGAGTAATGGCCACACAACATATCTTGTTTCTATCAGAGAAAATCTAGGAAGACTTATGTACCTACTTTCATTAAACATCAAGTTTATCTGATTTCTTTTCAGATTCAGGGTCTGGATAGGAAGCACTTCAGGCCACAATGTCCTTTGCAATTAAGTTTATTTCCCCTCCTTCAAAATGGAAATGTTTGTGTGTATTTCTATATTAGTATGTTTTATTCAGCATTCCTGACATTCTCCCAGATGAAATGGAAAAACCAGAGCTCATCCTTTATACTGGGGGTAGTGCTAACTTTACATCTTGGTCATGCAGGCTGACACTGCCCATATATCTCAACAGCACAGAGTCACTAGTGACCTACTGTTGTTGTCCAATTATTTTCCAGGCATGTGTAGAAATCGTTATGACCCCATTTGGAGTTTTCTTGGAAAAGATACTGGAGTGGTTTGCTATTTCCTTTACCAGTTCATTTTACAGATGAGGAAACTAAGGCAAATGGGGTTAAGTGACCTTTCCAGGGTCACAGAGTTGGTAAGCATTTGAGGTCAGATTTTAATTCAGGGAGTAAGTGTTCCTGAATCCAAGCCTGGCACTGTATTCGCTGCACTCTCTAGCTGCCACTGTGGTTGGTGGTCAATTTCATTCTGTTTAATGAGAAGTGATTATAGACTTCTAACAAAGATGATTTCATTACCAATTGTAAGGCAAGGGGAGAATCTTGCACAAATGGCATACTTTCCTAAATGGAAAATAAATATATGTTTTATTGTTTTGGATTTTTTTACTGATGTTTGGTAAAGGGCTGATTGATGATGTCTCGTGGATCAGTCAGGCTTACCTAGGTCCCCTGCTCAGAGGAAGCACCAGGGAATATGGAGACATGAATACCTAGGATGACTTCTTCTATTCAGTCTGCTAAAATAGAACTATAGGAGCATAGTTAGATCTGAAAGGAATCATAGATGTCACTTAATCCAATTGTATCCCTTTATTGAGAGGTAAATGATAAGCCTATAATGAAGTTTCTGATAACCAAAGTACTTCTGCCAACCTCTGTATGCATCCTTAATTAATGTATTCTTAACAGTTTATTCAAAAGGTACCTTGTGTATACTTATCTTAACGCATTTGAAAAAGATTCCAACTCCCCACATCTCCTTCAGTTGGAAACAGCTCTGGCCCCAGTTAGGGATGTGCAGATCCAATCTCTCTTTCTGAGAAGATCTAGAGTTGCATTTCTGTTTTTGAAGATCTCATATAGAATGAATTCTTTTAGGCAATTTCAGTAATATATCTCTAAAATGAAGGGAATATCCCGGAAGATGCAGTGGAAAGAGCAATGGATTAGTAGTCAGATTACTTGGGTTCTAGTCTCACTTCTGCTACATGCTATTTATGTGACCTTGGACAGACCTCTTCAGCTTTATGAGTCTCTCTCTGTGCCCTTATCTGTAAAATTAGGGAGTTGAACTAGAGCATTGTGTTTGTCACAGGCTTTCACAGTCTTATGAAGTCGATGACGTTCTCAGTATAAAATAAAATCCATCGATTTATAAAGAAAACCAATTATACTGACATGCAGTTATCAAAATATTTTAAAAAATCACAAGTTCACTTCAGGTGAAGAAGCCCTGGATCAGAAGATCTCTGAGACTGACTCTATTATTGTGTCCTTTGATTGTGTTCTGGCTTACAATAGAACTCTCATTGTGCATTGAATGTTACCACAATCCTCCAAGCTACTGTGAAAGCAGGACCACAGACCAATCCTGAGCTTGACAAATACTTTTGAATTGTTACATTCCACTTTCACAGTGTTTTTTGCTCCCTTAGGCCCTCTCGTAGCTATCTTATTTTTTCCACAACTGATTTTAAGATTAGCAAAGGCATATGCTATTCGAATTTTACTGGAGGGGAAATTATATTTTGACTCAAAGTAGTTCTTCCAAGGCCACATGGCATCTAAATCTTATGGTTTCTATCCTAAAAATTTTTATCATTCCCAAAGAAAAGAAACTGATGCTTTGAACTTTTGCTCTTGTTTATTCAAATTAAAATGAAGCGATCTTAGATGTTGTGCAGTGTTTTTAAAGGAGCCTTAGAAAATTGGGAAAAGCCCACAAAAAACTGGTGACTGATAGTTCCATAGATCAGATAAATAAAATGATGATGGGGAAGACTTGGAACCATTATCATCCTATGGCATGAATATTAGTTTTGGAATAGTGTGCTCACTGACCTAAAGGACCATCCAGGATTCAAAAGAAGAAAAAAAATCTTAATTTCAAAGAAAAAGAGAAATCTCTTATGTTGTGATTTTATGGCATTAGTGCTCTTTATAAATCAAGCATCATTATCAAATGCACAAGAACTTTAATCATTAATTTCACTGACTTTAAAAGTTAGAGCTTAGCAAATTTTGTTGAGCTAACCAACCCTAAATGAAGCTGTCCTCACTAGTATGTACTCATTATTTCCTCCACTGTGCCACAGAAATGTCTTCAGCCTAGAAGCTCACAGCAGTTGCAGAATTCTCACATTAGAGGAACTATTTTTCCCTACATCCTCCCTGTCCTTCTATTTGGATAGCTCCTTTAAGAAGCTCTATTTAAGGAGAATGCTTAAGCCATCCATGTCTAATTCCTCTCTAAACTTCAGTCCAAATTCTCCCTACCACCTTTGTCCCCCTTTTAGCTTCCTTTTGAGTGTTTATCTTCCTCCATAGAACTTAGGATCTGAATGTAAGTTCCTTGAAGGTAAATAATGCATGTTTGGTTTTTTTGTTTTATATTTGTATTTGCAGAATTCAGCATGCTGTCTGGCACAGAGTACATACTTAATAAACACTTATTGGCAGATTAACTGGAGTAATGCCATCTGGGTTGTTCAAGATTAATCTGGCAATTATAATTTAGTAGTCTTAGTCTAGGTGAAATATTACAAGAGCCTGAGAAAGAGATTTTGGGGAGGAAGACTCAAAAGGACTTTCTGAATATTTGAAGTGAGAGAAGAGAGAAAATAGTAGGCGTCAAATACAATTGTGAGTTTTAAGGCATGGATGACTAGGACACTGCCCCCCACTAGATCATTGCCATTTTATGGCAAAAGTGCTTGTGTATCTCAATGAAATCATGCACTATGCCTTGCAAAATTACCTAAGACAGATAGGTCATACTGAAGAGCTCTGACAAAAGGTGATGTACTGGAGAAAGAAATCACAAATCACTACAGTATCTTTACCAAGAAAACCACATGGATAATACTGAAATATTTTTTTGAAAGATGACATTGGAAGATGAGTCCCTTACATTGGATGGTGTCCAGTACCCAACTAGGGAAGAGTGGAAACAACCAAAAATTGCTCCAGTACTAATGAAATGGGTGGGCTAATGGTGAAAGCAAGCTCACCTGTGGATGTGTCTGGTGAAAAGAAATTCTGATGCTGTAAAGATCAATAGTGTATAGGAATCAGAATTCAAAGATCTATGAGCTAAGGTAAACTGAATGTGATCAAACAGGAGATAGAGAGATTAAAAAATGACACTTTGGGTGGTGGTGAACTTAAATGGATAGGGATGGATGAATTTAATTCGGATAATCACTACATGTCCTACTGTGGGCAAGAATCCCTCAGAAAAAATGGAATAGCCCTCATAGTCAATAAAAGGATGAGAAAAGGAGTATTGAGGTATAATAAGTGAATGCTATCTATTCAAGTCCAAAGAAAATCTTTCAGTATAACAGTAATACAAGTCTATGCTCCAAACCACTGATATCAAAGGGGTCAAAATTGATCAGTTCTATGAAGAACTACAGCATCTTCTAGAAATAATACCCCCTTCCAAAAAAAAATGAAGATATTGCATTCATCATAGAGGATTGCAATACTAAAGTAGGAAATCAAAAGATAATTGAAATCACAGATGAAAGTACAAGGCAGAGATTAATAGAGTTTTGTCAAGATAACTCAATGGTCATAGCAAGCACTCTTTTTTTAAAAAACCCAAAAGGTAATGCTACACATGGATATCACCAGATAATCAATATAGAAATCAGACTGATTATATGCTTTGCAACCAAAGATGGAGAAGTTCTATTCAGTAAGTTAAAACAAGACTTGAAGCTGACTATGGATCAGATCATGAGTTTGTTATTGCAAAATTCAGATGCGAATTAAAAAAAAACATAGAGAAAACCATCAAACCACATAGGTATGACCTAAGTAATATCACTTGTGAATATGAAGTGAAAGTGATGAACAGATTTAAGGGAGTAGATCTGGTAGGAGACTGCCTGAAGAATTATGGACAGAGGTTCATAATATTATACAGGAGGCAGCAATAACAAAATAATTCAAAGGAAAAAAAGAACAAGTAAACAAAAATGGATATCTGATGAGGCTTAACAAATAGTTGAGGAAAGAAGGAAAATGAAAAGTAAAGGAGAATGGGAAAGATATACCAAATTGAATGCAGAATTTCAGAGGAGAGCAGGAAAGATAAGAAGGTTTTCTTAAATGAGCACTGCAAGGAAATAGAAGAAAATAATATAATGGGAAAGATGAGATCTCTTTAAGAAAATTAGAGACATCAAGGGAAAATTTCCTGCAAAAATGGACATAATGGAAGACAAAAATGGTAGGGATTTAATAGAAGTAGAAGATGTTAAGGAGAGATGGCAAGAATATACAAAAGAACTATACAAGAAAGAGTTTAACATCACCAATAACCTAAATGGTGTGGTTACAGATACAGAGCCAGAGATACTGGAGAATTAGTCAAATGGGCCTTAGGAAGCATTACTCACAATAAGACTAGTGGAGGTAAGGGAATTCCAGCTGAGCTATTTAAAACCTTAAAAGATAATTCTGTTAAAGTGCTTCATTCAATATGCCAGCAAATTTCAAAAACTCAACAGTGACCACTGGATTGGAAACAGTTTACTTTCCAGTCCTAAAGAAGGGCAATGCCAAGGAATGTTCAAATTAGTCAAAAATTATACTCATTTCACATGCCAGCAAGGTTATGCTTAAGATTTTTCAAGCTAAATTTTAGCAATATGTGAACTGAGAATGAACAGAAGAGTAGGCTTGTTTTCAAAGAGACTGAGGAACTAACGACCAAATTGCCCATATTTGATAGATTTTGGAGAAAACAAAGGAGTTCTAGATAAACATCTATTTGTTTCCTTGACTATACTAAAAGCTTTGATTGTGCAGATCATAACAAGTTACGTCCTCAAAGAAATGGGAATACCAGATCATCTTAATTATCTCCTGAGGAAACTCCAGGTGGACCAAGAAGCAACAGTTATTACCAAACATGGAGCAACTGATTAGGTTAAGATTGGAAAAGGAATACAAGGCTGTATATTGTCACTTTATTTAACTTATGTGCAGAGAACATCATATGAAATGTCAGGATAGATGAATTAAAAGCCAAAATTAAGGTTGCTAGGAGAAATATCAACAATCGCAGATATGCAGACAATGCTACTCTGATGGGAAAGTGAAGAGGAATTAAGAACCCTTTTGATGAGGGTGAAAGAAGAGAGTGTAGAAAATACTTGAAGCTTAACCTCTCAAAACCCCTAACATTCTGGCAAGTGGTCTTACACTTTGTAGAAAACAGAGGAGAAGAAATGAAAGCAGTGTAAGATTTTGTATTCTTGGACTCAGAGATCACTGTTGATAATGACTGCAGCCATGAATTTGAATACACTTGTTCCTAGGAAGGAAAGCTTTGGTAAATCTGGACAGCATACTATAAAGCAGAGCTATCACCCTAAACATAAAGGTCCACATAGTCAAAGCTATGTTTTCGTTTTTTGTTTTTTTCTGGTAGCAATATATAGCTGTGGGAGTTGGACTATAAAGGAAATTGAGCACCACACAATCATCACTTTCTAATACTGATGCTGGAGGAGATTTCTAAGAGTCTCTTGGACAGCAAAGTGATCAATTTACTCAATATTTAAAGAAATTAATTCAAGCTATTCACTAGAAAGTTAAACACTTAAGTTGAGGCTTAAATAGTTTAGTCATGTAATGAGATGATGGGATTCATTGAAAAAGACTGATGTCTGGAAAGATGGAGGGCAAAAGGAAAAGGGGGAGAAAATGAGATGGAAACGACAGGAACATAGACTTCAAGAGACAGTGGGGGATAGAATGACCTGGTGTCCTATGGTCTATGGAGTAATGAAGAAACACAAATCACTTAACATCAACAATAAATTGGAACCCATTTCAGTCATTTTGAATACCTTTGCTTGAAGAAGGCCCCATCCCTCAAAGTGACTTTTTGGTTTTGTCCTGGGCCAAGTCTTAGAGTTAATTCTGACTACATAATAGCACACCTGTGCAATTCCCACAAACTTGATTATAAGTTCTATGAGGGCAGAAGCAATGTTCTATATTTCTGTATCCCATATAATTTCTTGCATAATGCTGGGCGTGCAGCAGATAGTCAATTAATATTTTGTGATTGGTTCATTGGTGACAGTTAAGGAAATCTCACTAATTAAAACTAATTATAGAATGACAGTCAAAATTAGTGAAATATAGACTATATCTCAGACAACTCTATTGCTGTCACATATCTTGACCTAAGCAATTAATGATGTTTTCAAAGAGAAAGCCTTCTGGCTATGATTTATTGAACAGATAACTCATTTTTAATCAGTACCATTTTTATAGAAACAATGAGTATGCTAAGTTCTTTTAAAAGAGTTTGTTTTCTTGAGTACGCTAAAGATACTCCATTTAATCTTATTTACCTATATAATTTCATTAGCTAATCTTTTTCATTTGTTTATAGATACTAAAGCATCCCATCAAAAATAATTCAATTAATGAAGTTGAAATTCATGAGATCTTAGTGTTTTTCACTGGATTTTAATTAAGCACATCTTGAAATATACAACCTAAATTTTATTTTTCTTTTGTAAAAATCTTCTGTATGATGACCTAATCTAACTAGAACATAGTTAAGAAACAGAAAGTAATAATGGAAAGCTTCTGAGAAGATAAATACTATGCTATAACATCTATACTCTATAGCTCAATTAAACTCACAAAATTGTCCCCAGGCTGTAATTCACTGCCTATTCACATTTACTGTACATGGAGTTTCAGAAGTACTAGCACCTCTAGAGTGAGGCTCCTCATCCACCTTTGGTGTCTACCTTCACTCACCTCTCACCTGTAGCTCCAAGGATCTGTAGCATGCACAGTGATCATACCTCATTTAAAAGTGTCTCAGCAAATAGGCTAAATCAGGTTGAGGGTAACCAACAGGCCTCAAATCTCATGAGTAATAGGGATGTCTACCCTAAGCTTGTGAAGACTTCCCCCTTAGGATTGGTAGATAAAAACAGTTTGTTTCAATGGCCATGAAGTTGGCTGAAACAGGTGCTGTAGAGTGCTTAGAGTATGGTTAGACATCAAAGATATCAAGGTCGTCCACTGCATCCCAGGCCATCATAGTTATCTTGATTTTTGTCTTGCCAATAGACTTTGATGATTCTGGAAGAAAGATTGAGGCTGATGACTTTGTGTAACTCTGCCTCGTGTTCAAGACATCACCTCATGATGTCCTCTTCAAAAACAAAGGACAAAATAGCAACATGAAGTTTCAACTATTTTGGTGATAGGTTCATGGGATCATTGATTTAAAAAATGAAAGTCTTCATAGAAGGCTTTCAACTCATTTTCCTCATTTTATAAATTAGAAAACTGAGTCCCAAAGACATCACATTATTTCTGCAAGGTTTAGTAGGAAATAGTATTTGAACCCAGGTACTCTCAGCACAAACCCAGTATGCTTCTAAGTGCACCCTGATGCCTTACCTTGTTTTTTAACCTACCACAGATAAGAAGCAGCAAAGTAAATAGAAAGTGAGAGGGCCTAAAAGAGACTGATATAACAATCATATTGGAAATGCATATGGCAGCTTAATGGTGAAGAGACTGAAAAAGAAATAAACTGTACAGCACTGAGGAAAAACGATTAAATAACATAGAGGCAAACTGCCCCATAGACATCCCATTAACATAACTGTATTATAGTACAGAACAATAATTGATGTTTATAATATTGAACTTGAGTCATATATAAAAGGTTCCATTATATATGGCGTCTTCTTTTTAATAAGATAAGAGTGTAATGCACATTAGAAAGATCCTTTTTCCTAGCTAGTGAGATTTTGACAGAGAATTTGATGTTCTAAAAATAAACCGTCAGTTAAATGGTAAAATCATTTATTTAGGTAGATTACTCGGTTACTATTCCAGATAGTTGGAAGTTTGATTGTACAAAGCAATCTTAGAATCACAGACTCTTAGAGTTGGAAGGAGGCTTAAAAATGATCTAATGCTATAACCTTTCTGATGCAGAAAAGGTGCTATGTTTCTACATTACAACTGATATAATGTCTCTACATTACACCTGGCAAGTAATGTAGTACATCTTCTTAATAAAATGCATCCAGGGGACAGAAATTCTTTAACTCATGAAGCAGCATATGCTGTTTGGATGGAGCTCTAAAACTTAAAATAATTTCCTGTGTTAGACCACTGTTTTTCTTTCCAACATTCATTCTAGTTCTGCTCCCAAGTCTCATTTCTAGATGACAACCCTTTAAATATTTAAAGCAAGGGATCATGTTCCCTAACCCCAAAGTCTTGCTTCACTTTTTCAACCTATTCCCAGTTCCTTCACTACTTCCTCATTTGGAATGGTTTTAAGATTACCTCAAGCATTCTAGGCTCTTTTGAAGATTTTTTTTTTATACTTAAAATATGGCTTCATTAACTAAACATGATATTCTGTGAGCTGTCTAGTATTGAGAAGTAACCTTACCTTTCTTAAAGGTATTTGTTAATTCAACTAAATATTGCACTAATGTAAGTATCACATTGTTGGCATATTTAACTTCAAACAAAGAGATTTGGAAGGGATGTCAAGGGTTATTTTGTTCAGCCCATATATGAATAGGAAAACCCCTTTCCCTGTGCTATAACTTTAGTGATAAATTATAATTCAGACTCTTCTTGAAAACCTTCACTAAGAGAAAATGATTACATTTTAAGGAATTTTGAGGAGTGGAGGTAGAGAATGGCAATATAAATAGGGTTGTGAGAATTGTGCAACAAAAATACAAATCAATACAAGAGAAAATAGAATATGATGATTCCATAAGAGGCATTGATCAAACTTGATAGATAGATAGATAGGTAGACAGACAGACAGACAGATAGACAGACAGACAGACAGATAGATAGATAGATAGATAGATAGATAGATAGATAGATAGATAGATAGATAGATAGATAGATAGATATGGATGGATGCTAGCCTTTTGAATACAGAGGTGACATTGCAAATCCTCCTTTAGCAAATCATGGTTGTTGACTTGGGAATTGGGTGTAAAATCCGGTTGCTATGCTTTCGTAAGTGAATTTGATTTAAAATTAGGAAAACACAGTTTGAACACCCTTTTCTGCAAAAGATGAATCCTTTTGTTAAATATGACATATTCTTCAAAATATAGATCTTACATATGTTTTCTAAAAAGGAAACAAATATTTGGAGTTATAATTTTAGTTTTTTTTTTTTTACTTAAATTTTCAGGTACATCAAGGAACTAAGTACTGATACTGGCAAAGCTAATTGGTCTAGATGCTTGGGGAATTCTTAGATCAATTATTTCAACTAACAGATTAATTCTACATATTTGGTGTATATTCTGCTGCGCTTCTCAAGAAGATAGCAGCTTTCACTTAGACTGATATTTACATTTCTTCATTCACAGAAAAAAAAGAACCATTATTCCTTCTAAATATTGTTCTTGCCTCCCAGCTAACACCCATATGTATATCTGAATATGTATTTTATTCACACATCTAAAATTGTTTTTTTAAACAAAATAACAACAGAAACAAACAAAAAACCCTATTTTTTTTGCCAGGTAAATAGGACAAACTAAAAAGATACCTAAAATGTAGTTAACTCAGTCCTCATCTTTCTATTCCTATTTAGTCATAGTCTGGTGATGGGGGGAGTGGGGTGGTAAGATAGAACTTTCCAGCCTGTTTATATTCCAAAGTATTTTTTTATTTTAGAATGAATTCATCCAAAGAAAGAAAACATTTATACTTCCTAAACAAAGTTAGTTCTATTAAAAGACCTAAAGGTTTTTCTTTTCTTTTTACTACATTCAGAGCTTCATATGATTTCAATAATTGGATTAGTTAATATGTATATAATAATTTAGATTTGCAAATTATTTTACATTCATATCTATCCTTCAAAATGGGTACTAGAGATATTGAAACAAATTGAAATGAATTGAAAACATAAAGGAAACAACAGTTAAGTGGCTTGCCTATGGTCACACAGTTATTGTATTGGAAGTGAAATTCAAACTCAGGTCTCTCGTAAACTTCAAGTTCAGGATCTTTCTCATCATATTATGTTGCCTTCATTAAACCTTAATTCTCACTGATACAGTTCTTGCATACCTAAGTCTTTATCCTGAAATATACTCTTGTTGGCGTAATTTGGTGATAAATGTCACAGTTTCTGTTTCACAGCCAACATTTTTTTCATATTTTAAAGAAAGACCCTATTACCTAGCATCAGAAATATTAAAAAGTGATATGCAGATAGATGTGAACTTTTATTATCTACCCATGCTTTTTATTAAAATGGCATTCCAGAATTGATACATTTGCAAATTGAAGTTAACTAAAATCTTAGGTACCTCCTATGTGCAAGGCACTGAGATTATACAGAAAGGGGAGATAGTAACTGTTTTCAAGGAATTCACAGTTTAATTGGGGAAGCAACATGCAAATAACTAAGTACAAACAAGATACACACACACACACACACAATAAATTGAGGGTAACTTCAAAAGGAAGGCATTGATAGTAAGAACTGGGAAAGTCATCTTGCAGAAAATGAGACTTTAGCTGAGGCTTGAAGGAAGCCAATGGAAGAAGAAATCATAGATAAGGAAATAGAATTTCCCAAGTATGGCAGACCGCCAATTAAAATGTCTAGAGTCAAAGGATACAATGCTTTGTAGGAAGAGCAAGCAAGGGGGCCAATATTACTGATGGAGGTGTATGTGGAGAGGGGAATAAGAAGAGAAAGGACTAGAAAGGTAGGAAGAGGACAGGGTATAAAGAGTTTTAAAATCAAACAGAGGATTTTATGTTTGATCCTGGAAATGACAAGGAGCTACTGAAATTTATTTTATGGAATTCAAAGTGATACAGTTGTACCTGTGTTTTAGTAAGTTTAGTTTGGTGGTTCAGTGAAGGATGGATTGGGGTGCTGAGAGAGTTGAAAAAGGGATATCAATCACAAGTCTTTTGCAATAGTCAAGTTGTGAGGTGATAAGCACCTGCAATGTGATGTTTTCAAAGTATGAGAAGAGAAAGGAGCATGTGCTAGAGATGTTAAAAAGAAATGACCGGACTTGACATTTGGTTGAGTATGAGAGGGTGACAGAGTAAAGAGAAGAGGGTGATAGCTACATTGTGAGCTTTGGTGACTAGGATTGTGCTACACTCAACAGTAGTAGGAAAATTGGGTAGAAGGGAGTGTTTGAGAAGAATGGTAATCAGTTCTGTTTTGGGTATATCTACATGGCTTCCAGTTTGAGATATACAAAAGAAATTTGGAGATATGAGACTCAGGATCAGGAGACAAATTAGGGCTTGATAAGTAGATCTGAGATGAACAAGAAATAATTCACAGAAGGAAAACATGAGAATTAAAAGAAGTATGGTAGAACTTTTATTAAGAGATAGGATTTTAGTTGGGACTTAAAGGAAGTCTTATGGGCCAGTAGTCAGAGTGCAGGAGAGAGAGAGAGGAGTGCAAACAGAGAAAATGCTCCAAGTTAAGAGATAGAGTGCCTTGATAGAACAGCCAAGAAGCCAGTGTTACTCAATCAAAGATTATGTGGCATGAGATAAGTTGTAAGAAGATTGAACATGTAGGAGAGGGGCTAGGTTATGAAGAATTTTTAATGCAAATGTGGCATTATTGGTACTGAGGGCAATAGGGAGTCACTGAGTAGGGAGTGGTATAACAAGACCTGTGCTTTGGGAAAATCACTTTCTCTGCCAGACAAATTGAATATCATTGGACTAAAGAGTGGAGTGATCTGGGAAATTACAAGAATGATGAATGGAGCCAGAAAGCAAATGACTGAATGATCCTTTCCAGGAATGGTCTAGAATTCAGTCTTTCTTTGTAATACTCCCTTCCAAAGCTAGGATTTTGTTAGCTTTACCTTTAAGAAAACAAGACCTCCTCCATGTCATACTAAGTCAATGAATATATTTCTATCTTGCTGTATTAAATCAAAACTATCATTTTAAGTATTTTTTGAAATTATAATTTTTAAATTGCCAATTAAAATTGATTTTCAACTTATCAAATAACTTCTTGTTGTTCAGTCACTTCATTTATGTCTAACTTTTCGTGATATCATTTGGGGTTTTCTTGGCAAAGATACTGGAGTGGTTTGCCTTTCCTTCTACAGTACATTTTACAGGAACTAAGGCAAATAGAGTTGAATTACTTGCCCAGGGTCATACAGCTAATAAGTATTAAAAGCCAAATTTTAACTGAGAAAGATGTCTTCCTGACTTTAGGCCTGGTAATCAATGCAGCCCCCTAGCTGCCCTTATCTCATAGTACCTAACTTTTATACAGTGTTTTAAGATTTGCAGAGCACTTTAGAAATGTCATCTAATTTGATTCTCACAAGACCTCTGTGTTGAAGATGTTATTATAATCTCTACCATACCAGAAAGGAAATTGAGACATATAGTGACCCCATGACTGGCCCAGGGTCACAAAGCTAATACATTTATGAAGTGGGATTCAAACTCAAGGTTTCCAGATTGAAAATACAATTTTCTGCACTTTGCATCATCTATCAGCTTATGTAGTACTAGCTCCATTTTCTTGCTACATTCCATTCCCAAGCCACCACCAAGAGCTCTGTGGGTGGAATTTGGTGTTGACTCAGTTACACTCATTAATCTTTCTGTGCTGGGCAAGGGGGATATAAAGACGAGAATCAAACAGTCCCTCCTGATCTCAAGGAGCTTACATTTGAGATGAGGGGAATGACCTGTCTGTAGATAAATTAGTCAAGCAATAAGCTTTTATTAAATACCTACTATGTGCCAGCCACTGTGAGAAGCATTAGGGATGACACGACAGCAGGGGAATAGTCCCTGCTATAAAGGAACTTAATGTACTAACACTGGCTTTCTTGGAAAGAATGAATCAGTTGCTTGTTTTATGGCTCCAACCACCTTCCTATGATTTCCCAGGCCAAAACACCCCTCCATGGAGACCATTTCCTTTGTATGTGTTTTCTTCTATTATAAATAATTTTAACTGGTATTTATATGACACTTTAAGGTTTATATTGTGTTTTATATATTGTAGCTTATTTCATCCTCCAAACCTTGTAGGGTAGAAACTTTATTTTCCTCATTTTACAGAGGAAGAAACTTAGGAATAGAATGGTTAAAAGATTATGCAACATTATACAGCTAAGAAGTGGCAAAGGTAGGATTTGAACTCTGGTCTTGACTTCAAGTCCTCCACTCTCTCTATAATTACACGTAGTTTCTTGAAGGCAAGAACTCTTTTGCTTTGTGTATTTGTATTGTCTGTGCCTTACACAATGCCTGGCACATGAGAAGAATTGATAAATACTATTTGTGTATTCATGCAGTGAGCAAACAAGTCTAGAATAGAAACACAATTCATATAGTTCTGGAAATGAGGGTCCTAGCATTTGAGGGAATCCACTCAAGCTTATGAAGACTGTAGTGCCTAAGCTGAGTTCTGAAAAGAACCAAGTATTTAAAAAGATGGAAATAAAGAGGAAGAGAGCCTTTTAGACGAGGGGTATCAGCTAGCTCAAAATCAGACATAGGAAATAGAATGTCATGTGTGAGGAGCAGCCTGTAAGCCATTATGATTGCATAATAGAGTGCATTGAGGGCAATGACATGTGGAAAGGGAAGAAAGGGCCAAGTTATTAGTTTTAAATGGGAGATAGTGGATTTGAATTCAATCCTAGAAGTAACAGATACTGGTCAAGTGCTGGAATTTATTGAGTGGAGGGGTGACATGGTGAAACCTGCACTTTAGGAAAATAATTTCGAAAACTGAGTGGACTGAAGTGAGCAGAACCAGGAGAACACTGTACACAGGAAAACACGGTACACAGTAACAGCAACATTATGCAATGGGCAACTCTGAAGGACTTAGCTCTTCTCAGCAATGCAACAATCCAAGACAATTCCAAAAGACTCACAATGGAAAATGCTTTCCACCTTCAGAGACAGAATTAATGGAGTGTGAATGCAGAATGAAGCATAATATTTTCATTTTTTTCTTGTTTTTCTTTCCCTTTCGTTCTGTTTCTTCTTTCACAACATGACTAATATATTAGTTTCACATGATTGCACACTCATACATACGTATGTACATATATACATGTATATATACGTGTGTGTGTATAGAAAACATATTGCCATCTCAGGGAGGAGAAAAGGGAGGGAGGAAAAAAAATGGAACTCGTTTTTTTTAACTTTTCCTTTCTTTCTTTTGTTGTTGTTTTTTGTATTTTTCCAAAACACGACTAACTTGGAAATGTTTTTGCATGACTACAAATGTATTACCTATATAAATTGCTTGCCTTCTGAATGAGGGGAAGAAGGAAGAGTGAGGAAGGATTTTTTTTTTAATTTATGTTAAACATTGAGGTTTTTTTCCATGCAATTGAGGAAAACATTAAATAAAACAACAACCACCAAAAAGAAAAATAGGAGAAATGCATGCGGAAACAGCTCTCACAGGAATCACAGAGAAGGCAATGGGACCTGGTCAGCAGAGACCAATGGAGGAAATGTGGCCTGCAGTCAAGGGACAAGGTGGATATCCTGGCTCTAGCACTTCAATGAGATAGAAGACTTCAGACAAGTCACTTTGCCTCTTGGGAATTCAGTCGTCTTCCTTATAAAAAAAGAAGGGATATAACTGATCACTCCTAAGGTCTCTTTCTAGATTTAAATCTGTAATCCTGGGATCTTCGGATCAGTGATAAAGAGTCAAGTTGAACACAAGCAGACATGCAACCTATATTGAAAGATTTATATTGGAGGAATGGAAAGGAGGCAAGGAGTGTTGGCAAGTCCTAAAGCAGGAGATCTTAATACTTTTTTGTGTCCTGGAACTGTTGAATATTTTGGAAAAGTTGTAGTGTTAATGTAATGTTAATGGGAGTTAAAAGATCTTTCCTACCCATTAATAGGCCTCTGATGGAGCCTGTTAAGGGAAGCTTGATTAGGGAAAACTTATTTTGTAGGAAGGCCTACACCTTTTGTTAATTGTTAATGAAGCACTGGGTCCCAAAGGTTGTGAGGCCCTCCAGATCTGAAAAGTGTATATATACTCTGAGGTGAGGTTTTCCTTTGGGGCTTACTTCTCCTCCGAAGAAGGTTCATGTGACAGATGAAACTCTGACGAGCTGCTAAGAAGCGCCCCAGGTTTGAAAACCCAGATGTTGGTGGTTTCTCTGGTAACAATGTATCTATGTAATGGTCCCACAATTGGATCTGTCTGTGGATCTGTGATGTATGTATTGCTTATGGTCAGACAGGTAGAAGTCCTGACTTTTGGTTTTTATTTCTCTGCTTGTGTTTTTCCTGTGGTATATGAGATTAAAGAAGATTGTTAACCCCTCAAAAGTTGCTTTCCTTTTAGAAAAGCAGATCTAGGAGCCTGGGTTAGCAGGCCATCCTGGATGTGTTGGGGTACTTACTGCTACAGAAACCTTTGGGCCCCTTCTCAGAATAATAATTTTAAATGCACAAAATAAAATACATAGGAATACAAAGGAAATTTTCATTATGTTAGATAATCAAGTGTTAAAACAAGTTCATGTACTATAGCTAAGAATTCCTTTTCTAGAGTATTCAGGGAATACATTTTTTTTAAATGGAATTTTAAATTATCTTCACATGTAATTGGGAAAAATACTATTTAAAAAGGTATTAAACTCTAGATTCCATGATCTAAAGATTCCATAGTTATTTCCCTAAATGTAAAATAAAAAAAAATGACATGGAGTATATCGAAAACACATGTGCACAGTAGCAATACCCTATACTGTGTGTAATACTTTTTTTTTGATGAAGAAAATAGAAAATACAATTTATTGTCAAAAAAAGTGAATGGAAAATGGATTGTATGGCCAAAATACTTTACTTTGAGAGACCTATTAGAAGGGTATTACAATATTCTGGTGAAAGGAAAGGAGTAATTGAACTTAAATCATGGGGTAGAGAAAAGAGTAGATGAGGAAATGTTGTAGAGGTAGAAATGACAAAATTTGACAACTGGTTGTGATTTGTGGGTTGAGGGAAAGTGAGTAATCCAATACAAAAGATATACAAAATTAATTCAAGGTCATTTCATGGAAGAAATCATATCATGTACTAACATTTTTTTTTCGGATGAATTGCTACATCTTCTTTTACATTTCACATTAAATTAGGTTTTTTCGACTTCATTGCCAACCGAAATCAAGAGAAATAAATCCAGCATCACATAGAAAGAGTTAAGGATGATGTGCTTATGGCCTCTCTAGGTCATTAGAGGCTAATGGCATCACTATACATAGATTATATCTCTGTCTTGTCCTATCTGGGTAAGCATTTCATATCTGGAGTTCCCTTTAGTTCCCACATCCTTATCAACACTTTCACTATTATAAAGTTTGTTCTCAAAACACAATTTACTTTGTACAATTTTTCCCCCTTATGTTCTGTGTGTTGGTGAACTTTTTAGATTTTAAGTGTCCTTGACTGCATAGAAGCCTTTTTTCTAGGGCGTGACTCCTCAGTTTTGATGGCTCCTTTCACTTACAGTTGAGGGGGAGTTGTTAAGTGCAGTGAATCTTTATTTCTCATTGACATCATAATGCATACAGTACCACATGCCCTCATTAATGTGTCTGAATGTGTAATAAGCTCTTCATGCTTTCTGCAACATAAAGCTGGCAGAATTTTTGTTCCTTTTTTGAAATACAGAAGTTTGAAACTATATTTATTGAATTCCTTTTGCTTTTTAAAAATTCTATTATGTGCGAAGGTACTTTGTAAGATACTAGAGAGAAGATGATGATGATGATGATGATGATGATGATGATGATGATGATAAATGGGGAACCGCAAGGTTGTGCAGTAAAATGTTCACTGACTGTGGAGTCTGAGGATCTGGGTTCAAACCCTTATTATGCTTCCTGCTCAGGTGATCTTAGACAAGTAATTTCACTTCTCCGGTCCCTCCTCATCAGTAAAATGAGGAGTGTGGACAGGATGGCTTCTGCAGTCCTTTCCAACTCTAGATATGTGATTCTGATTTTTTACAAAATACCTTAAAGTGGGCAATATAAATGCCATATGTTATCTTATTTGAGCCTCACATACATCTTTGAATGTGTAGTCTATCAAAAGACATAGAAATCCCAGACAGTGGGACTGACATAAATAGATGCATAGGATCAAAAGAAAAGGGAATGTTTGAATGACAGCAAAAGTCCAGTTTTTCCTAAGCAAAGCATGAGTAGAGGAATTATTCTCATATGAACTCACCGTGGTAGAATAGAGCCACTTACGGCTATGTTGAGGAGGACCTAAACGCCAGTTTTGTTTCATACACAAAGATTTTAAAAATCCATCCTTAACAGTTGCCACATGACTCTATGTACTCTGCTGTCTCTTTCTAATATTAGTGCTACTTCATTGTAGGGGCTGAAAAAAATCACCTTTTTTTTTTCTTTAGGTCCTCATAGTTCAATATAATACTTACCGATCATTGGAAAAAAGAGCAAGACCAGAGATAACACATAACTATTTTTAAATTTAATTCATTTTTAACTCTATTTTTAAAAATTAAACTACCATTCTTTCAAAGTAACATTTGTTTTGCTTTAGAAAAAGATAGTCTCAGTTTATCTAAATTTATAATTACTCAAACATCTCCCAATATTTATGCACAAGTTGTGCTGCTTTTGAAGTGGCAAAGCTACCTGAAATGAAATTGACTTGTGGGCATATTATTAAAGAAGTTAGAAGCCATAGTTAATTAACCAAGTATCTTTTGTTACACCATGACTTAGCTTATGAAGAGTTTTTTAATTTAGGTAATGACTTGAATTATTTTGTCAGAAAATTTGAAGGTATGGAATTTGAAATTCTGTAAAAACTGATGAGAAAAATCACCTTTATTAAAGTAAGTTAAGGGAGTTGGCAAGTTGTTTTGAAGCTTTAGACTATAGTAAAACTTATATTTGTTGTGAGAATTAAATAATATATATAACCTATTTTTCAAACCTTTAAGTATTGTATAACAGAACTACCATTTCTATTATTATTCTTATTTGGAGTAATTGTTTCACTGGTCCTTTTTCTTCTCTGTATACCCACCATAAAAAAAGAAGAAAATCTTTCAGCTGTATTGCTCTTGTATGCTCCTCCCTACTCCAGGGAAAAGATTTATTATTTTTGTCTATGTGTGGGTCCTTTCCTTTTTTTTTTGCCTCCTTTTTCTAATCAGGAAGTCTTAATACCGAGTATAGAGAACCAGATGGTAACTTATATTGTTCCATAACTTTAGGGAATTATAGCTGTGTCTCACTTCACAGTCTGTTCCAGGTATACATTTCTGATGCATGTCAAGGATGAGTGCTAATACCTCAAAGACATTATTCAGTTTTCTCAACCGTATTAAATATACTCAGGATGTTAAGAGAAGAGAGAGACTCCGGAACATGTTTTTAAAAATTAGAATTTTTTTCCCTGAAAGACAGAGGATATTAGGAATTTTCTTTCCAGAAAGTATCTTTTTTAAATGTTACCTCATGCAGGGATTCTTAACTTGGGGTCTGTGAACACACATACATACACACACATAAGTTATCTATCTATCTATTTATCTATCTATACACACATATATATGTAGGTATATATAGATGGATATCTATATATCTCTCTGTATATATTGTAGATCTGAAAGTTTGGTTAAAGGAGGCAAATAGGCTAGGTGATATGTACGTTTATATTGTTTATTCCCTTAAAGCTAGTAGATACATGCTATATGCAGCCAAAACATAAGTTCTAACGGTCTGATACAAGAATGACTGGCTTTAAATAAGTTTAGAACAATCCCAACTCAGGGTCTCTATGTCACTGAAATTTATGATCTCTGTATTTTTAACTATACTATGAGAAAGGAATTTTCTTAATTAAATAAGTCATAAACACAATAATATAAGAGAATTGATAGAATGTCAATTGCAATTACAACCCAGATATCTGTGTTTTCTTTACTATTAACATGTCATAACATAGTATATATCCATAAAATATTAAGATAAGGAAAAAGTCCCATTATTTATGATAGTGTCTTGGGTTGAATCTCATCTTAATGCCCTTAAACAAAGGAAAAATGCTCTTATTAGTCAATCCCATCTGACCTTGTTGACATATGAAGAGGTTTTCTGAGTTTACATAGAGAACAAAGAAGCTTTTAGGTTCAGATACTTCTTCTGGTTGATTAGCTCAGGCTCTGGCCCTTACTGAGGTTATTAAATTGATATTAAATGATTTTAAATTGATATTACATGATTTTTAATTGATATGAAATGATTATCAATACATACATACATACTCATACGTATATACACAGTATATATATATTTACATGTAAGCATTTATGCATACCAATATACATACTTATATATTTCAATTTTATTTGTTTCTGTCATAATCCTATGTATTTTACTTTGTGCATTTAGAGACAGTCTTCTGAGAAAGGGTCAGAACATAGATTTTACCAGAGTGCCAAAGAGATCCATGACACACAAAAAGTTTAAGAATTTCTAATCTGGTAGTTGACTGTAATCTTTTCCTCTTGCAGGTCTTTTACATTTGCTAAGGCAAAGGTGGTTTATTTGGATCGTTACATATTGGGAAGCACTCAAAAAAATATTGATCCTGGAGAGAGAATATATTTTATTTCCAGAAAGTTTGGTTCCAGTCACAACTGTGTTAATTTCTTGGAAATAGAGTTGTGCGCAGTTGCTTCTGGCCTGTTGTGATACACTGTTCCCTTCCTATTGCTTATCTTTGTATAGTTGGCTTTGAAGCTTGAACTCCCATTACAAGCAAAGTGTTCTTGGTGTACCCTCCTTGTCCCTCAACCCCACAATTTTTCTCATGTATCTTCCATTTCTCGACCATGAACCTTAATATCTTCACAACTTTCCCCCCTGATTAATTCCTGATCTACATTTTTTTAATATCCCTTGGGTATATTCATTGCTGTACTAGACAGTTCATTTGTCATTGATATTTCGACTACATGACTGGCCTCTTAGCTCTGGAGTCACAAGACCTGTGTTAAATTTCTAGCTTTGATCTTGGTTATTTCTGTGGCTTTGGACAAATCATTTATCTCTCTGTGCCACTTTTTCTGGATCTTTAGTATGATAGGGTTGTGTTGAAGAGAGAGATGGGAGAGCTGGTTCAGATGTGAATGAATTCACTTAGACCTTCTCTGCAGTCATAGGGAACTTTACTGATATAACAGCAGGGGGCCTGAGAGTTAGCAAGGAGCTAAATAAAGGTGCTGATCTAGGAAAAGGATCAAGCTTATATAAGATGATTTTAGGGTTTCCTTATGGGGGTAGGAGATCTAGGGTAAGTCTTGTAAGATGAAGAAGTCTGGCATAAGGACAATGAATGACAAAAGATAAGGGATACAAGGAAATTCCATTCTCCAGGATGGGAGAGGGACAAGGAATTTTATGTTCAGGATAAGGGGAAGTTTTGCGGTAAGGGGAGACTTCAAGGCTCCTTCTGGTTAGAAAATAAATCAGGGGCTTCACAAAGTCAATCCTTAATATTATTTTTAACTCTTAGGGCACTGTTTGTATCCATATCAGTTGGACTTGGTGGCCTCTAAGGTCCCTTTAAAACCTAACGTGACGATTCTGTTTTCCCTTCTAAATCTCTTCCCTTTGCCAAATACCTCCTGTTTCTTCAACACTAGTTTGAAATTTTGTAGATAGCCTATGTTTTACAAATCTAGATTATCTCCTTTGATTTTCACAACCATCCTTTGAGATGGGTGTTATTGTTATCTTCATTTTACTGTTGAGAAAACTGGGGTTTTGAGAGAGATTAAATTACTTACCCTACATCACCCAGTTAAAGTATCTGAAGTGGGATTTAAAACTAAACATTTCTAATTTAAAGCCTACTGCTCTATCCCCTTCAAAACAGTATTTACTGCTATGGAAATATGGGAAGTTTTACTAGATGAAATGATATCTGAACTAAACACTGAAGAACCAACAGGATTTCAACACATGAATTAGGAATAAGCATTTATTAAACACCTATTATGCTCCAGACATTGTGCCAGGGTTGAGAATAAAAAAACAAAACATAAAATAGTCTTTGCTGTCAATGAGACTGTAGTCTTTCAGGGGATATCACATATATCTACGTAAGAATATAATGAATAAATATATACCAAATAAATATACATTAATACAAGAAAATTAGAGATGGATAATATTATTGTTCTGGAAGTCTAGAAATGATAAATGAAAGACAAAGAACAAATAAGTGAATGAATGACTGAATATGAACTGCTACTCTGTGACAGTGAGTGCAAATAATAAAGTGAAATAACTTCTTCCCATAAGAATGGGAAGGCAATGTGCATATGGGAAAGATAGCCAGGACCTGTAGTTTTAGTCTGGGGAGTCATCAGGATTGTTATACTCTCTCTAGGAGCAAAGGTAAAATTGATTTGATTGCTTGACAGGCAGATTATTGGAGGTTCTGGTATAACCTGGTTTACTAGTGAATAGTTAAATGAATGGGAAATATGTTCTGTGATGCACCAGGTTATTGTGGATAATATGAGGGCTTGAGTTTGTTTTATTTTAATTTATTTAATTTTTAATTTATGGAATAAAGTAAACATTTCCTTAACATAGTATAATAAAAAAGATGATTGTATATGAAACTCTAAATCTGTTATGTACAACTTGCTATTCCTCTTTAATATATAATAAAGCTATCTTATAAATTTCTTTTGTTCTTCCCTCACCCACTCCATCTTAGAGATGGCTACCATTAGAACATTAGATGTAAATGGGTGTGTATATATATATATATATATATATATATATATATGTGTGTGTGTGTGTGTGTGTGTGTGTGTGTGTGTATGTGTCTGTGTTTGTGTATGTGTAAAATTATCCTATATATACTTCTATTTGTTAGTTCTTTTACCTGGATGCAGATGGCTTCTTTTTTCATGTCATTTATTTTTTGTGTGTTTATAATAGTCGAAATGGCACTCAAAATCCTTCCTAAAAGAATATGGCTGTTACTGTATATAATGTTCCCTTGGTTATGCTCACCTTGTTCTCCATTTTGTGTAAGTTTTCCATGCCTTTCTAAGTTCAGTAAGCTCATAATTTCTTATAGTACAGTAATATTCCATCACAACTCTACACCACAACTTGTTCAGCCGTTTCCCAGTTGATGGCGGTTTCCAGTGTTTTGCCACCACCAAAACAGCTGCTGTAAATATCCCATTCATATTTAGTTGTAATTGTCATTTGTCAATTTCCCTCTATCTTACTTTTTTCTTTCTCATCTTCTCTTTTTACACTATCCCTATTACCTTGTCTTTGAGCCCAACTCTCCCACTCCCTATCCCAGTTACCCCTCTAAAAGTTCCCCCATTCTACCAGTCCCAATCCACAAACCCTACAAAAGTCCCTCCTCTACCCTATCCCTTAGTTTTTTCATCTCTCTACTTGTTCAGATTTCTACACCCTTCCAAATGTACAGATTGTTTCCTTTTCAAACCAGATGACGGTTAATTTCCAACATTACCAGTCCTTCTCCCCAGCCTGTTTCTCCTGTTTCTCCTGTGTTACTTCTTCCTCTCACACACCATTTTTATAATATAATTGCTGGCTTTTATCTTTTCCTAATTTTGTTTTAGAATTACCTCATCATACACGACGCAACTCCAACCTTTCTTTCAAACTACCTGAGTAGTGACAATTCTAAGAATATTGACAACATTTTTACATATATAATAAGTAAACAGTTTGACCTTAATAAGTACCTTATAGTCTTTAATGTTTACTTATTTTTTTTCTGGATCTTTTATATTGAATTTTCCACTGAGTTTTTTTTTTTCTGTTACAAACACCTGAAAGTCTTTAAGTTCATCAAATATCTTTTTTTCATTCAGGATTATATTCAACTTTGCTGTGTAACTTGTTTTTGAATGCAACCCCAGTTCCTTCATTTTTCAAAGTGTAATGTTCTAAGACCTATGATCTTGTAGAGCTGCTAGGTCTTGGGAAATCTTGAATGTTTTTTTCCACAGTATTTTTTTTCCTTGTTGCTTGCAATATTTTCCCCTTACCCTAGGAGTTTTGAAGTTCAGCTACAACATTTCTGTAAGTCTTTCTGTTTGTAATTCTTTCAGGTGGAGAATGGTAGATTTTGGTAGGGTCAGAATTAAAATAGGCAAATTTCTTAGTCACATATAGGTTTTTAGCAACTCACTTTACAAGTAAAGGTATAATTAATGATTAAACTGTTTTGCAAATAAACCATATTTTAAAAAGAAAAATTTCAATTTATATCAATTAATTATAATTTTTACTTGAGATTTTTATTCCTCATGAAGTCATATTAATGTTAAAATTACTTTGTTAAGTGGTATGTTTTAACACATTTTTCAGGTTTTCTTACTGTTTGCATTTAGTTAATGAGGCATATTCCACTTTTTATTAGCAATTGGTGTATCATCAAGTAGCCTTCATTGCACTGTCATAATGGGGCAAACATATTCTCAAAAGAATTTTTTTTATTGGGACGTAATTCAGAAAACTGCCCTCAGCAAATGCTTATTTATGATGTCACTTTCAGTAAAAGACCACCCAGGAGCAACAATTTCTTTAGAAACCTGAAATCTAACCTTAGTAGCTGCCTCATTTTCTGAGTTTCCTTTCTTGAAAAGCCATTGTTCCCCACTGAGATTTCTCAATAATTTATATGCTTTAATTTGCTTTTCATTGGTGTCTAGTTTGCTTAATTCAAGATATTTTGATTTGAATTGGTGATGAAGATTGCATTCTTTTGAAATGTCTAGCTCTTACTTCTCAGTGAATAAGACACAATATTTAAGTAAATAAGTATTTATTTTTCCACTCTGTATTAAGCACCATATGTTCTGATTCAGTGTTCCATTTCATCAGCCATTTTACAATGTCACCCCAAAAACTTTAATGTTAGAACAAAAAAATCTTCACAGCAATTGCTCACATATAAAAAAATACTGGACAGAGTATCTGACCTTGGAGTGCCAGAAACTCATGTAACTTGGAGGGTGGTCACGCAGCAAAGGGTGTCAGCTATGTGGGTTCATGGTTGCCTTCATTTTGTCCTTGTTCAGTGCCAGTAACAACCAAAAAAACACAGCAAAAAGATAAGAATCTTGCCCCTCTCAGACTAGGTACAGACCGACAATGGTTGGTTGTCATGAGTCATTTGGAAAATAGGAGTGGAAACCCCAAGTTACACGATGGTCACAACAGTGACTATTGGAAGGCTGGGTTGGTTAAGCACAACATGGATAAAACACGTGTTGCATCTTTAGTCTCTTTTTTGTCCTCTACGTTTTTCGCCAGCCTCCCACAGTCCTTTGGTAAGCTACAAGTGGCCTGTGAGCTGTATATTATGGAGACCTCTTCTAGAACTTCAGGACTGTTTTCCTTAATGATTTCCTGTAATATTGCATAAAGATTCTTTTTTTGATCATAACTTTCAAGTAGCTCAACAATTCTTATGTTGTCTCTCCCTGATCTTTTCTATACATCGATTGCTTTTCTAATGAGATGTTAGATTCTCATCTATTTTTTTTTCTAGTTTTATTATTTCTTGGTTTGTAATAATGTCATTCAATGTCTCTTGCCCAGTTCTACTTTTCAAAGAGTTGTTTGCTTCTTTAAGATTTTGTAATTCTTTTTCCACTTTTTATTATTTTCTCATGCTGCTTTTATTTTTTACTAATATTTCCTCAATCTCTCTTATTTGATATTTGAATGCTTTTTTTAAGTTTTTCCAAGAACTCTTTTTTGGATTTGTGACCATTTTATTATACTTTGTGGAGTAAATGGCTTTTTTTTTACTTCACTATCTTCCTTTGAATAGGAATCCAGATTTTATTTTACATCAAAGTAGCTATTTATGGTAGGGTTCCTTAATCTTTTTAAAAATATTTTTACTCATTTTTTAAATTTCGATAGCAACTTATTATAATAATTAAATTTTAATCCCAAATTGTGGGTAATGTTGCCATAGGCCTCAGGTCCTTCTTATAGTTATTTTCTGAATTCTGTCCAGGGGCTTAATTTCAGGGACTCCTTTTCCTCTCCTTAGTCATAGTTAGGCCCTCAGCCATGCTGTTCTGAAAATCTTCTTGCTCACTGCGGTTTTGTACTCACAGGGCATGAACTCGCTCCTCCTCACCCACAGCCATAGCTGGGAACCCTTCTGCTTAGCTCCACTAGGCCTGACTTGTTGAAACAGTGAGGGTGGGGGGCTGTGAGGGGGGCAGGTTTACTTCAACCTTACCTTACTCAGTCGTTCTGTTTCTTAGATGAAAGTTTGTGAGGTAAAAGTTCAAGAGGTGAAAGCTGACATGACATTTCTTGAGACCTTGTTGGCTTCCTGACAGAACTGCCCTTGGGCCTGCTGTTTGTTGAAGTGTCTATAGTTGACTCAGGCCAAACCTCAACCACTAGAGGTCTTATCTTTTCTAAGATCGTCTCAAATTGTCTTAGGAGAACAACTAACTGCTTTAACCTTTATTTTTGAGGCTATAATTTCATTTTGTGGTGATTTTCTGTCTGTAGAGGAAACCTGAAGATTCTGAAAATTTTTGACCTACTCTGCCATCTTCCCAGAATATCTCTATGGGTTCAGTCTTAGAGAAAATGAGAGATTGTGTGAGGTGAAATCCCAGGTACTTGTTGATATTGATGCAGTTAAATCTGCAGAGGTAAAATAATTAATTCATGTGAGCAGATAAGGTTACATAGATAAATGAGAGAAGAAGGACTAAGACAGAGACCCACATTCCCATGTGCAGAAAATTGGATATGCGTGATTCAGACGAGGAGGCTGTAAGGGTATAGTTGGGTCAATAAGATGAGAAGCTGAAAAGCAGTATTATGAAATCTCAGGCAGAAGAGAGGGTAAAGAAGGAGAGATGGTCATTAACAGTGGCAAAAATAGAAAAGAGGTCAAGAGGGGTGAAGAATGGAGAAAAAACCACAGAATTTAGCAGGTAGAATATTGTTGGCAGCCATGCAGAGAGTTGTTGCAAGTTAAATGGTGGGTTTTGAAGAATAATTGCAAGAGATTAAGAAGTAGGTAGTTGATGCAGTAAGTGAATGAGAATTGAGCATTTTCTCCAACAGTTTCACTGAAATAGGGAGAAAAGATATATGACAATGGTTTAAAGGTATGACAAAGTCAAGTAAAGATTTTGTTTTTAATGTTTATTTATATATTTTTAGTTTTCAACATTCATTTCCACAAAATTTTGAGTTCCAAATTTCTCCCCATCTCTCCCTCCTCCCTCCTCCCCACCCCATAATGCCTTACATTCTGATTACACCTTCCCTCAATATGCCCTCCCTTCTATTACACCCCTCCCTTCCCTTATCCCCATCTTCTCTCTTTTCTTGTAGGGCAAGATAGATTTCTATACCCCATTACCTGTATTTCTTATTTCCCAGTTGTATGCAAAAACAGTTCTCAACATTCTTCCCTAAAACTTTGGGTTCCAACTTCTCTTCCTTCCTTCCTCCCTGCCTACCCATTCCCACTAAGAAGGCAAGCAATTCAATATAGGCTATATATATATATATATGTAGTTTTGCAAAAGACTTCCATAATAGTCATGTTGTGTAATACTAACTATATTTCCCTCCATTCTATCCTGCCCCCCCAATTTATTCTATTCTCTCTTTTGACCTTTTCCCTCCCCTAAAGTGTTTACTTCTTATTACTCCCTCCTCCAATTTGCCCTCCCTTATGTCATACACCCCACCCCTCTTATCCCCTTTTCCCCTCCTCTCTCACCCCTTAATTTTATTTTTTTAGATATCATCCCTTCTTCTTCAACTCACCCTGTGCTGTCTGTCTATATGTGTGTGTGTGTGTGTGTGTCTGTATGCAAATAATCCCTCCAACTACGCAAATACTAAGAAAAGTCTCAAGAGTTACAAATATTATCTTTCCATATAGGAATGTAGACAGTTCAACTTTAGAAAGCCCCTTATGATTTCTATTTCTTTTTTACCTTTTCATGCTTCTCTTGATTCTTGTGTTTAAATATCAGATTTTCTATGCAGAATGCTTTAAAGTCCTCTATTTTATTGAAAGACTATTTTTTCCCATGAAGTAATATACTCAGTTTTGCTGGGTAGGTGATTCTTGGTTTGAATCCTAGTTCCTTTGATTTCTGGAATATCATATTCCAAGCCCTTTGATCCCTTAATGTAGAAGCTGCTAGATCTTTGTTTACATTCCTGGTAGTCTAGAACCAGAGGGTAAAATAGAAATGGAAAGAATTCATCAATCACCTCCTGAAAGAGATCCTGAAAGGAAAACTCCTAAGAATATTGTAGCCAAATTTCAGAGTTTCTAGATCAAGGAGAAAATACTACAAGCAGCCAGAAAGAAAATTTAAGTATTGTAGAAACACAATGAGGATAACACAAGATTGATCATCTTTTACCCTAAGGGATCAAATGGCTTGGAGTATGATATTCCAGGTGTCAAAGGAGCTAGGATTTAAACCAAGAATCACTTACCCAGCAAAACTGAGTATAATACTTAAGGAGAAAAACTGGAACTCCAATGAAATGGAGGACTTACAAGCATTTTTCTTTAAAAGACCAGAGCTGAATAGAAAATTTGACTTTCAAATACAAGAAACAAGAGAAGCATGAAAAGGTAAACAGGAAAGAGAAGTCATAAGAGACTTCTTAAAGTTGAACTGTTTAACTTCCCACATGGAACTCATGAGACCTTTCTCAGTGTATATATATCTATAGATATATATCTATATATCTATAGATATCCATATATCTATAGATATACCTATATATATCTAGATATAGATATAGATATAGATATAAATATATAGATATAGATTAGATATAGATGGATATATATGTATGGATGTATGCATATATACACACATACACACATACATATATGTATATATACACAAACATGTGTATGCATGTTTATGTGTACATGTATACACACACATACACATACACACATATCTATTGAGAGGGTCGCATGAGTTGAGCTGAATATGAAGGGATGATATCAAACAAATAAAATTAAGTGTTGAGAGGAATGTACTAAGAGAAAGAAAAGGGGAGAGGTAAAATGTAGTCAATCATCTCACATTAAAGAGACAAGAAAGAACTTTTACAATGGAGGGGAAGAAGGGGAAGATGAGAGGAAATAAATAAGCCTTCCTTTCCTCAGATTTGGCTGCAAGAGGGAATACATATACACTCAATTGAGTGTGGTAGTTTACCTTACCCTACAGAGAAAGTAGGGGTTGAGGAGATAAGAGAGGGAAGATAATACAAGGGAAGACAGATTGGAGGAAGGGATAATCTGAAGCACTTTGATAGAGGGACGGGTAGAGGGAGATAATAGAATAAATAGAGGTGGGACAGGAAAGAGAGAAATATAGTTCCATCTTTCACAACATGACTAATATGGAAGTATTTTGCATGACTCCACATATATAGCCTAATATCAAACTGCTTGTCTTCTAGATGAGGATGAGTGGGGAGGGGGGAATGGAGAGAATGTGGAGCTAAAAATCTTTAAAAATGAATGTAAAAATCATTTTTACATACAACCAGGAAATAAGATATACAGGGAATGGGACATAGAAATCTATTTTGCCCTATTGGAAAATAGAAGGGAAGGAGATAAAGAGGTGAGGTGATAGAAGGGAGGGCAGATTAGAGGAAAGGGTATCAGAATATACACTGTCCTGGGGTGAGGGGAGGGGAAAGGTAGGGAGAAAATTTGAAATTCAAAATTTTGTGGAAGTGAATGTTGAACAATGAAAACAAATAAATTTCTAAGGAAGAGAAGTTAAATCACTTACCAGAATGCATCCACCTATTTAATGTCAGAGCCTGCACTAGGACTTTTTGTCTGATCCCTAAAGTACAGTGACATTTTCACTTTTTTACGTCTCTAAGTAAACTCTTATTGTTGCTGCTGTTGCTGTTTTAATCAGAGTTAACAATGAATGGTCTACTAGGTGTGTAACACTGTGCTAGAGGCAAGACAGAAATACAAAAATGAGACAATCCTGCCCACAAAGAGGTTACCATAACAGTGATTAGGGAGGGAAGTTTTTATCTGGAGTGTCACAGGAATGGTGAGTGTAATTTTAATCCAGTCTGTTATCATGTTCTTTCATAAAGCATTGAGATTATTGCTTTTTTAAAAAGTTTTAACTGAAGTTTAAATTTTTCACTGAACTTCCACATGTAAAAAGCATTTCCATACGTGGAACAGGTACAAAAGATTGTATATAAAACTATGAATCTCCATTTTATATTGTTTGCTTTTTTAAAAATACATAAAAATTCTCACACATTGCTTTCTCAACTATACTACTTATCTGTGCTTCCTTCTGAACTTCTTTCTTCTCTTGTATAAGCATTAGTAAAAGTATTTCAGAGGGCTCCTTTTTGGGGGTTGTAGGATGGGGTAAGATTATTACTTTGTCCTGTGGTTTCTAAATTGTACACTGTGACTTTCTAACCATCCTGGGGCATATCACGGGGAGCTATCCTCTCCTGCCCCTTCTGAATAAAGTGTCTTCCAGGCTTCCATACATATTTAATTGGTCCTGTTCTTTAGGTTAATGATGGGTTTTTTTGTTTTGTTTTTTGTTTATTTTATTTTGTTTTGGGGTGCTTTTTGTAATTCTGGGATGGGGGGAAGAGGCCACTTATTGTAGCTTCTTAGTGGATTTCTTGCTGATCATTTTATTTTATTTATTTATTATTTTACAAAGGCAGGTATGTACGAGTTGGGCTTTCTACCTCCATTAAATCATTCATCTCAGTTTTAAGTCTGGTAACATTTTAAAATCTCTCTTTGTGTGTCTCTCTCTCTTTCTCTGAGTATGTGTGTATGTGTGTGTGATAGAGTGTGTACAGCAGAAGCACAGCAATTATTTAAAATATACATCATTTTATTGATTTTTCTGTTGTTTATTTCATCTTCATTTCTTTTCTCACTTATCCAAGGAACTAATTATGTCTTATAATAAAGAATAAAAATCAAAAAATAGGAGAAAAATCAGTTCATTAAAATTAATCAACATATGAATAGAATCTGAGAATATGTAGCATGTAATGTTACACAGAGACCTTCATGTAATCAAAGAAGGAACTTGGGGTTCCAAAGAATGGAGGTACATTTTCTCATTTTTAATATGAGGAAAATCTTCATTATTACAATTGGATAATATTTGGTTCATTTTGCTGTTATCTTTTCATTTGCAGCGTGTGCATGCATGTATGTGTGTGTGTCTGTGTGTAATCTTACTCTACTTATTTTAGTTGGTATCAGTTCATCAGTTCAATTCTTCCAAGTTTATTCTTCAAATTGCCTCTTCCTTTTGGTGCAGTAATTCATTATGTAAAATGTACATTATTACAATTCTGTAATGTAATTACAATTATGTAATAAAATTTATTTGGCCATTCTCTAATAAATAAACACATAATTTGTTTCCAGTTTGTTGCTACTACAGAAATTGATGCTGCAAATATTTTGGTCCATATGAGATCTTTCTGTCTTGATATCTTTGGTGTATGTCCTTTTCTGTGGGATCTTTGGGTCAAAGAATATGAACATTTTAGTCACAGTTCAATCAATAATGTATTAGTAAGCCTATCTCGGCAGCCTTTCCAATATCATCTATTTCCATTTTTTATCATCTCTGATAATTTTCTGGGAATCAGATAAGATGTCAGTTTTTTTAATTACATTTCTGTTATCGTTACTGATTTGAAGCAATCTTTCATAAGATTGTAAATAATACACAATTCTTTTCTGACAGCAATTTGTTTATATCACTTGAAATTTATTCAATATGTTTTTCTTTTTTATTTTGGTCCTGCATATTTTGCTGTTTCCATATACAGGGTCTTCCAAAAGTCTTAGTGCAGCTTTAGGTATTAAACTTTAAATAGTTATTTAGCTTTAGTATGGAACCATTTAAATATAAGTGCATTTCTATATTAATAGGGGAAACTACTTAAGAATGAATATAAATATGATAAAATGACTTAGCTATTTAATTTTAATGGCTTAAAACTACATTAAGTAAAATACCCTGTGTATCTTAAATATAAGATTCTTTTGAGAGATATTTGATGAAGGAACTTCTCTCTCCCATCAATATGTTCCCTTCTTATGCTAGTCACGTTGATTTTCTTTGTGCAAATCTTGTAAATGTCATTTAATTGGAATGGTTTATTTTATATATTAGATTTATTTTGTCCCCTTTTGGATTGTGAATTTTCTCCCACAGTACAGTTGTGAAAGATAATTGGTGTAGTTCTTTTTAAAAATATTTAAAAATGATGTGAGCTTTCATATCCATTTTCCCCTATATTTTCAACTTATTTTGGTATACAGTATAAGTTGTTGATCCAAATGTAATTTTTATATAACAGTTTTCCAGCTTTCTCTATTCAGCAGTTCTTCCTCCTAGTAATTTATATTCCTGGTTTTACTGAATACTCTATTATTGATTTCAAATGTTGTTTATTCTTCCTTATCTAGTCTCCTTCACTATTATATTTTTTTTGTTTTTACCAGTACAAAATAGTTTTAATGATTTCTGATTTACCACATAGTATAAGATCTGATAGTGTAATACCTCCTATTGCTATTTTATTCTTTAATTACTCTTGACATTTAAGAAGATTTTTTTCCCTTTTCTAAATGAATTTAGTTATTACTTTGTTTAGTACTAGAAAATATCCCCTTGTTGATTTATAAAGCATTGTCCATAAATTAATTTACATACTATCATTTTACTGAAGCAATCTAACCTTGAACATAAATATCTTTCTAGTTTGTCATTCTCTATCTCTTTAGAGACTATTTTGTAATCATATTTATATGTTTTGAATGTGCCTTGTTATATTGACTTCCTGATTTGTGATATTTTTTACAATTATGATGAAAGGCACTTCTCTTTTTCTATTTCCTCCGGAATATCAAAAAAGTTTTCCTAAAATGCTTTAGATTTCTCTGGATTTTGTTTCTGTTACTAATTTGTTTAGGTTAGCAGCTAGGTAGTACAGTAGATAGAGCACTCTGCTTGGAATCTCATCTTCCAGAGTTCATATCTGATCTCAGACACTTACTAGCTGTGTGACTCTGGGCAATTTTTTTTTGCCTCAATTTTTCTTCTGCAAAATGAACTGGAGAAGGAAATGGCAAAAAAACTCCAGTATCTTTTCTACGAAAATCCCAAAAATGGGGTCACAAAGAGTTGGACACTTCTCAAGAACAACAAAATTTGCTTGTTTTTGATTGTCTCAATTGATTACTTGATTTAGTCTTTAAATTTTTCTATGTAAAACATTATTTCACTAACAAATCAACTCACTTTCATAGGAAACATCTGTACCAGAGTTGTACCTCTTAAGTCTTAGTACCTGTAGAATCCTTACTCACTTTTATTGTAACTTTCATTTGGACTCCAAAGTCTTTGTAGAGTCAGTAGACATCATGTTCTTGAAGCTGCTTCATTCTGGCTGTGACTATCCTTTTATATTTGCTTCTATCTGTATTTGGATTCCTCTGTCTCTCTTTGCTTCAGAATGAATGTGTTCTTTTCCATTGATTCAACTTTTCTAATAAAATGATCAGTTAGGGGAGGAGGAGAGAAATAGTGAGAATGAAACTTGCTTCTCCTAACAAAGTCACTTCCTTTTCAGAAACTTGGCTCAAATAAGAATCTCCAGTTCTCTTCTTGAAATACACTACCACTAATATGAACTACTCTTGACCAGGAACTACTGAAATTTTCCACAGGCATAGTTAACATGTTTGGTTAGCCATCCATGATTTTTTTTCAACTTAACCCAACCAAATAATTATATATTGATTGTGTTTTAAATATTTGATAGTACACGTCTATAATGAATTCTAGGCAGACCTGGACCAGGGTATTTTTCCCTTCTGTAGTTACTTAAAACAAGTCCATTCTCATTTTCTGAAATTAGTTTAAAAATCACCATTACACATACATGTAGTTTGGATACTCTATAAATTTGTAGACAACATAATTATTGTTGGCGTAAAAATGTACTGTTTATTACAAAATTTTTTTTTAATTTCTTCTCTGCTGTGATTTTAGTTTGAGATTTTTTCCCTCTTTTTAATGAGTTTAGTAAAAGTTTATTGATATTGTTACTTTTTTCAATAAATCACTTTTAATTTTGTTTCTCAATTCTGTAGTCTGCTTTTTTTCCATTTCATATATTTCTCTTCTCATTTCCAGGATTCCATTTTTGTGTTTATTTTAGGTTTATTTTTTCTTTACTAATTTTATTATTATAGAGTTAGTTTATTAATCCAACATATTTTGTTAACTCCATTCTCAGAGATATCATTTTTCTCTCAGTACTACTTTTGCTGCATCTCAGAAATTTTGGTATTCTGTCTTATTGTCATCATTTTCTTTCATATAGTTACTTTCTGTTTCTATGATTTGTTCTTTGACTCAACCATTATTCAGTATATACATGTTATAGGAGTTAAGGAATGAATGATAGCATTATTCATCTCTTACCATATGCTAACCACTCTGCTAAATTCTGAGAATATAAAGGTAAAATTAAAGGTAGCCTTTCTACTCAAGAAACTTACATGATAACTAGGAAAAACTATATACATGCATATGGTGTGTCCATATGAACATATATTTGTTTTATATGCATGTGAATTTATGTATGCATATGATTATCATATTTATTATGTATGCATATATACATGTATTTGTATACATATGCATAAATAAATCGATATTAAGTAGCGTGATAAAGGACATTTTAGTAACAAAGTTAGAAAGTTACTGTTACTGGGGTGGTGAATGGGGCCAATGGGGTGTAGAACTATATAAATCCCATCTAAGTACATTGGGAGAGTTGATTTCATAATCATAAGGGACTTATTGAAGTTGAAATGTTTATATTCTTACATGGAAGGATGATATTTGTAATTCATGTGACTTTTCTCAGTTTTAGGGTAGTTGAAGAAGTGAGTTGAATATGAAGAGATGATATATAAAAAATAAAATAAAATTCAGGGGTGAGAGAGGAATATACTGGGAGAAGCAGAAAGGGAGAAGCAGAATGCAGTAAATTGTCTCACATAAAAGAGGCAAGAAAAACCTTTGCAGGGGAAGATGGGGGAGGTGAAAAGGAGTGAATCTTACTCTCATCAGATTTGGCTTAAGGAGGGAATAATACACACAGAATTGAGTATGAAAATCTCACTTACCCAACAAAGAAATAGAGGAGAAGAGGATAAGGGGGAGGGGATGATAAAAGGGAGGGCAAATGGGAGAAGGGGATTATCAGAAGCTTTTGAGGAGAGATTGGGTCAAAGGAGAGAATGGAATAAACGGGGGGCATAGGATCGAGAGAAATATAGTTCGTCTTTCACAACATGAGTATTATGGAAGTGTTTTGCATGACTACACATGTACAATCTATATT
Organism: Bettongia penicillata ogilbyi; assembly: GCA_023548195.1. Classification (NCBI taxonomy): domain Eukaryota; kingdom Metazoa; phylum Chordata; class Mammalia; order Diprotodontia; family Potoroidae; genus Bettongia; species Bettongia penicillata. Next base: position 513,606 of record JAJHZJ010000330.1, read on the forward strand.
AAATTGTGTGCCCTCTCAAAGAGGATGACTGGGGAGGGAGGGAGGGAGAGAATGTGGATCCCAAAGTTTTAAAAACAAGTGTTAAAAATTGTTTTTACATGTAAATGAGAAATAAGATATACAGGCAATGGTGTATAGAAATCTGTTTTACCCTACAGGAAAATAGAGGATAAGAGAAGGGGAGATGGTGATAGAAGTTAGGGGAGAGTGGGGAAAGCAGTAATTAGAATTTACATTGGGGTGGGTTGAGGGGAGAGATGGGGAGAAAATTTTGAACTCAAAATCTTGTGCAAGTGAATGTTGAAAACTAAAATTAAATTAATAGGAATAAAAAAGAAAAATTGAAAATTCATTTTTTTCTAGGCATACAGTTCTTTGATTTATAAAATGTTGTTAATAATACTGTATCACCTTGTCTCAGAGATAGGAAAAGAGGAAAAGAAAAGAGGAAAGAGGGCTTGTTAAGCCTTAAAGACCAATAGGAATGTGAGGTATCAATAGATCCTATGATTTTGCAGTTAGGAAGTGGCAGAATGTCTTAAGTTGTACAAGACCTTAGAAATCATCTCTTTCAATCCTCTTATTTTACATAGAAAGAAATTGAATCCTACCACATTACCTCCAGTTATATGACTACTAACTAGTGCAGCTGAGATTTGAACCCATGTTTCCATGATTGTAGTGGAGTATTTCTTCAACCAACTTAGCTATGTTTTCTCTTCATCAACCCTTTTTATTTTTTTCTAATATCTTCATTTAAAGTCCATAGTTTCTTTAAAAACTTGATCATCTTTAGAACTTTCCTTCTTGGGTAGTTACATTTCTAGGATTCAGTGTCTTAGAGCAGGAGTTCTTAACCTATTTTGCCATGGACCTTTCTACGGATCCTTTCTCAGAATAATGATTTTTTAAAAAAGCATATTTTAACAAAGTACAAAATTCTAATTAGAGTTTAGGGAAAATAACTATCATTTTTTTCCCCTATACAAATTTATTAATCTTTGACATTTGTCCACAGACCCCTTGGAGTTCCACAAACTACTAGTAAAACAACTCCTGCCTTAGATGAACAGAAGTATGAATGTCAGAATGTTTAATTCTCATCAATTAGAATTTTTTTAAGTTACTGAAGAAGACTATATGAGAAAAAAATAATCAAAGTTATAAAAATAAAAATAGCACATATATTGTTTTCAGGAATCAGTGGATTTGGAATCAAAGGAATTGGATTCAAAATTTTGAATCACCTTAGGTAGCTCACTTAATGTCACTGGGTCTTCAGAACCCTCATTGCGAAAATGAGAGAGATTAAATGATCTCTGATCTCTTCCATCTCTAAATTTATGCACTGAAAATATATAAGAAAAATGTATTTCTTTAAAAGAAATGAAGGGAAAGTTTGTCCTCCAGTGAGTTATACTGCATTTCACTACTTTTAAAAATAAAAAGTCTACCTTTAAGGTACTTTAATTGATGTCTTTGAATCATCAAAATACTATTTCACATATTCAAAAATTCCTGTGTTTGGAATGTTTAGTTATACAATTGTATTACTGTTTCTATCAACCAACAAGCAAACACTTATTAAGCACTTACTGTGTGCCAGAAGTGACATTTATTTCATTAAATGATGAATTCTTGTGCTTTGATCCTTTCTGCTGAAAAGTTAAATTCGCAAAAGACTGCTTTGGAAAATATGAAATACAGACAACCTTTTTTAATATACTCAAATCATGTCACTAAGTTTTGTGGATACATTCAAAATGTTAGCAATTACTATGCTTTAATTATTTATAGGCTTATACAAAAGACTAGCTTCAAAGCATTTATGAACCCCCTTAGATAATAGCTAATGACAAAATTAATAATAAATGTTGACATTTCAAATAATTTTAATGAAAAAGCACCCAATACACTGAAGTAAATTTAACCTTTTCCATATTGTTAGTATTCTTTCAGGTGAAATGCTGAATAATTTCTGTAGATTTTCTAAAAGAAGCAAAATAGTTTAAAATTCTTTTCCTTGGTGTCACATTCACTGCCTGATATATGTTGATTAAATGAAGTAAAATTTATGTAAAAAGATAAACTTGATTATGTTTTTCATGAGAAAAAATGCCCTTGTTGTTTTATGGTATTCTTCTGTAACATGTAGTCACATAATTCTCCTTTAGAAGCCTTCCTATAATGCCTCATTATGACTTAGAAGTTATCATTGGTTCTTGAAGGCTCTGCCAATGTAGTGAAAATTGTGACAGACCTTAAATATTAGGAACCTGAGGCCCAGGGATATAAAATGATTCTACCAAAATCATATATATATATATATATATATATATATATATGTATGTATGTATGTATATACATATATATCTGTGTGTGTGTGTAACTGGAACACATAACACTCTGGGTGTTCTGATTCTGGGTAATGGGGTAGTTTGTTTTTTTTTTAATAGTAATCTTTAGAAAGAGGTGTATGAGGCAGTAGAGGATCATTGCTCACAAACAATTCACTAAAGCTTTAAACCTGTGTTTTATTGTGAGGTAAGGCTCACTTCATATTCTTCCTCAAGGAGAAGCAGACCTGACTCAGAGATGTGGACTCCTCTTGCCCAAGGCTCTGATTCCTGAGAGGTAGAGTTCAGTTTTCTCTTACTTTCTAGCTTGTTGCTCACCATATGGTAATTACAGGGAAATCTTCAAAAGGAATTTCTGCTCATTGTTTCTTCCCAGCACTTCTTGACTCTGCAACTACTCAAGTAATTGTGATTCTAGTTCCTCTGTAAAATATCTAGGAAGAAGTAGAACGTAAGAAGCTACTCTAAGATCTGTTTTGATCCAACATGCCTGACACATAATTTATTGTTCCTTTCCTTTTCAGCAGATTTTCTCTGGGCATTGAGAATCATGATACTGGATAGAATTGTTGATTGTGCGGTCCCCAGATACATGTCTAGTCTTTCTGTTATCTTGAGTGGGCTAAATGAACTATTATTTTGTTATGCTTAGAATTATAACCACCACTATTGTTCCTTACTCTACGTCAAGGCCAGATTTTTGTACTCTCCTAAATTGTTGAATTGAATACTGACCCTCATTATATTCAAAGGTGGGATACCATTATTTTGGTGAGAAATTCCTCCATTCCAGTCTGGGTGTGACATTTATGGTTCATGAGAACAAACCCCACAATCTAAAATAGTATTAGAAAGAAATTTGTTAGCTCATTTGCTATAAGAGTCACCAGTAAAGGAGTGTGCCTTCCTCTCCCCCAGTTTCTGGAATTTAAACAAAGGTATCCACACAGGAATCATATAAGCATAGTTAAGTAATTTTGCCCAGAGGGCAACATCAAATGAAGGAAGATTGAGATGACTCAATCGATGTAAACTTTCAGTTTAATTTAAATGAAGTCAGAACACAAAGGGAACCTAAAAAACAAGCTTGGATGAGAACAAAGCAAGACCTTAGTGAGGAGACTCACAAGACTGTTTTGAATGGATCTAGTACCTGAGGGAAGCCAAAATTCCTTGTAGCCATATCTGGCATGTCTAATCACACAAAGTTGGATTTAAACAGTTTAAGAATTAATGTTTTCTGAACAACATAATAAATATTAGTCAATTCTGGCTGGATCCTGGTCTCTCTAACACTATAGTTTGTGTGAGTTCAGGCTCAACCTCTTTCCAAAAGTCCATCCTTAAGTCCCTGTCAGCTTTCTTGAGCTGAAACATTCCCTCTCCAGTCCCTCAAAGGGATTATTGTCTTTTTATCATGTCTTACTGTAGTCCTGAATTGAAACATCTGACATGTGCAGTCTTTTATGTTCTGAAACAGTACCGAACAATATGGAGGAACTCACTGATATTTCTCTTTGTGTTTCCTTTTGCTTTGATTCATATGACATCATTCTACATCATTCCAGAGGTGATTCTTGGGGAAGCTGGAATTGACTTTGTTTTTACATTTCCATCTTTACTAGAAGTCATTTTGGTCCTATTCTAGAATGAAGGAAAATAAACATAATTATTTATATCTAAACTATGATTGCAAAAAATATGTACTTTCAAAAATCAGTCAATAGCACTAATTTTTCCTAAATTTAGAATACTGGATAAGTCACTTAACCTCTCATGACTTTTGTTTACTCATCCATTAAATGAATGATTGGACTTCTAGCAAAGATGGAAATATAAAAATGTCATGTATGACTTTGAGGTGACAGAAGATTTGGGATTACTCTGGGCTTCATTCTCTTTATTAAGGAAGAAATGATTGAACAAATTCAATTTTTATGCATCTTAGAAGGAAAGTGGTTTTATTTACTTTAATAATGGACAGTAACAAAAGAAAGAATATTTGACATAGCCAAGTATTCACTTCTTGGTGGAAAAGATGATTCTGCAACATTACAGAGAAACAATTTGCAATATCTTTACCAAGATTTCATGACAAGACATTCTGAAAGAAAAGATGATTCAAATGAATTGAAGAGTCTGAAAAAATGAATTTATGATAGTATAATCATAAACCTGATTGAGAAAAGGGATGGAAAAATTAGCTCAAAGAAATCAATGTGACTGCATAGGGAGTTCTCTGACATCAAACATGAAAACAACATGGAACAAAAGATAGAGGGAAACAAGAATAGATAGAAAAGAATGGTTTTAATGTATAAGGTTAGGTTCACAAGTCAAAAAGGTAGGTTGTGCTGAAGTTGTGAAAAATGCAGAGAGGGAATAAAATGGATTTCTGTGGGTTTTTTAAAAGTGTATCCTGAGAAGGAAAAATAGTCTACTACTTGTGACAGATGACATAATTTTAAAGCTGGTAGAGAAAAGATGCATTCTATAAAATTCTGGTTTCATTTCTTTATTTTGGAGTAAAGATAATTGTTATTAAACGAAAAGAAAGCATAGCCTTAGCATGTGTTTTAAGAAACTAAAGAGCCATATAGCTGAAGATGTATTAACAAGAAACTTACCTGGCTTAAATCAGTCTATAAACATTTATTAGCTGCCTACCACTGCCTACTACATACCAAGCACTGTGTTAAATACTAAATTAATTTTAGTTAGCAGAACTAGAAAAAGTCTATATGTCAGGGTATACAAAATCTTGGCAATTATGATTAGAGAATCATTGTCAGTAATTGAGAAATCTAGAATGAAAAAGGTACCAGAAAGCTGAAGAATGGCAATTGTTGGTTCACTTTAAAAAAAAAAAAACAGGGATAAAGTAGATTCAGAAAATTACAACTTGATAAGTTTGATTTCAATCATCTTCAAAATTCTAAAATATGTTATTAAATAGTGTATAAAAACTTAGGAAAGAGATGTTATCAGCAGTTACCATGAACTCTCACTTCATTTCCTCCAAATAGTTATTAAATTGGTAGATAGGGTAAATGCCAGAAACAACATGTCTGCTGTTTTCCACAAGGACACTTGACAAAAATTCTGATATCATTGAAAGAAAGATGGAATAATGTTTATTGATTGATCGTATGGTTCATAAGTTGCTTCACAGTTTATTGGTCACTCCTACTCCAAGAGTATGATTAATAGATTGAGTTCAGTCTGGAGGCCCTACTAACATCCTATTATTGTAGCTCATCTTGGAATAAAAATAAGAGACCTCTGTCCTGCTTAGACCACATCAAGAGAGTTACAACAATTATTAATAATATGAAGTGTGGTCATTTGAGGGAAGGAATTGTTTATGATTAACTTTGTAACTCTCCCAGAATTTTCAAACACAAGAATCAAGAAAAGCATGAAAAGGTAAACAAGAAAGAGAGATCATAAGGGACTTATTAAAGTTGAACTGCTTGCATTCCTACATGGAAAGATAATATTTGTGACTCTTGAAACTTTTTTCAGTATTTGGGTAGTTGGAGGGATTATACATACACACACACATACACACACACGTATATATAGAGACAGAGGGCACAGGGTGATTTGAATAGAAAGGGATGATGTCTAAAAAAAATAAAATTAAGGAGTAAGAGGAATATATTGGAAAGAGAAAAGGAGACATGGAATGGGGCAAATTATCTCTCATAAAAGAGGCAAGAAAAAGCTTTTTCAATGGAGGGGGAAAACAGGAAGGTGAGAGGGAAAAATTGAAACTCTCATCACATTTGGCTTAAAGAGAGAATAACATGCACACTTCATTTGGTATGACAATTTATCTTACACTTCAGGAAAGTAGGGGAGAAAGGGATAAGTGGGGTATGGAGGGATGATAGAAGGGATTAGGAGGAGGATAGGAGGATAGGAGGAGGGATTAATTAGAAGTAAACATTTTAGGGGAGGGAGAAGGTCAAAAGAGAGAATAGAAGAAATGGAGGGCAGGATAGAATGGAGGGAAATATAGCTTGTCTTTTACTACATGACTATTATGGAAGTCTTTTGCAAAACTACATAACTACAGAACTACATATAGAAATGCATAACCTATATTGAAATGCTTGCCTTCTCAGTGGGGATGGGTGGGGAGGGAAGACGGAAGAGAAGTTGGAACTCAGAGTTTTAGGAATGAAGGTTGAGAATTGTTTATTCATGCAACTGGGAAATAAGAAATATAGTTAATGGGGTATAGAAATCTATCTTGCTCTACAAAAAAGAGAGAAGACAGGGTTAAGGAAAGGGAGGGGTGTGATAGAAAGGAGGGCAGATTAGGGGAAGGGGTAATCAGAATGCATGGTGATTTGACACAGCGGGAGGAGAGAGATGGGGAGAAAATTTGGAACTCAAAATCTTGTGGAAATGAGTGTTGAAAATTAAAAATAAATAAATTAAAATTTTAAAAATAAAATAATTTAAAATTCTGACTACTTTGACCCAATCAAACCTATATTAGGGCAGGTTATGTTTGTCCTTTTTAAAGAAGTACATTTAAGGTACCCTCCTTTGTGTTTTCAGTATCTGCTAAACAAAATATCTATTGGTATTTAGTAACAAAGTGTGTGATTATTTTTGATGATTTTAGATCCTATCCTGACCTCTTATGAGAAAGCTGGAGTTGGACATTTTATTTGAGCTGATTTTTCTTTCATCTATCTTTTTAATAACTACCACCTGAGACCCGCTATTGCTGACAGAGAAATAGAGAGAGAAAAAAAAAATCACTCCCCAGGCAAAGTGTGAAGTTTTTAATCAGCTTACAGTGATGAATTTAAATTAATTTTTGGCAGGTCAGTTTTGCTTTCTTAGACAAGGTTCACTGTTTCAGATTTGACAGTGTGCTATGATTGTATCTGTTGCTTAGGCATTCTGTCTAATCCAATAACTGATTAATGTGTCATGATTAATGTATTTCTCAAAATCCCTGGAGACATACCATAGCTAAAAATATCACAGCTTCCTAAAATAATCTTCATTTAACCGAGAAGAAATGTCATTTAATTATATAGTTTGAAATCACTATCATTTTTCTGGGTGATAAATAATTTTCAAAAAAGTAATTGAATCATATGAGATGTTGTAAAGAAGGTCATATTTATTGTCTCAGTTTGTTGACCGTGTAAGAACCAGATTTTTATTTGATAAAGAAAATCCAATAGGGCCTTAGTCTTCATAAATCTAGCCTAGTACACTCTCTATTATGTCATATGCTACTGTACTTGTTTGAATTAAAAAAAATTATCCATAGAGTAGGAATTCATAGTTCATTTTCTCTGCTTCATATTAAGCAGACCACAGTAAAGTATGTTGAATATTGTTACTAATATTATTTTTATCATAAGCAAAAACGACTGACATGGAAAGGAAAGCCACAGTCCTCATATCAGTCATAGTCTAACAAAACAAATCCATAGATTTGCCATATCACTTCTCATTATGCACTGAGGCTCCATACTTCCTCTGCCAGGAGGCATATCATATATTTCATTATTAGTCATGAAAGGTCATCATTTATTGTTGCATTTGTTAGATGTCTTTGTGTTACTCAATGATGATTTTTCTTTACAATGTTGTTGTGACTATTCTGGATCTTTTTACTTTAGTCTGCATATTTTTATTAAAATTTTTAAAAGTTTCTTTAGAATCATCACATTTGTGGTGTAACAATATCCCATTTACATGTTTCTGCCATAATTTGTTCATCCTTTCCCCCAATTTTACTCTCACACAATTTCTAGTATCTTGCTAAGGCGGGAAAAAAAACGCTGCTTTTACTGTTCTGTATATTTTTTTTTCTTTTCCTTTTTGTCTCTTTTGAGTGTATGCCTATTAATGGTATCACAATATCAAAGGATATGTCCAATTTAGTGGTTCCTTGAACATATTTCTAAATTGCTTTCCAGAACGGATCAATTCTCAGCTACAGCAGTCATGCACTAGTGTGATTTTGTTGACCCCCCCTCCAGCAATCATCATTTTACTCCCCCCCCAGCTTCTTTGTCAATCTGACAGATGTGGGGTGGAACCTGTTACTTTGAATTTCTCTAATTATTATTAATTTGGGACATTTTATATGGTCACTGATAATTTGAATTACTTGTTCTGAGAGCTGTTTATTTATAAACTTTGATAATTTTTCTATTGGAAAGTTCTTATCACCTTTTTAGAGTTCAGAGAAACAGTGAAAATATGTTTTCCAGTTAAGGTTTTCCTTTTCAATTTTAAATACATTCATTTTGTTTGTACAAAAAAAAGAACAAGAAAAAAACAACTTTTCAATTCTGTGCAGTCAAAATTGTCCATTTTAACTTCTGCTATCATCTTTACCTCTTGTGGGGTCATGAATTCTTCCATTGTCTATAATTGTGAAAAGGATTTTCCTCCTTGCACTTGTAGTTTACTGATGTGAACTTTTATAACTAGTCTAATTATAATTTCTGTCAAAATGTTTCCTAGATTTCCTAGCAGCTTTGTTAAGGAGTTTTGCCTTGTTAGTACTTTACAAGATCTTTGGTTTTCTCAAAACATATGTTAATATATTCAATTACTTTACATTCTGTTTACTTAATCTGTGCCAGGGATAGACTTTTATATATTTTTCTTTTTTTTAAATCAAAACCAAGTACTTTTTGATACTTACTGTTTTGTACTATGCTTTGAGATACATATTATTGATGCATTTTTTCCCGTTATTTCCCTTGAGACTCTTCTCCCTCCAGATGGTCTATTTTAGTTTCTTGCTCTCTAAAGTAATTATCTGATAGTTTGATTTCTATTACAATTAATTAGCAAAGTAATGTTTTTTTCTCACATTGGCATCATCTAACCTTGAGCAATTCATATCTCTCTTTTGAAAAGAGTTTATTGATATACCTAAATCATTTACCTATTATGGACTGGTTCTTGGCTTTAAATATATTTAACAGTTCTCTGCGTATGTCAGATTCTAACCCAGGGGTGGGGAATCTGCAGCATTGAGGCCACATATAATCTTCTAGGTGTTTGAGTGCCACCTTTTGATTGAGCCCAGGTTTTACAAAACAAATTCTTTTATTCAGTGAATTTGTTCTGTGAAGTTTGGATTCAAAGAGCTAACACTTGAGGACCTGGAAGGCCACAGGTTCCCATTTTGAGTAATAGTTTATGCAAATATTTACCACTTGGCAATTTGTCTTGGAATTGCAGTTACATTGATTTTGGTTGTATAAAAAATCTGGAATGGAATGTACTCAAAATTAATTTTTTTTTCAGAAAATTTTGCCTCTGTCCTATGTGTAAGAATTTTCCCAGTAACCATAGTCATGAAAGTGACTCCCTTTCAATATATTAGGTGCTTTTTATGTGACAATTTAGTGTTGGCCATGTTGGCATAGACAGGACCAGAGCACGTCTCAGGGGACAGAATCACTGTCACTTGCAGTGGTTTCCAGATTTCTCAACCCTAAAATATCAAAGACAGCTTAGAAGATCAGTAAGAAAAGTCTGTCAGACTTGTGTGATAGAAAAGCATGTCTGGCACAAGACCCTGGGTGGTGGTGAGCAGCAGTGGCAATGGCTCCTTCCAGATCTCTTGGCCCACAGATGGTGGGGGGATCAATCAGCTGATTAGAGGGAGATTGTAAGGATCTCTTCACTGATGCTAAGGCAAAACTCTCTTGCTTTTTCCATGCTTAGATCTGAGTTGGAGCCTTGGGTGGGTGGTCCTAGGGTATGGTGGAACCTGTGGCAGTGATGGAGAAGGAATCCCCCTCACACTCCAAGGCAGAAAAGAGTACTTGAGGTCACTCACATACCAGAGTAGAGATCAGCACAGGAATAAACACTTTTCCTTTGATGTCACCACCTTGGAAGAACTGAAAATTTGCAGATCTCTAGAAGTATATCTGAAAAGAGCTGCATAAAACCCCTGAAGCTTGGGATGGTACACTGCCCCGCCACCCCCATGGAAGCAGAGTCCTACCTTGACAAAGAGCTAAAAAGTCAAGTACTTGGCTAGGTAAATGAGCAAAAAGCAGAAAAAAATCAGACTATAGAATCTTATTTTGGTGACAAGGCAAATCAAAACATACAACCAGAAGACAGCAAAGTCAAAGCTCCTATACCCAAAGAAAAATATGAATCTGTCACAGACCATAGAAGAGCTCAAAAAGGATTTTGAAAATCAAGTCAGAGTAGTAGAGGAAAAAATGATAAGAGAAATCAGAGTGATGCAAAAAAATAAAGAAAAATGAGTCAACAGCTTGCTAGAGACCCCAAAACATGCTGAAGAAAATAACGCCTTAAAAAGTAGACTAATCCAAATGGCAAAAGCAGTCCAAAAATCCAATGAGGATAAGAATGTCTTAAAAAAGAGAAATGGCCAAATGAAAAAGGAGGTCTGAAACGTCACTGAAGAAAATAATTATTTAAAAATTAGAATGGAGCAAATGGAAACAAATGACTCTATGAAATCAAGAAAGTACAAAATGAAACCAAAAGAATGAAAAACATAGAAGGCAATATCTCATTGGAAAAACAACTGACCTAGAAAATGAGTCCAGGAGAGAGGATTTAAAAATTATTGCACTCCCTGAAAGTCATGATCTAAAAAAGAGCCTAGAGGTCATCTTTCAAGAAATTGTCAAGGAAAGCTGCCCTGATATCCTAGAAGCAAAGAGGAAAATAGAAATGGAAAGAATTCAATGATCACCTCCTGAAAGAGATCCCAAAAGGAAAACTCCTAGAAATATTGTAGCCAACTTCCAGAGTTCCCAGGTTAAAGAAAAAATATTGCAAGCAGCCAGAAAGGAACAATCCAAGTATGTGAAACGCAATCAAGATAACACAAGACTTAGCAGCTTCTACTTTAAGGGATCAGAGGGCTTGGAATATGATATTCCAGAGGCCAAAGGAGTGAATTTTATGTCATCAGATTTGTTTTAAGGAGGGAATAACATACACACTTAATTTGGTATGAAAATATATCTTACCCTATGGGAAAGCAGCAAGAAGGGGATAAATTGGGGATTAGAGAAGGGAAGGCAAATGGTAGGATGGGATCATCAGAGGCAAACACTTTTGAGGAGGACAGGGCCAAAGAAAAAAATAGAATAAGTGGGGTGGAATATGTTGAAGAGAAATTTAGTTAGTCTTTCACAATATGGCTGTTATGGAAGTGTTTGCATGACCGTACATGTATAACTTATATCGAATTACTTGCCTTCTCAATGAGGGTGGGTTGGGAGGGAGGAAAGGAGAGATCATGGAACTCATAGTTTTAAAAATGAATGTTAAAAATTGTTTTTACATGCAACTGGTAAATAAGACATACAGGCAATGGGTCGGGGGGTAGGGTAGGAAATCTGTCTTGCCTCGGAAGAAAATAGAAGGGAAGGGTTTAAGAGAAGGGGAGATATGTGATAGAAGGGAGGTCAGATTTGGGGAAAGGGTAATCAGAATGAATGCCATCTTGGGTGGGGGGAGGGGAGAGATGGAGAGAAAATGGGGAACTCAAAATTTTGTGGAAGTGAATGTTGGAAACTAAAAATAAAATAATTTATTAAAATTATATTTTTCTGCAACTTAATAAAACAATTAAGATTTATATACTGTTTTAATGTTTTGAAGGTGGTTTACATATATTATCTCATATGATCCACAGAATAACCTTGACAAGTCACCATTTTATGTCAGTAAAATGAAGAATAGAGAGTTTAAATGTCCTCTCTAAATAATACAACTAGTTATTGTTGTATGTATACAACTAAAAGAAGATTTCAATTCAGGTCTTCCTAGGCCCAAGTCTATTCTCTATCAACAATGTCACTTATGGGTCTCACTTTGGTAAGATTGACATTTATGAATTTATCATATAGGGTATATTTATTTAGCAATGATATTTCATTTTCAATGATGTCTTTAAGGAAAATGTGACTTTTTTTCTCTATTTTGACATTGTAAAATTTTATTTTGGGTTTTTCTAAAATCGTTATTTCATCCGCTTTGGGGGGGGGAATTGCCTGAGGCTTAGTAATTTTTTTTTGGAACTCTTCATTATCTTTCAGTATACATCTTTGCTTTTAAAATGTATTTTCTGGTATGAAACATATATTTGGATTTTGTTTTCTTGCCCATTTTGCTACATTCTTTTTGCTGGAGAATTTATTTGCATTGACAATAAAAATGTTTAGGTTTATATTGATTCGCATCTTTCTATATATTTTAAGTCAAATTGGATTGCTTAGCTTAGTTTACATTAATTTTATCGCAGTTGTATCAAACATACTTTCCCTAATTCCTCCATCTTTCCTTCCTTATCTTAATTTTCACAAGTTTACTTAATTTTCTATATTATCTAATTTTTTCCTACCATTCTGTCTTCTGACCTAGTTAAGAGTGTACTTCAGAATACTACCTATATCCCAACTTAATCATTCATATTTATTTATGTAATAATCATTTTGGGAACTTTCTTATGACTAAGATAAACTTTTTCCATCTTAATCATTTCTTTCTCTTAAAGCATCTTAAGAATCCAGCCTTTCATTTCTGACCTATATCTCACATAATCTTCCTTTGAAAGGGGTAAGGACAAAGTCTTTTTACATTCATCAATGAGAAGGATCCCATATCTTTCTACTCCTCCCTTACTGATCATTTTTTAGAAATTTGTTAAACACTTTTTAGAGGAATGTTATTCTGATGGTTATCACTCCAAGACATATAATTAAAGAGATAGTGTGACATGGTCACTTTTTTTGTGAATTAAAGAACCTGATCTGATTCCATGGTGTTATTGTATCCAGTATCTGAAGTAATCCTTCCTGCCTCATAGTCTGAATGCTGGATGTTCTTAGGGGCCCATTGATCTGCTTCTAAGAATCAGGGCCATTGTTTGGAGAAGGGAATGGAGAAAGATCCCCATTTCCCTATTCCACTTCATGTTAATACATTTTGACTAACCATGATTATTTTTCCTTTCAAGATGTGACATCCTTCCTACTTCCATGAAAGGCTCTATTTCTTTATATATCTAATTCTACCATCCCTCATCCCCCACAAAGCATTCTATTCTTCTACATACACACATACATATATCTATATCTACATATAGATATATACATACATACATCCACGGACACATCCACAGACACACATTAATTTGTTCTATGGAATATAAATTCAATTATTTCTCCTTACTTTCCCTTGATTTTTTTTAGCCCCTTAGGATGTTAGCCTGTTGGGCCTTAACCAATATCATTTTTTTAAATAACATTGTTTTGCCCTAGATTAATAAAGGAACTGATGATTTTTTAGTAATTTCTTGTCAAACGACTTAATTATTGCCTTATTGGAATTGAAGATTGTGCCATATTTTATAACATATTAATCTAGCATGCATTCTAATTACCTTTGTCAATATGTTTTTTCCCTTTGATTTCTAGAAGGCAAGAAATTGAGTGTATTCAAATTAATTATCTTTGATAGTTATAGATATTTCTCTTTGATTCTTGTCACATCTGTTTTTGGATATTGAAATTTTGAAGTTTAACCACAACATTCCTTTCTGACTAAAGCTTAGGGTTATTTGCTACTACCAATGAGCTGCTATTACACACAATGACTAACAATAGATATGAGTTTAAAATTTATAAAGTGTGTTGCAAATATAATCTCATTTTGTATTCACAATAACCTTGGGAAGAATCTACTAGTTTTTCTATTATAAAGATGAAAAAAAAATTGAAGAAGAGAGATGTTAGATTATTTGCTCATGGTCACACAGCTATAAAGTGTCTGAGGCTAGATTTGAACTTAAAACATCCTGACTTGAGTTAAAGCGTTCCATCCATTGCAACACCTAGAAGTCTTATAATTAGTATTTTGTCCTCTACTTTAATTATTTGTAGACATTTTACTTGTAGTTACTATTAATGATCCTTCCAGCTCTAATACTCTGTATTTCTGTGATTTAACTACTCTATAAATGCTAATATAAATATACTTTTCCATTATCGAAGGGCTATCTTATATAAAAAGAATTAGCTTTTTTTTTGGTTTTTGATGGGATGAACTAGGAGCAATGCTTAAGTTGCGAATAAGTAAATTAGATTGTTGTTTCTTAACATCAGTTTAGAAAAGTTTAAATATGAAATGCAGCTAATGGAGCTTCCTTACTTGAGGCTTTAAAGAAAAGGCTTGATAAACACTTGTATCTTAGATTATAGACTTTCATAAAAGCATAATTGATAAGAAAAGAATAAATATTTTCAGGAGAGTAGCTCATTTGTTGTCTATAAAATAATAATGTATTTTTGTTGAAAAATATTTTCAAGTTTACACAGTATCTTTGTTGGAGCTATACTTTATATACAATTCTTGTGTACTTATTTTTTAAGATGCATAGCAGTTATCAGAGAAAAAAATAAGGGTCACAAGAAAAATGATGATTGAGGAATCCAGCTTATTTAAACTCATGCAAAACTACTGGTAAAGATCATAATAGACCAAAGGTAAATAGACATAAGTTCAACTTCCACTGAAAATATCCAGGAGTGAGAAAATTACTACATATTTAATGATACAAGGCACTGCACATAGATTATGGTAAAGTGCACCTTCATTTTGCTTTTGTGATTCCCATTTCTTGAGTGTGGATTGTCATATTATTGGCTATAGATGACAGGAGATCTGCATTCTTAAAAGAAATAGCTTTGTATACCATTAAAGAATAAATTACTCACTTTTTTGGGTTTAAGGGACAGAGGGGTTCTAAACTTGTCCCCCTAAATGAATGTCTGATATTATTCAGTTGTTCATTTGTGTCCAATCCTTAGTGCCCCTTTATAGGGGTTTCTTGAAAACATATTGAAGTGGTTTTCCTTGTTCATTGAATTAAGGCAAAAAGAGGTTCAGTGATTTGCATAGCATCACAAGACTAACAAGTGTCTGAGGCTGGGTTTGAACTCAGGACTTCCTCACTTGAGGCCCAGAGGTATATTCACTGAGCCACCTAGCTGCCTGAACTCAACATGTACAATATATAATTTACCATCTGTCCCCCAAACTCTCCTCTCTCCATCTTCCTTATTATTGTGGAACTTAACACCAGTCTCCCAGTGACTTACGTTCCTAATTTAGGAGTTAGCCCTGTCTGCTTACTATCTCTAACCACCTCCACCCTACTACATATCCAAGAGGTTGCCAAGGCCTGTTGATTTCATCTTAGCAAGAGCTCTCAAATAAGATTCCTTGTCTTCTTTAAATCTGCCACCATTATCATCTCATGAATGGAATACTGCAGTAGCCTCCTGGTAAGTCTGCCTGCCTCAAATTTCTTCCCACTCAAATCCATCCTCCATTCAGCTTCCAAATAATTTTTTTAAACTGCAGATAGAGCCCTATCACCCTCATTAATAAATAAACTCCGGTGACTGCCTATCACATCCAGAATCAAATATAAAATGTTCTTTTGGGTATTCGAAGCCCTTCATAACATAGATCCCTCCTACCTTTTCAGTCTTTTTACACCTTACTCTCTGCCAGGTGCTCTTTGACCCAGCATCACAGGCCTACTTAGTGTTCCACAAACAAGGAACTCATTCAGTCTCTCAACTCTGGGTATTTTTTTCAAACTATCCTCCAAGCCTGGAATGCTTTCCATCCTCAGTTCCACCTACTGATTTCTCTGACTTCCTTAACGTACCACCTAAAATCCTATCTTTTACAGGAAGATTTGCCTTCTCTAAATTCTCGGGCCTCCTCTCTGCTAATTGTTTCCTATTTATCCTGAAAATAATTTGCTTTGGATATATTTTTTGTATGTCACCTCCCCCATTAGATTATGAGCTCTTTGAGTGTAGGGACTGTTATTTGCCTGTCTTTGTATCCTCAGTGCTTAGCACTGACTTGTAGAAGGTGCTTATCTTTTTTTAAAATTAATTCATTGATTGATTCTCAGTAGGCAACACCCTTTCTGCCCTTTCTCCCTGCCCTCTAGCCTCTCTAGACTACTTTCTCCCATTTTTCTTTCTTGTGATCTCATTCTCAAAGAATGGTATAATTTGCAAAAAAAATAATTATGACCTTTCTAGACTAGGGGTCCTCCTCTATGTTGTAGTTCTTAATCAGGAATTAGTGTCATAATATCTCTTTTTTTCTGTATGAATGACTCTAACTTTCTTTTAAAAAGTGAATGTTGATCATTTTGTGAAATCCTTTGAGAAACTGATTAATAAACTTGACTGTATTGTGCAGAGATATTTTGAATGACTGATTGGCAGCTTCAAGTAGCCAAACTTACAAGAACTTGAATGAATGAGAAAATTTCATAATTTATGGCCTCTCTCTGTGATTCATGGATCTCACTGGTGAAGCAGCTTAGTTTTTATACATAATTATCATTTTCGCTGGAATTTTGTGCAGATAATTAGAAACAGAAACACTTAAAATATTAAAATATTTCATTTCAAGAATATAATCTACCAAGTTTTTCTTTACAATATTTGTTGAGTAACTATAAATAATAGTACAAAACCTTAAAATAAAATGTATTTTGTGAAGTTCTAATTGGTTTTGCCTAAGTTAGTTTTCAATTATTTATTCCATATTTAATGTTAATATTCATAAATTTTCAGTATTTAATGATAACGATATTTAAAGATACTGATAAGAGAAAAATATTTCAATTTTTACAAACTCAATTTTCAACAAATGTTCAAATATTGTTATTTCTCAGATTTTTCATTTTTCCAGACTTCCGTAATGTATGTCACTGCCCATTGATTCTAATATGTAAATTAAGCTTTTGAATTTCAGTTTCATTATGTATAGTACAAAACTGGGGGTGGGGGGTGCAAATAGATCAGGGTTTTTTTAGCCTGTTGTCTGTGGATTTCCTAGGCATCAAGGTGTCCATAGATAGGTTTCAGAAGATCCATGATCTTGATTTAAAAAAGAAAACAGAATTTTAAATTGATTTACACTAACAGCTACCTGACATTTAGCATTTATCTTTATTACATTTTATCTCTTTAGATTTTTTTTCCTAATTCATACATGTAATTTTGGATCCTTACTCTGCCATCTTATGTGTTAACTATCCTTCCCATTCGAGACTTAGATAATTATGCACTAATTCCTTTATCAAAATTATTGATAAAAAGGAAAGCAGAAATGTTTATAGTTTAACAAATAAAGATCTCATATAAAAATGTATAAAGAACTTCCTTAAATATACGAAAATATGAGTCACCCCCTCCACAAATTAATAGTCATATGATCTGTACAGGCTAATTTCTTCCAATGAAGAAATCAAAATAATTTGTGTTCATATAAAAATACTCTAACTCATTATTGATTAGAGAAATGTAGATTTAAACAACCTTGAGATAACATTTTACACCTACTAGATTAACTAAAATGATGAAAGGGGAAAGTGATAAATGTTGGAGAGCATGTGGAAAAACTGGAATAGTAATTCATTGTTGGTGGAATTCTGAACTGATCCAACCATTTTGCAGGGCAATCTGGAATTATGTCAAAAGAGTTATTAAATTACCTATACTCTTTGACCAAGAAATACCACTTTTTGGTCTATTTCCAAAGATGATTAGAAAAAAGGAAAATAACTTGTATATTCTAAAATGTTTACGGGAGTCTTCTTTGTGCAGGCAAAGAACTGGAAATTGCAGGCATGCCATCAATTGGGGAATGGCTGAAAACGTCGTGGTATATAATTGTAATGGAATACTATTGTGCTTTAATAAATGATGAGCTCAATTAATTTAGGGAAAAAACATAGAAAGACTTGCAGAAAATAATGGAGAGTGAAATGAGCAGAATGAAATACACATTGTATACAGTAACAGCAACGTTGTTTTAAGAGTGACTTTGAACAAGTAAGTTATTTTGTCTATTATGAATATGCAAATTAGCTATAAAGGACATATGAAGAAAGACACTATGTAATCCAGAGAAAGAACTAATAGAAGCATGTATAAAATAATTTTACACACACACACACACATTTGGGTCTAATGGTAGCATCTCTAGGGCTAGGGGAGGGAAGAAAATAAAGAAAAATATACATAATAATTTTATTGTATATTTGAAAGGAATAGCAAGTTGTGCATAGTAGATTTGTAGTTTCATATATAATCTTTTTTATTATAATATATTATCAAAATGCCTATTTTATTTGATAAATTTTTAAAATAAAAAATTGAAAAAGAATCCTGTCTTACAAGGCCAATCAGTGATCTTCATTACATTCTACTAGAGATCAGCTTCCATACTGAAACATAACCATTAATGAGCACTCTTTGCATCCAGACAATCAACCAGTTCAGTCCATTGAATTTTAATTAATTGAGCCCATATCTCTGTACCCTTTTCACCACTTTATCAAATGCTTTGCTAAAATATGGGGAAACTACATTTGCAGAATTTTCTTGATCTTTACGTTTGGTAATTATGTAAAAAAAGTATATAAGTTTAGTGTGACATGCCTTGTTCATGTTGAAGGCATTCTGTGTCATTGTCCTCAGCTATTCCTTTTCTAGGTATTCGCTGGCTATCTGTTTAGTTATATGTTCTGAAATTTTGGCAAGAATATAATTCAAGCTCACTAGACCAAAAAATTCAGAGTGTTTTCTTTTCCTTTATTTGAAAATGAGGGCATTGACCTCCCTCTAGTCCTATTACCAGTAGTATCAGCTATCTAGTCATCCATTGTTTCCATAACCAACTCTTATATTAATATGTCCCAGGTACCTTGAACTCATTAGCTAGACATTATTGTACTCTTTTTCCTTATCTTCTGTATCAAGGCCCTCTTAATCATTTCTTGGTTTTGTTTAGTTCTTTCCAGTCAAAAACTTATCCTTTATAGTCTAGAAAACAGAAACAAGGCAGGATTTTAGCAGATCTCTTTTCTACCTCTCAGCATTCATCAATTACTTATCTACTCAGGTAATCCATTCTTTGATTTTCCTCTTCTCCCACAATGTAGATTAAAAATAGAATGAAACAAACAAAAAATCCAGAGGTGATATATTGTGCTCTAATATAAATTCCCTTCTTGCATTGATTAATTTTTGCTTGAATATTCCCCACTATGCTTCCTTCTTCTGGTCTCTGAGCATATCATATAATTATGTCTTCTCTATATACTCCTCTTTTAAAGGGGGGAGCCTTTTCTACTTCCTTTTCAAAATCTGATTTGTTTTCTTTTTGATAAAGCAAAACTTTCTAGTGTCTTCCTGTAGTCATAGTTATCATCCTTCCCAATTTCAATGACACTTATGAGGTCAAATTTGCCTACTTTCTATAGAACCTATAGTACACCATTTTTTGTCTGTAATTTGTTCACTTTCTTATAGACATTAGATACCATAGGTCTTACTAATGTTTCCTTTCTTAAAGATTTTTTTTCTGTAATAAACCAGAAGTTTTCTTCCTGCATTTTAACTATCCTCTATACTAATTTCCTGAATAGGTACATAGGCAGTTTTCTCTGTCCTGCATTACATTTTGAATTTGATTAGATTACCAAGATACCAGTTTAATACAGACTTTTGAGTCCCTGTTCACAAGCCTCTCATACTTATTTTTTAGTGCATTATCAAGAAATCCGTTCCCCAAGTATTAGCTTCCAGACCAGTAGCTTATTTCCCAAATCTGATTTCAGTTCTATGTCCCTTACCTTTGATGGACGTTAATTGCAAAAATACTGTCTATACCCCATGGTCTTCAGTTTCTTACCTATGATTCTGGCATCATTAACACTTTTTTTTGGGGAGAGGGAGGTTTCTTCAGGTTCCCGTTGTTATCATCAAAATTAAAATAGTCATCAGTTCCAATAAATCTTGAGATATTCTCTCATGTCATGTATACATCCCCTTAAAACATAGTGTACCTTTTTATTATATCTGCTGAATAGATGACTATCTCAGTATCCCTCAACAGGGAATCCGTAACCACTATTTTTCATATCTTCTTACTCTAACCCTTAATGGATGGTCTCTAGCTAGAGAGAATTTGTGGATATACTTAATTATGCTTTTGAAAGCAAGCAGTTCTTTCTTATTCAGAACAGTCTGTCTCTCATCTTCAGGAATAATCTTCCATTTGTTTCTTAGTTCTACTTGTTCAGTGAAACATTTTCTTCCTTTCCTTTTCTGATGTCATTCCAACTAGACTCTAGTTTCTTGAAGCATCTTTGGATCCTGCTGCCATTTTGTTTTCACATTGAAGCCATTGTTGTGGTTTATGTGGTTGTTTCTGTTCTTCTCCTTTTGTTCTCATTCTTCTTGTTCTCCTTGTTCTTTTATTTGTTTTGTTTTTCTTTTCTTTTTTCTCCTCCTGCTGTTTCCTTTCCCCTTCTTCCAACTTCCTTTGTTCAGTTGATCTGCACAAAACTCCTTTTCACTCAATAAGACTCCCAAATAAGCTGTCTTGTTGCAACTAGTATTCTAGTGTTACGGAACCTAATTTTACTTATTATTGGATTTCTTTTTAGGCAGAGTTTTTTCAGCTTTTTTTTCCCACTCATGAAACCATCTTGGAATATCCCAAATCAAATGAACAAAAAGTCTGACATTATTGTTAAAAATTGTGCTTTTCAAATATACATATTTACTTTTATTTTGTTTATAATGTACAATAGAGGTGTCAAATGTCCCAATACCCTCTGGCTACAAGCATTCTTCAAAACTCTCTAGTCCACTTGAACTAGATTAAAAAGTACTTGAGAAATGTTTAACAAAAAAAAATAGGAGCACAATACAAGATAATGTTTACTTATAGTTTTCTCAGTCAACATCCAACCTAGGTGTTTTTTTGAGTGTGACACTTTTGTATAAGATTCACTGGCCTCTTTTCTCAATTTGACTTGTATGTTGAAGCATGTAATAGTTTCTAATGTAATAGCTAGAAAAATCACAACTTATTATTATTCTGTTACATTTAGCTAACTAGAATTGGAAAAAAAATGACATATGTCCTACAAATAGGACTAGAGGGAACTGAAATATATACCAAGGGACGTAAGTAAATCATTAGAACTGAGACAAAATTTTTGAATAAATAGTAAGAAATATAAACAGATGATATTATCTTTTTAGAACTATACCACAAGCTCTTAATGAAAGGAGGAGATAGCATGTTCTTTAGAAGGGACACTCAATTTGTAGGTGAGAGGACTTGGAACTACAACTTCATACTTTTATATGAACTTTAACAAGATGGTTACTCAATCTGTTTTCCCATATCAAATTGGGGTATTTGGACTAAGTGACCTTTAATTTTCCTACTAGTTATAAATAAAGGATGCTTGATCTTTTTTTTCCTATAATGGATGAAACCTTTAGATTCCCTCTCATATTAATTTTTAAAAGAAAACAAAATACTTAGCGTAGTTAAAGAATCCAATTATATTAAAGTACCTTAATTATTGTCTTTTAAAGTTCCCCAGCTTCCTGTGAAGAGTTCCTGCCTTAAAAAAATCAAACCTCCTCTAAAAGGAATCTAATCTTACATTTGTTTGCGACTTACATCCCATTTGATGCAGAACATGGGAAAAACTTAGGAAACACTTGTTGATTGATTGAAGAAAACTATGTAGAAAAATGAACATATCCTATATTGGGTTCAAATTAAAGAAATTAAAAGAAAACGAAACCTAAGTTGTCTCAATAAATCCAGTAGTTACAATGATGGGATGGTTTCATATATATGAATTGAAAGTCCTATGAATGAGAATTTTCTCATGTGTTGGCATTCATTTGAAAGGAGGTACTTTGAAGTCTTGTTCATGTGTCCAGGAAGTTTCCCCTACCCCAATAGTTGATTATTAAAAGGTTTTGTAATGACCCAATACCATATTTATTAGATCTATAAAAGCAAAATTATGCCACATTTGTATTTTAATCTGTTTTTGGAGACATATTACAGTCAACTTGTAGATTGGAAGGAATTGTGTGGTTTGCATAACTACCATTATTAAGTGAATCCAGGAAATTTAAATTACCTATTGAAGTAACTTGGATTGTTCTAAAAGTTCAGCAAGAGATACTGTGACTACATTTGCCATTTTTAAATACTTTGAGTTTGAGTAGATTGGTTAATGCTTATTCAGCTACTCCTACCAAGCTTTTAAAAAGATATTCTAATGTTCTTAAAGAGACTTAGAAGCCTTTCAATGGTAGATTCAGAAAAAAAACAAAAAAACAAATTGGCTAAGATTGAGTGGAGGAAGGTAGCAAAATATACAGGTGGGAAAATAAGTAACTGCTTTTAAATTTACATTTATAAATAACACATTTGTGTGTATGTGTATGTATGTAAGTATAGTTTTATATATATATGTATATATATATATGTACCTACACAACAATATAAAATAATTTTATCTATTCAGTTGATATCCATTTATTACTGAATTTTAATCACACCATTCCTATTGGCCACATAGAGCAAGTGAGTTTAAATGGATTTTTTGGCTCATCAAGACTGGTACTTCAGCATCAATTCAGGTCACAAACCCTGTAAGTTTTCTCATCTAGGTTACTTCTTGCCAATATCTGCATTTAGTATGCTAGGTGCCTTCCTCTAGTTCTTTTAATATTTCCCAGATATCAGTGCATGGACAGATGATCTTATCCCTTGTTCTTATCAGGGTAGTAGTACTACATTTTCTGATCAAACATATTCTTGAGTATGCTTTTTATGCAATTTCTTACTTGTCAATTATCATTGGTAATATTCTACAATCCATGAGTATCCTGATTGCCATTTGAGTTACATTCATTCATACATACATACAAGTCTTCTGAGATTGTGACATTGATGGACAGGTACATAGTATCATCTTAAAATATATTGTTATTGTGAAAGAAATTTTTGGAGCACTAGAAGCATGTAATTATTATTAAAAGTACCATGTAATTTCATACTTTCGATTCAGCCCAATCTCTATTTGAATTCTATACTCAGCTCATTTTCCATCTGCAAGTAAAGAAATTCTTTGAAGAACCCAATTAGACTCTCCAAATTAAATCAGCTTAAATAAAATAAGCAGGTGATTTGATATTCAGTGAATATAAAACAGAGGCAGGATTAGGAGAAAATAGTGAGAAATATATGGAAAACAGTAAGTCATGAAGAAAGAATGATAGAGGCTAGCATTGGGCATCATACATATATTCTTTAAGGCAACAATTGATAGGTACTGGCTATGGTAAGCTATGAATAACGTCACAAATATTAAATCAATTATAATTCATGATTTATAATTATACAGTTAACAGATAGAAAATATTCATCGTTGGTATGGAATTCATACTTTGGAGCTAAATTTTGTTGAATTCAATCAAATTCTTTCTTCAAAAAAATCAACAAATGGTATAAACAATGAGGGCTTATATTGGTTTACATAGGTGTCAGTTGTGCAGCAATTGAAGCAGTGATGTTGTAGAAAAATCATCTTAAAGTCATAGAGATAGTGCTGCAAGGAAGCTCAATGGTCATCTAATTTCAATGCCTCATTTTACAGATAAAATCTTGGGAAGCAGGAACAGATTTGCCTAAGAATACAGAGTTAATAAGTGTCACAGTGGGGATTTGGACCCAAATCTTTTTCAGTCTTGTGCCAGTGCCTTTTTCTACAGTGTTGTCTCCTCTCTGAAAGATTGCACTAGAATTTACAAGTGGGGAATCAGCAAATGCTTCATGTAGAAGGTAGTGCTTGAGATGAATTTTGAAGGAATTCAAGGTTTCCAAGCAGTTATTTTCCTAGATAAGCACACAGAAACAATCTATTCTATTGGCTACCATATTATTATCCAGTTGTTTCTTCTCTATTAAAGGCTTCTATATTTATTTTTATTTTGCAAATGTTTTTGATGTATGTGTATATATATATATATACACACACAGATACACATATATATATACCTACACATACTCATATGTATATATTATATATATATATGTATGTATGTATGTATAATCTCCCTCTTTATGGAGAAACCCTGTATGTATGCCATTTCTTAGTAACCTGTAATATTTTACCCTCTTTCATTTCTTGATTTCAAGTTTTATTTTTTTTCAAAAATTTTCCTACCATCCTTCCCTCTGTTCATTTGTATATTGAAATAATGAAAGCATCATATAACAATCTAGCTTGGAAGATATTGTCAGATTCTTCAGGGAATGTCAGTGTCTTTATGCTCTGCAACAAATGTGCTATGTAAAGTTATCTTCATGTTGGTTGGTTTGCCTACGTTTCTTATAAGGATTATACTTTCAGATGATTGTCATCTTAAGAAAGGAAGTTTGTGCCTGATTAAACCAATTTTATCAATTCATTCACTTCTCACAGGAGAAAACAGGAAATATCTTTTTTTTTCTATAACTACCTTATTTCTTCTGGTTTTACTTAGCATAAGAATATTAGTATGACAACGTCTCAGTTCTTCCACTTGCATATGAACAAATGGCCCTTAGACAAAGATCACGAGTGGAACAAATGTAACAATTAATAAAGATTTATTAATCACCTACTATGTCCCAGACTTTCTGTGCTAGATTCTGTTCTAGGTTTATTATTTTAAATGAAAAGTAATCCTCATTTTCAAAGACTACAAATTACTGAAGGGAATTCCCTGTATGTAGAATAAATATTAACAACTGCAGTACTATTTGATAGTATTCACAAAATTTTTATCATATTCTAAAATTCCCTTCCATGTGGCATTAGACAGAAAATGTTGATGGTGATTTTTATATTTTATTGGTAGCTGTGATCCCTAAATTCAGTAATTAATAGCTAATCCCCTGATAATTAGTCTCCCTGTAGTAGTTAGTCCTCAAATAGCAGGTACTGTTTGTTGCCAGGTCACTATTTGAATTCTTTCCAGCTTCTGCTGTGCTTGTAGGGTTTATATCTAACTGATATAGTCTTTGATAGCACAGGATGACCTACAGCATACAGTGATGAACTTGGAGAAGACTTATGGCATTGCCATTTTACATGTGAGGAAATTAAGTCACAAAATCTATTCAAAGATTAGAAGAGACGTGCTTACAATCCAGATCTTTACCCTTAACAGTATGCCCTTTCTGATGGATCATCCTACCTCCTGTAAATGTTTTAGTTTTGTTAAACCATTAAAATATTACAGTGTTTTCCTGTACTAAATATTAATCATAATTATTATAATTTTGTGAGTAACTGGATATTTTTATTCCTTATTAATTCTCTATAGAACTGACATTTGAAAATATATTAGATGCCTCTGAATTTCAAATGGCAAAATAGTTAACATATTTCTGGAGGGAATCATAATTGCTTTGGAATGCATAAATACTATTAAAACCAGTAATAACCTTTCTAATTATGAAATGTACGAAATATTTTATTAAATTGGATTACAGAATAAAAATATTTGTCATCATGAACTCTAATTAAAGGCAGTGATCTTTTTGCATTTTATTTTATGTAAGTTGCAAGATACTAAATACATATTTATCACAATTATATTAAAATATTTCATAAAATCTCTCTGTAAGTAATGTGAAGCATTTAGAAGTAATAAATGAGGCTTTAAGAATAAATGCATTTTTCATGTATTTGATTTTTTAAATATCTCTACACCTTTGTTTGCTCTGTTACCCTGACCTGGAATGTCTTCTCCTATCCTATCTGTTTATTGAGATATTATTCTCCCTTCAAAGTTCATTTCGGTTTTCCACTTCTTTATGACGTTTAATAGCTCATTACTGTATCTCCCTGCTCTTAACAGCATTTGTTGTCTGTATTAATTATCTTCATGTAACTCCCTTTTTTTGTCTCTTATAAAAACAAAATTCACTTGGGGAGATTTCTCAGTTGCTAGCTGACCCTATTTGATATGTTTTGTTCCTACTCCATTTGGTTTCAGGCAGTTAGTTCATGAATTTTTTAAAAGCCATTTAATTTGAGAGTTAAAACAATAAAATAAAACCCCAGGTTTTTTAGAAAATAAATGGATATTCTTTAGCTATCCTCTTTGAGGAGTCATTGTGGATTTCAGTCTCTTGTGGTTCTAAATAAACATTTTCTCCTTGTTCCTCTCAGCCCATAACCACCAGATATATGGTTTATATGTTTATGAAAACAGACCAAATAGATCTTCAAAGTCACCAAGGAGGTAGAGTCTCTCTTTGTCTCTCTCTCTCTCTCTCTCTCTGTCTCTCTCTCTCTCTCCCTCTCTCTCCCTCTCTCTCCCTCTCCCTCTCCCTCTCTCCCTCTGTCCCTCTCTCTCTCTCTCTCTCTCTCTCTCTCCCTCTCTCCCTCTCCCTCTCTTCCTCTCCTTCTTTCTTCTTGTGTCTCTCTTTCACCCTTTCCACCTATTAAAAATTACCATGCCAGTACTGATTCTCCACAAATAAATGACCTAGAACTTTTAGGCAATAATGAAAACTGGAAAAAAAGAGTGTCATAGATGGGACTTTATTTGTATTTAAAAGTAAAGTTGGGAAGTAATTTTTGGCATTAGCCCCCACAAGTTGATCTAATGTAGAAGTGAAGTTTTGTATCATCCTTTGTCTCTATCCTTATTTAGGTTTTGGTTGGCTATAAATAATGTACTTCAGGGAGGCCCATTTGGATGCAAATTAAGTGTCTATGGTCTCCCTTTACTAATGTGGATCCTGATTTACCACAAAAGCACTTTTTCAGAGATCTAATAAAAAAAATATATCAAGTAATAAGGTCAGGAGAGATTAATCAACTCCCCTTTTCTTTCTAAGAAAAATCCTGAAGACCCAGAGGATAGTGACAATCTCTGTACATCTTATGATGTGAATATTTTTTAAAAATAATAAAATGGTACATAACAAGGAAACAACTTCTATTTTCTGGTCCTCTATTTCCTTCTCATTCCATAATGAGAAAGTTGTGTCAGACGACCCATTTAGAGATCTTGAACTCAATTAAATTTTATTTAAAATATAAGGAACTTGGTAGAATTTTCCAAATTACAACAAAAAATCTTTTATTGGGAAAACATCCCAAACACCTGGTTAAATTCAAGGAAATAAAAAAAAAACACAGTTGATGAATGTATTAACGTAATTCCACCAACGTGTATGTTTGCAGGATTCTCACTTAATTTGGAGCACACCAACCAAAAAAAGTATAATCCATCTTGTGTATTTTTAATCAAGATCTGTAATTATATCCATTTAAGGAAATCCAGCATTATAATACTGATATTAATGATATCTAGTGCTTGCAACGTTCCAGACACTGTGCTAAGGATTTTACAATTGTTTTCTTGTTTAATGCTCACAATACCTGAGAGGTAATTACTTATCATTATTGGTCTTGTTATTATTTTCAGATGAGGAAACTGAGATAATGACTTGCCCGTGATTGCACAACTAGTAATTGTCCGATGCTGCATTTGAACTCAGGTGTTCCTGTCAGCCCGGCACTTGATCAAGTATACCACCTAGCCGTCCAAATCATTCTGCCTTTTCTTTAACCTAAAGGACCCTGCTTACAGTATGATATAATAGAAAGAACATTGAATTTGGAGTTTAAAAATATAGGTTTAGGTCCCATTAATCTCACTTATTTGGACCCCAGTACTCTCCTTTGTAATCTTTAATCGTAAGAAATTTCACCAGTATTTTGGCATCAGAATTGAACATAAACTGTCATAGCCTGGTTTTCTATTCAATTCAGTACATATAATTATGTGCCTGCGATGTGTCAGACACTGTATTAGCATTGGGGACAAAAAGTCTGAAAGAGTTTGGTCTGTGGTGGTACTAGTTAGGCCAATGATGGCCAGGACCAAGGCACTAGACTGACCAGCAGGGCAGGGGAAGCCCGGGCGTGCAGTGTCAAAGAGCTGCAGCACCAGGAACACAATCACATGAGCTGGTTCAGGGCAGGAATTTAGATCTTAAAAGCATTGGAGGGAATAGCAAAGTGAGATGTGTCTCCAGTTCTGGGATGCTACATAATTAAAAAATAATATTAGTAGACCCTAATGTTGCACAGGTTGCAACTATCTGCACTGATATTCAGGCCAGCATTTTGTGCAATAAACTATGTCACTCACTTCCTACCTCAATTTTAAGCCTTTTATGTTGAAAAGAAATAATCTATAAAATCATTCCCCCAAATTGAAAGAAAAAGTTAATTCTTTGTATATTTGGGAGGGAGGGAGGGGAGGCATCTGTACATGTGCATCACTGTGGGTATAAATTGGCTTTCATTTCACTGTAAATAAAATCTAAAGTATTGTAAATAAATTTATTTTATATATTTATTAGACTTTTGGAGAGTATGTTTAATTTCTTATACTTTTCAAAAAGCTTTAAATAATCTTGGATATTTGTCTTATTTAAATTATTTGTTGGATATGTATCAAGATAATGTAAAACATTCATGCTACTTATTTTGAATATTAAAACACTTTACAGAAAATTAGATGCAGCATGGTGTAGCAGATACAAAACCAATCTTGGAGCAAGGAAGACCTGAATTGAAGTCTTACTTCTGATGCATACTGATTGTGTGACCCTAGATAAGTCACTTGACCCCTCTATTTCAGAAAATTTACTGACTGGGAGATTTTCTTCACCAGATAGTTCTATTCCCTAGCCCTACCTTTCATAATAAATTGTGGTTTCTGGACTAACTTCATCATTTTTCATCAAGGCAAAAAAAAAAAGATGTTTAATAAGCCTTTACTTGAAATCAAAAGCCTTTTGATAAAGGCCAGCAGTTGAATCCTTTGTTTTGAATGTTATGCATACATATATGTATATGTGTATTGGTGAGATAGAATGATAAACATCAGCTATTGACTCAGTACCTGAGTAGTTATACTGAAAACCACATTTTGTTGGATATTTATCAGCTGTAGAGAATCATTTCATGTCATGGAACTGACGATAGATGATCTAGTGCTCCACTTGGTATTGTAGTTGTGTCTTTGAGGGGGTAAATGGACAAATGCTGTAGTTTTATATACTCATTATTATTATAGGCCAAAAATAAAACCATACTAACAAAATTATAATTTTAACCATGAAATTATCTCTTTCTTCTTACAGATTTATTACTTTATCTACTTTATATTCCTTTTAAAATTTTATTTCCAAATATGTCTTTCCAGATGGAAACCAGAGAGCATCATGTCATATTTGACAGAATATAGTATTTCAGTTGTTAGACATCAAGAAATATAGGAAAAGATGGAATTTATGACACCATGAAATTGATTATATGAATAATTGTCCTTCAAAAAATTCTATGACACAGGAGAAGAAAAATATGCCATTTGGAGGAAGATAATACAAAAAAAGGAAAACACTAAACCTATCATTTGCACAGTATTTGTAACCATAACAAGACATCATTTGTGTAAGGGTCATTGATTTAGACTGAGCATCAGCTTTAGTCACTCAGTAATATCACTGTATTCTACTCGTACTGTAGCTCACAAACTGACAAGAAAATTGTTTGCCCTTCCTACTAAATTGTTCAAACAAGTAGAAACAGAGTGATCTTTCATTAGCCTTAATTTGTCTAGACTTGCATTTATGTCCAAGAGTGAGTAAGGTCCTTTCCAACTAGATTTACATTTTAGGTCTCTTGATTCATACATTTCTATAGGCATAAAATGAAATTGTTCTATCTGCATAATGAATGTATTTGAATAGCTAAGCCACTGAACAGTCAATATAGACCAAAGGACTTAAAGCTGTCAAAGCATAACACCAGCCTTTTTCAGATGAGGATATTGTATCTCCACAAGGGCAGAACTAGAATTTAAATACAGGTCTTCTGTCTCCAGCTTACTTTAGTATCTTATTTTAGACCTTAGCTTTGTACAGTTTAATAGTATATGTCCCTACAGTCTTAGTGAAATTTTAAGTCACATTCTATTCATTCACTATTTGTTTTAATTGATAACTTTCAAAGAAATGGGCTCAACTCTTGGCGTTTATCAAAAAATTATTTTTGAATGTAAAGGATTATTAATTATCTTATTTGCCCTAATTAAAAATGATGAAATTGATTCAGAAACGATAATTTTCTATAGCAGATAGGAACACTTAATAAATGTTTGATTTAGGGAACTGTTTGGTAAAGAAAATCCCTCTACTATTCATCATTTTTTCCTGAAATTTATAGTGTTAAGGAATTGATAGGAGCATTGAGAGGTCAAATAACTTTCCAAGGAGCACACAGCAAGTATATGTCAGATGCAAAGCTTGGGTTCACATCTTACTGGCTCTCTATCTGCTATACCATGCTGCATTTAATTTTTCTGTAAAAGTACTTAAATAATCAAAAATCAATATCACAGACACCAGGAATATTTGTTGGGAGTGTTTATAAAATAATCCATACTTAATTTGTTGGTAACACCAAATTGGATAAGGGTTATAATGGATTACAAATCAGGATGTCTTGACAAGTGGATGGGCATAACCTGCATGGATATATATTACTCTTGTAAAATCATTTCTACAGTGTCTCTTAGTGATGACGTTTTGGTTTTGGTTTGATTGCTTGTTTCTTTGTTTTTGGCAAAGATTCTTGACTAGGTCACCATTTCCTTCTCTAGTTCATTTTACAAATGAGAACTTGAGGTAAACAGAGTCAAGTGATTTGCCTAGGGTTACGATGAAGATGAGCCTTGCTGATTCTAAGCACAGTGTTCTACCCAGTATACCATCTATGGATATGTAACAAGGAATTTTATATATATATATATATATATATATATATATATATATACATATATATATATACATATATATATACATATATATACATATATATATGTGTGTGTGTGTGTAATATACATATATATACATATATATATTACTAAGGGAGTCTGCAAATTTAGTGGACATTTAGAGTTTAAAATGAGAATGGAAACATGACAGTCTTGTAGGTGGATGAAAAATTCTGAGATGACTGTCCTGTGTCCCCTCATTAAAACAGAGGCTCTTGGAGAAGTTCATTAATGTCCACACTCAACCCTCTCCGGTAGGATGGAGGGAGGGAGGAACTTCTGGGGAAGGGATATTGAGGAGGTGTGACTTCAAGAGTTAATGCAATCTTCCAGAAAGATGAGTTCCTAGAAACAGAAGATTCTGCAATCCCATTCAGATGAGAAATGAACTTAACTATCAGAAATGAGATGTTTCACTGAAGAGACCCTGATTTGAACCCATCAGGTAGAGTTCACAGCTGAAGCTCAAGAGATCTCAGAAAAGCTGAGCTCAAAACTGAGAACTCAAGAAATCTCACAAAACACAAAATTATAATATTTCTTATCTTAGGCTAGACATGCAGTTTGGTCTAAAAATAAACTTTAGCGATAGAATTACTATGTGGTACTTAAAAGAGCTAAGTGGATTAAGAAAGGCTTTACTTTTCTTTTACTTCCTTTGCCTAAGACATAGAAACTCTAGAAAAGCTCTAGATAAGCCAGCCTTAAGGTTTCTTCTTTTGATGGAAGAGTATTAATATTTTCTCAGCATCCTAGAAGATGAGTTGAGCATATAATGAAAAACTGGGCTTACAAAGCAGTCTCTCCAATTGTGCAGATTCCCCACACTACAGAATGGAAAGTAGCTCTAGGACATGTGTTCTGTCCACATGGGCCTGAATTTTACAACTTAGTTACAAGCATTTGTTAGTCATTTACTATGTGTCATATACTTCTCCTTCCAAGGGCACTGTGTGCTTTAGTGGGACAGTATTTTCTTGATTTATGGGAATAGTATTATCATTATTCTTGATTCACCTTCTCTTTAATAAATATTTTTGATCAAGAGGGTATTGAAATGGAGCCAAGATGGCAAAGAAGAGACAGCAACCCGGCTGAACTCTCCTAAAATTCCTCTCCAAACGACTTTCAAATAAATAATCAAATCTATTTTGAAGCAGCAGGATCAACAAAAGGTTGGAGTGAAACATTTTTCCAGCCTAAGGCAACTTAAAAGGCCATCAGGAGAGGTCTGTCACACTGGAGGGAAGGCCACTTTAGAGCATATCTACATAGTGGCACAGTGCCAGTATAGGACTTGAAGGAGACAGCAGCCAGAACAGTAGTTGCTTTGGAAGCTCTCAGTCCAGAAATAGTAAGGTGGTTGTACAATCCATCAGAAAGAGATTACAAGTGACACCTTGCTGGTACTGGGTGTAGCTGGTGTTAATTGGCAACTGTATTGCCCACAAGCAGTTCTGGGTCACAATTTAAAGGCAGAGAGAAGCACTTTTGGCCAGGCACAAAGGAACAGGGAGACTGATTGCAGATTCAAAACAAAGAGGAGTAGCTCTTGTAGCTGCAGGGGACCAGAGGGTAAGTAGAGCGACTGCATCACTCCTTGGATCTTACGATATTGAAAGCACTAAGGAAAAAAAAAAAACCTTACCGACTCCCAGAACTAGCTCTGAAACTAGAAACATGAAAAAGTCTGAAGCTTTGAGAAGTGCTTCTCCATCCTCAGGTGAGCAGAGCCAAACTTTAATATAAAATTCAAAGTCAAGAAATAGACTGGATAAATGAGCAAATGGAAAAACATTGCTTGGCCATAAAAAGTTACTACAATGTCAGGGAAGACTAGGACATGAATTTAGAATCATGTGAAAACAGATATCAGCAAAGCCTCAAAGAAAATGCTAATTGGATCAAAGTCCAACAAAAGTTCCTGGAAGAGTTAAAGAGATGAGTGGTAGTGGAAAACAGTGGAAAAGAAATGAGTGTGATGCAAGAAAATTACAAAGAGAGAATTTATCACTTGGTTAAAGAAGCACAAAAAATACTGAAGAAAATAACTTAAAAAGTAAAATGTGTCTAATGGTAAAAGAGGTACAAAAACTCACAAAGGAAATTCCTTAAAAGTTAGAACTGGACAGGTAGAAGCCAATGACTCCATAAGACATCAAGTTAATAGAAGTTAAATAGAAGTTAATAGAAATATCTAATTTGGTAAAAGGAGAGTACACCAGAGAGGTCTCCAGAGCTCAATGTTTAGTAGTGTAGTAGTATCTGATATCTAAAGTTTGTCCCTATAATCGCCACTTGAGAACTACTGTGACCTTCAGGCAATGTGGATGAGTCAACTCAGCAGAAAAATGACAGAAGAACCAAAATACAGGGAGAGACTGTCCAATATTTGTATGGCCAGAACCAAAAATAGTGCCTAAAAAATACTTGTACACTAGTTTATAGTAGGGAAATAAGGTACCAATGCACATGGCTACATAAGCTAATAGGAGAAATTAAAGAATTACATAAGGTCTTAGGGTGAAGATTATTAATGATTACTGACAGGGAACCATGAAAGCCTTCTTGGAGGATTTGGTAATTGAAGGATGGAAGAAAGCCAGTTTTACTCTTTTAGAGGATTGATCTTAAAATCAAGAAGGCTTGGATTTGTGTCCTGACTCTTCACATATTTCCACGTATGTGAACATGAAAACATACTTCTCCTTTCAGTACTGCTGCAGTTCGGTAAGATGAATGGTATCTCTTACAATGAGCAGGGAATTTGATCTTTCTATACCTGGTTTTTCTTATTAGAAAATGAGAAGTTGGACTCATGATTATTAAGAGCAATTTTAAGTCTAAATTTGTGATCCTTATTCTGTGGGAATAAATTCTCATGTCTGATTTTCTCTTATAGAGGAATTTTCTACACTGGGAATGTCCTACACAGATAAAATCATAACTAATAACTAAAAGAAAAAATAATAGGTACTGCAAGGAAGGGAGTATATTCTGGGCATGGAGAAAAATATAGAGAGAGGAAAGCGCATGGTGTTGTTCAGGAGACAAAAAAAAGAACACTCTAAATGGAATGGTGATTATTTAGAAGGTAATAACATTAGATTAATGCTTCTGAGGTGGATTAGCACCAGATTGTGGAGGGAGGCAGTCATTGAATTCCATTCAGAGGTATATTTTTCTTACTGGACACTAGATAGCCACTAAAGATTTTCAAGCAGAAGAGTGATGAAAAGTGATCTGTTTACGGGAAAATTTATTCTAGGAACAGTACCCATGGTAGTTTGGAAGAGGCAAAAGTGGAGAGAAGAGTAAGGATGGATGATAATGAGGGCCTTTAGCAAGGTAGTGGCAGCATATATAAAGAGGATGTGGCAGAATTTCAAAATGTGGTAGAGTACTTGGTAACAGTAAAAACGAGTTGAAGAAAGAAGAGCAAGGTACAAACAAAAAGTAATAGGAAAAAAGGCAAATACAAGGGGAAAGTCCTCATAGTATTATTTTATTTCTTACTTTCCTCGATGTGCATTAACACTGAAAGATAAATCCACAGAGGATAAAGTTCTAGTTTCAGTACTCAGAATATTCAGTTGCATAGGTGAGTTTCTTTTAATGAAATGACTGGGGAAAGAATCACGTAACATCCCTCCACATTTTAAGATGATAACTTAGCTTTTAAATTTATTTAAATTAGAGAAAAGTTGAATATTGTTGAAACTAATTAAACTAATTGTTTATCTGCAGGTATTCTTTATTTTGTAGTCAATTCTTAATCTCTTCGATTCCAAAGTTGCAAAGCTTTCTTTAATTCTCTCATTGTTCTATATTTATACTCTGTATCCTTAATTTATTCTACTTGAACTGGGGGCCAACATCATCATTAAACCTTTGAAATGTTTTTGTTTTTGATATTTTGCTTAGAGTCTCACATTCCACATTCTTTGTTAATGGGAAAATGTTAATATAATCACATTGATTTTCCTAGATTTGCCCTTGTATTTGACAAGGGGGCTTAGAACCTGATTGTGCAAATCAAGTAATTCTCTTTTTCGGCTTCAGTCCACTTAGGGTTCAGTAATCCTTGCTTATTATAAACTGAAATGTAAGTCACAAAAGATAAATCATATTGTAACTTCTCATCTGTAAGTGTAAATTATTATACGAGGTGTTACTGTAATTTAAATATGTATAACATTCTCAAGAAAACCAGACAGATAAATTATGTGCATAGAAATATAATTCTTTAAAATCGTATTATCTGAGAACCAAATATAGTCAGAAGTGGAGTGTTTGAATTACTGATATTAGGAGCTGATTTTCCTTGGTAATTCTAATGAATACCAAGTATTAAGGTTATTAGATTTTCTTCCATTGAAAATGCTGACAAGCGTGCCATGACAGATGTACCAAACATGCTTTGAGAAAGCTGCTATTATTTGCCATAATGAAAGACCCAGTAGCTTGGAGGATCTGATAGAGTCATTTCTGCATCTAAAGTTATCCATATGCTTTCAAGGTAATTTCAAAGTCAATTTCATCTCTGAATGGTACAAAACCATTGCATTAAGAGTTAAGAGGCCGTTTTAGCTACCAATATGTCCTTATTCTCTCTTGTAAGTTTTGTCATCTATAAATAAAAGAGTTGAACCCTCTATTTATGAATCAACCTAGTACCATTTATTAATAATAATAAAACTAGTATTTATACATAACATTTTAAGGTTTGCAAAGCACTTTGCATATACTATTCATTTGACTTTCACAACAGCTTTGGGAGGGTGATTTTCTTATTGTACCCATTTTTCAGATGAAAAAACTGCATCAGACAGAGGCTGTGAGTTGCTCAGTGTCACAGAGCTAATAAGTATCTGAAGCAGGATTTGAATTCATGTATTCCTGACTCTAGATCCTGTGCTCCATCAACTCTGTCACTTTGGTGCTTCTTACTGTATAGGTTAGTCCCTCTCCTAAGCAATGGTCATGAAAAGAAAAACTCAAATCACTGTCCGCTCTCAAGGAGTTTACATTGTAATGAGGGGGACAACATGTACGTGAAAACTAATAGATAATATGTAAGGATCATACCATCTCTCAACATTAATAAACAAGAATCCTAGAACCATTTTTTTTAAATTTACAGTTTCTTGTTCTAGTTTTGGGGAAGAGTCTCTTCACAATAAAGCCAAAAGTCATGAACTTCCCCCCCCCCCCAGTAGAACATATGTCATAAATCATAGCTGGCTACCCTTATTACTTTCCTAGGCCAGTGATCCTCCAAATGAAAGAGATTTTATGGTGTCTTAAAACCCAGGTGTAGCTGTTGCTTATCTGGCTTCATGCCTTTCCATCCAAAGTTGGTATATGTGAAATGGTTGACCTAGCTCATTGTATTGCTGAGAGTAACTAAGTCATTCAAAGTTTGTTATCAAATAATAATCCTGTTACTGTGCAGAATGTTCTGGTTCTGTTCACTTCAATATGCATCAGTTCATGTAAGATTTGCTAAGTTTTTCTAAAATCATCCTGCATGTCATTTCTTACAGCACAATAATATCCCTTTGCAATTATATTTGCCAATTTGTCTAGCCATTCCAAAATTGATGGACATCTCTTTGATATTGAATGCTTTAACTTACTGTGTATTCTTTGTTAACCGAATACTGTGTTATTTAAATTCTATAGCATGAAATCCAATGTTTAATTTTATTTAATTATTAATTAGTATTTAAATTCTTTCTATTCCCAGAAACTAGTATGGTGACCTGTATGTGGTAGATACTCAAGAAACGTTTTAAGGAGATGATTCTTTCTTATATTACTGCATATTAGTACATATTATTTTTATCTCTCCAGCTACATTATAAATTCTGGGAAGTAGAAGTCATGTATTTTGCTTTTATACTACTAATGGTACCTAGAACAGTTATTGATTGCAAATAGAGTTGTTATTCATTTACTGAATTGAGCATCTTGTAGGGTTTACAGGGTTTCTTTGGAAGGGAAACTCCAGTGGAGCTTAACAGGGAGATTTTCAAGTAATTTAAAAGAGGTGAAAATACTATTTCTGTTTTGGGACTATACAAGATGAATTTCCCAAATATCTTTGCTTACATTTCTTCCTACTGGAAGTGGAGGTGATTTTTATTCTCCAATACTATACTGACTGAAAACAATTTTTAACAGGTGGTAAGGAAAACTGGGAAATTTTCCAATGGAGAGCCAGCAATAGACTATGTTTACTATTGCCTTAAGACCAATCTAGCTCATTTCAAAGGAACTCATCACCAGATATTTGGCAATTTTTTGGTCACTGCAACTCTTAAAGCAATTAAATAAATATTGAATAAAAATAATTATTATGGAAATGTATATCAAATATAATTTAATGATGAAACTAAATATTTAGAATTTATATATGTCAAATTAGAATTTTCATTTAAATTGATAAACCATTCACAAAATGTGTTATCATAAATATCTTTACATATAAGATACAGCCTACATACACACATAGACATATATAATGTACATAGATATGTACACATATGCATGCATATAAACATATTCACACATATAATACACATGTATGTACATATATACATGCAAATTTGTTGCAAATATGCACATACATAAACCTTAGCGCATATATGCACATGCATGTATATGTATATATAGTATGTTTACATATAATCGGCATAAATGTATGTGTATATGTTCTTTTTTACCTTCCCCACTCCTCAGAAGGCTACAATAAACTTTAGATATGTTTCTCTAAAGATATAATATATATGTATATGTATGTATAAACATGTACATGCATATATAGACATATACTTTCCCAAATATATTCTACTTCTGATCTTTTTTATGTTTCTGCATATTTCCTGTTTCCTATCCCTCCTGCCTCCCCTACTTTACTTGTACCCACTAGCCTGACCTCCTATTACTTGTCTACTTCCTTCCAAAGATGATCTGTCCCCATCCTCTCATTCCCATAAATCCTAACACCCTTCTATACCCCGCCTTTACCATATATATATATATACATACATATATATATGTATCTTTATAGATATATAGAGATATATGAAGTTACCTGACATGACCATCCATCTTTTGCTTGAAGACCTCCATGCTCGAGTTGCTCAAGGCTACCCATTCCACTTTTGGAGAGCTTTAATTGTTTAAAAGTTTGTGAATTTTTTTTCCGGATGTCAGGATGAATTTTGGCTCTTTGCAATGTCGGCTCATCCCTCCTGGTTCTGCCGTCTATTCTGGAGTCAGAACAAATCTAATCCAGTCTTCACAGGACTGCTTTTAGACAGAAAGATAATTATTGTGTCTTCTCCTGATATATTTTCTTCTCTAAATAAATATATTAATTTCCTTCAGCCAATCTTTATATGACGTAGATTCCAAATCTAGATCTTGTCCAGTTTATTGATGTTCTTCTTAAAATCTGGCATTGAGAACTGGGCAAAATATTCCAGAGATGAGCTCTGTTGAATGCAGAATACAGTAGGGCATTTAGCTCCTTGTTTTAGGAAGCTATGCCTCTGTTAAAACAATTCAAGATTTCATGAGCCTTTTTGGCTCCTATATCACATTTTTTTATTATTGTTCAGTTGTTTTAAGTTGTGTCCAACTCCGTGTGACCCAATTTGTGATTTTCTTGGCAAAGATACTGGAGTGGATAGCATTTCCGTTTTTCAGCTCATTTTTCAGATGAGGAAAACTGAGGCAAATTGGGTCAAATGACTTGCCTAGAGTCACACAGGTAGTAATTGTCTGAGATTTTAACTCAGTAAGATGAACGTTACTGAATGCAGGCCCAGCACTCTATACACTGAGCCACCTAGCTGCCTGTTATGTGTTATAATACTAATTCAACTCTCTGATCTTAGAATAATGACTGTCTAACCATAACTCTTTACTTTGTATTTATGACTGAATTTTTTTGCTTATGTGCAAGACTTTATATTTTCTTCTATTTGGTTTCATTTTATTATATTCGACCAAATGCTCTAACTTATAAATATTGTTTTTTTCACCTGATTCTATCATATACTCTTAACTGTCCCTTCCAGCTTTGTAAAATCCACAAATCTGAATGAGCATGTCATCTATGCCTTCATCCAAAACTCTGATAAAAAAAAAGTGTTAAGCAGAAGTAAGCCATGTCCAGACCTTTGGGAGTACTCCTTTATACAATCCTGGCATGCTGAAATTGAACAACTAATGCTCATCCATTGAGTCTAGCTTTTAAAATATTATTGATTTAATTTAATGATATTATTGTCTGGTCTACATTTTTATTGCTAAAATGATGGTAAAATATTTTCATAGTGTTCTCTTTATTAGGTAATATTTTTAAAGATAGAAATGAAGTTAGATTGGTGTGATCTGTTCTTGATGAAATCATAATGGTTCTTTTCTAATCAGAGTTTTCCTTTATAAGATGCTCACAAGATATCCCACTAGGAACCTGTTCTAGTCAACAATCAAACACAAGTTCATCGGCCTATATATTCCTAATATTCTCCTCTTCCTCTTTTATTTTTTTGAAATCAAGACATTTGCCCTACTCCATCTTTTAATACTTATTAAGTTTAACATGACCTTTCCAGATTTCACTAGCTAAAGTTCAATTGGCATAATTATTAACTTTTTTAGAATGTGAAGATATAGTTTATCTGGCTCAGAAAAACGAATTCATCAGCTTATCTAGATACTCTCCTGAGATCTACTTATTTATATTGGACAGCAACTCCCACTAGTAATTTTTAAAATTATTTCTAGTGTAAGATAACTAGGTGGCACAATGAATGGAGTGCTGAGCCTGGATTCAGGAAGACCTGTGGTCAAATATATCCTTAGACTTGAAAATTGTGCCACCATGAACAATTCACAATCTGTGTTTGCCTCAGTTCCTTCATCTGTAACATAAGGATAATAATAGCACACATACTACATCTAAGTTGAATCCTATAGACTTCTTCTTCCCCATTGATTTATTTATATGGCAACTAGAAATAGAATTTCTCATATCTACTACTACTCCTCTCAGTTAAGCCTGATAATGAAGGGATTTCTAATCTCCTCCAAGTCATAATATTGCCCTTATAATCAACAGTTCAATTCCATGACATCCTCTATGATAGACCTCTTTCTCCTGTTGATTCTCCTTACTTGCTAAAGCCCAAGTTCTTATGCTGTGAAATAGAACTATATCGAGGCATAAAACCAAGCTGACTGAATCTACAACAGATTAATATTATCTAGCCTCACTGCAGCAAGAAATTCCTTTTGTTTCCCTTTAATTGATCCCTGTCTCATTCTGCACATGGACTGGAATAGAAGGTAAAGAAAGCATAGCATCCTGGATAGAGATCTGACTGGGGAAATAGGATTACCTATATTCAAGACTTGTTCCTAATATATACTGACCATATGACCCTGGACCAGTCACTTAATTCTCAGTGTTATAAGCAAATTTCTAATATTATAAGTTGCAAAGATATTGCTAATGTTCCTTGGTAGTAGGAATATCATCAATTTACAATTCCTTATGCCCATGCAATCACAGGTTTATTCTCTTTCCTCATTCCAGTTCTCCATCTGTGTGTTTTAAAACTTTTCTTCCATCAACATTTCTATACCTCTTATAACCTTCAACAAAATACTACTAGGTCCAAGAAAAGAGAGATCATTCACCATGAGTTCCCTCTTTTTTCCCCTTCTCTTAATGTCATAACCCCTGGACATCATCCTCATCGATGTACTCTTTTAATCTGGTTTATGATAATGTAGTAGCCTTTCTTGCCATCCCTGCATGTGTTCTACAGATTGGCCCCTTGAATTACTCTTTCTCTCTCTAAAATTTTAAAATTCTCCTTCTTTACATAATTCTTTGAAACATACCTCATCATTAAGCCACAATAATACCTTCATTAGACCCTACCATTCCCTGAAGCTATCACACTATACTTCTCTCCTTTATATCCAAATTAAAAAAAAAGAATGTGTGGAACTCTTTACCTCCACATCCTCTTGTGTTATTTTGCAAACTGGCTCTTTCCACAGTTGCTAATAATCTTAATTGCTAAAACATTCCCAATGTACAGGGGTCAAATCTGATGGACTTGTTTTAGTCATTATCCTTATTGGTCTTTCTGTAGCATTTTCTACCTTGAACAAAGCTCAACTGGATAGTTTGTCTTCTCTGGCTTTACGTGAAATTACTGTCTTTGGGTTCTCTTCTTATTTCTTTCTCAGTCTGTCCTCTCCCCAGCTCATAATTCATATGCTACTTCCTACCCAGATAATGAGAACTTCTTTTTTTATATTTCCAATATATTAGTAGACTAAAGAACACATTATATTTTAAAATGAGCTTAATGTTGTGGTTAAAGGAACTGTCTCAGCCCTCTTCACTGCCAAAAGATGTCATGGGAATATATTTATACACAATACATGTGTGTATATAGGTATGTATATGTATATGTATGCATGTATATATAAACTCTGACATCCATAACTGCTCAGCTTACATGGCCACCGCCCCTTATCTCATGACTTTTTGTCTAAATTATTGCAATAGGCTCCTAATTTGTCTCCTTGATTTAAATCTCTCTCCTATTCAGTCCCCTTCCATGTACCTGCCAAAGTTTACATCCTTACATACCAGTCAGAATATGTCACTTTTCTACTCACCAAATCTTAGTGACTCCTCATTACTTCTAGGTTCAAATATGAATTTCTAAAGTTGACTTTTAAAACCTGACTCCAGCCCAGTTTTCTAACCTCTTTATATATTACTCTGTTTCCTGAAATGTCTGGTATAACCAAACCTGCCTTCATTTTGTGTCTGTTCTCTACATGCATTGGCACTGGATATCACATGACTTTGAACCATTAGAAAATTAAAATAAGCGTGAGTCTATGATTACTTGTTTCAGATCTTGGAGCCTGGACTTTCATGGAGAACTATGTTTAAATCCCACCTCTGACACTTATCAGCTATGTGACAATGGGAAAACTGATTTAATTGCCCTGAACTTCAATGTCTTCATCTATAGAATGGGGATAATAATACCTCTAGCATCTATCTCCTAAGGTTTTTGTAAGCTTTAAGTGAGATAATGTATGTAAAATGTTTCCCAAAATTTAAATAGCTGCATAAATGTCAGTAGCTATTATTATTATTTTTAGAAAGTTCTCATTTTATTCAATAGGATTTAGGTAGAAATAATCCTGTGACAAGTTATTATCCTACCATTATTCTTTCATATTAAGTGTTCACAGACTATAGTATATGAAATAATTGCCTTTAAAAAAAAGTTGAATAATGGAAGAGGACTTGCAATTAGGATGTCCTAGGTTCAAGTTACTTAATCTCTCTCTTCCTTCATTTCCTTATTTGTAAAATGAAGAGGTTGGACACAGTAGGCTCTACAGTCTCTATGAACTCTATCTATTCCCCAGTGAAAAGTATGAGACCCTATGAAAAGTGCATTTTCTATAGTTTCAGTGAAACTGCCCTCAGTAAATCTTCAGTAACACAGAAAACAACAGAGATCATATACATGTAATGGGAGGTCTGGTGCATGGCCAGAGCTCCTGGGATAATATCTGTCCACCTAGAGAAATTAAGAGAACAATGAGGGTATGTAAGGCAAGTGCCTTAGAGAAACTGTGGGGCCTGGGTAGAGAGTTCTGGGCATTGGAGAGACTCTGAAGCATGCATAAAACTCCTTTAACTGATTTGACATCTACTACCCAAAGAAGAAAGTCTTGTTTTACTATGGAGGCATTGAAATAGACCTGGCAGTGTCAGTCACCTTCTCCTTTTCCTCATTGTCTTTTGACTTCATTTGCTAATGTCTTGGCTCACGGCATCTTGTGAGTGCATACCAACTTTGAAAGTTTCAAAAGTTTGAGAGATTAAGCCCCAGAAATCTGAGTAAGAGTCTAGTCTGGGTTTTGCAGATATTATAGCATCTGTGCCTTTAGAAACCTATGAAAGTAATGCTTGGGACCCTACCCTAGTGGTACCTAAGATGTGGACTTATGAGACAGGTGTACACTATCTGCACAGGAACTTGGTGAGATCAAGTTGGGTAGGGGCTATGTTTCAAGTCTAGACCCTCTGAGGTCCAAGTGGTGTAGGGGAGAGTATGCCTCTTAGGTGCTAGTGAGGAAAAGTTTGTAGTTTTGTTCTTGTGATATCTTTGAGGTAAAAATATGTTTTGAAAGTCAATTGATGAGAAATAGTTGAAAAGAACTGGAATCCTAATCACTGACCCACAGCAGTGCAGGGAAATCAAGTTAATTGAGACTCTGTCCAATGGTGTTAGAGAGAAAGTCATCTCAAACACTTCCTCAGCCTACTTTGGAAGATACAGCTTATGTTGCACTGAGGGAATGGGGTGGGGTCAAGATTTACATTCCACGTTACTTTGATCTGTTCTCATATGATTTTTCCAGTCTCATATACCAGTTTTCCATGTTATTTAAAGCTTTTTATTCCCCATATCATGGTAAACATGAGCTTTTGGTACTTAAGTACAAAATCTAAGAACATTGGTTTCTACAAACATTGTTCATAAGATTTTATGAATAATGGTCCAAGCAATTGTGTAGAATAATTTGATGTTATAATAGTCTGTTTGCAAAACAATATATTGATCCAGTTCTCCTGTATATTTTGAGGTCTTTATTTATGGTACGGTGATATTGTTGTCTGTTAGTTCATGAAATATAGAGAGTTTTTCTGATGTGCAGTTCTTGTATCATTGTTATATATTCAGTAGGTCAGTCAATAACAGCAAACATCTTTGAAGTGTTAAAATTTTGCAGCTTGAAATATGTGATATAAAGTTTGCAATTTTGCTTCATAATCAAACATTTATTAATATTGAAAGTCTCACCTTCATAATTTTATGAAAATAGTTATTTGACTATTTATTGCTAATTTTTATTGACTTCTCATTTTATGTAATAATAATGAATGTGTAAGGCATACCTCCCTTTCTTACCTGCCAGTTTTGAACCATTTATTTTATGTAACAAAGAAAAAATTATTAATCAAAAGCAATTGATTCAATGACAGTATCTGACAGTGTATGCATAATTCTGCCCCATCATCTCTCACCTTTGTCCCTGTGATGAGATCTCCTTTGAGAATATGGAAATATGTTCGTTATCTATTCTTGAGAAACAAGTGTGGTTATTGTATCA
This sequence comes from Bettongia penicillata ogilbyi, assembly GCA_023548195.1. NCBI lineage: Eukaryota > Metazoa > Chordata > Mammalia > Diprotodontia > Potoroidae > Bettongia > Bettongia penicillata. Next base: position 558,046 of record JAJHZJ010000330.1, read on the forward strand.
TAATTTGCAAAATTTTAGTGTTTTTATTTACATTATTTTTATCACTTTGTAGATTCATTTTTAAAAGTTCTTATATGCTTCTCCCTGTTAGTGTGAGCTCCTTGATATCATGAACTTTTACCTTTCTTTATATCCCCATCACTTAGCACAGTGCCTAGAATGTTGTGGGTGATCTGTAAATAATTCACATTCCCTGCCCTTTTTGGTTTTTTGCAACACCCCTGTGAAATCACTGGTGTTGGTGTTTCTTACTGCAGCACAATAATCGGTTATATTTTTATGCCCTAGACTATTTAGCCATTTCCCTCTCAACTGGCACCTAATTTGTTTCAAGTTCTTTGCTATCAGAAAACTGCTATTTTCTTTTTTCAAGACTTTCCTTTTGTGTTGGGTCTCCTTAATTCATTTTTAGAATATCTGTATAAAGTGTTAATTTAATAAACATATAATAAATGTTCTTTTGTTTTCTAGTGTTTTTTTTCTAATTTTATCTTCTAGTGAGTTCCATTAAGTATATTAAAAACTTTGATAAAGAGAGGAAGGATTTTCTTTTTTTTAAAGGAAGAAATATTTTCATTTATACCCAAACTAAGAGATTGTAACTATCTAGAGTTAGACAAGGACTATTGGGGAAAATGATTATATTATTTTTCTGTATTATAGTTGAACTTCATTATTCATACAGTTTGATCAGCCTTGACAGTGTAAAGAATAGTGGATTTGGAATCAGTCAACATGGAAGAGAGTATGATACCCTTCTACCTTCTAACTAAGATAGACTTTTAAACACACACACACAGACACACACACACACACACACACACTTTTCTTATTTACAAGATGGAGAATAAGGATGTTATTTCAACTATCAAAAGTAATAAGTATTTTGTAGATTGTAAAGCAATAATAGAAGATTTTAGGATTTAGAAATAAAGGGAAATATTCTAGGTTTGCTAATAAGTAATTATAGGTCCAATTTGTAATAACAGAATTATAACCTACATTCTTTAAGAAATTGAAGGTACTTGCCACTGTATTAGAATGTTGAAAACTACCTTCTTATTCATATGATATTATGCAGGGTCAGTGTGTGATTAACAATGAAATAACTTAGTTTTGGTTCAGTAGAATATCCTATTTAACAAGTGAAGATTCAGTAAAAAAAATTTTGGCAAACTTTAATTGGATAATCCTTAATTTACTATAATGAAAATTTTATGAAGCATTGAAGTAATCTTTGTTTACTCGGTTGTAAAAATTTAATTAATTTCACAAATTTCTGATTGTTGTAAAACCTCATTACATTATGAGAAAACTCAAAACTTTAAAAAATAATTTGTAAACCATTAAATGTAACAATTGGTTACTTATGATCATTAATAAATGAAACTATTGGAAATTGAGTAACAATTTTATTACTTTAACATATTTATGATAATGTAATATAAGCTATCTATATCTGATTTTAAGGCTTAGTGCATTTTCTTTAAGATTAGAATGAAAAGCATCATGTAACAGCAGACTCAAGAAGAAGCAGCCTGAGTTAGAGCTACCTGCATCCAAGGAAAGTGATGACCTCAGTGGCCTGTTTCACGTGTGGGGACCATCCCCAAAGAAGGGGCTCATCATGTCAGATGATTGGAAGAGATTTGTAGCATTTGCCAGATTCCAAAGTATAAATACTCTCACTGAAAATTTTATAATCTACTCTCATGAACTAGACAGTCTGAGTCATTTCCAAAACATATCTGATACATATACATATTTCTCTTGTATATATTTTTTAAAAGCACAGCTAGCATACTAGAGCTTGTAGCCACAGAGTATTCAGGACCTTGGTTCCAGTTTCAGGGCAGAAAAGCATGCTTGTTGCTGCTTGTAAACCAGAGCATAGCCTTGCAATAACCATACCTTTCCTTACATCATTCCTCATTGGAAGATCTGAAAGCTTACAAACCACCAGACATAGTTTTGAAAGCAGTGGCACAAAAAACCTGATCCTCGAAGCCCCCTCCATACCAAGAGCATTGTCCAACCTTAATATAAACCTGAAAGTCAAAAGATAGCCTAGAAAAAGTGAGCAAATAGCAAGAAGTAAACAAACAAAAAGATCCTGACCATAGATGATATCAGGGAAGATTGAAACACAAACTCAGAAGACAACAAAATTAAAAAACTACATTCAAAGAAAAATGTGAATTGGTCTCAGGTCTGAAAGAATTCCTGGAACAGCTCAAAAAGGATTATAAAAATTAAATAACAGAGGCAGAGAAAAATTGGTAAAAGAAATGATGATACAAGAAAGTCATGGAAAAAGAGTCAATAGCTTGGTAAAGCAGGCACAAAAAATACTAAAGAATAACATCTTAAAAAGAGAATAAGACAAATGGTAAAAAAGTGCAGAAATCCAATGAAGAATGCCTTGAAAAGGAGAATGGACTAAACAGAAAAAAAGTGAATGAAAAATCACAGAAGTAAAAAAAAACTCCTTAAAAATAGAATTTGCTAAATGGAAAAAGAGAAAGGAATGACCAAAGAAGGAAATAATTATTTAAAAAATAGAATTAGTTGATTGGAAGCTAATAGCTTCATGAGATGTAAAGAAACAATGAAACAAAATCAAAGCAATGAAAAAATAGAATTAAATGTGAAATTTCACTTTGGAAAAACAACTGACCTGGAAAAACATATCAAAGTGAGATAATTTAAGAATAGTTGGATTAACTGAAAGCCATGATCAAAAAAAGAGCCTAAATACAATCTTTCAAGAAATTATCAAAGAAAACTGTCCTGATATTCTAGAACCAGAGAGTAAAATAGAAATGGAAAAAATCTGCTAATTTCCTTCTGAAAGAGATATCAAAATGAAAACTCCTAGGAATATGATAGTCAAGTTTAACTGCTCCCAGGTTAATGAAAAAATAATGTAAGTAGCCAAAAACAAACAATTCAAATATCATGGAGCCATAGTCAGGATAACAATATTTAGTAGTTTCTACATTAAAAGATCAGAGAGCTTCGAATATTATATTCTGAAAGGCAAAGCAGCTAGGATTATAACCAAGAATCACATATCTTTCAAAATTGAGGATAATCCTTCATGGGGAAAAATAGATATTCAACAAAATATAAGAGTTTCAAGCATTTCTAATGAAAAGATCAGAACTAAGTGGAACTTTTGACTTTGAAGCACAAGACTGGAGAGAAGCTGAAAAAGATCAACAAGAAAGAGAAAGCATAAAGAATTCAATAAGGTTTAAACTGTTTACAATCATACTGAGGAAGATGAAACTTGTAACTCCTAAAAACTTTTTTTTCATTATTAAGACAGGAGTTTTCATATAGAGAAGGCATGTGTGTGAGTTGAATATGATGGGATAATTGCTAAAAAAGAAATTAAATGATGAGAAAGAGAAGTGCACTAGGAAAGGGGGAAGTGAGAGGTAGAATGGGGCAAATTATCTCACATAAAAGGCATGAGATTTTTTATAATGGAAGAGAAGCTGGATAGGAGCCCTTGTACCTCAATCTCTTTGGAATTGACTCAAAAAGGGAATAACATATGCTCAGTTGGGCATAGAAATCTATCTTCCCTACAAGAAAGTAGGACAAGAAAGGGATGAAAGGAGGAGGGCCATCTGAATCCAGTAGTGATTATCAATAGTAACTGTTGCTGTTTCCCTCCCAGCCTGATGTCTTTCTTTTTATTGGTCTCATTAAAGGGGCCGTGTCCTGGCTACTTCTTAAACAGGTCTGTTCAATGAAGGGGTGTTGCCTCATCCTAAGAGAACAGCTGCAAAGACATTCAATGAAGGGGTGTTGCCTCATCCTAAGAGGGCAGCTGCAAAGACCTTGGCCTAAAGGGCCCAAGGTCTCCCAGTGCATCCTGGGTCATCTCCAGTCATCCTGATGAATATCTGGTCACTGGATTCAGATGATTCTGGAGAAGTGAGGCTGGTGACCTGCACAGCCCTCCCTCACTCAAAACAAAGTCAAGTGCAAGTCATGTCATCATTTCTCTGATGGCATGGTCTTCTTCAGCAATGAAGGATGCACAGAAAACTACTACTAGGTCAGCATCTCAAAGATATATATAAAATAAAAAAAGAAAAAGACCTATGTACAAACATATTCACAGCAGGTCCTTCAGTGGAGGCAAAGAATTGAATATTGCAGGGATGTGTACCAAATGAGGAATGGCTGAAAAAATTGTGGTATATGAATGTGATAGAATACTATTGTGCTATCATAAAGAATGATGAGCAGAAGGATATCAGAAAAAGCTGGAATGGTTTACATGAATTGATGCAAAGTGAATTGATAAGAACCAGGAGAATAATGTACACAGTAGCAGCAGTGTTGTGCAGTAATCAACTATGAATAACTTAGCTTTTATCAAGAAGACAATGATCCAAGACAGTTCCAAAGGACTCAAGATGAAAGATGCTATCCACATCCAGAGAAAGAATTAACGGATTGTGACTGCAGATCAGACTGTGCTTTGAATAAAAAAAAACCTTTTTTTTTTGTTCTGTGTTTACTATCACAATATGATTAATATGGAAATATGTTTTGCATGACCGTACACATATCTCAAAATGCTTGCCTTCTCAATGAGAGTGAAGTGAAGCAAGAGAGAGAGTATGAAACTCAGAATTTTGGAAAACAAATATTAAATTATTTGTTCCATTTAATTGTCAAAAAAATAAAATATCGAATAAAAATATTTTGGAGAAAATAAATAAAAAACATAGCTAATCATTGGGAAAGTCAGTACTGAAACACAGAACTCCAGATGTTTTATCTTGTTTGCTTTCCTCTAACTCTTCCTGATGCTTTAATTTACTGCATCTGATTCCCAGTCATTTGGAATTTGATTAATTCCATATTGGAGAATTGGGGACTCAGCAAAGTAAATATTTTGCAACTTCTCATATAAGAATAATCATGTATAGATAGAAAACATCCCCATGCTGTACTGTTTACATAATGAACTACAAATACCCTTTAGGTTATACAAATGGGTAATGGACGCCCAGATAAATTAAAATAAAAAAAAATCCTGTTTGATCTTGGGAGAGTCACTACTCACTTGACTCTAGGAACTGGATTTTCTGTCACTGCATCAAAGTGCCTCCTGTCACAACTTAAAATTTCCTGATAGCAATAGTGTTAAATGTACTTTGGGATCTGCAAGATGCTAAATCACAATTTCCTTCTTCAGTTACTTTGAACAATTATTTTACCTGTATAATCAAGTAACATAATTAATCCTGTTTTGATTGACTGTACATTTTGGTAATGGGTTTTGTTTTCTTATGTTTTTAATGGGAAGCCTGGAGTGGAAGAGTGATGAGGTAGAAGTTGTTTAAGTAAAATAAATTAAATATTTTTTTAAAAAAAAGGTTTAGAAAGATTTTAAAATTATGTTGGCCTTTTATAATTTTTATTTTAGGATTTATTCTAGGTAAAAATTGGAAAACAATTGACGTTTTATTTTTGTTTTCAGTATATTTTTCTTACTTTTTATTTTTCTATCAACTCAGTCTGATGCCTTCACTGTGATCTCCGTGAGGGCTGTGTCTGTTTTCATTTTTTATTTTTTCCTTTGTGTTTGTAGTATCTAGGGCAAGGGGTCTTTCACGTAGTAGTCACTTTTCATTCAGTTGTTTCAGTTGTGTATGACACTTTGGGAACTCATTTGGGGTTTTCTTGGTAAAGATATTTCAATGGTTCCCTATTTCCTTCTGCAGTTTATTTTACAGATAAGGAAACTGAAGCAAACAGGGGTAAGTTGCCCAGGGTCAGACAGCTAATAAGGTCTGAGGACAGATTTGAACTCAGCTAAATGAGTCCTTCTGACTACAGGTCAGACACTCTATCCACTGTGCTATAAAGCTGCGCTATAGTAGTCACTTAATATTCTTTAAATTGAATGAGAGACATTCTTAAGTTAATATTATTTAAATTGAATGAAAGTCATTTAGCCCAAAATCTTTATGTCATAACTGAGGAAACTAAGTTGTAGAAATATTAAATGACTTGTTCAAAATCCTTAAGTGACAGATTCAGGATTATAATGAAGGTTCTCTGATTCTAAATCCAGAACTCCATCTATCTCTACTAAGTGGATTTGTCTTTATTCTATAGGGCATAATGTCTTTTTTTTTTTCAGCTGTGGAGTGAAAAAATAATATTAGTCCTATCATGAAGTATGCAGTATATACAGGGATGAGACTGACAAGGAAACCAATTAGCATAGTAGGATAGGAGATTAAAGTGAGATAATATTCACCTTAAATAGAATGGCAGGTAGAATGGTTTCTTTTGATAAACTAATCCATGTGAATTTTTCCATTGAGTACTATTTAAAAATCATATTCTTCCTAATACAAAAATGCTTGTATATTAAATAAGACCTTTTACACATGATCTGTTCATTGAAAGATGGATAAGTATAGGTATTTTGGGGTAGATGGAACTTTCAGAGCATCTCATATAAAAACAATTATGTAGATTTGTATTCACCTACATGGAATCAAACCAAATGTTTGAAAATGGCATGTATTATTATTTAGAATGTAAATGGAATTAGAATAAAATCATTTAATAATTTTCATTGCATGGGTATATGTTAGTGTTTGTGTTGTATAATATAATGAGCACTATCTTTTTAAATCTAAAAACAATAAAATATGTTTGATATACTTATTAAGGAGGATCTAAGAAAAAGCAAAATTATCATAGTTCTGTAAGATAATTCTGAGGCACTTGTTTAGGAAAGTTAGATCCACTATTCAAATACCTGACCCAAGCATGGCAGAGGTTTAATTGAAAATCACTCCAGCATTGTTTTTATGATAATCCATGGTTATTAATCAGTTTCTCAAGCAAGAGTCTGCTCAGGCAATGGTACTTAACCTGAATGCTGAATGAGAGGCTGTGTGAAGTGGGATGAGTACTTTCCCTCCCACATTTTAGGTGCTTTGGGATCTCAGTTCAAAACTGGTTGATTATTCAATTTCTACAGAACTCAAAGGATAGAACAGTACAAAAACAAAGTAAGCCTAAATGTGATATTATGGGATAGCACTTTACTTACCTGCCTCCAAAATTGCAACTGGGAATGATCAGGGATTTTTTTTTTTTAATTTTCTAAGTAGCCTGAGAAGACCATCAGTAGTTGCAAGTAACCTTTTTTTTTTGTTTGTTTAGACAGGGTCCCTAAATTAGAGTTCCTATATACTATTATTTGAGTATACTATTCTCTTCCACCTTCTTATGATACATTTTGGGATGCTCCCTTTATCTTCCTTCCCTAGTATAGTGCCAATGCAATATTCACAGTGCCTACAGTGGTCATGAATATGGCAACAAATTCTGAATCGCAAAATATAACATATTCTCCTCATGGAAGACAGAATCAAACACCAGAAAGCTGAATCCCAGCACCAGAAAGCTAAATCCATCATAGCAACAAAGAAATCTATACACAGTAACAATGCCGAGGGCACTTCTGTTAGGCTTCCCACAAACCAGCTCCCTTGAACAAATCAGAAACAGGCTGTCTTACAAAGAAGTTCTCCCACTTGTGCTAGTGGCTATGCCAGATGCCTACTCTCTGCTGGTTTTAACCAGTCTGACCAACTTTCTCTCAGCTCTACTCTACCCTTCCTGTTCTACCAGTTCAGCAAGCTCCTCCCACCATGTGATTTAGGTTTCCATGTGACTTAAGTAGCTCACAAAGGCCTATTAATGAATGGGAAAGATTTTCCCATTTAATTTTCCCACTTAATTACCATTACATTCATCCTCAATGTCTTTCACGTTCATTACCTAGGTTTGTAGGGTAATTGTTATCAATAGACGTGTAACAGAGATAAAAGAAAATGAGCATAAAAAAGAGTATCTTAGGCAAACTGGTGTTAACAGAACTTTACACCAATATAACAGGGATCACACAAAATAAGCACATAATATGTCAGGGTGGGGCTTGAGCACAAGCAGCTCATCATTCCCTACCTCAAAGGAATGGGGCGCAAAATCTTGGGGTAATGGATGAAGGTCTCTTCTTCTGTAGCTATTTCTGCTGAAACTGGATGTAGAGCTGTCCTTGCCCCAAGAAGTCCCATTCAAAGGGTCAGTTCTTTAGCTGCCATCCAGAGCTTGGGCAACACCAGGTCCAGGGGTGACACATCACAGTCATGGACAGGGGGTGATATCTGATTTAAGTGATCATCTGCAAGTGGAGGGTACTAGGCCTGCAGGAAACAAATCTAGGAAACAAGTTTAACAGACAAAAATAAACAAGGAGACAGTAACCAGAAGCAGGGTATACATAGGGTCATCCATTCTTCTGGAGTCAATGAACCCACTATCATTGCCTCATTCACTGTTGTTTACTATTTTCTAATTTGCAGTTTGGGGGTCATCATTCTGGTTATAGGTATGTCTTCTATAATCTGAGCTAGGACCTGGCCAATTTCCTGTTCTCCCTGCAGGTGGGACAAACTTGGATACAATGTTTCAGGAGGATCTTTACGGACAGTTCTTATTTTCCTGCTCAATCTAATATCAACCTCCTTTTCTCCATACATTTTGTATAGTTCATTAGTTGGAATGCCATCTGTCCTTCCAGAATCTACTCCTGCTCTCAACAGAGCAGTAGACAATTCTTTTCTTGTCAGTCTATTCTGACTTTGAATCCTCTGGCTATATACTTTTCTGTCTCTCAAGGAAATTTATCTTTTTCTCTGATTCTTACCATCCAAGATACCAGTGATTCTCCCAGTCTTTGGTTGAACGAACTCAAAATATCTGTGACTCTGCTGAGTAAAATCCTCAATTACCTCCCCAAACACTGTGCAGCCTCCCTGATTCTCCTGTTTTTGCCTTAGTATTGGATGTGCTTCTGCCTGAGAAGCCCTTCCCGTCTTCCTCTGACTTTGCTATATTTTCCTCCCACACACTCTCCTGGCAGTTGTCACCATAGCAAACAATGCTGAATATGTACAAAGGTTGCTTGCTCTTTTAAAGGAGAGTTTGAATGCTATACCATAATAAGCTTTTCATGCAAACCAGCCAATTTCCTTTCCATCTGAGCTTTCTCTTCTAGCAGCTTGTCTCTCCTTTTACACATAAGGCAAAAACTTGTTAGCAAGACCCAGCTTCTCTGATATAACCCTGCCAGTTCTTTCCCTGGTTTTATTGATACTCCTTGCAAACACCTTTCCAAATCTCTCAGTTCTCCTTTCTGTAATCTCAATTCTCAGTTTTCGAAGAGCCCTGTGCTTTTAGCCCTTTCTCTTGCTAAGGAAGAATAAGGTAAATCCTCCCATCGTGGGATATTCATTTCTCTCTCTAAAGCATTTCTGCCTCTAAATAGAGGTTTGATATTTCACAATCCCATTCTCATCACCAAATGTAGTGTCCATGTGATTTTCGCATTGCCTATGATGGCCATGATTATGTGATCACAGTTCTGAAACACAAAATATAACAGACTCTCCACATGTAAGACACCAGAAAGCCAAATACCAACACCAGAAAACCAAATCCATCATAGCAAAAAAGGAATCTATACACAATGACAATACAGGGGGCAATGCCAGCCCCAAGCCTTCCCTCTGTTAGGCTTCCCACAAGCTAGCTCCCTTAAACAAAATTATAAATAAGCTCTCCCATTCACCCTGATTGCTGCCCCAGCTGTCTGCTTTCTCTCTCTCCCAGCTTTAACTAGTCTGACCAACTTTCAGCACTGCTCTACCTTTCCTATTCTACCCATTGAGCAAGCTCCTCCCACCACATGTGACTTAGGCTTCCATGTTATTTAAGGAGGTCCCATGGGCCTATTAATGAATGGGAAAGATCTTCCCATTTAAATTACCATTGCTCCTAATTAATCTACTTTTGACATACTGGTGCAGTTTTTAAATTGTCTGATCTAAGGGCCTCAATATTCATGTTTGCCAATCTGTGTAATGTTCAATATTGTTGGTTACCTTCTTTTCTTACATTTTCTCTTCTGTCGAGGTTTTCACAACACTGTCTCTACTGGTTATTCACACTATCACACTGCTCTTTAGTGCCTTGGCCCCCATAAGCAGTCCTAATAATATAATTGATACAATATGATGTGATATAAAATGATGTCATATAACAATTATTATTCCATATGACATTATTATAATACTATAATAATTATTATAATACTATAATTATAATACTAGTTCAGTGTATGAATTTAGATTTATCTTTCTTTTTCATATACAAGACATTCCATTTCCTATCCTTATGCCTTTGTATTTACTTATTCCATGCTTGGAAAGCTCTACCTCTTTCCTTCCCACTCTTAGATTTCTAGTGCTTTTTAAATATATTTTATTTCATTAATTATTTCACAATCACACACAAAATTTTAATTTTCAATTTTCAAAATTTTGAATTGAAAATTATATGCCTCCCTCCTTCCAGCCCCTCTTTCCATCTTGAGAAAGCAAGCAATTTGATATCAGTTGTATGTGTAAAGTCATGCAAAACATATTTCTGTATTAATTGTATTGGAAAAGAAAACATAGCCAAAAAAAGGAGAAGGATAAAGAAAGTTAAGAATATACTTCAATATGTATTCAGAGAACCAGTTCTCTATCTGGAGGAGAATAGTATTTTTCATTGTGGGTCCTTTGGAATTGTCATTGATAATTTTCTTAATAAGAGTGGCTAAGTCTTTCACCGGTGATCAGTCTTACAAATTATTGTTAGTAGGGGCAAAGTTGTTCTGGTCCTGTTCACTTCACTTGGGATCAGTTCATATCAGTCTACCAAATTTTATTTTTCTGAAACTATCCTCCTTATCATTTCTTATGGCTTAATAGTACTACATTACATTCATATGCTCCAAGTTTTTCAACCATTCCCCAACTGATGAATATTCTCTCAATTTTAAATTCTTTGCCACCAAAAAAAATACTTTAAATATTTTTGTACATATAGGTTCTTTTTCTTTGAACTCTTTGGGATACAGTCTGGGTTAAAAAGGTATGTACAGCTTTATAGCTCTTTGAGCATGGTTCCAAATCATTCCCAAGAATGATTGGACTATTCCAATTTCCTATTGTATTCACAATTCCACCAACACTGCACTAGTGTCCCAACTTTTACATATCCCATCCAGCATTTGTTATTTTCTCTTTCTGTCATATTAGCCAATCTGATAGTTGTGAAGTTGTATCTCAGAGGTGTTTTTATTTGCATTTCTCTAATCACTAGTGATTTAGTGATTAGAGTAATTTAGAACATTTTTTCCTATCAATAGCTTTGATTTCTTCTCAAAATTGTCTTTTCATATGCTTTGAACATTTATCAACTAATAATTGGCTCTTATTTTTAAATTTGGCTCAGTTTTGTTTATATTTGAAAAATTGGGCCTTTATCAGAGAAACTGCAGTTCCCCCTGCCTCAGTTTCCTGTTCACCTTTTTCTTAAAGAAAAACTGGTCAAAGAACAAATAACAGAAACAATGTTTTCTAAGAAGAAGGACAACAATGAGAAAACATTCCAAAATTTGTAGGATACAATTTAACCAATACTTATCTCTAATTGCATACGTAAATTGAAGAAAGAGAAAATCAATGAATTGGGCATGCTACTAAAAACACAAACAAAAAAAGAACATATTAAACATCAAAATATAAAATCAAAATCACAAGAGGTAATAAGGCTGAATGTTAAAAAAAATGAACAATAAAAATAGGAGCTGGTTTTATAAGAAATAATAAAATAGATAAAGCATTGGTTAATTTGATTTAAAAAGAAACATAGTTACCAGTATATCAAAATGAAAATGTGTGCCAACAATGAAGATGAAATTAAATCAATTATTAGGAATAATTTTGCCCAGTTATATGCCTACAAAACTGCTGATTCAAATGAAATGGGTGAGTACCAAAAAAAAAAAAAAGAAAAGAAAAGAAAAAGAAAACTGCCCAGATTAGCAGAAAAGGAAATAGAATATCTAAATAACTTTATCTTGGAAAAATACATTGAACAAATCATCAATCAGCTCCCTACTAAAACTACCCAAGACCAGATGGATTTATAAGTGAATTCTATCATTTAAGGAAAAACATAATCTCAATACTATACAAACTATTTGAAAAAAAATAGGTAGAGGGGTCCTTCCAAATTCCTTTCATGACACAAATAAGGTTTTGATACCCTAAACCAGAAGGAACAAAAACAGAGAATGAAAATTATAGACTAATTTTCTGAATGGATAGTGATACAAAAGTTTTAAATAACACACTAACAAGGAGATTACAGCAATATATCACAAAGATCATACACTATGATCTTGTTGGATTTATAGCAGGATTGTGGAAATGGTTCATTATTATGGAAAAACACTATCAGCATACTTTACTGTACCAAAAACAAAGCAACAAAAATCATATGATTATAACAACAGATTCAGAAAAAAAATCACAAAATATAACATCTATTCTTACACTATAAATCATGGAATACATGTAATCTTTTTTAAAATGATAAGTACTATCTATCTAAAATGAAGAGTAAGCATTATTTATAATGAAAATAAACTTGAAGTCTTTCTTCAATTTACGTATGCAATTAGAGATAAGTATTGGTTAAATTGTATCCTACAAATTTTGGAATGTTTTCTCATTGTTGTCCTTCTTCTTAGAAAACATTGTTTCTGTTATTTGTTCTTTGACCAGTTTTTCTTTAAGGTTACATTATTTAGTTTCCTATTAATTTTTAACGTATGGTTCTGTCTCTGTTGAATTTCATTTCTATTGCATGATATTCGGTAAAGGGTTTATTTTATATTTTGAATTTTTTGAATTTGTGAGATTTTACGCCATAATACATGGTCAGTTTTTGTGAAGGTGTCTTGTATATCTGAGAAAAAGTTGTGTAAGCATACCTCAAATATATTGTGAGTTTGTTTCCAGATGACCACAATAAAATGGATATCACAGTAAAGTTACATCATGCCTTATTTTTGGTTTTCTAATCCATATAAGACTTATTCTTCTACTATACTATAGTCTACTAAGTGTACAATAGTATTATGTCTAAAAATGTACATATATTAATTAAAATAATTCATTGTTAAAAATGCTAATCATCAACTGTGATTTCAGTTGTAATCTTTTACCTAGTGGAGGGTCTTGCCCCTATATTGATGGCTGCTGACTGGTCATGGTCGTGATTACTGGAGATTGGGGTGGATGTAGCTATTTCTTAAAAAACAAAACAAAACACATTGAAGTCAGTTGTATCAGTTGACTTTTCCTTTCACCTGAACACTTTGAGGTCATTTTAGGGTTTTTAATTCATCTAATTTCAATACTATTGTGTCTCAGGAAAAAGGAGGCTTAAGGAGAGGGAGGGGGAGAGATGGAGAAATGACAGTTTGGTGTAGCAGTCAGAAAGCACACGGTATGTATTCATTAAGTTCACCATCTTATATAGGCATGATTCATGACATACCAAAAAATAATTGCAATTATAACATCAAAAGTCTTTGAAGACAGCTCACCATAATGTAATAATAATGAAAAACTATTAAATATTATAAAAATTATTCAAACATGATAGAGAGACCTGATGTGAACACATGCTGTTGGGGAAATGGTGCCAATAGACTTTGTTGCCACAGAGTTGCTATAAACTTTCAATTTGTAAAACAAACAAAAAAAAAGTGTAGCTCAATAAAGTGAAGTGCAACAAAATGAGTTATGACTATACCCTTACAATTCCCATTCACTTTTCCTCAGAACTTTATCATATCTAGCTTTTCTATGATTCTGTTTTTTGTTTATTTTATTATTAGATTTATCCAATTCTAAATTGAAGAAAGAGAAATTCTAATTCTGAAAGTTACGGTGCCCCACTAGGACAGTTTTCTCATTTCCTCTTGTAATTCATTTAATTTTTCCTTTAAAAATGTAAATGTCATGCCATTTGGTGCATGCATGTATACATACATACATATACATAATTGATTTTGCTTTATTATCTATGGTTATTTTAAGTAAGATGATTTCCTTGCTTATCCCTTTTAATTCATTGCTTTTACTTTGTTGGAGGCATTGATTTCTGTAATTCTTTTATTTACCTCAACTGAAGCATAATATATGCTGCTTTGCCTCCCCCCGTTTTTTTTTTTAACTGTGTATCTCTATATTTCTTACAAGATTATATTGTTGATTTCTGGTTTCTAATTCCTTCTCCTTTCCACTTCTGTTTTATGGGTGAATTCATCCCATTCACATTCACAGTTAGCATTGCTAACTGTACATTTCCCTCTGTCTTATTTACTCTCTCTCTCTCTCTCTCTCTCTCTCTCTCTCTCTCTTCCCGTCTCCCTCCCTCCTCTCCCTCTCCCTTTCCCTCTCCCTCTTTATCTCTCTCTCTCTCCTGTTCCTCCTCAAAAGTCACTTTTGCTTCCAACAAGTGCTTCTTTTATCTGCCCTCCATTTGATCATTTCTGGCTTTCTGTTACCTCCTTCCCCTCCTGCTTCCACACTGGGTAACATGAATTTCTAATATCAATTCCATAGTCTTAGATATTTTTCTTTCTTTATGAGGGAAGTATTGTTGTCACCCTCTCACACAATATCCTCATCCATTGTAAAATCTATCCCTTGCTTATTTCTTTTATGTGAGGTAATTTTCACCATTCTTCCCCTCCCTTCCTTTTTTCTCCCAGGGCACCTGTCTTTTTCACCTGTTCATTTTTTACAGCATCCCAACATAATTTACTCACATTTGCAGGTTAGTTATTTGCAAAATTGTTATAACTTCCCTAATAATGCTCAAGTTCTTAAATGTTACATGTATCATCTCATATGCAATTTAGCCTTATTGAGCCCCTTATGTTTTCTTTTCACTATTTTCTTTGTAATGATTGTCTTCAGTCTTGTATTTGAAAGTCAGATTTCCTATTCAGTTCAAATCTTTCCATCAGAAATGCTATAGCAGATGGCAGAGTAAAAGCAGGGATTCACTTGGTCTCTACCACAAATTCCTTCAGATAGTTCTAAAAAGTGAATCAGAACAAATTTTGGAGTCGTAGAATCCTCTGGGAGATAGAATGTGGTAGATTAGCACAAATCAGGTAAGAGAAGTGGAGGAAAAATTGGGAAGAGAAATGAGAGCAATGCAAGAAAATCATGAAAAACAAGTCAACATTTTGCTAAAGGAGACCCCCAAGAATGCTGAAGAAAATAACACCTTGAAAAATAGGCTAACTCAATTGGCAAAAGAGGTTCACAAAGCCAATGAGGAGAAGAGTGCTTTCAAAAGCAGAATTAGCCAAATGGAAAAAGAGGTTCAAAAGCTCACTGAAGAGAATAATTCTTTAAAAATTAGAATGGAGCAAATGGAAGCTAACACTTTATGAGAAACCAAGAAATTATAAAATAGCAGACAGTGTGAAATCTCATTGGAAAAACAACTGACTTGGAAAATATATCCAGGAGGGACAATTTAAAAATAATGGGACTACCTGAAATCCATGATCAAAAAAAGAACCTAGACATCATCTTTCACAAAACTATCAAGGAAAACTGCCCTGATATTCTAGAACCAGAGGGTAAAATAAATATTAAAAGAACCAATTACCTAGTGAAAGAGATCCAAAAACAAAAACTCCTAGGATTACTGTAGCCAAATTCCAGAGTTTCCCAAGTCAAGGAGAAAATATTGCAAGCAGCTAGAAAGAAACAATTTGAGTATTCTGGAAAGGCAATCAGGATAACACAAGATCTAGCAGCTTCTACATTAAGGAATCAGGGATAATATTTGGAATATGTTATTCCAAAAGTAAAAGGAACTAGGATTAAAGCCAAGAATCACCTACCCAGCAAAACTGAGTACAAAACTTAAGGGGAAAAAATGATCATTCAATGAAATAGAGAACTTTCAAACATTCTTGATGAAAAGACCAGAGCTGAATAGAAAATTTGACTTTAAAACTCATGAATCAAGAGAAGGAAGAAATGGTAAACAGGAAAGAGTTTCTCAGTATTTGGGTATTTGGAGGGATTGTACTCTGTGTGTGTGTGTGTGTGTGTGTGTGTGTGTGTGTGAGAGAGAGAGTGTGTGTGTGTGTGTGTGTGTATAGAGAGAGAGAGAGAGAGAGAGAGAGAGAGAGAGAGAGAGAGAGACAGAGGGTACCAGGTGAGTTTAATAGGAAGGGATGACATCTAAAAAATAAAATTAAAGGGTGAGAGAGGAATATATTGGGAGGCAAAAGGGAGAAAGGGAATGGGGCAATTCATCTTTCTTAAAAGAGGCGAGAAAAAGCTTGTTCAGTGGAGGGGAAAAGGGGTAAGGTGAGAGGGAAACAGTGAAGCTTACTCTCATCTCATTTGGCTTAAGGAGGGAATAATATGCACACTCAATTTGGTATGAAAATCTATCTTATGCTACAGGAAAGTAGGGGATAAGGGGATAAGTGGGCTTATGGAGGAGATGATAGAAGGGAGGAGAAATGGGAGGGGAAGTAATTAGAAGTAAATATTTTTGGGGAAGGCAAGGTCAAAAGAGAGAACACAATAAATGAGGGGCAGGATAGGATGGAAGGAAATATAGTTAGTCTTTCACAACATGATTAAGGAAGTCTTTTGCAAAACTACACATATGTAGCCTATATTGAATTGCTTACCTTCTCAGTGGGAATGGATAGGGAAGGAGGAAGGGAGAGAATTGGAACTCAAAGTTTTAGGAACGAATATTGAGAATTGTTTTTTGCATGCAACTGGGAAATGAGAAATACAGGTAATGGGGTATATAAATCTATTTTGCCCTACAAGAAAATAGAGAAGATGGGGATAAGGGAAGGGCACAGTGTGATAGAAGGATGGGCAGACTGAGGGAAGGGGTAATCAGAATGCATGGCGTTTTAGGTAGGATAAAGGGAGAGATGGGGAGAAAATTTGGAACTCAAAATTTTGTGGAAATGAATGTTGAAAACTAAAAATAAATAAACAAGCAAAAAATGAAAAAAATTAAAAGATTTAAAAAAAGGATATACTTAGGTAGAAGGTGTGGGTATAAATTAACTGATGTGATGATAAAAACCTAATTAAGGGGTACAAAGAGAGAAGAGGAAAGGAAGAGGCAGAAAAGGGGGAATTACATCACATGAAGAGGCAGAAAAACATTGTAGAGGATAAGAGGGCAGGGAGATGAGAATTGTTGGAGCTTTACTCTCATCAGATTTAGTTCAAGGAGGGAGTAGCATATTCAGTTAAGTATAGAAATCTAACTTACCTACAGGGAGTAGGAGGGGAAAGGGGAAAGAAAAGACAGGGGATAGTTAGAAAGAAGAGAATATGTAGTAAGGGAAAAGGGAAAGAAAAGGGAGGGGGTCTGATAGAAGGCAGGGAAGATTGGGGGAGGCAGTCGTCAAAAGTAAAACTCTTTGGGGGAGGAGAAGGGAGAAATGAAAATATAAAAAAGAGAGGAAATAGGATGTAAAGAAAAACAAAGATATTAATCATAATTGTGAATGTGAATGGGACGAGCTCTCCCATCAAATGAAGGCAGATAGCAGAATGGATTATAAACCGTAATCCTATGATATGTTGTTTGCAGGAAATACATTTGAAATGGAAATACACACAGGGTAAAGGTGAAAGGCTGGAGTAGAATGTATTATGCTTCAGCTAAAGTAAAAAACAAAAAAAAGCAGGGGTAGCAGTCCTAATCTCAGAGAAAGTAAAAAGTAGATCTAATCAAAAGAGATAAGGAAGGAATCTATGTCCTGCTAAAAGACACTATAGATATTGAAGTAATACCATTTATTGCACCAAATGGTATAGCATCAAAATGCTTACAGAAGTTAAGTGAGTTAACTGGAAGAAATAGATCGCAAAACTATACTAATGGGGGACCTCAACCTTCCCCTCTCTGAATTTGATAAATCTAACCTCAGCATAAATAAGAAGGACCTTAACGAGGTGAATAGAATTCTGGAAAAGGTAGATATGATTGACCTCTGGAGAAAATGAATAGAGCTAGAGAGGAATATACTTTTTTTTTCTCTGTAGTACATGACACATAAACAAAAATTGACCATTTACTAGGGCATAAAAACATCACAATCCAGTGCAGACAGATAGAAATAGTTAATGAATTCTTTTTAGATGATGATTCAATGAAAATTGTATGTAATAAAGGGCATGGAAAGATAGACCAAAAATTAATTTGAAACTAAATAATCTATTCCTAAAGAATGCATGGATCAAACAACCACTCATAGAAACAATCAATAAGTTCATTCAAGAGAATAACAATAATGAGGCTACCTACCAAAACTTATGGGATGCAACAAAGGCAGTCTTTAGGGGAAGTTTTATATCTCTCAATGCTTAAATGAATAAAATAAAAGAAAAAGATCAATGAATTGAGCATACAACTGAAAAAGCTAGAAAAAAATTGACAATCCCCAATTAAATACCAAAATAGAAATACTAAAAACCAAAATAGAGATTAATAAAATCAAAATTAAGGAAATTATTGAGCTAATGAATAAAACTAAAAGTTGGTTTTATGAAAAAAAAACAATAAAATTGATAAACTTTGGTCAATATGATTTTTAAAAAAGAAAGAAGCAAACCAAATTATCAGTATCAAAAATGAAAGGGGTGAATTCACTCCCAATGAATAACAAACAAAAAAATAATTAAAAATTATTTTTCCCAGCTGTATGCCCATAATTTTATAGTCTTAGTAAAATGGATTCTTATTTACAAAAATATAAATTGCCTAGATTAAAAAAAGATGAAATAAAATACTTAACCCCATTTGAGAAAAAAGGAATTAAACAAGTCACCAGTGAACTCCCTGGGAAAAGCTCTCCAGGGACAGATTTATAAGCAAATTCTATCAAATATTCAAACAGTTAATTCCAATACTCTATAGACTATTTAGCAAAATTGACAGAGTCCTATTAAATTCTTTTTATGATACAAATATGGGTCTGATACCTAAATCTAGCAAGACCAAAACAGAGAAAGAAAATTATACACCAATTTCCCTAATGAATATTGATGCAAAAATTTTAAATAAGGTACTAGTTAAAAAGATTACAGCAACTTATTATGAAAATAATATACTTTGATCAGATAAGATTTATACCAGGAATGCAGAGGTCAAATAAGGTCAAATCTAAATAATTAGAAAAAAATCAATTGCTCATGAGTAGGCCAAGTTAATATAACAAAAATGACAATTCTACCTGAATTAGTTTACTTATTCATTGCCATACTGGTGAAACTATGAAAAATTACTTTACAGAGGTAAAAAAATAATATCAAAATTCAGCTGGAACAACAAAAAAATACATAATATCAGGGGGATTATTGTAAAAAAAATGCTAGGGAAGGTGGCCTAGCCATACCAGAACTTAAATTGTATTGTAAAGCAGCAATCAGCAAAACCACTTTGTACTAGCTAAGAAACAGGGGGAGATCAGTGGAATAGATTAGGTGTACAAGACTATGTAGTCAATGACTAAAACAGTCTACCATTTGATAAACCCAAGGACCCCAGCTTCTGGGATAAGAATTCACTTTTTGACAAAAACTGCTAGGAAAACTGGAAAATAGTGTGGTGGAAACTGGAATAGACCAACACCTGATGCCATATACCAGAATAAATCCAAATGAGTATGTGATCTAGGTATAAAGGCTGATAGTATAAACAAATCATGGGAGCAAGGAAGAATTTATTTGTCAGATTTATGGAAAATGGAGGAATTTATGACCAAACAATAGATGGAGAACACTATGATATGCAAAATAGATAATTTTGATTACATTAAATTGAAAAGGTTTTGCACAAACAAACCAAATGCAACCAAGATTAGGAGGGAAGCAGAAAACTGGGAAAGAATTTTTATAATTGGTGTCTCTGATAAAGGCCTCATTTCTAAAATATATAGAGAGCTAAGTCAAATTTGCAAGAATACAAACCATTCCCCAGTGAATACATGGTCAAAGGATATGAACAAGCAGTTTTCAGAAGAAGAAATTAAAGCTATCTATAGTTATATGAAAAAGTGTTCTAAATCACTATTGATTAGAGAGATGCAAATCAAAACAACTAAGCCCCACATCACACCTATCAGATTTGCTGATATTGCAAAACAAGCAAAAGATAAATGTTGGAGAAGAATTGAGAGTTGGAACTCTAATTCATTGTTGGTGGAGCTGTGAACTGATTCAACCATTTTGGAGAGCACTTTGGAACTATGCCTAAAGGACTATAAAAATGTGCATACCCTTTGACTTAGCAATATCACTTCTGGCGGGGGGGCATCTAGGTGGTATGGTTGAAGCACCAATGCAGGCATCAGGAGCACCTGAGTTCAAATCTCACCTGAGATACTTGACACTCACTAGCTGTGTGACCTTGGGCAAGTCACTTAACTCCAGTTGCCTCATTCTGGGTCATCTCCAGTCATCCTGATGAATATCTGGTCACTGGATTCAGATGACTCTGGAGGAGAAGTGAGGCTGGTGACCTGCACAGTCCTCCCTCACTCAAAACAAAATCAAGTTCAAGTCACGCCATCATTTCTCTGATGGCATGGTCTTCTTTGGCAACAAAGGATGAACACATACCACTTCTAGGGCTGTATCCCAAAGAGATTATAATAATGGGGAAAGAAAAACACATTTACAAAAATATTTGTAGCAGCTCTTTTTGTGCTGAGAAGCCCATCAATTGAGGAATGACCGAGTAAGTTGTGGTATATGAATGTAATGGAACACTATTGTGCTATAAGAAATGACGAACAGGCAGACTTCAGAAAAACCTGGAAAAAATTTATATGAACTCATGCTGAGTGAAGTGAGCAGAACCAGGAGAATTTTATACACAGTAACAGTCACAGTGTGCAAGGACTGTTTTTGATAGACTTAGCCCTTCACACCAATGCAAGGACCTAAAACATTTCCAAAGAACTCATGATGCAAAATACCACCAACATCCAAAGAAAGAACTATGGAGTCAGAATGCAGAATGAAGCAGGCTATTTTCTCTTTTGTTATGTTTTTTTTTTTCATTTGAATTCTTCTATTCAATATGACTAATGTGAAAATGTGTTTACTAAGAATATATGTGTAGGGCCCATATAAGGTTGCATAGAGTTTTGGGGAGGGATGGGAGAGGGAGGAGGAGAAAATTTAAAACTTAGGGAAGTGATTGTGGCAAAATTAAAACAAATAAGTTAATACATTTGGGGAAAATAGAAATGCTTTAAAGTCATCTATTTCACTGAATACCCATTTCCTCTTGACGTTTTAGTGTGAATGTTGTTCTTGTAATCATAGTTCCTTTTCCTTCTGGAATATCATATTTCATGCTCTCCCTTTCTTTAATGTGGTAGTTGCTAAGCCTCCTGTGATCCTGACTGTAGCTCCGTAGCATTTGAATGGTTTCTTTCTGATTGCCTGAAATATTTTCCCTTTGACCTGAGGGTTCTGAGATTTGGATAGAATACTCTTAGGAGTTTTCATTTTGTGGTCTTTTTCAAATGATGATTATTCCATTCTTTCAGTTTTTATTTTATTCTCTGGTTCCAGTACGTCAGGATAGTTTTCCTTCATAATTTCTTGAAATATAATGGCTAAGCTCTTTCTTTGATCATTGCTTTCAGGTATAACAATAGTTCTTAAATTGTCCTCAGTCTATTTTGTAGGTCAGTTGTTTTTTTTTCCAATGAAATATTTCATATTTTCTCATTTTTCATTCATTTGACTTTGTTTTATTGCTTCTTGATGTGTCATAAAGTTATTACCTTCAAGTTGTCCAATTCCAATTTTAAATTAATTTTCTTCAGTAAAGTTTTGTACCTCTTTTTTTTTTCCATTTGGACAATTCTTTTTTTTAATTCTCTAATTTTATATTATTTTAAAATTCGTTAATTTATTTTTAATGTTCAACATTCAGTTCCACAACTTTTGAGTTTTAAGTTTTCTCAACCTTCTTCCTCTCCCCCCAAGACAGTATGCAACCTGACATAGTCTGTACATAGGCATTCATATTAAATATATTTTCACATTAGTCATGTTGTAAAGAAGAATTAGAGTCAATGGGACGAACCATGAAAAAGAAGAAACAAGAGAGAGAGACAGAGAGACAGAGACAGAGAGACAAAGAGACAGAGACAGAGACAGAGAGTGAGTGAGAGCAAATAGTATGGTTAGATCTGCATTCAGACTCCATGGTTTTTCTCTGGATGTAAATAGCATTTTCCGTCATGAGCCTTTTAGAGTTGTCTTAGAACTCTGCATTGCGGTGAAGAACTGTCTATCAAAGTTAGTCACTGCACAATATGACTGCAAATTCTTCTTTTTAAGGAGAATTATTTTCACCAGTGATTTTTTGAACCACTTTTTTTCCATTTCACTAGTTTTGCTTTTGTTAAGGTGTTATTTTCTTAACTATTTTTTGTTTCTTTTAACATGTATGTTGTCTTTTCATAATTACCTTCCCTTTACTCTTATTTATATACCTAATTTCATCTCTAAAACATTCATTTTCTTTTGAATACCATTTTTAACTCTTCTAGAATCTTATTGGGGTTGTGTTTAATTCATTTTTTGTGGTTTAGCTTGTAGCTGTTTTGACTTTATTATCTTTTGAGTTTGTGTCTTGATCTTCCCTTTCATCATAGCTTTTTATGAACTGCTTCTTTGTTTTCTTTTTTTGGTTGCTCATTTTTTCACCCTATTTCTTAAATTTGAACTTTATGTTAAAGTTGAGATTTTTCTCCCAGTATTGAGAGGAAAGGGAGGGTCCATCTTAAGACTCAGGTATTCTCATACTGCTGGGTTTTAGGTTTGAAATTTTTCAGTGCTTTCAAAATGGTGTAATATGATGATATGCTTTTCTGGTCTGCATGCCATTCCTTACTCAGGAAAGACCTCTAATCACTTTGGATTGAAGTTGATATTGTTTCTCAAGGCCCCTGTTCCTTTGGGAATGGAAATTATACTGTTCCTCAGTTTCCCTAAACTCTTGGAACTAAAAGGGATTCTGTTCTTCAAGAGCCCTGCTGTCTTTTGACCAGAAGTGATACCTTTCCTCAGTGTCACTGACCCATTGTGATCAAAAGGGAAATTGCTCTGTAGAATTCCCACACCCTGTTAACTAAGAATATTCCTCTTTGTCTTTGAACTATGACACAGAAGTAGTTATAAAAAAATGGATTTGCCACAGAATATCTGGTCTTCTAGTCCATGCTAGCACAGGTGTTCCTGTAATCCCTTTCTGATCAATTCCCAGGTTCAGTTACCTTGTCAGGCTTGAGATTTCCCAAAGCTGCTGCTGCTTCTGTCATCACTACCTTGCCCATCACTGATATTTCAGCCATATGGACTCTAGGTCCATCCTTCTCCCTTGTCCGCCTACCCCTACAACCCACATCTTTTTTTCAAATCTTCTAAGTTCTTATGAATGTCACCCTCTGACTTTTTGTTGACCCTGACACTCTAACATTTGACTTGAGGCATAATTTAAGTTGTTCGAAAGAGAATGTTGGGAGAGCATAGATGAGTGCTTACTCTACTTTGCCATCTGGGCTCCACCACCAGAAATCTATTAGATTCCTTGTTTTCCTTCAAGATTTAACTCAAGTGCTGTCTTCTTCATTAAGCCTTCCCTGATTTCAGCTTGCAGTGCTTTGTCTTCAACTCCAACTACTTTCAAACCCAATTTTGTGTGTATCTATGTGAATGTGGGTGTGTTTTATTAACACTTTATGGGCATGCTCTCTCTGCTATTTGAATGTAAGCTCCTTGATGACAAGGACTGTTATTTTATCTTTGCCTGTCCAGTGCCTAAAATATAGTTAGGACTTAATGTATACTTCCTGTGACTTTTGGATTTTAAAAAAATGTGAAATTTCAACAGATAAAAACTGTTTAAGTCTTTGTGGGGCAGCTTTAGCCATAGAGTCTTAAATTTAAAATCTAAGAGGAAGAGAACTTTTGAGTTATCCTATAGAGTCCTATTTTAAAATGTAACACAAAGACTGGTAAAACAAACATTCATTGTGTAG
The DNA here is from genome assembly GCA_023548195.1 of Bettongia penicillata ogilbyi. Taxonomy (NCBI): domain Eukaryota; kingdom Metazoa; phylum Chordata; class Mammalia; order Diprotodontia; family Potoroidae; genus Bettongia; species Bettongia penicillata. The sequence continues at coordinate 582,149 of JAJHZJ010000330.1, forward strand.
TGGTGTAGATTACTTGCTCATCATAGGAAGATACATGGTACCACTTTCATTTTTCCCTTTTAATATTTTACTTCTTTCCAATTACATAGAAAAAACAATATTAACATTTATTTTTAATATTAATTCAAAATTCTCTCCTAACCCCCATCCCATGTCATTGAGAAAGCAACCAATTGAACATAGATCATACATGTACAAAATTCATTTTATATTAGCCATGTTGCAAAAGAAAATGCAAAACAAAAAAAACAAAACAAGAAAAATGGAGAAAGTTGTTTTTTTTTGAAGTATGCTTTGATATGTATTCAGACTCCTTTAGGACTTTCTCTAGTGTTAGGTAGCATTTTTTATCATAAGACCCTCAAAATTATTTTGGATCATTGTACTACTGATAATAGCTAAGTCATTCACAGCTGATCAACATAAAATATTTCTGTTATTGTGTACAGTGTTCTCCTGATTCTACTCACTTCACTTTGCATCAGTTCACATAAGTCTATCCTAGAACCACAGGGTGCCCCCCTCCCCTACAGGCTCTAGTGTGCTAGTGTTCCTCCTTGCCTTGGGACTGTGTCACTGAACTGAATATGGGCAATGCAACAGAGGTCTGTGCTGGTGCCAGAAAAGGGAACCCTCTAATCTTCTGACAAGTTGTCTCAGCCTCTTACTGTCTGTGGACTTAGATCTCCAGAAACATCCTCAAGGCCTACTTCTGGTGTGTTGGGGCTTGGCCTGCACTGGACTGCTTTCCACTCTCACCCTGAGGAGACAGACCTTTCCTGATTCTGTTTTAAGTTGTCTAAGGCTGGAAAATTATTTCATGCTGTCTTTTTTAGGCATTCATTTTTAGGCATTATTTTTAAGTTATTTAGGGGGGTTTTGAGAGAGCTCAGGGGAATCCCTACCTTTACTCTGCCATCTTGGCTTTGCCCCTCCCATGGTCTCACTTTCTATGATAGTAACGGGGATAAGAAGTATATATTACCTGCCAACATATATTACAGATTATCTATACTTCAGTTATCTCAGTGATTTCATTATTGTGTATACATTTTTCACTGATGAAAATACAATGTTCTATGATAGTTAAGAAAGTCTTCAATAATTTTTCTTCCTATCAAATAAGTTCTCCTGTCTCCAACTTAATAATGAATCTTTTTTTCCATACAGTCCAATCTTTGGGAGAAAGATACCATCTAAAACCAGGACTGCCATTAAAGTTTTTCCAACTTAGTGGGTTGTGGCAGGGGACCTATTGTAATACATAATCAGCACATTAGAGAGTTCAAAAAGAAATCACTAATGTTAGTCTGATGGGAAAGATAATTTCCTATAAGTGAGATCAAAGAAGTCTTCCTAAAGCAGGATGCACTTAATATGGATTTTTCAGGATAAGTATGAATTCAGTAGGTTAAATGGAGAAGAGAAGGAATGGATGTTAGGTATTGGTAACAGGCTTAGCAAAGGAATGGATATATAGAGTATATTCAAGGAGGCCAAAAGCAGTGCATTGTTGCTGGAATAAAGTGGAATAATATTAGACTGGAATGGTAAAATATCATTGTATATGGGAAGGATCTGAATGGCTTTACTAAGCAAGCAATTATTAGCCACTGAAGATTTTTACATAAAATGATTTATATTGGTAAAGGTAGGAAGGATAGTATGAAAGTAAAGAACATAACTCCTACTAGTCATCTATTGAAGTATGAATAAATTAGGAGTATATATAAGGCTTTAGTATATGCAAGGCTCTGTGCTAAGCAAGGCAGAGAAAATAATCTTTGGTCTCAAAGAGATAGCATTCTAACAGGTCAACACATGCAGGGGGATTCCAGATGCATATGTAATTGCAAAGCCTAGTGGGTACAGGAGTAAAGCAGATCATAATGTGTCATCTTTTAGTGTCTGTCATATATATTAAGAAAAATCTATTTGTTTTCTGATGTTAAATCATTTGGCAGTGTCCAGAGCTTTCATAGTGAAAAAAGTCTTTCCTGCTTTTTGAGTAGAAGGTGGAGGAGGCCTGATTGGATTACAGTTAGTGGAAATGTAACCAGGATGATGAAGGATCTCAAAATGAGGCTAGTTGAGAATCTACTGAAAGAAAATGGAAAAATATGGAGAAGCAAAGACTTAGGAATTAGGGTTCTTTTGCTTGTTCTATAATAGCAGTGGGAAGAAGTTGAAAAGAAATTATTAGGTAAAAAAATCTTTCTTGACAAAGGTTTTCAAAGGTACTGTCTTGAGAAGTGGTTTCTCTCTATTTGTTGTTAAAGTAAATGCTAGATAGATATGTGTCTTGTTTTTTGAAGAGAAAATTCTTGCTCACTCATGGGTTTGACCAGAAGACCTATATTCATTCACTCATTTCTAACTGCATTTCTACAATTTTGAGAAGAAATCAACAGGACTTAATATTGATGAAGAAGCTAAAGTCTTGAAAAGGAAAATTGCTTAATGTTACATTACTTGTTAGTTTCAGAGCCAGGACTAGAATCCAGAGCCTTAGTATTTCTCTTATTTCTCCACTAATCCATCCTAACCTATACATTCAGTCATATTCTATGTTAGCTTTCCTCCCTCTTCACTAGTCAAAGCCATGTTTTTCATGTTCTCTCATTCCTCTAGTGTTTTTTCACTTGTTTACAACTCAGAGTGGTTAAGCTGACCATTTATAGTCTTCAGGATATATTGATTTGTTTATTACATATTACTCACAGAGATTTGGGGAGTGGTTGTATCATGATCCAGTTGCAAAATGATAAATGATCACCACCCAGTTTCTAATTTTTTTTAATAACTGTATGCATTTCAGAACTTGCCTGCCATCTCTTAGAATATGGGAAGAAAACATTCCAATTTTCCTGTAATGATTTCCCTCCAGATTTGTAAAGGAAATGTAGGCTGCTTTGTGGTACATTAAAATTCATTGTATTGCAAGGTCCTTTTATCCCTTGGCATTTGAAGTAGGATTCACAGATATCCCATGAATACCAAGTCATATTTACTGTCAATATATTTAGGGATTCTGTGGTTTACCACATTTTATCATTAGTTCCCCAAAGTAGGTAACATTCTCTTCAAGATATACTGAAATCTTACTGCATAATCCACTATTCTGTGATTCCTAGTTAGAATATAAAGGGAAATTTGAGCTAACTACATTATGCCAATTTGGATTAGGATAATATTTGGAAGATAGATTATGAATGGAATATACGTTTTGAAATCTTAAAAGAAGTTATGAATGTCAGGGTAAATAATCAACATACAAGGGCATACATTTACCTCATTAGGGAAATGGTAGAATGTTGCACTTTTTTAGGATCAATGGTAATTTTTCTAAAAACAAAAGTAACAGCTTAAATTATCATAGGTCTTTAAAGCTTACAAAGCTATTTTTCTCTCAATGATGCTATGTAGTTGACAGTTCAAACTTTTTTTTTTCAGTTTACATATAAGGAAATTGAAGCTTGAAGACTATTTTCAACGTCTTAGACCTCCCTCTAGACAGTGCATGATTCTCTCAGAGAGAGAATCATTGTCACTGAAGAGCCAGTAACTTTGGGCTGTTGTAACTGTGTTGAGGTCTTTTTATTAGAACATAATTTCTACTCTCAGGATAGATAGAGTGTTGGACCTGGAGTCTCGAAGACCTGAGCTCAAATCCAGCTTGAGACATTTACTAGAAATATGACCACAGGCAACTCAACCAAACCCTATTTGCCTCAGTTTCTTCAACTGTTAAATAAGGATGATAATAGTGCCTACTTCCTAGGATTGTTATGAGGATCAAATGAGATAGTATGGTTCCTGGAACATAATAAATATTTTATACATGCTGTTATTGTTGTGGTGGTGGTTGAATCCCATAACTCTATGAAATATGAAATAATGTTGAAATCAAGAAAAAATTTATATTGGAGTTATCTGAAAGTGTAATAAACCTATAAACTGATGCAAAGTGAAGTAAACAGAGTTAAGAAAACATTATGTAGTACTCAGTGACTACAACAATGTAAGTGGAAAGAATAACCACAAAAATAAGCAAAAAATAATGTTGCAAAAGTACAAAGAAAAGGTTTGGCCCCCAGTAAATGACATGAGAAGAAAGCTCCCTCCACTCTTTTGAAGAAATAAGAGGGTGGATTAGTTGCCTGTAAACTTTTCATGTAAAGTTAGATTCTTTTTCTCCAATGCATAGATTAGTTTTTGCTATTTTCCCCCTTATTTTCTTGCTTTAATTCTTTAAAAAATTGATAGCTTCCTGTGAGAGGAATGGGAAAGGAATAGAGCAGCAAATCTAGGTGATATAAAACAAAAATATATAATTAAAAATCTGCTTTTCTTAAGTGCACTGAGTTATTTTGGGAACTATTTGGGTTCTCCCTTACAGAAATTTTTCAGGCAAAGGTTAATAAACCACTTGTATAAGATGAGTTCATCAGCTAGTTAATGAAGCATTTATTAAACACCTGCTTCATAACAGGCACTTTGCAAGGAACTTAGAAACAAATGCAATGAATGAAATAATCCTTACTCCTAAGAAGATCATTTTCTGATGGAAGACAAGAAATATACATACATATGTACATAAATACATATATATACTCACATATATATACACATACCTGTATGTATGCATATATGTGTGTATACATGTATGTGTGCATATACACACACACATATATCAAGCAGTGGGCATGTATTTTGGCAATTAGGTCCTGCACTAAATAGAGTAGTAGAGTTGGATTCAGGAAGACTTGAGTTAAAATCCTTAGCCTTTCAGCCTGAATTCTCTACTCTATAAAATGGCAATAATGATAACACTTGCCTATCACAGTTGTTATGAGATTCTGGTAAAATAATATTACATATTTATAAATAATATGCCAATTGACATAACTTGTTCTAGACCCTGGGAATAAAAATACAAAAAATTTAAAAATCCCTACTTGCAATGAACTGTCATTATAATGGAAGATATAAGTGCATCTTAAAATATACAGAGCACTAATTAATATAAAATTAATAAATAGTTATATACACACAATGTAGTTAAAGGAAAAAGTGCTAAGGGAGTGAAGAAAGTGGCATGTGGGGAAATTGGGAATGACTTTATTATGCTCGAGCTGCATCTTAAAGGTAGAAAAGGACTGCTTTTTGAGGTAGAGGCAATAAAGGAATAAATTCCAGGCATGAAGAGTGGTGTCATAATTGTAAATATTATAGTAGCTATTAAAGTTTAATATTAAAATTATAATGGTGTTGTAGTATAGTTTCAGTCATGAGTGACTCTTTGTGACCCCTTTGGGGATTTTCTTGGCAAAGATACTGGAGTCATTTGTCATTTTCATCTTCAGCTCTTTTACCAGATGGGAAAACTGAGGGCTTGACTGGGTCACAAAAAAAAGTTATTTGCCTGGCTCATAACAGCTAGCAATTGTCGGAGGCTGGATTTGAACTCATGCAGATGAGTCTTCCTGATGACATGTCCAGTGCTCTATCCATTGTGCCATCTAACTGCACTGTTATAATGATGAGACTCCAAAATGGAGACATTAAAGTTAAGTGGTTCTAATGCCTATAAAAGCATATGGGCAGATAATCTGTGTCAGGCAGATAAGATCTATAACTTTTTAATTGTTGATTGTCAGACCTAGTCCTCTCTTCTACTACCTTAGATAGCTAGTATGAGATCCATTCCATCCCCTATGTGTGGTCTCTGTAAAAATTAAAATTCCCCCTACCCAAGCTTTACCCAAACTTGGTATTCATAGGTGACACCAAGAACTTCTTTAGTACATCAGAGTCCAATTAAGAATGGGCCTTCTCACATCTGGCACCAATTACCTGTTCTCAATCAAGTTCATTGCTTAGGGTATAAAATTGTGCCTCCTAAATTCCAACTTTAAGTGTGTTTCTTCCCTGATGCATTTCTCTCCCCCTCAGATTGCGTAAGTTTCTTTCATCTATGGGAAGTACTTCCATTTATATTCACATATGGTATTTATATGATTTGTTTACCTGCTTACTGTGGTGCATAATCATTAAGCCTACCATTGTATCATATTCCAAAGTATTTTTTTTCTAGAAAATCCGATATTCGCTTCAACCTAAGCAGTGAAACCAAATCAAGCAGATGGCCAGTAAAAGAAGAATGGAGGAGTATCATGAGTGAGGAACTTAAAGAGAAAACTAATCTGGTTATATAATATAAACTGGATACAGAATGAGACGGGGCGGGGGGGGGGGAGAGAGAGAGAGGGGGGGGGGGGAGAGAGAGAGAGAGAGAGAGAGAGAGAGAGAGAGAGAGAGAGAGAGAGAGAGAGAGAGAGAGAGAGAGAGAGAATATAAAGAAAAAGAAATATTAAAGTAGGTAAATACCAGGAATTTGGGAGGGATTGTACCAGACAGAAGGTAGATGGAGGAGAGAATCAAGTAAAACTTCTTATAGAAAGGTGGTGCTTCAGTAAAGAGAGGCATTCTATGAAGTAAGGAGAGCATCTTTATCTTTACCTTCAGGTAGAGCTTGACTAGATAAGTTCTTTTCTTCCAGTTTTAAATTTCTGTAATAGAAAAAGAAAGTTTTTGTTTTTCTTTTTTACCTTCCAGATTGATGGAAAGCAAGGTCCTAGTTTTGATCAATCAACATGTTCCCATATATGGGCAGGCTTTATGATATAACTAAATCTAGGTTTAGGAACATGATTAAATGAAGTTTCTGGATCAGGCCAAAATAAACTTGAAATTGTAATCTTCTTACAGGCTACTGAGAAATGTTTCTTGGAAGCATTAAAATAGATGAAAGGCAGATGAGCCAAAATACATTATCATATTTCACTCCATTTCTTTTTAGTAAATTCTACTTTTTTTTTTAATTTGCAATTAGATTACACTAAAACTTAATGATTCAGGAAGTTCTAAAAATATATTTCCCTGAAAAAATGGCTTATTCAACTTAGAGTAATATCAGTTTCTAGTTTAATATTTCTGTCCATTCATCAGTTAAGCTTTTCTAGCTCTCTGTATTTTTTAACATTTTCCTGTCCCCCAGTTAATTTTTTTTATGTATACATCTATGCACATGCTATTTCCTTATATAAAATGTAAGTTCACTAAAAGCAAGAAATTGCTAGTTTTCTTAGTCTAGTTTCTACTTAATTGTGGAATAGTTGACAAAGATTTAGAAACTTACGGAGTTGTTAGTGAAAGAAATAACCTTGAACGTTAGTCATTTCATTGAATCCTCTCATTTTTCACGTGAGAAAATTGAGCCTTAATGAGGTACTGTGATTTGTCCAGTGTAACATACCTCATAAGTGACCTATCTGAAACTGAAATCCATGTTTCCTGCAGCAGTAGCAAGACATTTCCCACAACAGGATCCCATATAATCTGCTATATGTCCTTTATGTAAACCTTTCCACTTGCAGATATGATAGAAGATTCTTTATTATAGATAAACAGTCCATAAAAGGAAGTTATAATTGCAGATCTCATTTAAAATGGCAGTTTTTTATATAGCAAGAGAAATGTCTTATTATGTTGTTCTTACATAGAGTAAGTTTCCATGGCATGAGCTCCATGGGTATTGTTATAAGAGAGGCCACCACTCATGTTAGTTGATATCATAAGTGATTTGAACTTCTCCCTATTGAAATATGATATCTTGGGAAATATAGGCCCATTAAGTACAGATTTTATGAATTTTCTTCTAAGTTTATTCTTTTCCAATGATCCCTGTCTTTTGATGGCGCTGGAGCCTTCTTCCTGGAGATGACATGTGTGTTCAGAAATAGATGTCTTCCCAATTTACAACACTTGCAAATCCATATAAGCTGCTGTGGGGTGGATATAAAAGCTTCAGGTACTTTGTAGTTTAGAAAGCAGGTTTGAGTACTTACAAGCAGCTATACCATTTCATCTTAAATGGGACTTTTTGGAATCAAAATTTCCCATTTAGAAAATTTAAAGAGTTGTTTTGACATATTGAAAAGCAATACCTGACTAACTGGCATTAGAGTCTAAGAAGCCCTGTGCAGTGACTCATTTCTGTTTTCATGTATGTAATGGCCTTTTAATCTAAAACTTGTGAGTGCGGCAAGCTTTTTCCCCACAGTCATTTTGCTCATAATTGGATTTTGTTTTAAAATATCATATGGAAAGACAGATAACTGTTTTATGTATAATGTTGAAATATCATTAGTCTATGAAAACCTGAGTTATTCCAATGTGTTGCATTTCAGTTAAGTAGTTTGTGATCTCTGAAGTACAATGTGTTTTCAGCTTTCTGTTTTGCAGTAATGGAAAACATCCAGTAATAATCGCCACAACTATCATTTTTATTGTCTTTCTAAGTATATGGTAGATGAAGTATTGATGCCAATTTCTGTTCTCTCTCTCTGTGTGTGTGTGTGTGTGTATCATTCTTATTTCATTGTTTTTGAGATTTTTAAGCAGGACAAACTGAAATGCTTCATGTCAGACAATTTTGTGGTAGATGTGTAGTGGATATTTATTTTGTTAAAAGATTTCAGTCATGGACTGAAAATTTTAATCCACAAAATAAAAAAGGAAGCTCATCCATAACATTTTTATTTATAATTTAAAAAAAAAAAAGAATACCTTACTGTTAAGGCTTATCAGCGGATGTCTTGTTTTATGGATTTTTTACTAATGGAAAATTATTTTTCTCAGAGTCTATCTTAGAATGTAACAATTCAAAGAATACATAGAATTTAAATTAATCTTTTACATTTTTCATCAAAAATGCTCATTTTGTTTATATGAAATAAGGTCTGGACAAGCTGTTCATAAATCGCATTGGCCATTTTCAGATTAAGAATCCTGAAATCCAGCCATCTTCAGTCTTGCAGAAGTAAACTAACTGCTCCAGAATGACATATTGGTCATTTGTTCATTTAATTATAATAAGCATTTACTAAGTTCTTAACTTTTCAAGGTGCTGTACTAGGCACCAGAGACAAAAAGACAAAAGGGAACAACTCTTACCCCTCAAGGAGCTTACCTTCCAATTAGCAAAACTATATATCTATATCTATATTTACAAACATGTATATATAAATGATTAGAGACAGACATATCTAACTCAAATTATTTTCTTCATAATTAAAAATGTAAACTTTACTACTATTGAAGCTTATGAGAATATGCTATGATAGGTAAGTCTATCTATCAATCAATCTCTATCAAATCATCAAAAAATCAATAGACAAAATTGTATATGCCTATATCTCTGTAGGTAAATAACTATCTGCAAAATGGATATGATACACTTGGGGAGAAGATCCTAGCAGCTGAGAAGAACAGAGAAAGTTCTCAAACAGAAGAGAGAGTTTGAGCTGTACTTTAAAAGAAGAAATTGTGAAGGGGGTTTGGGAATTTGTTACAGTTAAGGGAAAAAGTGGGTACAAACTCATGGTGGTAAGAGAAATGGAATATTGTTTGTGAGGAACATGAAAAGCTGGGATAAGAAAGATGTTGTAAGAAATGATGAGCTCGACGATCTTAGAAAAATCATGGATAGACTTGCACAAAATAAAAGCAGAACCAAGAGATAGCAATACTATTTTAAGAATAACTTTGAGTGAATAAAGTCAATTTGATTACTATTCCCAAATTAGTCACAAAGGATGTGTGAAAGATACTAGCTAGAGAAAAAGTGATAAACTGAATTATATATGGAATGATTTTACATATACATGTGTATATATATATATGCATACATATGTCTACACATATATATATATATATATATATGCATACATATCTGTCTCCAATAGTACCCATCATTAAGGAGAATGGGAAAGGAAGAAAAAAAGAGAAAAAAAGAAATTTACATGATAACTTTATTATGTATTTAAAAGGAATAGCAAGTTGCACATATAGATTCTATACCCTCCAAGGCTGTTTCTATCACTAACAATTCCGTAAATTTTTAAACCTTTGTCAAATATTTCACAATTAAGTAGAAACTAACTAAAGCAACTAACCATTTCTTGCTTTTAGTGAACTCACATTTTATATGAGGAAATAGCATGTGCATAGATGTATAAATAAAAAAATAATTTGAGGAAGGGAGAATGTTAAAAAATGTACAGACCTGGAAAATAGCAAGTTACACATATAGATTGTGCAGTCATTTTTTTTATTATGCTATGTTATGGACATGCTTATTTTATTCTGTAAATTAAAAATTTTTAAAAACCAGTTTGTCTAAACCATAGAGAGTGTAAAGTGGAACAACATGGAAAGTTTGGAAGTAATGATGCACTCAGAGTGTGAAAAACTATAAATGCCAACAGAAGAAATAATATTCATTTCTTAAGGTAATAGAGAGTAAGAGTTTATTGAAGTAAAAGGTGACAGACTCATGCTCGAAAAAAATCACTTTGATGGCTGTGCATAAGATGATTTGAAGTGGAAGGGTTTGAAGCAAGGATACCAATTAAGTATACATCACAAGAGTCCAGGTAAGAAGTGATGAAGGTCTGCAGTAGGGAGGTGGCACCATGTAAGTTATTAGAAAGAAATAGATGTGAGAAATGGTTTGCAAGTAGAGAAAAATAATATTTGATGGATGATAGGCTATGTATTAGAAGTTAAATATGAAGCCAAGAATACAAACCTGAGTGAATAAAAGGATCATGTTACCCTAAGGGAAAAATTTAGAAATTCAGAGCACAGGTCAGTTATAGATAATGAGTTCTACTTTGATTATTTTTGCTGATATAAGATATCCAGTTTGAAATGTCAGAGAGGCAATTGTAAGGTAATATTGAAATTTTAAAAGGTGACTAGGACCCTATAAGTACACAGCCACATTCATAGAAGATGTATAAGGGAATCTGATGCATGAAACTGACACATTTTACCCTGCTGGACCTGATGAGGTCACCAGTGGGAGCCTGACAGCCTATAGATATAAATGAGACAAGTCCATAGAACAGAACCTTGGGATATACCCAGAGTTAGGAGGTATGCTATGAATGATAATTCAGTAAAGGAGGCTAAAATGGAGCAGTCAGAAAGGTAGGAGGAAAACAAAAAGAGAAAAGGAAATCCAGAAAAACCCAGAAAGGAGACAGTACACAAAAAGAAGGTGGCCAACAATACCAGATGATGCAGAGTGATCCAAAAAGGATAAAGGTGCATCAATTTAAAGATTATTGGTAACTTTGAGAACAGTTTTAGTTAAATGATAAAGTTGAAAACCAAATTATTGAGGATTTAGAAGAGAATTACATGAGCATAGGCCATTAGGGAGGATAGCTTTTGAAAGTTATTTGACTGAGAAATGAAGTGATATAGAACAGTAGCTTTTAGGAATGGTAGAATATAGGGATTTTTAAAAATTTATTTATCTTTATAGAGGTGACTTAGACATGTTTCATGTAAGAGAAAAGGAACCAGTAGAGAGAGAATGATAGTGGGGGCAATCTACTGTACAAGATGTTATATGCAGTTTTTTAAATTAAATTTTATTTTGTTCAATCAGGAAAAATCAACCTCTCCTTTCTATATCTCTCAGAAATGAGAATGAAAGGAAAAACCCTACTAGAAGCATGTATACTCAAACAAATGTCTGCATTATATACACATCTATGTGTATATATTCATATATACATAGCGTATTCTATGAATGAGTCTTTCATATCTCTATCAGGAAGCAAGTAATATGGTTCATCATTAGTCCTCAGGAATCGTGGTTGGTGACTACGCTGATCAAAGTTCCCAAGTGTTTTGAAGTTGACTGTCTTTACAATATTGTCATAATAAATTGTTCTTCTGGCTCTGTTCACTTCACTCTGCATTATACCATATAAGTCTTTCTTGGCTACTCTGCAATTATCCCTGTCATCATTTCTTCTACCACAAAAGTGCCCCATCAAATTTAGATACCATAACTTTCTCAGCATTCCCCAATTGATGAGCATCCCTTGAAATTCTAATTCTTTGTCACTTTGTAAAGAGTTATAAATATTTTTGTATATTATTTGAGTTTATTTTGCTTAGGCTTAATTCTTCCTTTATTTTACCTTTCATTCTTCCTTTGTCCTCCTCCTTTTTACCTCCTACATCCCTGTTGAGTGAAATGTATTTCATTCATACCCAATCTTGTGTGTGTGTGTGTGTGTATATATATACACACACACACACACACACACACACACACACACATCTCTCTTTTGACCAAGTTAGAAGACAATTAGGTTCAATTATCAGCCAGTCTCCCACCTCTCCTTGTTTTTACAGATTTCTGCTTGTGCTACTTGATTACGTGAAGCAAATGGTTCAATGGAGAGAAAATAGTGTATTTGGTACTAGAACACTTGGATTTAATTCCTAATGGGCTATTTGTGAACCAGAGAGTGTTTAGAGAACTACTAATAGGCGAACCTGTTTTGAGTTCATGACATATAAATCAGTTGAATGAACCCGATATGTTTAGCCTGGAAAAAATACTGGAGCTGGGGAGGAAAGCATGATAAGTGCATTCATGTATTTGAAGGGTGAGGAAAGGAGATTACATTATCCCTAGAAGAAAGAACCAGCAGTAACAGGTGAAGTTTTCAAAAAGGCAAAGAGGCTAATCTAGACTGGATGTTAGGAAAACTTCTTTAGCAATGACAGCTCTAAATGCAGATCAAACCATTTTTTAAACTCTGATTTTCTTGGGGGGTTTTTGGTCTGTGTTTTCTTTCATAATTAATATGGAAATATTTTTTGCATGACTTCACATGTATAACATAACAAATTATTTACTTTCTCAAGGAGAGGGAAGAAAGGGAAAGGGAGAGAACTTAGAGCTCTAAATTTTAAAAGGTGAAAAATGTTGTGTTTATGTGTAATTGGAATAATAAAGTCTTGAAAAAAGTTTTGAAAATAAACAATGAGAGCTAGGTAATAGTGGAATAAGTTGCTTCAAGGTTATGGGTTCCCCTTATTTGGAAGTCTCTAAGTAGAGGCTGGATGAACAGTTTATTGAGTATATCATAATAAAGATTCTTAGTCAGTTTCTTTTTAGCTTTCAATTTCATGATTGCGTGACTAAATTACAGATAAAACGCACCAGGCCTATACTATAATAGTTGCTACTTGCTCATGCGTGTTGCCATGACTCTTTAACTTCCACAGCCTTTCAGTCTTGACCTCAAACTTATTAATCCATCCATATGGCTACAGTATCTTTTTGTTTCTCTACCCTTGGCCAAATTTTTGATTGACTTACTGAACTTCGTGTTTTCCAGAGTTCTTGCCCATGCCCCATGATCATTGCCTTCTGTACATATTTTTTTTCTATCATCCTATAAAGTGCACTACTTTTTCCAAGAAAATTCCTTCTTGGCTAATTGCTTCCTTTCAAGTCCCTCTCATTCCTCCTCTAAATCTGGCCCACTCTTCGTGCTGATCTTAAATCAAAATTTCTTCTAATCTTCTTCATTATTTTTGTACCTTGTACTCAAGTCTTGTTTTCATTGAACTTTTCTTGCTTGCATGCCCTTCCATTCTCCTGCTCTTGACTGCATTTTAGAATTTGAACATTGCTGTAGAGTCAGCATATAACACTTACATGTAGTCCATTTTTAATTCACAAAGAACTTTTGTCAATATTTTGATGATGATAAGCAGATTTTTCTGACAGAAATATGAACCTTCTCTTGTTTGTGGCACCAAACAAAAATAGTGAGATAATATAACAGGTTTTAAGCCTTACAATTAATATTAAAGATGACATTGAAATAGAAGAAAGGTTTGAAAAGATGTAGGAGGCAAAAAAAACCCATAACTAAAAAGGCTAAAAGGCATGAATGACAGTGTAGGCAGCTGAATAATTTAACTATGCAGCTCTTCACTTTTCTCTTTGACTTTCATGTTGATTTTGCTATAAAAATGTAGCTTTATGTCATAGCTTTGAGAGTAGAGTCACATTGAATTGATTAATTTCTGAATTTTTCATCCCTATTCTGTGCACTTAGATTTTATTTAGTTTTTGTTTGTTGACTGTAAGGAAGATGGGTGGATTTTCTGGGGAAAGTGTTATCAATTTCTAATTAGATTGGTGGATAGAAGAAAAGAATATTTTGAGAAACTAATCTATCGCATAAAAATTATGGAAGGATCCATGCCCCATCCCCATGCAGTGTAGGCTACTTTTTTCCTTTAAAAAACATGGGGACCATCCTCCAAAAGTTCAAACTATTTATATAGCATTCTGATCTCCTGAATACAATAAAATAGCAATAAAGAGTTCCAAATGCCTGCTCTAATTCTTAGATGATAGATGACAATAGGCAATCCAGACAACAGAACTTCATTCAGCTGCATCAGTTCTAAGTATCCTCAATGACTTTCCTTACTGAATATCCTCTTCCTGTTATAGCTAAATAAATCTCTTTTTGTTGACTGTTGAATGACTAATTAATCTATGAGAATTGTGGCCCTTTAACCATCAGACTGAATACTCTTACCTAGAAAAAGATAAAATCTTCCCCATGATCTCACTAAAGTGGCCTCAATTCTGCGTGATTTTTTCAGAGAAAAGAGTTACTTGGGCACAGAAGTTACTACCTTTTTCATATGGCATTCTTATCTCTTATGCTTTTGGTTCTAAAATTAATCACTTGTTTGACATTAAGTTGCATTTGTATACTAAACTCTACTGTTTGGCCACTTTTGAGTTATCCCTATTAAGCTTTCTTTAGCCAAAGAGATTTTTGCAATTTAATCTTCCATTGATAGAAACAGTTATCTTACTGCACTCATTCAAACCTTCCACATAATGAAGAGAATAACAGAGTGGTATGGCTGATGTAGTCTTTAAAGATTATCAAGACATGACTTCATTATTTTATAGATGAAGAAAATAATGTGAATTGTCCAGGGTCACATAGCTAACAAGTGGCAACCCTCTGTTTTCTTTAGCCCTTCCCAGTGCATTTTCCTTATACTATATTTCTTTGATGGCATAGTCTTCTTCAGCAATGAAGGATGAACACACACACGCAGTATTTCTTCTTCCAAAGGATTTTGAATGCCAGGCTAAGGATTTGTGGCATTAGGCAGTAGAGAAGAATGGGAGTTTTTAAAGGAACGAATGATATGAAGAAAATGAAAGATTTTTTTATATGATTTTCTTATAAAGGATAGATTAGTAAAAAAAAGAAATATTAGTGTAATTTTAGTATGCTTGAGGAGATGCAGTGATGAAATTAGTTTTGGATATGCTGAAATTTACCATTGTTGCAAGATAGACTTTATTGGGTTCCGCATTAGCGCAGTTGACAGTGCTGTCACAGAATTGGTGGGTAAGTAGGGAATAACGTTAGATATGATAGAGTTTACATGAAATAGTCGTTGACCACAGAAGCTAATATATACATATATGTGTGTGTGTATATATATATATATATATATATGAATTTTAATTATAGGAAATCTTGAGTACTATATACTGAGACTTAAAGGGGATGGTAATGTTCACTGGTAAAAGGAGTATCTCACTGATTAAATTACAGATCCTTGAAAATTTTATCTGTAGTTCATTTACTTTGTCAACTTGTTATAAATTTGTGGCAGAATTCCACAAACTTTTCTTTACCCTTTTCTGCTATCATGACTCCTACTCGATTATATCCTACATTTTAGTAATTGGTTAGTTACTAATCTAATTACAAGTCACTTAATAATAGTTATTAAAAAATATTCTCCCTCTAAAATTGTCCAAGGCAACAAAATGTAATTCTTGCTCTGAATGATTTCACTGCTGTTAGTCTTTTTTTTTTTTTTTTGCCTGTGGTTCCTGTTAGAGTGAATGACCCTTACCTCACAAAACAGAGGTAAACTGAATAATCCAACCCATTGAAAATGCCACATGAATACTTTCTGGTCACTAAAATATAAAACTAAATATCAAGTACATATCAATATAAGCAACAGCTGCTTTTAGATATTGGCTATTTATTAGGATGGTATCTTTTGATATAAAGGGAGAGTATCACTACTTTCCCTTTCACTTGAGTGCTAATGCTGCTGCCTTTGTTTGAATAATGGAATGAAATGGTACAAAGTCCCATTATTAAAATTGACCTGGGTTCAAATCTGGTCCTTTATACTTACAAACTAGTTGTATGATGATCAGAAAGTTACTTAACCTTAGCATGTCTTAATTTCTATATATATGTAAAATAGAGATAATATTTGTGATCCTTACCTCATAGACTGTTGACAGGACACAATAAGATAATATTTGTAAAAGCATCTTGCAAATCTCAAAGCAGTCAGGTATTTTCATAACTGTGAAATAAGCAGATAAATGAAAGAAGTGAATAGTAAGCCTTCACCTAAGTATCTTCATCTGAGTATCACCTAAGCAAAGTGGGAAAATTAGATTAATGAACAGTGGATGCTGCCAGTAATATAAACGTTACTTTTTCCCCATTTGAACCAAGCACAATGTCATTTAACAAAATGTAATTTAGATTTTGTTTTACTCTTAATAGAGAGATGCACAGAAGCAAGATTGATCGTTAGGAACTTAAAAGTTATAACTGTATTTATTAGTGACAAGTAAAGTTTAGACTTTAACTGAAAAGAAATGTGCGTTCCTTCCCCATGTTGATGTCATGGAGTGGGATGGCAGTCAGAGTGGGAGACAGCTGCCATGAGTCATGATTTCTGCATACGAACATACCTGAGGATGAATGATCTGTTTATTCTTCTTTGAGTATTATCATGTCATCTATGGTGATTAGAAGTGCATATAGGAGGTTTTTTTCCCTGTAAATTATGAAACTAGATATCATCATTAATCCACCTACCGTAAGTACACTGATGCATATTTTTACCAAAAAAGTAGGTGGTGACATTATCAAATACTGCGTGTACTATGTGGGTAGATTGATAGATTTCATGAATTTTCAAAGTAAGGACGTTGTTAATGAGAAAGTATTTTTTTAAATAAATGTGAGCATTGGAAATCAGCTTCAACAAAAGCATTTCCTGGACAACTTCCATCTTAGAATCTCTGGAGGTACAATGGACATCAAAAGGCAGCAAGTTCAAAAAGGTGTCAAATGTGAATCTCTTCAACACCATAACTGACAGATTGTCAACCATTCCTCTCCTAGACTTCCAGGGATGTGGAACTCATTATCTTGTGAAGCAGTTCATTCCAGTTTTAGACAGCTCCAGTCATTTGGTTATTTCTTAGATGGAGCTATAACCCTAAATCTTTTGAACTTCCACCTGTTCTAGTTCCAACCCGTGGGGTGAAGCAGAGCGAGTTAATCCTGTTTCCATATTTTGTCGTTTGTGCTTTAATCATTTTTCAGTTGTGTCCAACTCTTCATGACCCCTTTTGGAGTTTTCTTGGCAAAGATATTAGAGTAGTTTGCATTTTCTTTTTTAGCTCATATTACTGATGGGGAAGTTGAGGTAAACAAGGTTAAGTGATTTGCCCATGGTCACACAGCTATTAAGTATCTGAGACTAGATTTGGCCTCAGGAACAAGAGTCTTCCTAACTCCAGGCCCAGTACTATATCCACTGTACCACCTGGCTGCCTCACATAACAGAACTTTAAATAGTCAGTTACCACAAACCCCCTCCACATTTATTCATTTCTTATCTAGGCCAAATAACACTATTTCCTTCAAGTGATCTTCATATTACATGGTTTTAAGTACCCTGACTACCCTGGTTGCCATTTTTGGAAGCATGTGTGTTTTTCAGTGTTCTTTCTAAAATTTAGTGTACAAATCTAATCTCAGTATTATAGATGCCATATGTTCTAACCTTTAATTTGAAGCAACCATCTAAGCCTTATAGGAATTGGAACAGTATTGCTTTCTTTTTTTCAATCACACCTTTTCATTTCCCTCAATTTTTTAAATTAAATTTGTTCTCAATCATCAAATATTTTTCTCTCTTCTGCTCCCTTCCCATACCTCACTGGAAGAGAAAAGAAAAATAAAAGTCTTCCACAAATAAGCATAGTCAAACAAAAATAATTTCTGTTCTATGTCCAAAAAGATTTGCTTCATTCTGTATATCAGTCCATCCCTTTTACGTCAGGAGGTGGGTAACATGCTTCCCCCTTCGTCCTCTGGAATCAAAAGTTTGTTCCCCCATCACTGATGTTATAGTAAAAGTATTTTTGGTTCTAATCACTTAACTCTTTATCAGTTCATATAAACCTTCCTATTTCTTTAATTCTTACAACATAAAAATATTGTTACTTATATTAATATATCATGACTTATTCAACCATTTGTCAATTAGACACCAATTTTATTTTTTCATTCTTTGCCACCACAAAAAAGACCTACAAATATGTTTTTAAAAAATAAAGGACCATTCTCTCTTTCTTTCATTTCTTTGGGGTATAGACCTGTTAACTATCTTTGCTGGGTCAAAGAGTTTGCACAGTTCGTTGACTTTGAGGACATGATTCCAAATTGCTTTCCTGAATGATAGTTTTATTTCACAGTTCCACCAAGAATGTAACAAATTCCCTGTTTTATTGAATCCCTTTCAACATTTGTCATTTTTTCTCCATTTTGCCAATCTTTTCAATGTGAGATGGAAACTTTAAGTTGCTTTAATTTTCATTTCTGAATTTTTAATGACTTGGGGCATTTTTTATGTGGCTAATTGGAACTTGATTTCTCTCAGCTTTTCACATATAAGGAAGAGTGTCTTACCAGCCACATCTGTATTTTTTAGTACTTTCAGCATGCAGTTAATCTGAGAGTGTCAACTTGATCTCCCTAAGTGCAATTATGTGCTCTCTTACCACCTCCTAAATTATTTGGTATTTCATTTTCTTGAATGTTATTTTTGTTCTATCCTTCTAGTCTATCCTTCTATCCATGTTAGAGAAATAGATGAAGAAAAACAAGAATGATATGCTTTTGTCTTTCTGTCATCAGTTTTCATCATCCCATTCACCCTCAGCACCTGTCCTATCTCTTCTTTGTTCTTCCTCTCAATGTACCCTCCCAATATAATTTTACTTTTTGTTCTTAATTGTGTTGTTTCCTTACTTTGGTTTATTAGGTTTTCATTTTCCTGATAGTATTATTACAGAAACATATCTTTTAAAAAAAATCTCCTTCTGTGCCTTTTACTTTTACCTGTCATTTGCATATATTAAAAAAAAAATCTGAGTTGATTGATGGTTCTATGTGTGACCACGTATGTCGTTTTAGACAGCACCCCTTTATCTTTTCTTCCTCAATAAAATCATTTTTAGTTTTTTCATCACAATTTCACTTATACGATTTTTCCTTTCCCTATTGTTTTTCCCTGCAGAATCTCAATATCTGAGATTCTACCTGTCCTTCAGACTCTGTGATCTATTCTTTTTAAGGTTATTGTATGAGACACTCTGTCCTGATATGTCCATTTCATCTAATTCACCCTTGTATTCTGGCTTCTAACCTGGTTATTCATCTAAATCTTTCAAATTATTAAAGTTCTCCTAATTGTCAAATCAAGATCTTCTCAAACTCTTTCAATTTTGTAGACTTTCAACTTTTTCTATTTTATAGCATCCAACATCATCAACATTTTTCTCTTTTTTGTATGCTGTCTTCTCTGGGTTTATATTTCAGTATGCACTCTTGATTTTCCTTTTATTAGTCATCACAGAACCATAGAATCTAAATGTTGGGGGAGATTTAAGCAACAATACAGTGCTACTCATACGTAAAATCAATTTCCACTATAACATACCTGAAAAGTGATGTCCCCTTGTTTGGAAACTTCCAAGGAAAGGGGATCTTTTGTGGCAGCCCATTTTACTTGTCAACAGTTCTAAATGTAATGAAGTTTTTCTTGACATCAAATTTGAATTTTCTGCTTTGCAACATTCAATCTTTGCTCCTGATTCTGTCTTCCAGAGCCAAACAATACAAAGCTGATACTTTTTCCAATTGAAAATACTTCAGATACCTAAACATGATTATCATTTTCCCATGTTTCCCCAGTTTCCTCAATGATTCCTCATATGATGTGAATTTAAGTTGCCTCCCACTACTCCATTTGCCACCATCTGGTACATATATATGACAGGGGCAGAGATTAGGGGAACTATGACTTTTTATTCTTGGAAGCTGTGCCTCTGAGTAAAGCTCAAAATCATGAAAGGTTTTTGTTTTGACCTCAAGATCATGCTTTTGACTCATTAAGCTCATTAACTGTTAATAATAATCTCAGGTTCTTTTTTTCCCTGTCAAATTGCTGTTCCTCACATTTTGTGGTTGCAATTTTTTTTGCCCATTGAACTCCATCTTATTCAATTTTATTAGCTGACTGATCTCACCAAGATATATTTGGATCTCAGATGTCATCGAGTGTGTTTGAAATCCTCCTTTTAGCTTAGTGCCTTTTATAAATTCATTATCTATATCTTTATCTACTTCCTTAATACAAACATATAATGGCAAAAGGCCAAGAAGAAATCCCTGGTTTTCTCCACAAGAGTCCTTCTGCCAAACTGACATTGAACCATTAATAAACAATTCCTTCCTTCTGCAATTCCAAAAAGTTATGAATCCTTCCAACTGTATTATTTTTAGTCTATATCTCTCCATCTTATTCATAAGAGTTCTATGAGATATCTCATCAAAAGTTTTGTTAAAATCTAGGTAGGTAAATTATATTGTCATATTTGTTTTTATCAACTAATTCAGAAACCCTGCCAAAAAGTGGAAATAAATTGAGTTCACCACAACTTATTCTAAATGAAGTGATGAGGGCTCTTTTTAATCACTGCTTCCCTTTCTAGTTGTTTACCAGTGGCCTCCTTAATGATCTGTTCTAAGTATTTACCAAGGATTGAAGTAAAACTCAGTGGCCTATAGCTTGCAAGTTGCAGTCTCCCTTTTCCTGAAAACAAGGACAATATTTGTCTTTCTACAATATTGGGGGTGCCCCATCCCTTTTCTGTGATGTTTCAGATGTCACTTATAATCATATTGGTAGTTCTTTCACTTCCTCAGACTAAATATCATTTAGACCAGGTGATTTGAATTCATCAAAGGCAAATAGAAGTTTTCTTACTATCTTCATACTTATATCGGGTATCATCTCCTCAGTAGGCATTTCTGTCTGTTAGTGAAAACTAACATCACTTGTGCTCCACAAATCCAAGTCTATGGCAATTCTTGTCATTTCTATTTTTTATATCTCCTATATGTATATTCTCTTATCTACACATTCAGCAGCCACCCTAGTGCAGTCCCTCATAAGTCCCTCATATATGGTCTATTGCACTAGGCTTCTGATTGCTCTTCCTGCCTCATGTCTTACACACACACACACACACACACACGTCTACCTTCCACTCAGCTGCCAAAATAATTTTCCTAAATTATAATCTGACCATCTCACCACCATCCATTGGCTCGTCATTGCTTCCACAATCTAAAATAAAAGCAATTTGTTTGGTCTTTAAACACCTTCATAATCTGGCACCTTTTAATTTCCCAAAGGTCTTCTTATGCTTTACTCACATCCATTTACACTATAACATAGCTACACTCTACTACTTGCTGTTTCCTGAACATGACATTTTTATGACCTTTGGCAAGATACTTAATCTCCTTGGTCTTCATTTGGATATTCCCTAAAATTCAGTGGTTGCACTCTGATGTTCCTTCCTGCCCCAAATCTATGAACCTATGATTTGCCCTCCTTGACCTCAAATCACCTTTTTTTCCTTCTGAAACCTCAGTTCAATTTCTTTTAGGAAATCATTATCCTAAGCAACTTGGAAATTGGAGAGACACTCCTCAAGTACCTTCATATTCCTTTCCATGAGAAGATCAGGCTGTACCTATAACAAAGATAAGTCACTGTTGTCACACGGCAGAAGTCTGAATGAACATCACAGATTCAATTCAAATCTCTATACACTTTACTCTTAGCTGCATACTGATTGAACATCCCTCAGTCCCATTTGCTAGAACTTCATTCAAGTAAAATACTCCAACAAGAGTCTATCAAAGTTTATGCCTTGACCAATCTTCTTTCTATCATTTATCTGCTTTCTTGGTAACTGTTTTTTTGCCTTTTATCACTTGAATTATCTCTGCATAAATCTCTTCCAAATCTCTTTACCTAGCCCTAGTTTCTCTCTTCAACTCTAATGCTGAATCACCAGTTACCTATTGAATATTTCTAACTAGATGTCTTTTAGGCATCTCAAGCTCAACACGTCCAAAACAGAAACTCCTTCTCTTTTCTCCCAAGTTCACCCTTCACCTAAACTTCACTATTTTCTGTGGAGGGTACTAGTTACCAGATATGTAAATAGATCATTAGCCTTTGCTCCTCATTCTCACCCTCCACACATAAACCAACTTTGGTCAATTCTTTGAATTCAGGGGTTCCCAAATGGTGTACTAGATTGTAAAGTTATGTGATAATTTTTTGACTAGCTATGCTGAGAATTGTATGGAACTTATATTTACAGTTGAATTCCTATGTCTCTTGATTTTCCTGTGCTATCACCAAAAATGTTAGAGAACTACTTTGCAACTTTTTTTATGTATGCCATTACTTTGCAACATTTTTTTATGTATGCCCCCCTCTCTCCACTGACATGACCACCACCTCTTGCCTGAGTTATTTCAATGGTCATTTAATTAGATTCCCTGCTTCAAGTTTCTCTATCCAACCTATTCTCCACACAGCTGCCCATGTGTAATTAATTCACAAAGTACAGGTATGCCCCTACCACTTCCCTAAATCAATAACCTGCAGTGTTTCCCAGATTAAATTCAGATTGCATTTAAAACCACAACATTATGGCTCCAACTTACTTTCCAAGCCTTATCTAAAGTGCTCTTGCTTTCCTTACTAAATCTGGAATTCCCTCTCTCTTCATTTTAGCTTCTTTGAATCCCTAATTTCCTTCAGAACTCACCTCCTTCACAAGAATTCTCATGATCCCCTGGTGTCAATACCTCTGCTCCCAAATTACCTTGAATTTATTTTGTATATATTTATATGTGTATATATCTTTGTATCTCTAGGGTTACAAGCACCTACTACCTTCTCGTTGTTTGATTTGCAATCAAATAATAATTGAGCAGAATAAGTAAATTAGTTTTACTTTCCCTGTCAGTTGTATACGAGTAAAAATAGTTTCATCTTCTTGCCTTAAAGTTGAAAATAAAAAAAAGCATAAGCAATATAGAAGAGTGATTTTATTTTTAAATTCTACAACTGAAAATAAAGCATTTGGGAAAATATTTTAAGTATAGAAAATCTTAGTCTAAGATTCGTTTACTCCTTTTCCTTCCTTAAGAGATTCATTCTTTTTTCTATCACTTCCCACATATGTGTGTATATGTGTAGTTGATTAACATGCATATATAGTCAAATTATTCTGCTCTTGATATATACTGGATTTTTTTACAACTTGGCTTGAGGTTACTTAATTTTAATACTATTTGATACAGAAGCAACAGTAATGGCTAACATGTACATAGTACTTTAAGCTTTGCAAAGTATTTTCCAAAAATAATCTCATTTGATGTTTTTATCTTCTCAACAATGTTGAGAGGTAGCAATTCTGATTATCTTCATTAAGCAGATGAGGAAACTGAACCGACTATATTTAAACTTACTTACAGTTAAAACTCACATAGTTATTTTATCTGAGATGAGATTGGAACTCAGGGTCTTCCTGATTCAAAAGTCCAACATTCTGTCCATGAAGTAAAAAAAATGTTGATTCAGGGGAAGAAAAATTGGCACTGAAGCTACAAGATCTGAGTTAGGAATATCAGTTTTGTGCTTTATTTGTTTGGAACAAAGCACTTGTCACTGGGATACAGGTTGTTCATTCATAAATTAGAGACAGTAATAATTGTATTTCCTAGAGCACTTCCATAGTTTGTGAAGGTAGAGCCCTCTGTGCCCTCCATCCCTTGGGGCCCACCCAACTTCATAGCTTCTTCCCATTCCTAACATTGAATAAATACCCTTCCTCAAAGGCAGCTGACACTTGGGGGTGGAGGAACCACAGGAAAGAAGCTAGTGCAGACATAGTTTCTACTTCAGGGAGCTTATTTGGCAGGAGAAATGTTTGGAACTGACCTACAAAACAGTCCACCTACAAAACAGACATGAAAGGAAAAATCCAGAGACTCTTCATGTTTCATCTCTAGCAGATGAAAAGCAAAAGATCCATTTTGCATCAAAGCCAGTGTAACTGGATAGACACTCCTGTCAATATTGTACAATCCACAGCCCATGGTTCCAACTGCCCCCCCCCCGCCACCTCCACCAGAGACTTTATTCTCACATGGACTACGTCCTAACCTAGTAGGCTGACCCAAGTGAAGTCAGTTCTGGTTTTTCTCTTTGGCTCATTGCCCTTGCTTTCGTTTTCTGGGGGAGGGAAATCTTCACAATAATGTTTAGTTACAACACATCTGTAGGTTTCTCCAGATGTGAATAACAGAGCCTCAAATCCCACAAGGTTCTCAAATATACAATATGAATATCGAGAATAGTATTTTCTTTCAGCTCCACAGAGAACTCAGCGTGAGGTTCCAAAGACAGGAGTCAATGAACAAGTCAGAAACATAAAAACATTGAAATAACCAGTGAAATCATCTGGAACTCCCCTTAGGAGACAGAAACAAGCTTTGTGACTGCTAAGCAAATGCTACTTCTTGAACTCGGACTATCCAAGAATTCCTGTTTTTGATCTCCAAGTACTAAGCTTCACTTTGTGTGGAATTTCTTCCTTGTCTGAGAAGTATATTGTACCAGGAAACCTTTTTTAACAGAAAGGCTGGTGCTTGAATCTCAATCTTAGTAATTCTCAATTTCTTAAGACTTCTAAAACTATGCAATTGGTATTTCATATTCTTGTATTTATATTTCGTAGGTTTATTTATCCTTGCGAGCTTTTTATTCAGTTTTTGGTTTTGTAGGGCTTTGAAAAGGCATACTTTCATGCATAGGTAGCTGTCTAAAAACCTTATGTAATCACTCAGTACATGTATTATGAGAATTCTTGGGTATATTTCAAAAATTCTGAGTATTGTTCAATGTAATAGCCTGAGATGTTAATTTAATTTTATTCAAGGGAATTTACTCCTTGTCGGTTCTCATCCAAGAGAAGTTGAAAGACATTTTTCCATCTATTCGTTGATTATCTACAGTTTGCTATTGGCCACTGTTATATAGTGCTATTTGCCATAACACAGAAATTTCTGTCAGAAATAACTAAGTTGTTTTTGTGACTGGACTTTACATTTTAGCTATGATTTCAAAAACTGTCCGAGTTATTGGATATTTTTAAAATTCAAAAAGCACAAAGGAATCTGATAGCACAGCTAATGGATGCCAACGATTTATGTTATACAAGTCTTTAAATTAACATCAGATTAGCTGAGCTTTAAATTCCCTGGAACATGTCTCTAAGCCTATTATTAGGTTATTGTGATTGCTTCCCAGTGATGTGCTGCTGCACAGATGCCTTTGTCTTTTACCATTGGAGAGAATAATGGCCGCAATCAAACGGCATTTGTTGCTTCTTTATTTACGAGTTTTTGTTGATGTCCTTTCCTCCTGGTGAGCTTCTTTTTTTCCCTAGGACTCATTCCCATTTCCTTATATTTCCTAATTGTCTTCACATTCAAAAAAAAAATAAAGCACCCACATGTTTCTATTGCCTCTTAAAAGTGATTTTTCCCTGCTTGTCTTTGTGTCACCTACTAAACTCTGGTTAATGTTATAGATTTATGTGCTGTTCTTTTCATAAAATTACGAAGGATACAGTGATGCAGAATGAAATTTCTGTTTCTTGATAAGAGTAGACTTCCCTTTCCAGGTTCTTCCTTCAGCTACACTGGAATTGGGTGACAAATCCACATGATTTAAATCTGGAAGGATTGACCTTAGAGACAGTCAAGTTCTAACTCGTTTTATAGAGAAGGAAACAGAGACTAGAGTGGGAAAATTGCATGCCAAAGTCAGACATAGTAGAGAGCATAAGGAGGACTCAAACCCAGGTCTTCTAAATCCAGATTTTAGTAGAAGCTAAAGTTCTGTTTATTGACAATGATTTCTAATTTTCTTTGCTTGAAGATGGTATGAGGATAGAACTATATTTCTCAGTTTTAAAGAAGGAAACAAAAAAGTACAATGTAAAACAAACTTTGTTGAAGAATATTATATATTGTTCTCTGCCAAAATGCTCCTTATTTCAAAGTTACTCTAAAGTGAGTAAATATACTTCAAGTTTTGGAGTATGAAAATTGAAGGAAATGAGTACCATGAGTAAGTACCATACATGTAACGTGCTAAGATATATGAAGAGAGAACTTGGTAAATGAAAGAAGTATATTTATTTTATAGCTGGTTCCATTATTTGTAATGTGGGATTTAAAGTTCTTTTCCTTTTTCTCCTTAGAGGTCAGTTGTTTATTTATCCCTCTTTATATTTGACTTAAAAATTGGTAAATATATAGGGAGAACAAAGATACATTATTGAAGTCTCTGATGGGTCTGGAGATCTACAATACCCCCATTTTAAAAGGATGTCTATGATAGAAACAGAAACCTGGTTTATTATTTTTAGATATAAAATTATATATGTATATATAATTTTTATATAAAA
This sequence comes from Bettongia penicillata ogilbyi, assembly GCA_023548195.1. Taxonomy (NCBI): domain Eukaryota; kingdom Metazoa; phylum Chordata; class Mammalia; order Diprotodontia; family Potoroidae; genus Bettongia; species Bettongia penicillata. Next base: position 608,823 of record JAJHZJ010000330.1, read on the forward strand.
ATGTATGCATCTGATATCACCTGCAAAATTGGGATAATTTCACAGATTCAGTCTTACAAGGATATCACAGGTCACTTAGCGTACATTTATAGTATTTAGAGTTAGAAGAAACTGTAGAGATGTTTCCCTTTCACCCATTTTAGAAATGAGAAAACTAAGGCCCAGAGAAGTGATATAAATATCATGTTCTGATTTTATATATCTATATTTCTCTATCTATATAAATCTACTCCTTTATATCTTCCCATTTATTTTATAGGTTTTCATATAATATGGTATGATATAATGTAATGTGTGTGTTTTTCCTTCGTTGCCAAGGAAGACCATGTCATTAGAGAAATAATGACAAGATTTGCACTTGACTTTGTTTTGAGTGAGGGAGGGCTATACAGGTCACCAGCCTCACTTCTCCTCCAAAACCATCTAAATCCAATGACTAGATGTTCATCAGGATGACCGGAGATGACTCAGGATGAGGCAATTGGGGTTAAGTGACTTGCCCAAGGTCACACAGCTAGTGGATGTCAAGTATCTGAGGTGAGATTTGAACTCAGATCCTCCTGACTCCTGCACTGGTGCTCTGTCCACTGCATCACCTAGCTGCCCCCTGATGATATAATGTGACATAATATAATAAATATACAATATATTTTATAATATACATTATTTATGTCTCTTGCTTCCCTGTTTTTCAATCTCTTTTTTCTTCAATACCTGAATTCCTACTCCCTCCCCAAATTGTTTAAATATTTCAAGTCCCAGGTCATAAACTTTTTTACTCATGTAGCTTTCTCTATCTCCTGCCCCAAACCAGAAATCAGTCCTCCCACCATTGCTGGCAATCTATCCAGCCTCTTACCCTACATATCTTGCTACACACCATTCCTCTGTCTTTCCTCTTCCCACTTACAACATAAGGGAAAGCAAAACTTTAGTTTTTGGGGGAGTTAATGCACTTAGCTTTGGAATCCTTCTTTTGGAACTACGCTATTTGCATTAGTGAGAAAATAAATGGAAACTCAACCAGCCTGCTATATTCATTAGTAACCAGACCAGAATCTGCTTTACTCCCAATCCTGTTTTCTATATTACTCATTTTGCCATTTGCCCTACTGCTATTTAGGTATTACTTCCCAGTCCACCTCCCCTTTCTATATTTTGCTCTGGGCTTAATGATAAAGTTAATACTTCAATATTAACATTTTTCCTTAGAAAAGGTGACAATCAGCTGCCTTATGAATCATATTAGTATGTGAGCTCCTTGAGAATAGGGAATTTCTTAGATTTGTGTGTGCTCAGTGCTTAATGCTTGCTGATAATTCAGTGGCACAGTGGATAGAATGGTAGGCCTGTATTCAGGAAGATGCTGAGTTCAAATGCAGCCTCAGGCACTTACCAGCTGTGTGACCCAAGACAAATTATTTAACCTCCATTACCCTCAGTTTCCTTAAAGGTAACTTGGGAAAAATAAAACATCTATTTCCCAGGATTGCTCCCAGGATTGGGTTAGAGTCTGGCACAAACTTACTGTTTATTCCGCCATTCATTTACCTATGCATAATAATAATAAGAAGCCTTGGGAACTTATTCAACAGTATGTCAACAAAAAAGCATTGAATAAAAGGCTGGGTTTTAAAATAGAGATATAAAACTAAGTAGTTGCTATCAGAAATTAGAGGAAGCTCATCCTTAAGGAACACAAATTCATTTATTGGAACACCAATGCAATACCCACAGCAACTCTGGATGTGCATGTGTATTTCCAGGATAAATTCACAAAAAAAAATAGACTCTCTTCCTTCAAGACAAAACCAAGACATCTATTCAAACACCGGATGGCCAAATCCATCATAGTAACAAAGAAATCTATACACATTTCAGTGCAAGCAGCATAACCATTCCCAAGCTCTGTCAGGTCTCCTCACAAACAAGCTTCCTTAGACAAAGCCACTCCTTCTCTCACTCCCTCTAGCTACTCTGCTCTGCCTTCTCTCGGTCTCAGTTCCATCTCACTCTCTCTCTCTCTCTCACTGTACCCTTCCTGCTCCACCTCTTCAGCAAGATCAACCCACCACTGGTTCCATGTGACTTAGGCTGTGGTCTGGACCAAAGCCCAAAGCAGGTCACATGGGCCTATTAAGGGGCAGGGAAGATCTTCAAATTTTCTTACCATTATAATGATCGATACAGATTTTGCAAAGAAATAATAGATGATATTTATAACAATCCTTAAAGTGCATGTAAAAGAAATCAACATTTTACAGAGGGTCAGAGAGAGTCAGAGAGGTTAAAAGAATTCCCTCATGGTGCATAGCTAGTAAGAGTCAACTCGTGTGGTCTTTTGTTCATAGCCCTCTTATGCTCATTTAGTTTTCACTTTGTATTATTCCAAAGTCCCCCATGCCTGAATACTCTCCCTCTTCTGTGACTGCTGACCTTCGTGGTTCCCTTTAAAGTCCAACTAAAATCCCATCTTCTCAAGGAAGCCATTCTCCAACTGATGGGGTTCAGACTCTGGAAACTTCACTGAGCTCTCCCTGTATCTCCCCTCAGAAACTGACCTTTTATACTCAAATTGAGCTCTCCCTGTATCCCCTCACAGAATCTGGCCTTTTATACTCAAATCTGTGACCATTGTCGGTTATCTCTTGATGGCCCTACCTGCTTTCCACCTAGGCACCCCCTAGTCTGATGTTAGTTGACTGCCTCCAGCTATTTCCAGCTTTTGATCCTCCATGGAGGCCCTTCTTGAACTTCTCCCCCCATCACTCTAGACTACCAGACCACCCTCTCCCTGCACCCCCACCCTCCACCCTCCTATGCTCTTCTGTATTTAAGTCCCACCTTGCCTCCATGAAGGTGCTCAGATTCAATCCAGCTCAGACTCTGTCTAGCTGGGGTTCGATCTGGCCCACTTGTGAATACAAGCATTACAAATACTTAGGCTCCTTAAGAGGCAACCCTGTTAGGCGAATCTTTAATAAACTTTGTTTTCTTTGGCTTTAAGAAAGCTTGAGTCGAATTCATTCGAGCACGACCCAGACTGTCGGTATTTTGGGGTCTCCCCCTGCACCCCTCAACCTTTTCACCATCACTCATAATTCTAGTGGCTTTCTTCTTTTAATTATTGCCTCTTTGTCCTGAATTTGCACGTTGTCTCTCCCCGATTAGATTCTAACGTTCTTGAAGGCAGGACCAGTTTTTGCCTCTTACTGTATTCTGATGGTTTGGCACAATTCCTGGCACATTTAATAAATGTTTATTGAACGGTTCCCCTGCAAGCCTCATTCATTTAATGATCACTTCCTTCAGAGGCCAGATTACAGTCCCTTGTTTTCTTCTCAGAACCCAGCACTCTATCTCCAGACTCGCTGGCCATTCTCCACACCTGGAATGCTTTGCTTCCTCTTCTCTACTTCCTGGCTTCCTTCAACTTTCCCATAAATTCCCACTTTCCGCAGAAAGCCTTTTCCAGTTCTCCTGGATCTTAGTTTCTTCTTTCTCAGACTACCTCTATTTAATCCTACACATGTCTTGTTTGTATATATATATATTTTAATTTTATTTTAAATTTATGGAATAAAACAAGAATTTCCATAACATGGTACAATAAAAAAGATTATTGCATATGAAACTGCAAATCTACTCTACACAACTTGCTATTCCTTTCAAATATGCAACAAAATTATTACACAAATTTCTTTTTTTTCCCTTCCCCCACTGCTTTGGAAATGGCTACCATTAGATACCAATAGGTGAGTGTGTGTGCGTGTATGTGTGTGCATAAAATTATTTTATAGATTTATCAATTCTTTCTCTATAAACAGATAGTATCATTCTTCATATGTCCTTTATACTTGATTTTATACTCAAAATTACTTATTCACTCAAAGTTTTTCTTTAAACACTGTTGCTATTACTGTATACAATATGCCCTTGGTTTTACTCATTTCTATTCACTTCACTCTTCATTATTTCATGCCTTTCCATGATTTTCTGAAATCACTGAGCTCATCATTTCATATAGCACAGTAGTATCCTATCGCAATCATATGCCATTCCCCAGTTGATAGGGGGAAAACTACAATTTCTAGTTCATTGTCACCACAAACAGAACTGCCATAAACATCTTAGAACATATAAGTCCTTTTCCTGTTTTCCTGATTATCTTTGAAAATAGAGCAAGTAGTGGAAGGGTATAGGCAGTTTAATAATTCTTTGGACATAATCCAGATTCCTTTCCGAAATGTTTGGATCATTCCACCAATAATGAATTAGTGTTCCAATTTTGCCCCTCCGATATTTGTCACTTTCCCCTTCTATCATTTTAGCCAAATCTTGTAGATTTAAAATGATGTCTCATGCTTCTTTTAAATGGCATTTCTCTGGACAGTAATGATTTTGATATCTTCATTGGAAAACCATCTGTTCATATCTTTTGACCATTTATCAATTGTGAAATTGCTCGTATTCTTATAGGTTTGATAAAGTTCTTTATATATTTTAGATAAAAGACCTTTATCTGATGAACCGTCTATAGAATCCCTCCCCCCCCCCCCTACACATTTTCTGCCTTCCTTCTGATCTTGGCTACATTTGTTTCATTTTGGCTACATTTGTTTCATTTATATGCAACCTTTTTAGTTTAGTGTAATGAAAGTTATCCATTTTGCATCTAACTTGCTATATGTCTCTTGTTTATTCATAAATTCTTCACCTATCCATAAGTCTGATAAGTACTATGTTCTGTATTCTTCTAATTTTCTTGCAAAATCTTTCTTTATATCTAGGTCCTGTATTCATTTTAAACTTATCTTGGCAAATGGTGTAGGATATTGATCTTTGCTCACCTTCTACCATACTACTTGGCTTTCCCAACAATCTACCAAGTAATGAATTCTTATCCCAAAAACTTCTTTACTCTTGTCATATACATGATTATTGTGCCTATTTGCTGCTCTAAATTCTATGCCTACTCTATTCCATTGATCTACCTTTCTATTTTTTTTATTTTGTCTTTCCCATTAGAGAGTTAGCTCAGTGAGAGCTGAGACTGTTTTTTCTCCATCTTTTTAAATTCCCCAACACTTAGCACAGGGCCTGACACATAGTAGGTAATTAATAAATGCTAGTTGCCTTAGTGATTGACACAATGACTTTCATATGACAGACACACTCACTTTCATTCAAAGTTAAATAAAATTATCTGAATACATGAGTAACATGAAATTTTAAAAATTGGAAGTGATTTTAGAGATTATTTTGTTAGGTGCCATCATTATGTCCATGAGAAATTTACTTCCTTTCTGAACCATTTCCTGTGATATCTCCATGGCTCTACCACTATGTCATCCCAACATAATCAAATTAATCAACATGATCAGAAACTGACTATGAGATCTACTAGGTCGATTTAATCTGAAAGGGTTTTTTAAGTATCTCTTTAAGGTTAGAATATATCTTTTAATTATGTTTGTATCTTTCTGAATGTCCAGTACAATGCTTTAAATATACTAGGTGAGAGGTGTCAAACACATAGCCCATAACATCCCCAAGTATAATCCAAACCAGGTTAAATATGATTAGGAAAATCTTAACATAAATTATGACAAGATATAGATAATGTTAATGTGATTTTTCTAAAGCACCCACAGTCACACTTACATACAATTTAGTGGCCTATTTTACTCTTTATTAAGTTTGACCCTGCTGTGTTAGATATTAGTAAGTATTTGAATAGTTGGGTAATAAATTCTAATCACAATAAGAAACACACATTTATGTGACAATGCATTATTGCATTGTTAAAATGATTTTTCCTTCTAGAAGAGCTTTCAGATGGGGCAGAGGCAAGTTATCACATAAATGATGATGCTGATAATGAGAATAATACACATTTTTACCATTCTTGAAGATTTACAAAGGGCTTTTCTCATAACTGTCCTGTGAGGATAGATAAGGCAAGGTGTATAATCTCCAATTTACAAATGATGAAACTGAAATTTAGAGAGGATAGGTGACTTAGCTGAGGTTATACAGGACTAAGAGATGTATCATAAATTATTCTCATAAAAACCCTGTAATACAGATAAGATTTGCTGAGCCTGTTTGATAGATGAAAAGCCTGAGACTTGTTGAAGAACTTAAGTGATTCACAAGAAGTCACAAAAAGTAGCCAAACCAGACCTGAACCGGGGGTATTCTTATTCCAAGTCCAACCTTGTTTCTGCCATATTCAGTGCATTTATGCATATATGAATGAAGCAATTTCATCTCTTCTTTCTGATAGGCTACCTTCCCTTGTGACCTTAATCACACCTTGATTCTCTTTCAGACAAAAGTACTGGATTTAGAATCTAAGAACCATGTTCAAATTCTGACTCTGCCAACTTCTAGATATTTGCAAGTCATTACATTATAATGGGTCTAAGAATTTCCACCTGTACACTAAGGGAGTATCACAAATATCTTTCAGTTTTTCTTGCTTGCTTTTTCTTTCTGTCTGTGTTCCTTCCTTTCTCTCTTTCTATCATTCTTTTTTTCATTTCCCCCTTCCCCTCCCTTGCCTTCCTTTCTCTTTTCATTCTCTAGATCTCTATCCTGCACAGACTGGAAGTGCAAGTACCACTTATGGGTCATTTCTCAGTGATAATGCACAGAAAAACTTTAACCTTTTCCCTTTCTGTCCTAGGTCAGTTTACCTCTCCTTTGACAACCTGGTGGCAGGCTTCTTCCCAGAACCTTTCCATATTAGTGCTAGATTTAGTAAAAAACCTCTATTAGCTTTTTTTTCCTAACATAGTTCAGAATTTCCTGACTCAAGTGATTTGCCAGTCTCAGCCTCTTCAGCATTAATTTAATGATGAACAGTAAATTAACACATTTACTTGAAATTGGAACACACTCAATATCTGGTATATTTCCGTCTTTCATAATCATCTGGATAATTGTCAGATAATTTTTAAAAAGTGCTAAAGAAAAGGTAACATTTGTGCCTGGACTGATTTTTTTTCATCAATTGTTTTGGGCTGTTTATTTTTTTCTTTTCTACCAAATTTTTAAAAGCACATACCTTATTTTAAAACAGTACCCATGACAAAGTGTTCTGACAGATCCTAAAGCCCACGGTCTTCTTTACCAAAAATGCAAATTCTAAAAGTTTCCATGAAAGACGCAGTACAGACCTTAAATGTTTTTGCTTTCCACCTTGAGAGACACTTAAGGATGACAATAATCAATCATGTCTAATTAGCTAGTGACAAATGGTTCTTAGAGTAATTAAAGAAGACATCATTGCTTACTTTCTAATGATTAAGATCATGTAGATTAAGAACTAGCTGTTAATCATTTTTGTTGCAAAGCTAATGACATTAACAGAAAATGCCAACATTTTACCTTCGGGTTTATTTTTAACAAAGCTATGAGCTGAAAGACTGATTTTAGTGATAGAAATTTACATTTTTAGAGGCTGAATTTGTAATAACTTTCTAAAATACAGATGCCTATTTAGCACAACCATTAAATCAACTGCATCATTATAAAGGAAGGAATTTGATAAAATAGTTTAAAGGTTAGTACATAGAGTAGCATTGTAAATCCTTATGTCTAATTATACTATATTTAGTCAAGCTGGCTTGTTTTAAGTTGTTCTTGAGCATATATTTTTAAATGCAACTTTGTGCTTCCATGAAAGGTATTATTATAGAACTTCATTAAATGGGAAAATGCAAAAGATGCTAAAAATGAAGAAAGAAGATCCTGCAAGTTACATATTCTAGAAAATAGGAAAAATAGTCAAAAATATTTTCTTTGAAAATAATCATTTCTTCTTCCTGTTTCCCTAATCATATATGTCTTATTCTTTAAATCACAACTCCATGATTTTTCTTTTGTCTGAAAACTTCTTAGGTACACACTGAGAGAAATAGGTGAATTGCCAGAGTATTTGCTCAGATATAATCTAAGTAAAAGCATACAGAGAATATATATGTAACCCACAGATATATGAGTACCTTTAAACCATATCACCATATCTATGCCAAAGGGAGAAGAAAACATAAACATGACAAACACTCCATTGGTCTCCTTTCTAGCAGGTAAGGACATCAATACGCGTACACACACACACGCACACACACAAATAAATGATAGATAATTAAGATAGAACTATTGTGATAGACATAGATACTGAAGAATTATCTTTACATATAATGGAAGAAGAAAATGGAATCCTGAAATCTTTCCAACAGTTAGCAGTGAAACAAGGATATCCATTGCTAACACTTTTCTATTTGCCAAAGTACTAGAAATGCTGACCACAGAAGTAAGGCAATGCAAAGGAAATTGAGAAAATAGCCATGGTAAAGAAGAAATATACATATCACTTTTTGCAGGTGATATGATGGTATACTTAAAGAATCAAAAAAGTCAATGAAAAATTAATTGAAACAACTTCAGGAAATTTTCAGGATTTCTGATAAATCCATTCAAATCATCAACATTTCTATATAATATTAATAAAATGTATCAGGAAGAAATAGATTTTATTTTAAGTTACTACAGAGTGTATAAAATAATTCAAATACTACCTTCCAAGATACTCATAGAGGAATTACATAAATACAACTAAAATGAACTATTTGCAGATATGACAGTTTTTTGTTTATTTTTGGAGCATGTACAGTTGTGATCTGGGTACGCTCAGCCGAGACCCTATTGCACAGATACTATGTCAGACCTAAATAATTAGGGGAAAAAATTAATTGCCCATGGATAGGGTGAGCCAATATGATAAAATGTCAATAGTTATAAAATAGCTTTCTTATTCAATACCATTACAATCAAAATATCAAAGGATTACTTCATAAACATAGAAAAATAATAATGAAATTCACATAGAGGAGCAAAAAGTTTTAGAATCACAATAGAAATTAGGAAATAAATGGAAAGCAATGAACTATAACAGTGCCAGATTTCAAACTATACTTAAAAGTCATAATTATAAAAATAATTTAAGCTAATAAAAATAGATCAACTTGTAGAAGAGATTAAGTATACAATTAGAAGATGGGTCTATTTCCCTAGTATTCTGTAAATGCAATAGTTATTTATCAAATGTAAACAGAACATAATTCGTAGAGAGTGGAATAGCTAACTATTCAGATAAGGCCTCACTGTAGTATCAGACAGAATTTGCTTAGAAAATTGAACAGTACAAAAAAAAATAGACTGAACCCCTCATACCTTATGCAAATATTAGGTTCATAGAGATACAGGACTTAGATAAAAATAATGCAACATAAATAAATTAGAGAGTACAAAAATATTTAAAGCAGCTCTCTTTGTGGTGGCCAAAAACTGGAAATCAAGGGGAGGCCCATCAATTGGGGAATGACTGAATAAATTGTGATAAATGAATGTAATAGAATACTATTGTGCTATAAGAAATGATGAACAGGAAGACTTCAGAGAGGCCTGGAAGGATTTATATGAACTGATGCTGAGTGAAAGGAGCAGAACCAGGAGAACTTTGTACACAACAACAACCACAGTATGGGAGGAATTTTTCTGGTAGACTTAGTCCTTCACAGCAATGTAAGGGCCTAAATAATTCCCAATGGACTCTTGAGGCAAAATGTCTTCCACATGCAGAGAAAGAACTATGGAATTGGATTGAAGAATGAAGCAGACCATTTTCTCTTATGTTATATTTTATTTTGTTTTATGATTTCCCCTATTCATTTTAATTCTTCTATGTAACATGACTAAGGTGAAAATGTATTTAATATGAATGTATATGTAGAACCTATATAAGATTGCATACTCTCTCAGGGAGCAAGAGGGAAGGGAGAAGGGAAAAAGGAGGAGGGAGGGGAAAATATCTAAGATAAATGGAAGTGATTGTAGAAAACTGAAAACAAAAAAAATAATTTTAAAATAAATAAATTAGAGAAACATGGAAGCATAATTATCAAATGGAAAACTTATCAAATCTATAGATTATTTTAAAAAATCATGGAAAGACTTACATGAACTGAAGCAGGGTGAAGTGAGCAGAACCAGAAGAGGTGTATAAAATATGATATCTATATTTTAGAAACAAACAATTTGGTTAACTTATAAATCGATGAAGAATGAAGTGAAAATAACTGGGAGAATGTCATGCAAAAAAAAACCCAATACAATAGAACCAAGCTTTGAAAGTTGTAAGAACTATTTATACTAATATTTCTAATAAAAATTCTCATCAAGTAAAGGAACATTGGAGCTCTTGAGTAAAGAAGTGGAATACTTGTAGATGATGACCAGATTGTGTGTAGCAGAGATAAAGTGGAGAAGTGTGCTGTAACTGACAAGAAAACTTCTCTGACTCTTCTTGTCCTGTTCTAGGAAGCTCATTGTTGGAAAATGCTCATTATCTTGCAAGATTCCATCAGCCTAAGTACTCACCTTCATCACCACCCTCTGTCCATCAGATTAGAAGGTAGAGCCCTGAACTAAAAAAAAAAAAAAAAAAAAAAAAAAAAAAAAAAAAACAACCCAAAACAGTCCTCCATTTAAAGAGGGGTCTCAGCTCAGTACATTTCATTTCCTTCCTGCCTTCACACTTCTCTCATATTTCCACCATACTCTTGTTCATGGGGAGTATTTTCACATATATTCAGTTTCATTTTGTTTATTGTCTTCTACTATTAAATAATAACTTCTATGAGAACCGGAACTGTCTTTGTTTTTAAATTTTATCCCCATTGCTTAGCATTGGTACGTAATAAATGTTTATTGACCAACCAATGAGGTCAATGAAGGAGGATGACATGGGAGAAAGTTTAACAAATATTGGAAAGGATGACTAGGAATAGATGAGAAAGTAAAAATGACACAAATTAAAAAAACTAAGATTCATTCTCATTTATCTGGGTCTCTTTTCTGCCATTATTTTTATACAAATAGTAAGTTTTTATATCCACATAGAGGTCATATTCTTAGATAGATGACGTTTTAATGGAGTTATATTTTGCACATTAAATGAAGTTTGACTTCCCTTCTATATTGGGTACTCAGGTCTTCAACTTCTCCCTGTTTCTGTTCATTAAAAGAGCTCTATTGTGTCTCCCAAAAGAATATATATTCTGTTCTTTCATCATGACATATTAGGATACTTTTTTTTTTAGATGGTTGTTTGGGTTTTCTTTTTAAGCTAGTGTTAGATCATCTGCAAAGGCAATTTTTGCTATTTTTTCAAGTGAAATAATGGGAGTTTGGTGTTCATTAAAAAGAGAATAAGAAATAGAAACAGTTTTTCATAAAGTTGTCATTGACAACTGAAAACTAGTGTGTTTACAAAGTATTTTAAAAGTCATGTTTCTCCCTAGGTTTTTTTCATTATTATGAATTATACCAATAAAATATTTTTTTCTTACTAATACTTTCCCATGGGGCTGAATACTTGGGTCAAGGATAGATTTACCCTATAATATAGAAAAATAAAGAATAAATGTAATTGCAATTCAATGCTTTTGTTTTTGTTTTTTTGCCATCTGTGATCTAACAAAGAAGGAAGCCTAAGCCTCTTTGTGCCATTGTCTAGGAGTCATGAGATCTGAACTTTAATCCTGTCTTTGTCAGTGATTTACTTTGTGACCTTGGGGAAGTCATTTCATCTATTGGGGCTTCTAATTTCTTAATATATAAAATGAAAGAATTGGACTGGAAAAGTCATTAGTTTGTGAGCGGTGCTATTATTCATATAAATAGCCTACAATATCTACTATGTTTTGTATTTTCAGGTTTCCTTAACCAGAGTCTCCCTTCTTTTAGTCTAAACTTTCTACGTGTTTACATAGAGATTTATACAGAGAGTGGTGTTTACCAAGAGGAGAACATTTAGAAGAGTTTCAAATATAACTAGGAAAAGGGTAATAGAGAGGCAGATGTGATATGTGGTAGCTGAGAATGAGGAAACAAAGTAGAGGAGAGGAGATGCTAATTTACCCAAGTTTGAGGTAACCCAAAGTGGAGGCCATCAGTTGGCAATTCGTTCCTTTCCCTACTTTTTATTGCTGTTCAGTCATTTCAGTCATGTCTCTTTCAGTGACCCCATTTGAGACTTTCTTGGCAAAGATACTGAAGTGATTTGCTATTTCCTTCTCCTGCTCATTTTGCAGATGAGAAACGGAGGCAAAAAGGGTTTAAGGGACTTGCCCAGGGTTACACAGTCTGAGGCCAGTTATGAACCCAGGAAGATGAATCTTATTGACTTAAGGCCTCCCCTGCCTCTACCCTTTGCTTCTACTTTGCAACAGTCTTAGAGGACTTGGGTGGTGATATGCCTGTTCTAAATATGTCTTCCTACTTTTCTTTTTGTCCATGAAAACTTTCACCTCTCATTTAATTATTAATTTCCAAAACTCATAATTTTCCATCTCTTAATTTTCTCTTGAGAAGTTCTCTCTTCATCTCCTTTTTAACTTCCCTTCTCAATTCCTTTCCCCCCATTCATACAGCCATCACTCTAGAGTCTAGTTTGTATCTATATTATTTTCACGTGAACTGTTTCAGTATCCTCTTAATTATTCTCCTTGCCTCAAGTATCCCCCTCTCTGCAATCCATCCTCCACATAGCTGCCAAAATTATTTTTCCTAAAATGCAAGTTTTCCCACATCATTGCTCTACCTAGTAAAATCCAGTGTCTTCCTATTACCTCTGGGAACAAATATAATTTCCTTTGTTTGGTGTTTAAAGTACTCAACAATCTGGTACCTTCTTAACTTTCCAGTCTTCTCATATGTTTACCCTTTCCATAAACTCTCTGGTTTAGTCATATTGACTGTTGTTTGTTAAACATGGCATTATATTACATCTCTCAAAGGCCTTGTTACAGATGCTCTTCATATGAGAGCCTCTGTTTTCCTGTGTTCAACTCAAGCACCTGAAAAGTCTTTCCACAACCACAACTGCTTTCCCAGTCAAGGTTACTCTGTTCTGCTTTGGTTTAGAGAAATACCTGTCTATATGCATGCTTATTCCCCTTTTGTAATATATACACCTCCATAGCAGGAGCTGTGTTTCATTATTATCTTTGAATACTTAGAGTTTATCACAATGTCTGGAATGTAAAAGTGCCTAATAAATGATTGATCTATACGTGCTAGGGATGCTTCATCACCTCTTGGAAGCTCCACGATCATGGTTAATGGGAATGCAATGTATTGTCTGTTGCCTCTTATCCCCAGGAGACATCTTGTAACTGGCAAAAAGAGCTCTGGCTCTTGAATAAGAAGACCAGAGTTCAAATCCTGTCTTCAATAATTACTTGCTACCTATCTGGACATTGGCAGACTGCTTAATTGGCTGGGTCTGAGCTTCTTCAACTGTTAGAGGTGCACGTTGGACTTGATGTTCTCAGAGATTCTGTACAAATCTATCTCAGTGGTCCTATGATCTATACTTTGAGATTTTTTTTTTCATTCTAATTCTTTGAGGGGATTGGGGACACAAAAAAGGAGTAGCAGAGTCCCTTCTCTAGGAGAGGTCAGCTGTCAAGTAAGAAATGAAAGTCTTATCTGTGGCCCCTAGAGCCATGTGTCTGTTGTCTTTGTCGTCATAGTTGTGGAGACCTTCTAGTCAGAGAAGCAATTAAAAATGCATAGGTATGCATAATAATAAAGGGATTCTTATTGGTCTAGATACTCCCAGGGAGTTTTTTTTCTTTCCTGTATCAGAAGATCAAGGAAAGAATGATGGTCTCGGCTCTTTTCCTCTGGTGACAGATCAAAGTCTCTTGGATATGTGCTTTCCATTAGATGTCAACAAATTAATACCAGCTCAGATTCTGGCAGAGGGGAAATAATTGTAAATATTCAAACATTTTAGCATGAGAAAAGAAGATCTCAGTTATTAAGATAGTTACATGTAAATGTTCATGTACATGTATACAGTAGATAGTCATTTACATTGAAGAGAAAGTATGATGTTTAGTTTAAAAACACAGAGAAAAAGCATATATTTGAGCACATCAAAGAGTAGCAATCCCATATTAGATGCTAAGATATGAATCTGTGAAGTCTTGAACACAGCTAATAAATAGTGGAGGTGGGACATGAACATAGATATCTTGATTCAAGGTCTGTCTCTTTCATCCACATCAAATAACTTTCATAAATAAAATAAACAGAGTGACAAATATGAGCCTAAAATAATGAGAGAAAAGTCAACATGATAATATATTAATGCAGTCTTATTGTCCTTACGTATATTCATGTATCTGTTTGTTGGTATGCCTATTAAGCACGTATATATACCCCATATGCCTTTTGTTGGTTTTTCATATTTGAATGCTCCTCTCGGTTCCTTTTAATATAAGCTAAGGCTTTTAATTTGTTTTTGTCTCCACCACCACACCACTCCCAAGGAATGGTCTTCTTAATGAGCAGATAAAATTTAATGAGCAGATAAAATTAATTTGTATAGAATATCATTCAATTGAATATGAAAAATTTGATAAGGGAAGAATAGTGAAGATAGAGCACCGGAATTGTAGTTATGATATGGGTTTGAATCCTGCTTTAGTAACTTTACCATAAGCAGATCATTTAATCTCTTCATACTTCAGTTTTCTAATCCATAGAACGAAGGACTTGATGGTCAGCTTTTTCTGGATCTGAATTTATGATTTTATGAATTTAATTCTTTTCAGTGAATTAAAAAATTTATCAGAGAACTTGTTATACTATAATTTGTTTAATAAATCTCTAAAGGTTCAAAGGCAACCTTCAATCTGGATGAAATTGCATGATTATAATCCAGAAAAAGTTAACTCAAAACAATAAAATTCCCAGCTCTCAAGGTTGTCAGAAGTGATCTGGTTCAACCCACATTGGAAAAGGGACTTGCTCTACAACATATTTCGTTCTTGGTCAGTTCTAATTGTATCAGGAGGTTCTTAATATTAAAGTGAAAAATGACTTTTTGCAAGTCCCATCCCCTTCATTTTGTCCCCAGGGCCAAAAAGAAGAATACAACCTTCTTGCATATGACTTGAATATAGCTATTCATGATTCATTACTGTTATTAGTATCATCATAAAACAATAATGTTATTAATCTTAGTTTTAGGATAGTACTCAGGCACCTAGGTTGGGGCAGTGGAGGGAGCACCAGGCATGGTGTCAGAAAGATTCATCTTCTCAAGTTCAAATCTTTCCTCAGGCATTTACTAGCTATGTATCCCTGGGCAAGTCACTTAATTTTGTTCACCTCAGTTTCCTTATCTGTAAAATAATCTGAAAAAGGAAATGGCAAACTCCTCCAGTATCCTGGCCAATAAAACTCCCAGTGGGGTCACAAAGAATCAGAGATGACTGAAAAAGGACTGAATGAATGATGACAAAATATAATTATATTTAATTTTATGGTTTATAAAAGTTTTTTTACAGTTATTGTTCCCATTCCACAGATAAAGAATCTGATGTGCATACAGTTGAAGTAACTTGCCACTACTCACACAAATAATTAATGTCAAAAGTGTAACCCAAAGCTAAGATTTTTTCACTTTGCATCATTATATAGATATACTATGTTTTTATAGTACATGTATGCTGAGCAAAAAATAAGTGCTTTCTCATAGAAAATAACATTTTGAGTTTACATTGCTGCATATGTATATATTATAGATAGATATATCTATCTATATCTATATCTGCCTTTATTTGTGTATATATGGAGAGAGAGAGAGAATACCAAATAGAGAAATTTGTAGAGTTAATCAGGAACCACTGTAATTTAAGGAATATGAGAATGATGTGACCTTTAGGAACTTTACTTTGGCAGCTGTGGAAAAGCTGGCTTAGAGAGGGGAGAGACATGAAGTAGAGAGAATAATTAGGAAGTCATTGCAATAGTCCAGGGAAAAGAGGCTGAGGATCTGTCTGGATTTCTCCCCACTCACTATACACAGGAAAAGGAGGTGGGGAGAAAAACACACAAAATACATTAATAAGGATAAAAAGTAATTTGATCTGGACCTGTTACTTCATTGGTGTATGGGGAAACTCAGTGTGAAAATTTTGTACCTTAGAATCTTATAGAGAATACTTAGTGCACTGTAAGACTAACTTGCCGATGTTCACAAAGCTAGTATGTATGTCAGAGGCAGGACTTCAACTCAAATTTTCCTAATTCCTAGATGTTCTTTTTATCCACCATTATTCACATAACTCTCAAGACCAAAAATAATAATAAAAGATGGCCAACTCTAGAAACTGAATAAAAAGTCTTCTATCCGATAGCCACTGTCAATGATGAAGAGGAATATAATTAATTAATCTGTAATGCATACGTATACAGTATAGGTATCTATAACCAACGCTGAAGTCATTAGCTGTATACATGAGATTAAAGTCAATTCCTCTCTAGCTGAATCTCTAACTGAAGAAGAGATTTTGATTGCAGTTTGACTCCTCTCATGGCAAAGCGCCCGGTGCTGATTCTATTGCAGTTGAGATTTCCAAGACACTGCCTATACAAAAGCTAACTGAAATTTTCTAGATTATATAGCAAAATGAAGTCATCCCCTAGGAGTTCAAGGATTCCTCCATTGTCCATCTCTATAAAAGAAACGGAAAACAGGTTGTCCTGTAATAATTACAGGACTAAGAGAGAGATTAGTCATTGCTGGCAATTTCCAGAATCTTCATTCAAAGCTGATCATTCACTTGGAATATAGTCATCTACCTGAGAGCCAGTTTGTCTTCAGAATGGGCCAGGGGAAAGGTTGATATGGTGCTTACTACCTGAAATTCCTGTGACAGAACAGATATCCATGCACAAGGTTTTTCAATCTAACAAAGGCCTTTGATGCTGTCAGTCATGAGGTTTTGTGGAAGATCATGGAAAACTTTGCCTGGATATGTTTTTCAGTATTGTATACTAGTTTCATGATGGTATGTTTGTATGGGTTCTGCATGATATGTGATTTTCTTCTGCCTTCCCAGTCACCAGCAGAGTAAAGGAGGGCTGTGTACTTTTTTTTTTTTTTAGCATGATATGCTTTTGAAAATGATATTTTTAGCAATGCCTTGACAACTTTAATGAGAAAAATAATAGCATCAAGGTCAGCTACTACACTAATGATAAATTATTTGACTTGAAAAGTCTACAAGCCAAGACTAAAGTGGAGGGACTGTTGATGCATGACTTGCTCCCTCCAGCCCCTAGATAATTTTGCACTTAATGCCATCTAAAATGGACATTATTCCTCCCTGGGCCAGTTGAGAGATATCTGTTAGGTTACTGGGCAGCGTTGGATAACCTGCCTAGCAACAGCTTTTGTTGGACCCCTGTCAGAACGTTATTCCCCCTTTGGGTTGTGAAATATCTGATGAATTGTTAACAGTCATTTTCTGTTTAGTCCCTTTGCATGGCAACAACCTGTGACCCACCTAATGTTAGACCCCTTTGCCAGGCAACTTCCCTTTGCTGGGCATTCCCTCCCTTCCTGACAACCACTTTCGTTGAGTGACGACCATTCTCTGATTGGGTCCCTTTCCTGGCACCTCTTTTCTGTTGGGGTCCTTTGCCTAGAAGTACCTTGACAACCACCTTCTGTTTGGGGGCTCTTGCCTAACAACAAGCCCCACTCCTGCTCTGTCAGAATTATGTTTGTTATGGAAACCATGAGGCTGTACCGAGAAGCGCCAAAATGCTTAAAATGCACACACCCACCTCAGTTCGGAGCTGTCTCCTCTGTGTCTCTCCATGAAGCAGCCACCAGTCTGGCTAATAAATGACACTCTCGAAATTCCTAATTGACTCTTGCCTGTGATTTATTAACTCCATCCATTTCACCATCTATGAGACTGTGTGTGATACGACAGAGTATGAAATGATTCTCTGTCACTTGTGCTAATTTCAGCCTGACAATTAACACCAAGAACACAGAAAATACATACATGGAATCATTGGTTACAGCAAATAGGGAAGTATTAAATGTTGTGGATAAGTTCATTTATTTTTGCTGTATACTTTCCAGGGAGGTATGCGTAGCTGATGAGGTTGATACACATAATATCAGAGCTGCCCTCTATGAGCTAAGCAGAATTGAAAAGCTAAAAAAAATTGATGAGATGTACAAATTTTGAGATATCCACGATCCAAATTCTCATGTAGGCTATTTGTGCCCAAACTGTGATATCTGTGCCCTTTGAGTTTATATTGGCCTAATCAGCCACAGTGACACACATTTGACTCCAACAAAGTGATATCATTTTGGTCCTCTTGGAGAATGGTGGGTCCTTGCCATTAGATAATTAAATATATAGTTACATTAGTAACCACTTATTTAACTTTGCCCTCTCTTTAACCATTCTGAAATAGTTTGTACTGATCTGAACTGGTTTAGACCAGTTTGAATCAATTAAAAAACCAGTAGAAACCAGTCTGAATCAGACTGAATGAGTTTCAATCAATCTGAACAGGTCTAAACTGGATAAGTTGCTGTAAACTTGATTGAATCCCTTTGAACAAGATTTAATCTAATTGAATTTTTTTGAACATAGGTATTTAAATAATTAGGTTCTTGGGCAATTAAATAAAGTAATTAGGCATTCATATGTTTAGTACTTAGACAATCAGATAATTAGGGACTTAGGTACTTATAATCATATAATCAGATAATTTTGTTTTTAAGTAGTTATACAATTTATTAATTATTTACTTAGGCACTTGAGTACCTAGGGACTTAATTATTTGACTTATAGTTAGTTTGGTTCTTAAGTAATTAGGTAATAACTTAAGTTAAATATACTGGTTCTGTGGTGATCATATCATTTGACAATCAGGTATGTAAGCATATATTTAATTAGTTATTTGTGTAATTAGATGATCAATTTACTTCATCCCTTAGGCATTAGTCTCTTAGGTGCTTATTCATTTGGGTACTTAGGTAGATAGGGACTTAGGCGCTTTTAGTTAGTTACTCAGGTAATTTGTTACTATTGATTGTCCACCTCTGTAAAGGTAAAAGGAATAAATTGTCCTGTGACAATCACAGGGGTTCTCCCTCTTAGTCATTGCTGGCAAAATTCTTGTTAGAGCCCTCCTTAACAGACTAATTCTTCACCTGGAAGATGGTCATATACTTGAGAGCCAGTGTGGCTACAGAAAGGGGCGAGGAACAGTAGATATGGTGTTTGGTGCCTGACAAGACCAGGAGAAATGCCAGGAGCAGAACAGATATATGTATACAATGTTTGTAGATGTGACCAAGGCCTTTGACACTGTTAGTCATGAGGGTTTATGGAAAATTATGTCAAAGTTTTGTTGCCCGGAGAAGTTCATTGATATTGTACATCAATTTCATGATGGCATGTTTGCCTGGGTTCTGGATAGTGGACAATGCTCTCATGCCTTCCCAGTCACCACTGGAGTAAAACAGGATTATGTATTTGCTCTCATGCTTTTTAGCATGATGTTTTCAGCTATGTTATCAAATGTTTTCAGTGAAGATGAACACAGCTTCAAGGTCAACTATTGTATTGATGGTAAGTTCTTCAATTTGAAAAGGCAACAAGCCAAGACCAAAGTGGAGGGAGTGTTGGTGCATGATTTTCTGTTTGCAGATGACTGTGCACTCAATGCAGCCTCTGAAGCTGAGATGCAACAAAGTATGGACCAATTCTCTGCTGCCTGTGCTAATTTTGGCTTAATAATTAACACCAAGAAAACACAGGTGCTTCTTCAGCCACCACCACACAATCCATACGTGGAACCATTGGTTACAACAAATGGAGAAGTTTTGAATGCTGTGGATAAGTTCACTTACCTTGGTAGTTTACTTTCCAGGGATGTACACATTGACAAAGAGGGTGACGCAGGCATTGCCAGAGCTAGCTTAGTGTTCGGGAGGCTCCGAAGAAAAGTTTGGGAGAGAAGAGGTATTAGAGTGACCACCAGGCTGAAGATCTGCAGAGCTGTTGTGCTGACCTCATTGTTGTATTCTTGTGAAACATGGACAGTCCACCAGTGCCATGCCAAGAAACTGAATCATTTCCATTTGAACTGTCTTAGGAAGATTCTGAGGGTTACCTGCCAGGATAAGGTACCAGACACTGAAGTCCTTGCTTGAGCTGAACTACCAAGAATTCAAACAATGCTTCAGAGAGCACAGCTCTGATGGGCTGGCCATGTTGTTCAAATGCAATGGCTATTTTATGGAGAACTCACATGGGGCAGGGGATCACATGGAGGTCAGAAGATGCAATACAAGAACACTCTCAAGGTCCCTCTCGAACTTCGGATTTGACTGTGAAACATGGGAGATACTGGTACAGGGCTGCTTAGCATGGCATGTCCACATCAGAAAAGTTGCTGTGCTCTATGAACAAAGCAGAATTGAGACAGCAGAAAGCAAACGTAGGATATGCAAATTTGGAGTAACCACCCCTAATATTCACACAAACTATTTGTGCCCAGTCTGTGGTAGAGCATTGCGAGCTCCTGTTGGCCTGATCAGCCACAGTAGGGACACACTGAAACTTCACTTTATCATGGTGATGTCATTTTGGTCCTCATCTAGAGAAAAGTACAACTAATTATGTATTTAAGTGATTAGGTATTGTGGTTTATTAGATACTTAGATACTTAAGACAAAAGGTATTTAGATATTTATTCCAAGATAGTAACTACTCAGTCAAGTGGGTTGTTAGGTACATAAGCATTTAGAATTGAGCTACTTTCAGCCATCATAAAGTACTTGCTTAGTGTACTTTATGATGGCTGAAAGTAGCTCAATTCTTTTACGTAATGGCTTGTAGAAAAATCATATTTGTTTTGTTATTGAGCTGAAAATATATGTAACCATCTCTTCTAAGTCATAACTAAAGATCATATTATCATGTTTTATTTACTTACATATTCTTTGACACCTAAAAACATAAAACCTAATTCTGTGAGTGAAAATTAGCTACTGACTGTCAAAAGCAAGTGCTTTTTAAGATTTTCTTTTTAAAAATTGTTTGGAGTTAGCTTTCTACTTTTAAAAAATGCAGGAGACAAATGATGTCCATTTGAAGCAAGTTTCTGAGTATTCGCTAAAAACTGGAGTCATTTTGTTTTTATTTATTTGTTCTTTTTCCTTGATTCTAAAAAAAAAAAATAAGGAGAAAGGGACATGTTTTTCTTTTTTTTTTCATCCATTATTGCTTTCCCTTTCTGAGTGAAAGATGTTGACTGAGATCAGATTTGTATGTGACAGTGATGCTACTGTTCTTTATGGGGAAAATATAGCTTTCCATTTTTTAGTTTCAAAGAATTTGTAGGTAAATTAACCCCATGATAGTCTTAATTTTAATTTTGACTTAAAAGGCATTCACGCCTCATTTTTATAACAAAGCATTTCAATAACTAAACAACATACACATCTCCATCTATCTATCTATCTATCTATCTATCTATCTATCTATCTATCTATCTATCTATCTATCTATCTACATGTATGCATGTTTGCAACCTGTCAACTTTAAAAATAAGTTAAAATTTAATATATGTTGTTAACCAGTGGTATGGTGTTAAATTCTGATACCTCATCATTTTTCCCAAAACTGTCACTTTTTTTGGGAAAAGGAAAACCTTACTCCTTAATTTAAAATAAAAAAATAGCAGTATCTTCTTTCTTTTGTGAACTCCTCAAAGAGGACCATGACATCATGATGACATGACTTGCAGTTGACTTTGATTTGAGTGAGGGAGGGCTGGGCAGATCACCAACCTCACTCTCTTCTCCTGGGCCATCTGGGTCCAGTGGCCTGATATTCATCAAGATGGCTGGAGATGGCCCAGGATGCAATGTAAAACCCTGGCTCTTTCAGGCTAAGGTCTTTTCACATTCTCCCTTTGAGTGAGATACACCCTTTCAGTGAATAGACTTGTTTAAATAGTCACTCAAGGGATGGTAGTAAACAATTGTTAAAGCTAGATAATAAATGAGGCAAAGAATGATCTCTTTAACCTAATTAAAAAAAATCTGGGAGGGCAAGACCCTCAGGGTTTCTGAGCAAAACCTAAACAATTGCTATTTATAATCGCTTCGAGCCAATCAGGACCCAAGCAATGACAAAATTCTGCTTGGCCGGGGAACTATTGGCCAATCAATGAGACTCAGAGTGATTTGGGTTTAAGGCATGAACCTTAAGAAAAGAAAAATCTAACCCATAAAGCCTGGGATATCAAAATTTACATTCTTTTGGGTAAAGTACCCAAAGGTAAGGGTATGATACCCCTATGTGGACAGAAGAGAAGAGACAAGTAGAGTCATGTTATGTTAAGTCACCATAACAAGGAAAAACAAGGGTAGAGGGGTTCTAGGTAGTTTCCTATAATTAAGCAAGTGATTGTACAATTTGCAGTTCACAGCTCTGAGGCCTACTATCAGAACTTATAATGACTACCCATATGGAATCATGTCAAACTGATTAATACTAATTGGAATAAAATAAGGGTCCAATAAATCCCACCTTCAGTGGGATTCTTGAAACATTCTTGAAATGTTTTATTTTTAAAAAGTTTTATTTAACTTTAATGTGTTTAAAGTTTTCTTTAATTCCCACCCATTTCATATAAGTTCCTGTTAATTTTACCTCTATATTTTTTTATTCCCACTATGCTCCCCACTTCACTCCACTGATATAAGCTTGTATTTTCACTTACCTGGAAAAAGTATCCTAACTGCATTTCCTGCCTCTAGACTCTACTTCACATAGTAGGCATACAAAACATAGTGACTAATTTCTAAGTGTTGCACAGCTTCATATGTATAATAGGTATCATATTTCTTACTTCCTTAATGGGTAGGGGTGGAGGGAAGAAAACAACTTGGAATTGGCAATGAAAATATTTTTTAAAATAAAACTAAAGGTATCTTTTCTTGGATAATGACATTAAATGCCCAAAACAAATCAAACATTATTATAGTAAGGGTAGAGTAGGGTTCAGCTCAACCTAACTCATAAGAACAGACTGTTAAGTTTTCAGTGGGAGAATTTCAACTGGCAAATGTTACAAGTCAGAGCTTAATTTGTTTTTTTAATTGTTTAGACTTAAGAAAGTGATGGAGAAAATGTTAATAATGCAGGTTAAAGTTAAAAGTTTGTTGTGTGTGAGTCATTTGTTAAATGTCTACCAGCACACCAATAGATATCCTTGTCCTATTAACTTAGTGATCAATGTTAATGAGATGTGAGAAGACCCTCCTACCTCTCACCTTACAGAAGGTGGCGGTCCAAAGTTGTGATGCATTCCATATTTTTCATATTTTTATAAATAGTTTTCTGATTTTTTCTTAAAATACTGTTCATTATATGAGATGGGATGTTATATAGGAAAAGAAGAAGTAAAACTGGGAGAAATTGTGGTCATGTAAAAATGAAGGATATTAAAAATTAGTTTTTAAATGGGATAGTGATGGGATAGAAATAAAGAGATGATCCTAATTAGACTATTAGGTAAGTATATGCGGCTATAGAATCTCTATATACTGTGATCTTCTTTAGTAGTATGCACTGTACAGTTTATAGGCATTGTATAGTGACATATGTGAATGGTATTGAAAACTAATATATATATATATACATAGAGAGAGATGTATGTGTGTATGTATATATGTGTGTATATGTATGTATGTGTGTGTATTTTAGTGATAGATTAGAAAACAGTGAATGAGTTAAATTTTCTCTATGCCCTATGTACAAGTGAACTTAAAGGGTATTTCACTTAAGATTATTGTTTTTTGTCAACAAATAAGGGAAAGTTATGTCATTTTAGAATATATTATGGTTGTTATCTTTAGCAGTAGTTATAGGATTTAATGAAAGTAGAATATGACACATTTTGATCTTAATCCTAGAGGGTTTAATTACATTTACTATGAAAATTAGCTTTAGATAAGAAAACACTGGATAAACTATTTGTTAATAATTACTTCCCAGATACTTTAACCCTAAGCATGAGTTAACTGATATTAACAGAGGAATTACATGAAGATAGAGTTAATTAGACCATATTCTATCAAAATGAATTTCTAGCAATTTTATGGAAATTGATTATTCAGCAGAGTAATAAAGGAAAGTGAAATCATAATTTCACAAAATCTCAGAGTTGGAAGGGACTTCAGATGCCATCTATTCTAACCCATTGTTGGAAAGAAAAAAAAGTCTCTATAACATGCCTAAAAAGATATCTTCCAGCATTTTCTCAGAGACCTTCAGTAAAGGGGAACTCACTACTTTACCATTTTTGTACAGCTCTTATTGTTAGGAGATTTTTTTTCCTGATGTCAAGCCTAATTTTTTTCTTTACAATTTCTATCATTAATCAACGTCCCTCTGGCACCAAGTGGGATAACTCAAATCTCTCTTAATCATAACAGCCCTTTCAATACTTTATGACAGATATGAGATCCATTCTAAGTCTTCTTCAGGGTAAACATTCATAGTTTCTTCTCCTATTCCTTATTTGGCATGATCTTGAGACCCTTGACTATCCTAGTTGCCTTCCTTTTGGATAATCTCCAGTTTATCAATGTTATTCCTAAAATGCAGGGCTAAGAACAGAACACAGTAATACAAATCATAGTGTCATAACCTTGGAGGCAGAAGAGACCTTACAGGCACATTGCTCTGTGACATTACAACTCAGTTTCCTTATCTGTAAAATATGGTGTTTGGTAAGGTGATCTTTAATTTTCTCATATTTTTGGGAAGCAACTATCCATGAATTCTGTGATCTATAAAGAAGAAGAACCATAAGAAGATATCTGGCATAGAGTCAAATATTTACTGTGTTAGTAAATGAAGAATTAAACTCAGTCTTGAAGTTAAGTACCTTAAGCAATTTGGCTGTGATCATTAAAACTGAATAACATCTAGTTGACTGAGGTCTACTTTCCAAAAATTTCTATTTGAGGGTCATCACGAGATTTGATGGTGCATGCTCATGCAGAGTTGATAGAATTAGCAAGTAAATGAAGAGTCAGAGTCTCTTAATAATTTCTTTGGAAGTAGGAATTTAAAATTAATATTCATATTCCAAATAGTTATTTTTTTATAATATAAATTTATTTATTTAACTTTTTACATTCATTTTCACAAAATTTTGGGTTCGAAATTTTCTCCCCATTTATCCCCTCCCCCCACCCCAATACACCAAGCATTCTAATTTTCCCTATCACCAATCTGCCCTCTCTTCTATCATCCCTCCCTTCTCTTGTCCCCATCTTCTCTTTTGTCCTGCAGGGCCAGATGACTTTCTAGTCCCCATTAACTATATTTCTTATTTCCTAGTAGCAAGAACAATACCAAACAGTTGTTCCTAAAACTGAGTTACAAATTCTCCCCATCCCTCCCTCCCCACCCATCCCCTTTGGGAAGGCAGGCAATTCAATATAGGCCATATCTGTGTAGTTTTGCAAATGACTTCGATAACAGTCATGTTGTATAAGACTAACTGTATTTCCCTCCATCCTATTCTGCCCCGCATTGTTTCTAGTCTGTCTTTTGATCCTGTCCCTCCCCAAGAGTGTTGACCTCAAATTGCTCCTTTCTTCCATTGCCCTCCCTTCTATTATCCCTCCCTCCCTGCTTATCTCCTTCTTCCCCATTTTTCTGTACTGTAAGATAGGTTTTCATAACAAAATGAGTGTGCATTTTATTCCTTCCTTTAGTCGAATGCAATGAGGGTAAACTTCTTGTTTTTTTTTTTCTCAACTCTCCTCTTTTTCCCTCCACTAAAATGTTTCCTGCTTGCCTCTTGAATGAGATATAATTTACCCCATTCCATTTCACCCTCTTTCCTCCCACTACATTTCTCTCTCACCATTTACCTTAATTTCTTTTAAGCTATGGTCCCATCCTATTCAATTCACTCTGTGCTCTCTGTCTCTGTATGTGCATGCATGTGTTTATGTGTGTGTGCGTGTGTGTGTGTGTGTGTGTGTGTGTGGTCCCACCGACCATCCAGATACTGAAAAATTTTAAAGTAACAAATATTGTCTTTCCATGTAGGAATGTAAACAGTTCACTTTTGGTAAGTCCCTTCTGACATCTCTTTGCTGTTTACTTTTTCATGCTTCTCATTCTTGTGTTTGAAAGTCAAATTTTCTTTTCAGCTCTGGTCTTTCCATCAAGAATGCTTGAAAGTCCTCTGTTTCATTGAAAGACCATATTTTCCCCTGAAGTATTATACTCAGTTTTGCTGGGTAGGTGATTCTTGGTTTGAGTCCTAGTTCCTTTGACTTCTGAAATATCCTATTCCATGCCCTTCAATCCCTTAATGTAGAAGCTGCTAGATCTTGAGTTATCCTCATTGTATTTCCACCGTACTGGAATTGTTTCTTTCTAGCTGCTTGCAAGATTTTCTCCTTGAGCTGGGAGTTCTGGAATTTGGCCACAATGTTCCTAGGAGTTTCTTTTTTTGGATCTCTTTCATGTGGTGATCGATGGATTCTTTCAATACTTATTTTGCCCTTTGGTTGTAGAATGTCAGGGCAGTTTTCCTTGATAATTTCATGGAAGATGATGTCTAGGCTCTTTTTTTGATCATGACTTTCAGGTAGTCCCATAATTTTTAGATTGTCTCTCCTGGATCTATTTTCCAGGTCAGTTGTTTTTCCCATGAGATATTTCACGTTCTCTTCCATTTTTTCATTCTTTTGGTTTTGTTTTGTGATTTCTTGGTTTCTCACAAAGTCATTAGACTCCATCTGTTCCATTCTAATTTTGAGAGAACTATTAAATTCAGTGAGCTTTTGAACCTCTTTTTCCATTTGGCTAATTCTGCTTTTTAAAGCATTCTTCTCCTCATTGGCTTTTTGAACCTCTTTTGCCAATTGAGTGAGCCTATTTTTGAAGGTGTTATTTTCTTCAGCATTTTTTTGGGTCTCCTTAACCAAGGTATTGACCCGTTTTTCATACTTTTCTTGCATCTCTCTCATTTCTCTTCCCAGTTTTTCCTCCACCTGTCTAACTTGCTTTTCAAAATCCTTTTTGAGCTCTTCCAAGTCCTGAGCCCACCTGACATCCCCCTGGGGTGTCTGGGATACCGAGGCCCCGCCCTCCTCATCTTTCCCTGATGAGAAGAATACGTCCTCGTCATCAGATCCGAATGTCGGGGTCATTTACATTTGTTGGAAAAAACTCTCTATGGTCTTATTTTTCTTCCCTTTTCTAAGCATTTTCCCAGCCAGTCACTTGACCTCTGATATTCCTGTCCACCCCTGCCTAGATCCGCCCAGCTAGTGCTTGGGCTCTGAGATTCAAATGGGCTTTCCACGCCGCCCGCCCAGCTGCTAATCAATGAAGCTTTAGTTCTGGTGCTGGGGTGGGGGCATGGCCACCTCCCAGGCTCAGCTCCCTCAGGGGCTTTATGCAGAGACTTTCAGGAACGGAGCGGCAGGGTGGGGGCACCTCCCAGGCTCAGTTCCCTCAGGGGCTTTATGCAGAGGCCTTCAGTAATAGAGCAGGGTGGGGCAGGGCCGTCTCCCAGGCTCAGCTCCCTCAGGTTTTTTATGCAGAGACTTTCAGTAATGAAGATCCTGCCTGCTGCTGGGGGAGCTGCCTCTGCTGCCGCCCACACCTCTGCCTTCGCCGCTTCCTGCCCCTGTCTCTGCCGCCCCGGCTTCCTCCCGAGGGGGCCCAAGTCACGGAGACACCCCACTCCCCTCAGCCAGCCAGCCGTCTCTCTCACTGACCTGTAGCTTCTGTGGGCGGTGGGACTTTCCCGGCTGCTGGAGCTTCCATCCCTGAAGCCTGCTCGGGTCAGCTTCTCTGGGGCCGCGGCCAGGGCAGCGCTGGGGTGGGGTCCGCTCTCCAGGGTGCAACAGACCCTGGGGATGGGTCTCCAGGGCTCTCTGGCACGGAAATCTCTTCCACTCAGTTTCTGTACACCTTTCAGTGGTCCAGAATTCATGTGGATCTCTTTTTACCTTAATTCTATGGGCTGTGGGTTGGAGCTCGTAAATGTGTGTCCTTCTACTCCACCATCTTGGCTCCACCCTATGACTGAGGATTTTGATGGAGTTTCAAAAATTGTCTCTGCTACCTTTCATTTTTCCCCTCCATTGTAAAAACTTCTTTGTATATTTTACATAAGATTATTTTCCTCAGTTTTCTCCCCCTTCCCATTCTCCTAGTACATCCATTAGTCTCAGCCTCACATTTTTGTTTTGAGATCATCTCAACAAAATGTTCTCATAACCATGTCTTCAAAGTTACCTTCTGCTTACTTCTTGGAGCAGTTGAGGGGTAACTAACCTGAGCCTTCCATTTTTATGTCTTGCTTTTTTCATAGTTCAGTCTTTTTGTTTTTTTTTAACCTGCATGTGTTCAATGTTTCCAAAGTGTTATGATCTGGAGTGCTGTCTGCCTGGCCATTGTCCTCCTGGTTAGTGATGTGCTGCTTAAACTGGTAAAGCCCATTGCTCCCTTAACATAAAAACTGTGCCTCTCCTCTACATACTGAGGTTGTACCCAGTTAGAGCCCTTACTCCCTCAAAACCACAATCACTCCATTCCTCCCTGAACTGCAACATTAAACTGCATGATGGTATAACAGTAAACACCCCAACATACAACAGGGGGACCTACTATCACAGGTTTTTAGATCTGCATTCATAAATGGAAAGGAACTTTCAAGGGGTTAACAATCACTTTAATCAAGGACATGTATCAGTCCTTTAACCAAGTACAGATGTCATTCAGTTAGTTCAGGAAGTCTGTACCCTGAATTTCAAAGAAAATACAGAGAAATCAAAAGATCAACAGACATGGCTTCCTCTGCCTGAATTCAACAGACAATTGAATACCAACTATCTGATCATAGTTACCAGAGAGAGAAGCACGGCTTCTGCATTCTCAAAGCTGGGCTTCTGGGTTCTCAAAGCTGGAAGTTTCCTTTAGCAGCTTTCCAGAGTCCTCATCTGGAACTCAAACTTTCTTACCAAAAACTAAGCCCCCAAAATAAAACTCAACTTGGAGAATTATACCTTTTTTAAAACAGTAGGGCATCACAACTCTTTGACCCAGTGCCTCAATAGAAAAAACAAAAGGTACTTGGACCCTCCTACAAAACAGCTCCCCAAATCAAGCTTCTCACAATGGGCAGGCCCATTCATGGGTGGGAAAGTTCTTTAATCACATTATAATTATTAACAATACAAATTGTTTCCTGTTAAAGAAACACTTGTTTCTGCATTTTGCTCATTGTAAAGACTCTTGATTGATAAAGGCAGAATTCAAAAGGTCCTATTTTGATTGCCATCGCAGATGGACATGACGAAAAATATCCATTCCTATACCCAATGTTGTCATAGAGGTCTGCCTGTAATTAGCATCTCTCTCTCTCTCTCTGAACTTTTTCTTGATTATCATGATTAGAATTCAGTCTGATATACTTTTAAACTTGTTTAGAGAGGTGTAATGGAGAACTTGACAAAATTCCTGATTTCATTCTGCCATCTTGGATTTTCTCTTTTGTATCTGATGAGACTTAGATCTCTAGCTTTTAGAAATCCATTTTTTTTCTGTATCTCACTTTTTTCCACTGTAAAATAAGGGGTTTGACTACAGGATAACTAAAGTTCCTTCTAGCTCTGACATTTTGTAATTTTTACTTTCTGTTATGCTTTCTGGACTTTACCTATGATTTTGTCAATATAGGGAATGCCCTGTGAAGAATCTTCTTTTTGAAGTAGATATGAGTTAAGTGTTACAGTGGGCATAGTGCTGAATTTGGTTCAAGAAAAAAACCTGAATTCAAATCCTGCGTCAGAAACTTATAAGTTATGTGGCCTTGGATAACTCTCTGACTCAGTTTTCTCATATTTGAAATGGGACTAATACCATCTATTTCCCATGGTTTCTATAAGAATAAAATATAACATATATAAAACCCTTAAAAAGCCTTAAAACACTATATAAATGAGGATGGTGGCAATGATGGCTCTTTACAAGTGCTCTACCACTTATTTAACTGAGTTATTGAAAGATACTGTGATCAGAGAGGGTGACGTAAACTCAGGGTTCTTCACTCAGAGGCCAGCTCTCCATAAAGAGAAGGGAGAGGGAAGAAGGAGAAAGCTAGACTGAAATTAAAATACACAGAAAAGAATATTGTTTGTGGAATTTGAATTACCTGATTGTTTTTAATTATAACACATTAAGAATGTGGGTAATTGTCTTCAAAGCTCATTAGTGGATTTCATTAGGAATCCTAATTCTATTTAAATCTTATTGAATAGAAGACATTCTATTATTTTGTGTGTGTGCAATTTAAAACTTCAGAAAGAGGATGTTAATAATCTTATAGCATATTTTTCAGTGAAAGATATTTTTAAAAGGAAGTTTATTACTTACCAACTATTTTATTTGCATTTTTACTTTGTCTCTGCAGACTAAAACGGGTATTGCATTGTTGTATGATGAAGGGTCTGAAAATGCTTTTGACATCCGATTGAAACTTACAAAAGAGGTACTCACAATTCAAAAACAAGATGTCATCTGTGTTAGTGGAAGCAATCACAGTGCAAATGTAAGTGCTTCTCTATTTCTTTGTGCCTAATGATACATTTGAATGTCTATGAGAATTCTAAGAAAGTAGCACAATATTCAATTTAACTGTTTAATTGAAGTATGCCACTGCTTGTTGAAATGAATTTAATTTTTAGAAATATAATGAAAAAACCCATATTTTTGCAATATATTTACTTTTGCTTAAAATATCCCAATCTACTCTGCTTGATTATTATTAAATGGTAGTTTTCTATTAATAATAGAAATAGCTTAGAAAAAGTTATATATTCAGATGTCTTTATTGTTTTCTTCTGTTTTTTTGTTCATTTTTTTGCTTTCTCACCCTGAGATTTTATATGTAGATATTACTCGAAACAGTAATAAATAGAAATTGAGTATATTTTGCTTCAAATTTATAGAAATGTATCAATTAGTAAATAAACATTTACAAATATATTACTATAACAACTGTTATGTGTTGGGCACTGTGCTAAGTTCTATGGATACAAAAACAAAACAAAACAAAAAAACAACCTAAAAAATCCCTCCTCTCAAGGAGATCACAATTGAGTAAGGACAGCAACAACCAAATGCATATGTAAAAACAAGCTCTATATATGATAAATAGGAAACAATTGGGAGATGGAAAGCACTAGAATCCTAAAGTTTAGAAAAGTCATCAAGTATAAGATGGGATATTAATTTGACTTAAAGAAGCCAGGAATAGGCATAGGCAGAGAAAAGAAGAGAGAACATTCTAGGCATGGGGAATATCCAGAGAAAACACCCACAGTCAAGATATAGAGAATCTTGTTCATGGAATACCATGAAGGCTACCATTACTGGATCAAAAATATGTGGAGGGGAATTAGGTATAAGAAGACTAGAAAAATAGGAAGTGGTTTGACTTTGATGAGCTTTAATGAGATATAGAAAATTTTATCTTTGATCCTGGAGGTGATATATATAACCACTTTTTCCTGAAGTGATTTTTTGAGGGAGCTTAAGGGAGGATGAATTAAAGTGGCGAGAGACTTGACGTAGGCAATTCCACTAGCATATATTTGCAATGGTCCATGTATGAAGTGAGGTGGCAGTATTGAAAGAGAAGATTAGGAATATTTGATTATTACAAAACTAAAATCAACAGACTTTCGGCAACAGATTGGATATGAGGGGGGCAGGGTTAAGAAGAATTGTGGATGACACCACGGTTTTGAACCTGAGGGACTGGAAAGATGTTGTTGCTCTCTATAGTAATAGGGAATTAGAGTATACATAAATAGAGTGAAGAATTTAGGGAGAAAGGTAATAAATTCTATTTTTGACATGTTCAATTTAAGATTTCTATTGGACATCCAGTTTGAGATGTCTTGAACACAGATGGAGATGTAAGATTAGAGATAAATAGAGATGTTTGGGTAGGAATTGCAGATTTGAGGATTGCCAGCATAGAGATGGTAATTGACTCCATGGGAGATGATATGATCACCAAGTGAAGTAATATAGAGGGAGAAGAGAAGAGGATCCAGGACAGAATCTTGGTGGACACTTAGTGCACTTAAGGGCATGTTTTAGATGAAAATCCAGCAAAGGACACTGAGTAATATTCAGATAGATTGGAGGAGAACTGGGAGTGAGTGATGTCCAGAAAAGCTAGAGAGAAGAGAGTATCCAGGAAGAGAAGGTGATCAATAATATCAAAGGCTGTAGAGAAGTCAAGGAGAAAAGTGTCCTTTTGATATTATATCATTAAGCACCACAACATACACAGTGGAGAGCTGCTACCACAGATTCTTAGATCTGCATTCATAAAAGGAAAGGCAACTTTAATCAAGCACATGTATCATTCCTTCAACCAAGCACATATATCATTCACCTAGTTCAGGGGAGTCAGCACCCTGAACTTCAAAGAAAATACAGAGAATCGAAGATCAAAAGATAAGGCTTCCTCTGCCTGACCATCAGCAGACAGGTTCAACTGTCTGACCATAGTTACCATAGAGGGAAGCAATGACATCTGGGTTTTTCAAGCCAGGGGCCAGTACTTCCAATAAGCCCCAAAGTAAAACCTCACCCTCAGAATATATTTATATCTTTTTTAGAGCCAGAGGGCATCCCAACTCTTGAGAACCAGTGCCTCAACAAAAATTATGGGTCTTCCTACAAATCTTCCCTAATGAAACTGCCTTTAATGGGCAGGCCCATTAATGGGTGGGGAAGATCTTTAATCACATTAACAATACAAATACATATATTGTTTCTAATTAAATGAGCTCTTGTTTTTGTACTTTACTCCTAGGAAAGACTCTTCGTTGATAAAGGTAAAATTCAGCCAGAGGTATTTGATTATACCAAAATAAAAACAGCAAAAGATGCCACTTGGCTGACCATCACAGCTATCACAACTAAGAGATCATTAGTAGCTTTGGAGAGAAAAATTTAAATGAAATATTTAGGATTTAAGCCAGATTGTAAGTGTTGGAGTAGAGAGTAAGAAAATAGAAAATGCAGGCTCCTATTGCATTATATAGATAGATATTAATATCTATATCAATATCAATCTCTATCTATCTATAAGAATGATAACAGAGATGGAAATATCATATAATGTGTTTTTGAGAATAGGAAGGATATGTGTATGTGTATAGGTAGCATGGAAGGAGCCAGTGGAAGGGAGAGATTAAAAAAAAGATAGAGTGAGAATGACAGAAGGGACAACATATTAGTGAAGATGGAAAGGAATGGGTACACTTGAATAGGTAAAGATGCCTAACTTCTTTAGGCGTCATGTGAGAGAATTTTGAAGGAGGAGATAATGGCAGAAGGTATGAGTGATATGAGATGAGGAAGGGAAGAAAAGAAGGAACTCATGATGAATGGCCTCAATTTTTTTTTCAATAAATTATGGGGCAAGGTTCTCAGCTTAGAGGGTGAGGGGAGAAGAAGCTATGGGAGGCTTGGGGAGGGATGAAAAGATTTGGAAAAGCTACTGTGGAGAGTGGGATAATGAGTTGATAAGGGCAACAAAGTAGAATTGCCTAACATCAGTGAGGCTCCAGGAAATGTTGTGTAACAAATCTGTAGTGGACACAGGATAGTCACATAATTTTCTCTATCTTTGTTCAGCAGCACATGTGTAGGAATGAAGGCAGTGAATGGCAGGAGTGATCCAAAGTTGAAGCTTGGCAGAGCACAAGTGACAAAATGATAAAGAGCGAGGCATTCAAGAGATGAAAGTGTAGAGTTGAATTGTTTTACCAAGGAGTCAAGATGGAAATAAAAGAAAATGGAGTGGCTAGGGAGATGGTCTGGGAGAGAATTGAGAAGCTCAGGGATTGGATAGCACAGTGGGATCTGATAAAGAGAAAGAGGTGGAAGACTAATTGGTTATAGGCAGATAAGAGGATTTCAGAATTCTTGAACTTTAAGGTTGTACATTTTTGGGTGATGGCAAGATCAAAGGTATGACCATCTTTGTGTATGACTAAGTTTGTGTGGAGGAGTAGTTCATGAGAATTGAGTAGGCTAAGGAACTGGGTGGTTAGAGTGTTTGAAGGTAAGTCAATACTTATGAAGTCTACCAGTGTGAGGGCAAGAGATGAGGAGGACAGTGCCATTTTGAGACATATATTGAGCTCATTGAAGAAGAAAGGGAAATTACCTGGAAGTCTGTAGACAATAGCTACCATGATTGTAAATGGGCAATAGAAATGAATTATATGAACCTCTAAGAAGAAAAAAAAATATTGAGTGAAGAAGAGAGGGAGAGAACGTGGATGTGGCAATTGGGAACAAGTATTCTAATTTCCTCACTTTGACCGTGTGAGAGGTCAATTGATGTTGTATAACAAATAAGTGAAAATGCAGCAGCACTAGAAAGGGTAGTTGGTGAGACTGTGTCATTAGAGGTAAACTGGGCTTGTGTAAAAGGTAGAGGATGAATGAGGTGGGAGAGGAAAAGATTTAGGATGAAGAGAAGTTTGTTGTCTGTGGAACATCCGAGAGGCACCACAGTGGGTGGTGTTTGCTTGGAACGATGGGGTTGGAGGGTTGAGACAAAGAGAGTAAGAATTTTGATGGGACAGTATAGAGAATAGGGTTGAATGATGAACTAGAGCGTTTCAAAATCACTAGGATATGTAGGGTATGAGGGAATAAGTACTCATCAGTGAGGGGAGGGGGGCACTGTCCTCTTCTCAAAGGAGGCTAGAAATTGAAGTGGAAACAAGCCCAGCAAATATTATGTAATTTATATTCCAGGTATGGATTTTGGAATCTTTATATTGGATATCACATCCAGTAAGAAATAGCAAAACAAAAATTAATATCATATACTATTCATATGCCTTGTGTAAACATTATTTTACTTAGAAATAACTTCCTTTGTATTCTTTTCCCTCTTATTTATAATTAACTTCCTCTTTTATCATAAGTAAAAGATAGTGAATGATGCATATTGTTAATACTTCATTTATCTATTGCTTTAAGTTTCATAAGCCCTATGACAGGAGGTGGTGTTATCTCTTTTACAGATAAGGGAACTGAAGCAGAGAAATGCTTTTTTCACACTTGCACAGTGTCAGAAGGAGAATTTACTCCTCTGTATGGTTGACAACCAAGTCCAGTTAGTTCATCCCCTATACCAAAATTTCTCAGAGCTTAAATGAAAAACAATCATTAGCTTACTTGCTTTTAGAAAATATGTCCCGCCTTGGAGTTTTTCACAAATTTAACAGCAAATGTGTTAGAATACAGTTGGGTCCCAATTAGTTAGACTAATTAATCCTGGCAATTGGTCTCATTTTTCTAATTCACATTGCATATTTCCATTAGGTTGGAACCAATGACTGTAATATAACTTCCAATAGTGTGAATTTTACTACCTGTGACCACTTCATGGGATTCATTGTTCCTGCTATTTGGGTGTTAAACTGATTTCCTATTTGTTTTGTACTTTAAATTAGGAATCCAAAACACAAAAAACCAATTTTTTTTAGTTCACTAAAAGAATATTTAAAAGGAACATAAATGTTGCCTCAGCTTTAGTAGCTAGACTTTATTCAGAAATGGTACCTTAGCTACACAAGAGATAATCTTTCTTACTGGATAATTATACGCTTTCTCATAAGTAGACTTTAAGTGTTCCTAGTTGTGTTCTAAAACAACAGCTCTTGGTTTTTTTTTTTCTTAGTATGCTTCAGTGGAAATGCTAGATTTGTAATCAGATTATTTAAATTCAAATCTCAGTTCTACAACAGCAATTTTTTTTAACTTTAATTGAATCACTGGGCTGTATTTTCATCATATGTAATCTGAAGGTGCTCAACAAGTTGTTCTGTAAGGTTAGACCTTTCAGCTCTAAGTTCTATGTAAGAACAAGTTCACAAATCAATCCTTGCTCTACCTTTTCCTATTTGTGTGAACTTTTGCAAAATTTTAGACTTCTGAATCTTAAGTTTGAATTCAATTTGAGGATGATAAGTCTGATATAATTTGTTTCATAAGATTTTTGAAGCAGTTTGTAAACCTCCAAGTGCTATAGAAATATTAGAGATGAGTATGATGATTATAACAATTAATGTTATCCTATCTACACTTCAGTTTAATCAGATGTAAAATAATATAAGCCCCTTGAGGGAAGGGATTGTTTTTGCTTTTTCTTTGTATAAGGAAGGATTTTGTTCTCTCAGGAAAACGAAGAAGGAGGGAGGGAGAGGGATGGAGGGAGGGAGAGAGAGAGAAAGAGAGAGAGATACAGACATTGAGAGAGAAAGAGAGATTGAAGGAGAGAGGGAGGGAAGGAGGGAGGGAGGGAAGGGGAGAGAGAGAGAGAGAGAGAGAGAGAGAGAGAGAGAGAGAGAGAGAGAGAGAGAGAGAGAGAGAGAGAGAGGGAGAGAGAGGGAGAGAGGGTTGTTTTCACAGTAGCAGGGTCCCTGGAACAGGAGTCACTAACTAACAGCTGCATCCACATCAGGATCTGAAAGACACCAAGAACAAATTGTATACAATGACAAAAGACAATATAAGAGATTGTTGCTCCTTGAAGCTGAGAGAAATGCCAGTTCTGGACTCTAGAAAAATAGACTAGGAGCCATCTAAGAGAAACTTCATAAGTACTCTACAAAAGGAGAAGATAACTCCTAGCAACCAGGATTTGGGGAATTATCCCTCTGTTACATATTCTCTCCACAGTGTTCCTCTCTACCCTTTCTACTTTAAGGTCACTATACATAATTTATATGAGCAAGGAGAAAGCATTACAGAGTTTGATGGAGAGAGAAATGTTTGTTTTGTCTTTTTTTCCCTCTAAAAACCATCCTTACTATGCTTGCTAAATAGTTTTTTATAAAATCTAATTGATTTTGACTAATGGTTAATAGGATGCACACTGGTTGGGGCTCAAGAGTAAATACTATAAACTCCAGCAATACCTGTAGAACCCTATGAAAGTAGTACCAACAGCTTCCCAGAGATCCAGTCAACCATCCCCAATAAATAAAGGAAAGTAGCTTTGTTGAAACTGTAGTCCTAGAACTTAGCTCACACATTGCCTGGCACATAGTAAGTGTTTAATAAAGTCTTCTGGTTTGCCTTTTTATTTGGTACTTCTGAGCACTTGTTTGGAAGATAAATCTTTAGAAGATATATCAAACCCTCAAGTCAGTGGACAAATTTCTAGTTATAAAGTCTAGGTATCTTGATTCTTTATTGAAAATATTTAATCATGCTGTGGAATATAGATTTACAAAATGTGTCTTGAAATGTAAATAGGTGAGTGACACCCCCCTACCACTAACATACATGCACACACACACACACACACACACACACAGACTTTGGCTACAGCTCTTTATATAAATACGTAATTAAGACCCACAGTTTACAAAAGGGATGGAAGTGAAACCAGGTGAACCCATTTCCATTATCAATATTGTTGAATGCTCCAGGAGCTCCCTTCTGTTCTTCAGTGGTTTTGGCTAAGTTCCAACCCATTAACTGTGTTTGCTCTTCATGTATGTCATGAAGCTGAAGTAATAATTCCTTGAACATAATCTGGTTATGAAAACAAGTAGATCAGATATTAGGTAAGGGGAACAGAGGAAAACTCAGTATCATGGAAATCAAAGTTGATGGGACCTAAATTCTCATTTAGTCCAGTCCTCTCATATTATATCTATCTATCTATCTATCTATCTATCTATCTATCTATCTATCTATCTATCTATCTGTCTATCTATCTATCTATCTATCTGAGAAAACTAAGGTCCAAATTAGTGAATCCATGATTATTGTCATACAACTAGTAAGTTATAGAACTGGTGTTCAATTACATATCTACTTATTTCAATGCCTCCCCTTTTATTGTCTTTCCATCTAACTGGCATCTGAGACCATCTATATGATGTGTCCCTCTATTATGGACATGAATTCCTTGGGAGCATAGCTTGTCTTGCTTTACTTTTTTGTATCCTGAGCACTTATCACAGTACTTTGCATGTAGTAAGCACTTAATAAATGCTTTTTCATTCAGTCATTTGTGTATGTTACCAGTCTTCTGTAGAAATATAGCTGGCTTTTGAATTAAATATTTTTTTAAATCTTAGATCAGATGTGAAGTTTTATTGGCATCATTTTTAGTATTTGAGACCTTACCTAAAACATGTGAATCTGTTATAATATATTTTAAGTATTCTGGAGATAAAAGGACTGATCCTACTCCAAGTACATTTTTAAACAAATGACAGGCAGGACTCTCTATACTAACAGTAATGTATTACAGAATCCAAAATGTGAAAGAGTCATTAATGGTAAACTTCTCATTTTACAGATGATGATACTGAAGCTCAGAAATATAGAGGAATGTAGGTGTATTGACCTATTGAGGTTATATATTAAATCAGTGGCAGATATATAACTCAAAAACAACTTTTATTGGCACAATCATACATACTCAGTGATTCATAAATGCACATTGATTGTTCAATTATTTAGAAATCATTTGAGTACAACTCCAGAGATTGATCTACTATATCACAAATATTTCTAAGATTTTAGGTGGTAACCTAAATGAGATAGGAGGCAGTATGATTGAGGCAGATCAAATCATGACTGCCATCCCACACTAGGCCTCTAGGGAGGCACCCATGTAGAACCCACATTCAGAAATCCCATGAATGAGTAGTGCATCCAGGCCACTGGCCATGACCCTTGCCTTTGGACCCACTGTTATCAACCAGATGAGCATGCCCAGTGGAGACATACCTCCAGTAGAAATACCTTAGTTACAACCAAAACATTAAGATACCCTGAAGGAGAGAAATAAGACAGAATGAACAAGGCAGTTCAGACTATAATTACTAAATCTATCTGCCTTTAGGCCCATGCTGAGATGGCTATGCAGACCCTAAAATACAGTGAATAGCAGTGCTCCTCCTAAGTCATCAGCCTTGCTGCTAGCTATACCTTTCCCCCTGTCCTCCAGGGAAATAAGGCCAATGAATAGAGGGCCCAAGCAGTTATCTTTAAAACAGCTGAAGCTCCCTCCCCTTTCAGTAGTCATAGATTCAAAAAAAAATGAAAAGCAAAGTTCTAAACATCAAAGTCTTTGACATTATCTACTGTCCAAGCATTAGAAACAGATGTAACTTTTTAAATCATAATGACACTAAATAAGATATATCTTTATATCAACCATATCTCCCCTCTATGTTGTAACCAAAGTCAAGCCTTGCTACCATCTCTGTCCCCTGTATTGTACTATAGGTTTCATCTAACCTATCAGAGAGATTCTTGTGAACAGGAGTTATCTTACCTGTCTGTCTGTCTATCTATCTGTCTTTTATTCCCAGGGTTTTCTACTTGACAATATTATTTTTTTTTATTTCCTGAATTCATGTGTCCATTTATTCATCAAGCTCAGGCATCTTCCCAGATGTGCTTCCATTTGTCAGTTTCTTAGGGGACAAGGACTCATTCTAATCATGTTGCTTCTTAGATTCCTACCTAGATTTAGCCGATCCTAATTCCTACTTTGAGATTCAGTTTGTTGAGCACCAGTAGCTTTAAGGTAGTTAAAATGTGTTCCATCTAAAAGCAAGTCATTTTACCATCCTAAAGATGACCCAACATTCAAGGAGTTCATCTAAAATCATTTCATTCTGTGATATGTAGGAACTGAATCAATCATCCAACCTTCTAATTATCTCTTTGCGCCATGACGCCAGATTTACAATTTAAGATGGCATTCCTAATAGTCAGCTTTGCTTCTTATGTCTCATATTTTAGAAGTTCTTATTGAGGTAGGAAAGTAATTCATAGTGGTATCTAGCCCTTTCTGTCTAGAAGATGAAAAGGTTTAGAATAATTTTATCTTCTTAACAGAAAATAACACCAGTGAACTTGAAGATAACAAAATATAACTCAAGTAAAACTCTCAAATCCATTTACATGTATATACTACATAGATATGGCTTGTTCATTTAAAAAACTATTCTATGACTCTCTTGTTAGTCTTCTCATGTTATGTGATCAAACCTCATGATGACCTGGAGAGACAGAGAGAGAGAGAGAGAGAGAGAGATAAGTAGGTAGGTAGGTAGATAGATAGATAGATAAGTAGGTAGGTAGATAGATAGATAGATAGATAGATAGATAGATAGATAG
Source organism: Bettongia penicillata ogilbyi (assembly GCA_023548195.1). Classification (NCBI taxonomy): domain Eukaryota; kingdom Metazoa; phylum Chordata; class Mammalia; order Diprotodontia; family Potoroidae; genus Bettongia; species Bettongia penicillata. The sequence goes on from JAJHZJ010000330.1 coordinate 649,043, forward strand.
ATAGATAGATAGATAGATAGATAAGTAGGTAGGTAGGTAGGTAGATAGATAGATAGATAGATAGATAGATAGATAGATAGATAGATAGATAGATAGATAAGTAGGTAGGTAGATAGATAGATGATAGATAGATAGATAGATAGATAGATAGATAGATAGATAAATTTGATTTCCAGAAGCATCACCTAATAATAAAATCTTAGGTACATTTACATTTCAGTTTGCAGAAGGAGCAAATTTCCTCTATGTCATTTTTTTTCTGGTAGTATACAGCAAAAGAGTCTTTTTTTTCTTATTTTTTATTAAAAATACTCCTTTTCCTTCTAACTACTGTGCCCATTGAAAAGTGAGAAATGATTTTTTTAGAAAATGAAAACACAAACCTTATAGCAAACATGTATTGTTAAATCAAAATACACAAACACATACACAAATATGCATTTGTGAATTGGATATATGTCAACTGTGTGCATGCATATGTTATATATATATATGCATATATGTGCATGTATACACACAAATGTGTGTCTAAGTATGTATGTCTGCATGTATATATACAGATTCATATGTGTGTGTCCAATGACAGACCACAGCTCCAGAGGGAAAATAAGACATCTCTATCTCTCTCTGTCTCCCCTGTCTGTCTCTTTCTCACTCTCCTCCATATATAGTTATATATCCTAGTATGCATAACTAATGTGTATTATATAGAGAGCATACCTATGTGTATATATTTGTGTATATATCATATATCATTATACTAATTAGTTGTTAGTTTGATTAGTTATATATCCAAAATTATCTTTCTTTTAAAATTATGATCTTAATTTAATCATGAATGAAAATAAAAATGTCAGTTGAGAACTACTTTCTCTAAAAGGCAATAAATTTGACCCAAACTATGGCTGTCATAGATTTTTTTAAATCAATTATTAGCAATTCACATTTGCCTAATTTCTAATTACATACTCCTGTCCCTTTGGATCTATATGGTAGTTTCAGAATGTTCTAAAAGATTCCACTGTCTTCTACTGCCATTCCAAGGGCTCAAAACTTGTTTTTGATTTCATAATTTGGTTTGACTATTAATAATAAGTAGTAGCAATAATAAAAGACTATTGTTGTTAATATGCAGCTTGAAAAAATGACTAACTTGGATAAGGCCTAAGAGGGTAATGCTTTTTGCCAATCCTTGTCCTTAAACATTTTAAACATTTTAACTCACAGCACCTAGGTGATGCAGTGAATAGAGTATGGGCCCTGGAGAGAGGGAGACAAGAATTCTAATCTGACCTCAGACACTTGACACTTTTTAGCTGTGTGACCTTGGACAACTTACTTAACCTAATTGCCTTACCTTCCCCCCTTAAAAAAAAAAAAAGAATTTAACTTCATTCATTGCTCTGAGATTTCTTGCCTTTGTATAGGCATTTGGCCTTCCCAGTTTTTCCTTCTGTCATTAACCTATAACTCCCAGCCAGATTCCCTTCAGATCTAACATAGAGTCTCCTTCTTTTCAAATCAGGAAGTAAAGCATGTTCTTAGTATAAAACAGAAATCAGGTATGGACCAGTTAGTTTGTTCCCATATAGGAAAAAGGATCATCAAACAGTAAATCTTCATAGGATACTTTGAGTTGAATTTACTAACTCCTCACCAGTAGTATAATTCAGAAGCATCTTTGAGAGAGAGAGAGAGAGAGAGAGAGAGAGAGAGAGAGAGAGAGATGTATTGTGTAGCTATTAATTGGTCATTTTACGCTTTACTTCTTCTAAGCATGGTGAAATCAAATACCTAGTAGGATCTTTCCACTGTCCTTGCTTTCCCTCAAATGCTAACTCTTTCCTTACTGCCAGTTCATTCCTACTGCTGCAATACCTTCAATGACACTGGTGGTCTCTCTCTCTCTCTCTCTCTCTCTCTCTCTCTCTCTCCTCTCTCTCTCTCTCTCTCTCTCTCTCTCTCTCTCTCTCTCTCTCTTTTTATGTATGTGTGTGAATACTCATAGGCATTCCGAGATCTTTTGCTGCCCCCTACATTGATGCTACAGGAGAGGAAATAAAAAGAGAGGCAAAGAATCTGAGAGCTTTTGGTACAGCTTAGGTAATTTAGTCAATGCTTAAATTGGAGAAGGGCTCTCCAGAGAACTCTTGCTCCACCATCACACCAAATTAGGGATGAACCCTTCTTTTCTCCACCTCTATGTGGTATAATATCTGGTCTTCACTATAGTTCCTCTCAGAAACTGTCTCTTTTCTTTCCTTGATGTGTCACTCTAGATCATCAGCTTTTTTGGATCAGCAAATAGTGGAAAAAAACTTAACCTAGTCATTAGTCAAATGTAACTAAAGTAAGGAGAGTATATCTATTTATACTCATTTCCATTTGGTCTCTAGCAGTCTGGCAGATAAGAGTTGTGTATGTGACAAAGATGGGAATTTTGATAGGAACTGACATAGACTTGACTGGAACCATTCTCTGGATGCTATATATTGAAGGAATTCATGCACATATCTATAAACTAGTACTTTATTAATCTGTGGGAAATTATCTCTGATTTCATGAGTTTCAGTTGTAGCTAAATTTTTTGGTGATAGGCTTTTGGTCACAAGACTTATATAGGCTGGTGCCCAGATGAGAATATTTAACAGGGCCAGTTTTTGAGCTTTTCTAGATTGGCAGGACCTGTCAGAGCTTATGTTTTATTGTTACAGCTTTTTGCAACCTATGGCCATCATTAGTCCATGACACATATAGAAGATTTTAATTAAATAATCTAAACATAATGCCACTTAAGTGTTTGTTGAATGCTGAACAAAGATTACTAAAATCAGTCATTTAGTTAAAATCTTTAAAACTTATAATACTTCATGTGTATGACTTTCCCAAGAAAGGAATTCAAATCATTTACAAAGTCCTATCACGTAATCATAATATTTTCATTAAGATAATAAGTAAATCAACAAAAAGAAAAACCATAAAGTGTACATGCCAGATACTATGCTAAGTTCTTGAAATACAAAGACAAAAAAAATAGTGCAATCCTTCAAAAAAAAAAACCACTTATATTCAAGATAGAGGGAGTAGTAAGGACAAGTTGCTTGCAAATTACTAAAAAAAAAAAAGAAAAAAGAAAAATATCTTCATATCTGTAGCCTAAATATATATTCTATTTGCAAAAAGGGAGAAGTAAAGACAGAAAATTGAAGTGATTGTTCACTTATATACAAAGAAAAATTAACTAAAATAGAAACCTTTCAAGGCTTAGAATAAATTATCTTCATATATAGGATGATAGCAGCTGACACTCATATAGTGCTTTAAGATTTTTCAAGTACTTTAGGTACATAATCTCTTAATCCTCTAAACAGTTCTATGTTATTGATGTACTGCTATAATTAGCCTATTTTAAAACTGAAGAAACAGGTTTGATGAAGGTAAATGACTTGCTGAAAGCCACACAACTAACTTCAAAAACAGTAGTCATATTTTCCTGTGTTCCAAGTCTAGTATTCTTTTTGGAATACTAGACTTTCTGCAATATAGTTGCTAGTTATACACTTATATGAAGAAATTCTAGAGCAGCAGAAGCCACAAAATGTCAGAGTGAAAGAGATTTCCAGCCCAAGAGAGCCTGGAAGCCTGACAGGGAATGTGTATCCCACCAAGCTCAGAGTGGAGCTCAGCCCAGGCTAGGTCCCACGGACAGGCCTGGAGCAGAATTCAGGGCACAGAATCACAGGTAGCAGCTGCAGTTCCCCAATTATTCAACCCACAAATGCCAAAGACAACTTCAAAAGTCAGTGACAAAGCTCTTTCACCTAGCCCCGGCCCCAGGGCAGCAGCAGTAACTGTAGCAACATCCACTTTTGGAGCTGTCCTCCTAAAAGACCCTGGGACAATTGAGCAGCCCATCTGAGTCTCAGTCCTGAGTGGCGGTCCGGGGATGAAGAGTAACACCGGTGTGATGGAGCTGGTGGAGGCTCTGGAGAGGAAAACCTACTTGCAGATCCTGGCCAGAAAAGCTTGTGGTTGCTCCCAGACCAGAGGGAAGGCTAGGAGAGGAATAAACTCCTCTCTCGTGATTGTGCCACCTTGGAGGAACTAAGAACTTACAGTTCCCTACAGTATACCCTTCACTTGACAAAGGACTCAAAAGTCAAGTAACTGTTGGCTGGGAAAATGCCCCCAAATGGGGAAGAAAAATGAAACTATAAAAGGTTACTTTCCTGGTGAAAAGATATTTTTTTCCATCCTTTCCAATGAGGAACAACAAGTATACTATCAAAGGAAGACATAAAAGTCAAGGTTTCCATATCCAAAACCTTCAAAACTATTTGCAATTGGCTCAGGCAATGGAAGAGCTCAAAAAGAATATTGAAAATCAAGTAAGAGAGGTGGAGGAAAAATTGGGAAGAGAAGTGAGAGCAATGCAAGAAAATCATGAATAGCAAGTCAACATCTTGCTAAAGGAGAACCAAAAAAAATTCTGAAGAAAGTAACGCCTTTAAAAATAGCCTAACCCAAATGACAAAAAAGGTTGCAAAAGCCAATGAGGAGAAGAATTCTTTAAAAAGCAGAATTAGCTAAATGGAAAAGGAGGTTCAAAAGCTCACTGAAGAGAATAGTTGTTTAAAAATTAGAATGGAGCAGGTAGAAGCTATGAGAAATCAAGAAATTACAAAACAAAACTGAAAGAATGAAAAAATAGAAGACAATGTAAAATACCATATTGGAAAAATAGCTGATCTTGAAAATAGATCCAGGAGAGACAAATTAAAAACTATGATACTACCTGAAAGCCATGATCAGAAAAAGAGCCTAGACATCAATTTTCATGAAATTATTAGGGAAAACTGCCCTGATATTCTAGAAGCAGAGGGTAAAATAAATATTGAAAGAATGCATTGATCTCCTGAAAGAGATCTGAAAAGAAAAACTCCTAGGAATATTGTAGCCAAATTCCAGAGTTCCAAGGTCAAGGAGAAAATATTGCAAGCAGCCAGAAAGAAATAATTTGAATATTGTGGAAATACAATCAGGATGATCCAAGATCTAACAGCTCTACGTTAAGGGATTAAGGGTTTGGAATATGATATTACAGAAATCAAAGGAACTAGGATTTAAACAAAGAATCACCTACCCAGCAAAACTGAGTATAATACTTCAGGGGAAAAAATGGTCATTCAGTGAAATAGAGGACTTTCAAGCATTCTTGATGAAAAGACTAGAGCTGAATAGAAAATTTGACTTGCAAACACAGGAATCAAGAGAAGCATGAAAAGGTAAACAGGAAAGAGAAATCATAAGGGACTTACTAATGCTGAACTGTTTACATTCCTACATGGAAAGATAATATTTGTAACTCTTGAAACTCTTCTCAGTATTTGGGTAGTTGGAGGGATGATAGATAGATAGATAGATAGATAGATAGATAGATAGATAGATAGATAGGGACACAAGATGAGCGGAATATGAAGGAATGATATCTAAAAAAATAAAATTAAGGAGTGACTGAGGAATATATTGGGAGCAGAAAGGGAGACCTGGAATGGGGAAAATTATCTCTCATAAAAGAGGCAAGAAAAAGCTTTTTCAATGGAAGGAAAAAAGGGTGAGGTGAGAGGGAAAAAGTGAAGCTTACTCTCATCACATTTGGCTTAAAGAGGGAATAATATGCACACTCAATTTCATAGGAAAATCTATCTTATACTATGGGAAAGTAGGGGATAAGTAGGCTTATGGGAGGGATAATAGGGAGGGCAAATGGGAGGAGGGAGTAATTAGAAGTCCACACTTTTGGGGAGAACAAGATCAAAAAATAGAATAGAATAAATGGGGGCCAGGATAGGATGGAGTGAAATATAGTTAGTCTTTAACAACATGACTGTTAAGGAAATCTTTTGCATAACTACACATGTATATCCTGTATTGAATTGACTGCTTTTTTAGTGGGAATAGGTTGGAAGGGAGAAAGGGAGACAAGTGGCACTCAAAATTTTAGGAATGAATGTTGAGAATTGTTTTTGCATGCAACTGGGAAATAATTAATACAGATAATGGGTTATAGAAATCTATCTTGCCCTATAAGAAAAGAGAGAAGATGAGGATAAGGGAAAAGAGGGGTGTGACAGAAGGGGAAAGGGCAGATTGGGGGAATGGTTAATCAGAATGCACAGTGTTGAGGTGGGGGGAGGGGAGAGATGGGGAGAAAATTTGAAACTCAAAATGTTGTGGAAATGAATGTTGAAAACTAAGAAATAAGTAAATTTTAAAAATAAATAAGTAAGTTCAGATTTTCCTGGAAAAAAAAGAATTCTGAAGTGAAGAGAAATTAAGAAGTCTCTTGATGAGCATGATAGAGGGAAGTGTAAAAGATAACTTGAAGCTTAACCTAAAAAAAAAAAAAAATTAAAATCTTGACAATTGATCTCATCACTTCTGGACAAATAGAGAGAGAAGAAACAGAAGTAACATCGAATTTTATATTATTGGGCTCAAAGATCACTGCAGATGGTGACTAGCAGTCATGACAAATCTGGACAGCATACTAAAAAAGCAGAGATATCACCTTGCTGTCAAATGTCTATATTGTCAAAACCATATTGTTGTTGCTGTTGTTGTTTTCCAGTAATAATGTAGGGCTGTGAGAATTGAACTACAAGCAAAGATGAGTGCCCCAGAATTGATACTTTGAACCTGTAATGCTAGAGAAAACTTTTAAAGTCCCTTGGATAGCAAGGAGATCAAATAAATCAATATTGAAATAAATTAATTCAGGCTGTTCACTGAAGGATCAAATACTGAAGCTGAAGCTTAAATACTTTTTTGTATAATGAGAAGACAGGATGCATTAGAAAAGACACTGATGTTGAGAAAGATTGAAGGCAGAAGGTGAAAGGGCTGATAGAGGCTGACATGGATAAATAGTGTCATGGAAACAATGAACATGAATGTAAAGGCTTTAAGTGGTAGTGTAGTATAGAAAGGCCTGGTATGCTATCATTCATGGGGTCATGAAGAATCAAACACAGCTGAATGAACAAGAGACTAGTAGATAAATGAAATTCTGTAAATTGAGGGTATCTAGATTTTGGTGAAACATTTGATGTAATGTCTCATGTTATACTTATGGAACAGATGGAAGGTGTGAACTGAATTATAAAGTCAGTTGGATTTGAAATTTGCTGAAAGACCAAGGACTGAGATTACTAATGAAAATTGATTAATTTCATTTTCAGAGGGATGACTATAGGGAATGATCCAATAATTTGTCCTTTGCCATGTAATGTTCAATATTTTATTAATGCTATTCAAAATTGTATGGCATACTTACAAAATTTAGAATATACAAAATGAGGAGAGATAGCTTACATGTTCAACAACAAAAAAAGGCTCTCAACAGACTAGACCTCTGAGCTAAATTTAATGAGATAGAAAGCAATAATGGCATATTTAAAGTCTTCCATAAGGTTATATAATAAATCATACAAGTATATGGTAGAGTAGATATAGCTAAATTATAGTTTCTGTGAAAAAGAACAATGATTTTAACTTACTGCAAACTTAGTATGCATCATCACATTGCCTCTATCTCCTAATCTATAAAATGCACTGGAGAAGGAAATGGTGAGACTCTAGCACAAAGGATTAAGTGACTGTATCACCCAGGCAATATTCATGGCACCAAGGATGACTATAAATATGTCAGCATAGTTCATAATTTTAAAGTATAGCAGATTCTCCATATAGAAGGCAGAAGGAAAAAACATTTGAAAACACCAGCAAAAACACCAGAAAGTCAAATCCATCATAATAGCCAACAAATCAATACACATTATCACTACTGGGGACAAAGCCATCCCCAAGTGTCCATCCTCCACCCTCCTCCTGGAGACTTCCCACAAACACTCATGAGCCTAGCTGTCTACCTCCTCTCTCTCCCTCAGTTCTGATTCCTCTGACCAAATTTCCTTTCAGCTCTGCTCCAGCTCCACCTCTTCCTATTCCAATCCTTCCTGCTTCACAGCTTTCTTGACTTGACTCATGTGACTCAGGCTTCCATGTGACTTAAGCTGGTCAAATGGGCCTACTAATGAATGGGAAATATCTTCCCATTTAAATTACCATTACATTTGGCCCCAAGATCTGCCATATTCATTGCATAGGTTGGTGGGGCAACTGGTACCAGCAGAATTATAACATAGATAACATAAAATAAGCATATAAAACAATATCTTAGACAACTGGTGTCAACAAATTTTACAATAAAACGTGGATCACACAAAATAAACACATAGAACATTGTGTTAGGGTGGCAGTTGAGCACAAGCACACCATCATATCTCCCTTGAGTGAATGGGGTCCAAAATCTTGGGGTAAAGGGCAAAGATCTCTTCTTACATAGCTATTTCCTGCTTAGATTGGATGTATAGTTGTCCTTGCCCCAAGAAGTCCCATTTGAGGGGTCTTTCTTTAGCTGGCATCCAGAACTTGGTCAATGCCCGGTCCAGGGGTGACATATCACAGTCGTGGAAAAGGGGTGACATTCATCTTAAGCAATCAGGCATCTGCAAGTGGATAGTACTAGCCTACAAAAAAACCAAATCTGTCAAACAAGGTAAACAGATAAAAAACAAAAAGAAGCAAGGATACAACAACCAGAAGCAGGGTAGGTATAGGGTCAGTCATGCTTCTGGAGTACGTGAATCCACTATCATAGCCTCATTCACTGTTGTTTACTGTTTTCTAATTTTCAGTTTTGGGGTCATCATTCTGGCTAAAGGTATACTTTCTTTAATCTGAACTGGTGCCTATTGTCCTTACTAGTGTGACAAACTTGTATACAATGTTTCAGGAGGATCCCTAGGGGCAGTTCTTACTTCTCTATTCAGTCTAATGTCAAGTTTCTTTTCTCGATACATTGTATATAGTTCACTGGTTGGAATACCACATATGCTTCTAAAATCTACCCCTGCTCTCAATAGAGCAGTAAACACTTATTTCCTTCTCAATTGTATTGCCAAGGTAATACAGCACTGGTGGTGACTATGAATATGCCAGCATAGTCCTCAACCACAAAATATAAAAGACTCTCCATATAGAAGGCAGAAGAAAAACATTTATTTAGACATCAGAAATTCAAATCCCAGAACCAGAAAGCAAAATCTGTCGTGGTGACCAAAAAGTTAATATATGATCACTGCAGGGAGCAAAGCCATTCCCAAGCCACTCCTCCTTAACCAGGGCCATCTCACAAGCAAACGCTCACCAGCCTGAGCCTTGCTGTGCCTACTGCCTGTGTCCTCTCTCCTCTCACAGGCCATGCTCTCTCACTTCCTCCTGGTTCTACTCCAACCTTCCTGTTCTGCCTGTTCAGCAAGCTCCTCCCACCACATGTGACTTAGACATCCACGTGATTTAAGTAAATCATATGGGCCTATTAATGAATGAGAAAGATCTTTCCATTTAAATTATTACTACAGCAATCTATTCTGACTTTGAATCCACTGGCTATTTATTCTTCTCTTTTGAAGAAATTTATCTTTTTCCAAGTCCCCTAAATCACTTAAATGTGAAAGTTTGTCTAGCACCTCTGAAAGACAGTTCCCTATTTCCTCAATTATTATAGTCAAAACTAGGTGCTTGTAAGCAAGAGGAACCATCTTCACTATTATATTCCTATGGGAAACTGCTAAGGTGGTATCATGGTGTACATCTGCATCTCCAAGCATTGTGGTAGTCTTTACCTCCTCCTTTAATTTTTTTATACTGTCCCTAAGTGTCCCTAAGGGTCTATTTCCACTAGGTCACATAGAAGCTGTAGGATACTGCTTACTGCATCCTTCAGTAGTCAAAACCAGCAGGTTAGTTGTATTGTTACCTCCTTGCATATTGTAATCTCTAAAGACTTACTGCACAAAATATACTGACTGAAAGCTATAAATTTCAAGCAGTCCCCACCATCTATAGATATCCCTGCAGCTCCTTCATCTCTGATTCTCATCATCCAAGATATTAATGATTCTGCCGTCCTTTGGTTGAACCAAAATATCTGTGAGCTCCTACTGAGTAAAATCCTCAATTATCTCCCTAAAAATTGTGTTCTCTGTTTGGTTCTCCTGTTTTTGCCTTAGTATGTGGCAAACTTTGGGCTTAGAAGTGTCCCCTGCAACATTGTTTCATTTTCCAACTCTGACTTAGTTACATTTTCTTCCCATGCATTCTCATCACTGTCATTGTCATGACAACAGGGTTGGGTCGGTACAAAGTTTGTACACACTCTTCTTTTGCCATTCTTCTGCTTCTTCTTAGCTAAAAGAACAGCCTTTTCTCCCACCTGAGGCACCCCAGTTTGCTCTTTTAAAGGAGAACCTGAACACTGAGAATCCCCATGCAAACTAGTTAATTCTCTCCATCTGAATTTTTTCCTTCAGCAACTTATCTCTGCTTTTACACATGATATGGTAACCTATTAATAAAATCCAGCCTCTCCTACATATCCCTGCTAGCTCTTTCCCTGGTCTTATGGGCATTCCTTGCAAACACCTTTCCAAGTCTCTAGGTTCCCCCTACGGTAACATTGCTTTCCAGTTTTCACAAGGTCCAGTGCTTTTAGCCCATTACCTTGTTAGGGAGGAATATGGTAAATCTTCCCATGCTGGAGTATCCATTTCTTCCTCTAAATCCTTTCTACCTGCAAATGGAGATTTTATACTCTGCTATCCTGTTTGTGACACAAAAAGTATAGCCCAGGCAATATTCACAGCACTGAGGGTGACCATGAATTTGTGGACATAGTTTGGAATTGTAAAGTGTAATAGACTTTCCATATATAAGGCAGAAGAAAAGCATTTATTCAGATACCAGAAAGTCAAATCTCAAAACCCGAAAGCCAAATCCATCATAGTAGCCAATAAGTGAATATACATTTTCACTGCAAGGGACAAAGTCATTCCCAAGCCTTCCCACCCCTGCTGAGGTCTTCTCACAAGCAAACACTTACAAGCCTTGCTGTCTGCCTTCTCTCTCTCCCTCAGTTCTGACTGCTCTGGCCAAATTTCCTCTCAGCTCAGCTCCAGCTCCTTCTCTTCCTGCTCCACCACTTTCTATTCCATGTGACTTGACTCATGTGACTCAGGCTTTCATGTAACTTAATCAGGTCACCTTGGCCTGCTAATAAATAAGAAATATCTTCCCATTTAAATTACCATTACAGTGACTTGTCCAGAAACACACAACTAGTAAATGTTTGAGGCCAGATTTGAACTAAAAAAGATGAGTCTTCCTGATTCCAAGCCTGGTGATCTATCCACTGGTCACCTAATTGCCCTTATGGGTATCAAATATGGAAAAAAAAATCATATCATTAACAATTAGAGAAATGCAAATTAAAGAAATCTTAAGGTTCTACCTTCTATGCATAAAATTGATAACAAATATTGGAAGGGCTATAGAAAAACTGGCCCATTAATGCAAATTGAAGCTGCAAATCTGTTCAGCCATTCTGAAAGGCATTTTGGAGCTATACTCTCAAAAATTACCAAACTACAAATGCACTTTTATCATACAAAAATGTATTTATATCTTTTTGTGGTGACAAAGAATTTGAAACTAAGGAGACACTTATCCCCTGGGGGATATTTGAATAATTTCTGATATGTGAATGTAATGGAATAATATTGGGTTGTAAGAAATGATAACAGGGGTGTCTTCAAAGTAAACTGGGAAGACTTTTAGGAGTTATATAGAATAAAGTAAAAAGAATAAAGAATCATTTACACAATAGGAAACACTTAAAACAAAGAAATTTAAGTGTCTTAACTCTGCAAGGCAATGACCAATTTTGAATCAGTAAAGTGAGTGTTGAAATATATTATTCCAAAAGAGAGGTGATGTATTCAGGGTGTCAGATGTGATAGACATTTTTTTGGATATTACTAATGTGAACATTTTTTTTGTTTGTGCATATTCATTACAAGAATTTTGTTTTTTTTTCTTTTCTTATTTTAATGGGGGGGGTGGAAAGGAGAGAAAATCAATTTTTACTTATTTCAAAATATAACCTTCACTTAACTGACCATGTCTACTATTTATATGCTTTATAAATGTCACCTGTTATTTGGTTTGGTGATTTAAAGGCATTTCATAATTGCCCATGAAAACATCACCCAACAAATGTATTTGTGCATATATGTATTTATAAATATATACGTACATAGGTGTATATCACATATTTGTTATTTTTATGCTTTTCACTATATCCATCTATCCATCCATCTCTCTCTCTCTCTCTCTCTCTCTCTCTCTATCTGTCTACCTCCTAAACACTCAGGATATTGCAAGTGGTTAAACTTACCTCATTTGATGTGTATAGCAACCCTGTGAAATAGCTATAGGAGTAATTATTATCCCCATATTACAAATGGAAAAACTGACTGGAAGAATTTGATGACTTCTCTTCACATCTAGCAGTTTTGCAACCATGCATGAATGTCCTATATAATGTTAAAAATCATTAGTTATTGTTGTTGCTTTTAACTAGGAATATGTTTTCTTAAGAACTACTCTATAAATCACCTTTGATTTTTGTGGATTTTTTTTTGTAATGTGAGAGAATAAAATAAAAGTAGTTCTAATCTTCAAGATTAGTGAAATAGTTAGCTATGTAGAGCCTTTATTTAAGAACTTATTATCTGCCAGGCCCAGTGATGTATTGGGGATAAAATATAAGTCAAACACCCTCATTTTGCAGGTTAAGTGAATTGACAAGGAACACAGTGGCTGCTTAGTAAGTAATAATCATGAATTGTGTCTAGGTCTTTTGATTCTAAATCCAGTGTACTGTCTTTAAAAAACAATATTTATATCATTTGTCTATGTTTACATTGCCCAGATTTGCCCCTTAAAGCCCTAATACTCCCAGAGAACCATCCCATATAACAAATAACTGTTAAAAGACAAAAGAAAATGGAAAGAAGAGGAGAAAAAAATTGCAAAGCTGAACAATGCAATGAGAAAAATCTGAAAATAAAGGCAATGTTTTACATCTTCCATTTTTTCAAAGTAGTGGAGAGAATTGTCTGATAATCTTCTTTGAGATGAGCCTTCTTCATAATTTTGTAACTATTTTTTTAAAAAATTGGTTAAGAGAAGGGCAGTTTAATTTACTTAATTGAGAAAAAAAGAAGAAAACAAAGAAAAGAAAATTAGATAACTCTATAAAAGGAAGAAAGTAAAAGGCACTAATATTTTTTTGAAAAATCCAAAACTTGGAAAAGGCTATAAAACTGTAATGGGACATGACTGAGGGTAAGGGTAAAAAAAATATTGAAATATCCTTAAAGTAGATAAAGTGAAAATAATTATAGATGTAAAATATTGTAAGGGGCACCAAAAATCATAATTCAAAAAATAGAGGAAAATGTTTATTTTTTGATTTTAAATGTGAATTTATTAAACATTCCAATAATGCAAAAGCATAGTTAAGAAAACAAAAACCTACAGTTTATTGCTTACAAGAAACATATCTAAAATTCAAATCATAGACAGAATAAAAATGAGATTTCACTGTAATTTAGTATGCATCAGATGAATACAAGGCAATAGTTTCAATCATGCAATTGCAGAAAACAAAAAAATTCACAATACAGAGATAAAAATAATAAACAATCTTACACAGAAGAGAAGTATAATTAACAAAGCAAAACCGGTATTCAGCATATTTATTCCAAATACCATTATATCTGAATTCATAAAGGAAAATACTACTGAATTATGAAAAGATCGAGACAATAGCAAAAACAAGAATGGGAGACGAGTATCTTAGTGCTCTTTCTATTACATCTCACTATTTCTTGGAACTCTTGGTTTGATATTTTTATTTTTAGCATTTCAACATATTTCCACTTTCAGAACACTTTAGGGAATGAAATAATTCAAAAAGTACCCAGACTTTACATGCAAATTTCTCTCCATGTAAAGGATGACTCAGTTAAAAGTATACTTATTTTCTTCATTCTTTTTTTTAAATATAAATTTATTTATTTAACTTTTTACATTCATTTCCACAAAATTTTGGGTTCCAAATTTTCTCCCCTTTTATCCCCTCCCCTCCCAATACACCAAGCATAGATTCTAATTTTCCCTATGACCAATCTGCCCTCTCTTCTATCATCCCTCCCTTCTCTTGTCCCCATCTTCTCTTTTGTCCTGTAGGGCCAGATGACTTTCTATTCCCCATTAACTGTATTTCTTATTTCCTAGTAGCAAGAACAATACTAACCAGTTGTTCCTAAAACTTTGAGTTCCAAATTCTCCCTATCCCTCCGTCCCCACCCATTCCCTTTGGGAAGGCAGGCAATTCAATATAGGCCCTATCTGTATAGTTTTGCAAATGACTTCGATAATAGTCGTGTTGTGTAAGACTAACTGTATTTCCCTCCATCCTATCCTGCCCCCCATTGTTTCTATTCTATCTTTTGATCCTGTCCCTCCCCAAGTGTTGACTTCAAATTGCTCCCTCCTCCCATTGCCCTCCCTTCCATCATCCCTCCCACCCTGCTTATCTCCTTCTCCCCCACTTTCCTCTATTGTAAGATAGGTTTTCATACCAAAATGAGTGTGCATTTTACTCCTTCCTTTAGTCAAATGTGATGAGGGTAAACTTCAAGTTTTTTCTCAGCTCTCCTCTTTTTCCCTCCACTAAAAAGTCTCCTGCTTGCCTCTTGAACGAGATATAATTTACTCCATTCCATTTCACCCTCTCTCCTCCCACTACATTTCTCTCTCACCATTTACCTTAATTTCTTTTAAGATATGGTCCCATCCTATTCAATTCTGTGTTCTCTGTCTCTGTATATGTGTGCATGTATGTGTGTGTGTGCACGCACGTGTGTACGTGTGTGCATGCATGTATGTGTGTGTGTGTGTGTGTGTGTGGTCCCACCAACGCTCCAGATGCTGAAAAGTTTTAAGAGTTACAAATATTGTCTTTCCATGTAGGAATGTAAACAGTTTACCTTTGGTAAGTCCCTTATGACTTCTCTTTGCTGTTTACTTTTTCATGCTTCTTCTCATTCTTGTATTTGAAAGTCAAATTTTCTTTTCAGCTCTGGTCTTTTCATCAAGAATGATTGAAAGTCCTCTGTTTCATTGAAAGACCATATTTTCCTCTGAAGTATTATACTCAGTTTTGCTGGGTAGGTGATTCTTGGTTTCAGTCCTAGTTCCTTTGACTTCTGGAATATCCTATTCCACGCCCTTCGATCCCTTAATGTAGAAGCTGCTAGATCTTGTGTTATCCGGATTGTATTTCCACAATACTGGAATTGTTTCTTTCTAGCTGCTTGCAATATTTTCCCCTTGACCTGGGAATTCTGGAATTTGATCACAGTGTTCCTAGGAGTTTTTCTTTTTGGATCTCTTTCAGGTGGTGATTGATGGATTCCTTCAATACTTATTTTGCCCTCTGGTTCTAGAATCTCAGGGCAGTTTTCCTTTATAATTTCATGAAAAATGATGTCTAGGCTCTTTTTTTGATTATGACTTTCAGGCAGACCCATAATTTGTAAATTGTCTCTCCTGGATCTATTTTCCAGGTCAGTTGTTTTTCCAGTGAGATATTTCACATTCTCTTCCATTTTTTCATTCTTTTGGTTTTGTTTGGTGATTTCTTGGTTTCTCACAAAGTCATTAGCCTCCCTCTGTTCCATTCTAATTTTGAGAGAACTATTCTCTTCAGTAAGCTTTTGAACCTCTTTTTCCATTTGGCTAATTTTGTTTTTGAAAGCCTTCTTCTCCTCATTGGCTTTTTGAACCTCTTTTGCCAATTGAGTTAGCCTATTTTTCAAGGTGTTATTTTCTTCAGCATTTTTTTGGGTCTCCTTTAGCAAGTTATTGACCTATTTTTCATGCTTTTCTTGCATCTCTCTCATTTCTCTTCCCAGTTTTTCCTCCACCTGTCTAACTTGATTTTCAAAATCCTTTTTGAGCTCTTCCATGGCCTGAGCCCACCAGACATCCAACTCGGATATCTGGGATACAGAGGCCCCAACCTCCACGTCTTTTCCTGATGGTAAGAATTGTTCCTCGTCATCAGAAATGAAAGGTGGGAACATCTGTCCCCCAAGAAAGTAGCCTTCTATGGTCTTATTTTTCTTCCCTTTTCTGGGCATTTTTTCAGCCAGTTACTTGACTTCTGAGATTCCTCTGCACCCCTGCCTAGATCTGCCCAGCTAGTGCTTGGGGTCTGAGATTTAAATGCTGCTCCCCAGCCTCAGGGCTTTCAGCAGTGGGCGGGCGGGTTCTATTCAATGCGAGCTTAAGTTCTGGTGCTCAGGTTGGGGCAGGACTGCCTCCCAGGCTCAGTTCCCTCAGGGAACTTTATGTGGAGATCTTCAGTAATGGAGCGGAGCTCCTGCCTGCTCTGGGAGCACCTGGCCACCACTGCCTCTGCTGCTCCCTCTGCCACTGCCTTCCAAGGGGCCCCGAGTCACGGAGACACCCCACTCCCCTCTTGGCCAGCTCAGAACGTCTCTCTCACTGACCTGTAGCGCCTGTGGGTGGAGGGACCTTCGCGGGCCGCCGGAGATTCCATCCCTGATGCCTGCTTGGATCTACTCCTCTGGCGCCACGTGGCCAGGTTAGGGTTAGGGTAGGCTCCACTGTCTGGTGCATGATGGACCCCTGGGGACAGCTTTCTAGGGTTCTCTGGAATGGAAATCTCCTCCCCTGCATTTTTGCACAGCTTGCACTGATCCAGAATTTGTGGGGAGTTCTTTTTACAGAAAATATATGGGCTGTGGGTTTGGAGCTAGCATACGTGAGTCTTTCTACTCTGCCATCTTGGCTCCTCCCCCTATTTTCTTCATTCTTAACTATACGAAGATTTGATAGTATGTAAGATTCAATAGCATTCTACTTTAAGGAACAAACGTTTGACTTCCAAAAAGAGCCAAATTAAAACATTGGAATTCCTAATATTAGAGTTGCTTTAAGTTCAAAGTCAAAGTTGGTTTCTAATTCTTTTTTGGGGGGTACGGAGATTTTACATAAAATGTTGAAAATGTAAAATTGGCCAAAAGAAACCACATATGCCATAATTGCCATCACTTCTTTAGACTTAACCATTCAAAAATTATATTAGTAATGGTTTGATTACGGGAATTGTTCTGTGATGTTTGGATTCAGTCAAAGGTTCAGGCTTGAGAACCTAGAGAGCCACATGTGACCTTGAGGCTACAGGTTCCCCACCCCCAGTTTTGGATATCCCCAGATAGTATGTGAAACATTTCCTACAAAAGCAGCAATAAGCATTTCACAGCTTACATATTTGTGTTCTCCAAATGTTATTGCAGACTACATGCTTTAAAAAAAATGAAAGAAAATGATGAATACATTTTGGGTAGAAAGTTTTGGGGATTTGTAGTTGAGTGTCATGTAGAAGGCTGAGGAAAGTCATTTACTCAGAGACTACATTAATAAAAAAGACTTTAGAATAACATAGACTAGAAGAGCACAATCAAGTGTCCTGATAAGGGATGTAATGTTCCTACTAACCTCTGTAGTGTCCTATCACAACTGCACACATTTTGTTTTGTTTTCCATATAGCTGAAAAATATTTATTACCAAGTCGTAGATTTTAGCACATCATGTACTCAAGGATCTTCACTGGATCTGTGTTATTTAGGGAAATTCATATTATTCCATCATCAATAAACTTTTTTGGTGATGTTGAAACGTTTTTTCGTTTGTCTTTCACAATATTACCATCTATCAAGGCAAATTGATGTAATTGCTGTTTCTCATGCACAGTGTTTAATCTCCTGTCTCCATACCTTTGTAAAATCTTTGTCCATTTTTCGGAACTACTAGCTATCTTCCTTCAAGGGTGAGCTCAAATACCTTTTTCCATAAGAGGTCTTTCCTGAGTACTTTAATCTGTTAGTGGAATATTCTGTATATATTTTGTATTTACTAATATATGTACTTCCAGTGGGATGTAAGCTTCTTGAGGGTCAAAACTCTTCATCTTTATCTTTATACATGTTACTTAATGTAGCAACTAACATTTGTTGATATTTCATTCATTTGTCTGGATATACCTCTGATTTTATTGATGTAACAATCTCCCTGTGAGGAAACTTTTACCTATTCAAATGGCTAGGTATTATTTTATTTATGGTCTATGTGGATTGAAAAGATTAGTTAGTTTTGCTGGATCACATAGCTAGTATGTGTCAAAGGTAAGTCTTCAACCCAGGTCTTCCTAAATTTGAGGCCAATTCTCTATCCATCTGGTACAAAAATGCCTGGCATATACTTGATACTTAATAAATCCCTGTTGAATCAACTTGTCAACTTTGTAATTTTCCTTCTCCTTTTTTCTCCTCCTCAACTTCCTTTGCCTATTCTTCTCCTCCTCTTCTTCCTCCTATTAATATCCTTTTTCTCAGGATCTTGATGAAGGATTAGCACAAGGAGGGGGAACCTGTAGCACTAGACCACCACCCCATGAGGGCATATTTTTTAAATGTCCTCCTAAACTGTCTTGAGCGAAACTATTGATTTACCCCCAACTTTTAAGTTATTTCTGCAACTCTAAAATGTATTATGAGGCATTGTTTTAAATTAATTTTGAGGAAACTTGGAAAAGCCATGTAATTTCCTACCTTATTTCACCTTCTTCCCACAATTCCCACCAGGGTAGTATATTAAGAAATTAAAAAAAATATATCTGACTAGAATATGGATTGCTATAGGAGAGACAATGAAGGGAAACAGGAGGCTATTGAAATAAGAAAAGAGAGAAGTGATAACAGACTGAAATGATGTCAATGTATGTGTGAGTTGAGAAAAGTGAATGAAATGCTATAATAGTAGATAGAACAAGGTTTGAAAACATTTGAATACATTGGCTGAGTGAGTGAAGTAAAATATCAAGAATGACTCCCAAATTATAGAACTGATTGAGTGGGAGAATGGAAGTTTCCTTTAAAGTAATTTTGGGAGAGGATTCTGGGAAGATTGTGGAATAGGTCAGAACATTTCATGCTCTCAAGATTTTCCTCCACAAAAGAGATAAAATACTGCCTCATGGCAAAAATAGAGAGTGAAAAGAAATGAGTAGGGGCAAAATAGGGATCCTCCTGGAACAATCTTAGAACATCTGAAGAAAAATCCCAGGACAGAGGTTTTCTCCCTGTGAAGAATAAACACCTTCTATCTAGGGACCACATAAACAATAAGTGGCAAGCTCTGGGGTTAGTGACGAGACTAGGTTAGTGATGTATTAGAGGCTACCTAGACCCCAGCCACAGGAACTTTTACCACTCTACAGTGGGGGGAATTGGACATCTGAGCTGGGGAAGATCTCAGGATCCTCTGCTGACAAGGAATGCCAGACACAGCTGTGCTATGGAGATGCAGTGGGGGCAAGAAGGAACTAGCATAGGCCTGATGAATACAGAAGCATTGGGATGGGAAACTGCTGACTGTAGGTACTTACTTAGAGTAGGCTGGAGGTCTTAGTGTGAGGTTAGGGTCAGAGGGGAGAAGTGAAGAGGATCAGAGGCCAGAGGTATCATTCCCCCATGCCCCAGGAACAGAAGTATTATAAAAATTAAACTACTACAAAACAAAATGCCCAAGCAAAGTAAAAAGAATCTAACCATAGAGAGCAACTATAGGAGTAGAAAACACCAGGGCTTGTCTTTAGAGGATACTGAAGCAAAGAAACCCTCTTCTGCCTCCAAAAGTAATGTCAAATGGTCACCTGCCCAAAAATATGTTATTCATTGAAGAACTTAAAAAAGGTTTTTAAAAATCAAATGAGACATATTTAGGAAAGACTAAAAAGGAAAATGAGAATAATCCAAGAAAAACAAGAAGATAATGAGAAGTCAACCAATTAGAGGAGATCCAGAATGTTAAGGAATAAAATGACTGACTCCTTACAAATAAAGGCAAAGCCAGAGATGTTATAAGAGATCAAGAAATTATATATATATATATATATATATATATATGAAAACATGTACACATACACACCTATATACATATGTATATGTACATATATGCACAATATGTACATGTGTATGTGTATATATAAATACATATGTATATATGTGTGTATATATATTTATAAGTATGTGTATGTATAAAGAATGCAAAAATAGAAAAGAATAAGATACATGAGAAAAATAACTGATCTGGAGAACAGATCAAAAGAAAACATAAGAATAATTGGACTAATTGAAAACTTTGATCAAAAAAAGAATCTTGATAAAATAATACAAGAAATGATTAAAGAAAATTGTCATGAAGCCTTAGAACAAGGAGGGAAGGTACAAATAGAAAATATACACTGATTATCACCTGAAAGAGATCCTATGGGGAAAACTTACAATAATAATATATTCACATTTTGAAATCCCCAGCTCAAGAATAAAATGTTAAGAGCTTCAAGAAAAAAACAATGTATATATGTGGAGATACCACCATTAGAATCACATAAAACCTAGCAGTGGTAACACAGGTTTTGGAATACGATACATCAAAGACCAAAAATAAGTGGGCCCAGCAAAGCTAAGCATAATTCTGAATGAAAAAAGATGAAAATTTAATGAATTGTCAGACTTTTAGGACTTTGTTTAAAAAAAAAACTGAACTTATTAGGAGATTTGACATACAAGATCCAAGAGAAATATAAGTAACATATTAATGATCAATTATAACAGACTCAATAAGGATAGACTACCTTTTATGTATGTAAAATCTATGTCTAAGATTATTATTAGTAATTAAGTAGCTTTTAAGAAAGATTGAGGTAGACTTAAATATGATATGAAAGTAAAATCTTTCAAGAACAGCTAAAAGAGTAATTAACATATAAATGATGTGCTAGAGGAAGAAGCAATACAGAGGAATTGGATGGGGGAGGGGTCTGATAGTTCTGGAATCCTATTTTCATTGGGAATGGGTTCAAGAAGAAAAAGGCATCTAAAAGAGTATAAAAGTCTTCTAAATATAGAAACAAATAAAACTCTAATTGGATAGGGAAGGGGAGAGGATAAAGGAGGAATCTTTAGAGGGGAGGGTGAATGAATAGATCAAAGGGGTGTATTTTGATTTATGGGAAGGGGACGATAAGTGAGGGGTTGTTGTAAGGGGTGGATTAAGTTATAGGAGGGCAAGGTAGCAAGTATAAGTAAAAGAGAGGAGTTAGGAGAGATAGCAAAAAAGAGTTACAAAGATTAGGAATAGAATCTTGTAAGGAAAGTGTATTTATATATATATGTATGTATGCAGATATATGTATATGTGTATGTATATATTAGTATTTATGTATAAAGATATCCAAGCATAACTGCAGGTGGGAGGGAAGGGAGGAGGGAGGAATGAGAGGAAAAAAAGTAAAAAGTATATAGCAAGGATTAAAAGAAAACCTTCAGGGAAGTAAAGAAAAAATGGACAGCTTTTGACATAAGGTACAGCAATTAATATATAGGCTTTCTTGAAATGGAAAGTTATTGCCATATATTCTGAATCCTATTCTATGTTTTGCTGTGCACATGACATGTTTTTTTCCCTTATTTTATATATAAGTTTAATTTTTAAGCTTATAATGTTTCTTTTTTTCTTATTATGTATTTAAGTTTTAATATTTGTCTAAAATTTTAAAAAAAGATTTTTTAAAGTGATGATGAAGTTGGGCAGCAGAGAAGATTGGGAGGGCAGGAAATAAGATTTCTTATTTTGATATGTTTGAGGTATCTTAAGACTTAACAATTTAAAATGTCCAAAAAATGAGTTGGAGATGTGTAACTTAATCTCAGAGGAGATACTAAGGCTGAATCTATGGATCCACAAATCAACTGCAAAGTGATGAAAATTAAACCTATGGCAGTTGATGAGATCACCAAATGAGAGAGTATAGAGTAAAAATGGAGGTATGCCTAACACACAGCCTTGGGAACTATCTGCGGTGTACATGATGTAGATTGAAAGGACGCTGTAAGAGTAAAAAGAGAAATCAGTGCTGTGAAAATCCAAAGTGAACAGAGTATCTACAAGGAAATGATCAATACTACCTATCAATTGTTGCAGAGAGATCAAGAATGGTATTTGGAAAGGTCATTAAATTTAGCAACTAACACATCACATCAGAAGGCAGTTTGAGTTAAATAATGAGTTAAAAAGCAGATTACCAAGTGTTTAGAAAAGATTGAAAGGAGAAGTAGAGGTACTGAGTACAGTTAGTAAAAGACATGAAATTCATGGTATAACAGTGAGAAAGATGGTAGAATAGTGAGATTATTTTTTTTAATTAAGAGATATATGGGCACATTTGTAAGCAGTAGGTAAGGAGCCAGTTGATAGGAAGCAATTAAGTATATAAGAGTGAAAATGATATAGCAGTCTGCTGTAAAAGACAGGAGAGGATTGGGGTAGGTCCACCTTGTCTTTCAAGAACAGAATAAAAGAAGAGATAATTGGGGAAGACCTCAGGTTGACTTGAGATAAAGAAGAGAGAAGAGAAGGGTTTTCCCAGGGAATAACTATAATAGTTAAGAGGAAATATAGCAAAGTCTTCAGTTAAGAGAATTGGGAAAGAGGGTGCTGTGGGAGGCTTGAGGGAAAAATGGGAAGTCTTAAAACAGTCACTGTGGAGAGTGGTTTAGTGAATGAGTTGAGAAGAAGAATCATATTTGCTGCAGGGAAGACCTGGTTGAAATAAGATACATACATTTGTGGTGGATCTAGTCAGAATAGTTTTCTGATTTCCTCCAGTTTCATTCAGCACTACATGAATATGAAGGAGGTAGATGAAAAGAGTAATTGGAGTTTGACATGGTCTGATTGGCATTAGACAAGGGGTAAGAGATTAGAATGTGTAGTTGAGTTGGTTGACCAAGTGGTCAAGATAGCAAAGAAAAGAGATTTTACCTGGGAGAACAAAAAGGTATATAGCAAATAGATGCCACAGTGAATGAGGATGAAAGGTCATAAGTATAGGGAAAAACAGAATGTTCAAAGATTTAGCTAGATCGTTGTATCTCAGAAAATAGAAACATTAAAGTGGAACACTTGTCTTTCAAAATCGAGAGTCTGGCCATATCTGTGTGTAGTTAAGGTTTATTAGAGGAATAGTTGATTCTGACTGTTGAGTAGATTGAGGAACTGGGAAGTTGAGGTATCTGAGGGGACTAGCAATAATGTATGTTGAAGTCTCCTTGTATGAGTGCAGGGAATGGGATAGAAAGAAAGACTGAACCAAACACTGTACTCATTGAAGGTGGAAAGACCATGCTCTGAAGGTCTACAGGTAATAACCACCAGGAAAATGATAAGCCTTAACAAGGAGAGAGACCAGTCTGTTCTTCAGAGTCTAAAGAAGGTGAGGAGATATTGGGGGCTAATATCAAGGGGTCCAGAAATAAGAAGGGGAGAAGATAAGAGTTCTGTGCAAATAATATCAATTTTCTTAGTGAAGTCTGACCTGTAATCCTGAACAAAGAAGGGAAGGGATAGTCAATAAGGGGGGGAGTTGAAGGGATAAACTTTTCAGTTAGGGACTTCCCACTAATTCAGTAAAGCTCTTCCTTTCTTTTAGGTTTTCTGATTACATTAGAGAGAAAGCTTTAATTAGGTAACCAGGTACTAATACCCTTTACAACTTGTTTATGCACATTTAAGTTAGTCTTTAGGCCCCACAGCAACCATTAAGTGGGAGTGGGCACAGTGATATAGGAGGCATCAAATGCTCAAACTGTCAATCTGAAATTCATGAAATATTAATAGGGTTTCTGAAACTTCAGGTATTACTGAAAAATGATAGTCTGCGTAATTGCACAAAACTAACCATTTTTATTTGTAAACTTAAATGGATTTTTTTTCAGCAATGCAATCTGCTTGTCAGTAATCAATTTGAAATTGAGTTTAGATGTGAGATTTCAACTGTATTGTTATGATGTAGTTTTGTATTTGTGGATATAAGATATATGAAAGAATAATATATGACAGGCAAGAAGTCAATCCAAGTTTGAGAACTAATACACTGAGTTGCAAAATAAGAAAACTCACAGGTGTATCGAAGATATTTTTCTGTCAGATGAAAGAGATATATTGAGGATAAGGATGTGATCTGCCTTTTGAAGACCAGCTCTGCTTCACAGTAGTGATTGATAGATACATGAATGATACAGTGTCCTTTTATAGTAATATTAGGAGGGTATATATGTGTGCATACATAAAATGACAAATGCAGTTTTTGATTGAGTTATGGCCAGCATTTTCATAAAGGTCTTGTCTCAAAAATTTGTGAGCAAAAAACTGTATTCAGTTCCATGGAATTGTTGGATAATTCATAGGATCTGGAATTAATTCCCTAAAACCCTTTTTTTTTGCATTTCATATCTTCAAATATTAGTTGTCCTCAAATGATGTATGTTTAGATGAGGCCCGGGAATGTAGGGAAGGAAAAAAAACTAATTCTAATAATTGGAAACATAGAAAACTTTAAAAAAAGCAGCAAAGACCGATGAAATGAGCATGTTTTTTCCTCTTCTTCCTAAAATGAACTCTTGCTTAGAGAGGGAGCCCTGTCTGAAGTCCCCAGGTGGCAATAACTTCACATTGATAATTTTAAGAGCCAAGGATATTTACCAATGTTTGTTTCTATCTCAGTATTTCTTAGAGTATGTTTAATATAGAATATTTATTGAATGCATTTAGCTCTACAACACTTAGTGAATTAATAGCTTTCATCTTGGGTTTCATTTGGAAAATTGTGCAATATTTTCAATGAGAGGCTCATTTCCCATTCCCTACACAGACTTCATTCATGGGATGCTATTTAACCACAAATCCTAAAACACTGTCATCTTCATAAAACCAAAATTTACAAGGAGTAGATAGAGAGGTGTATGGTAGGTATAAGTACACTATCACTTATTATCAATAATTCAAAGACCAGAATAAAAAAAAATCATCTGAGAATTGTGGTGGGTTTACCATGCTGTGAGAATGAAGGAAAACAAATAGATAATTACAGTGGCTACTCTTATTCTCACAAAATGTTGAAAGACCCAGAGAAAGCTCCATAGGACACTGGGAAGATTCTCTGTTCTTAGTAAATGCTTCCTTGAATTGAACTTATTTGTAAGTCTCAAAGACCCAAAGCTCACATAGTCTAAAAACTGGAAGGGTGTTCAGAATCCAAACATAACCAGGAGTTCTCTCTCTAACACTGCTATAACAAATAGCCATTTGGGCTCTGCATGAAGCTCTCTCAGTTGGAGGAATCCACTACCCACAGAAACAACCTCTTCTTCTTTGGGACAACATTAACTAGCTTAGAGAAGAGTAGGCTTAGAGAGAGATTTGGATGAAACATTATAATTTTTGAAGGAACATAATAGTGAGAAAAGATATTTCTTTCATTTGGCCCCAGACAGAAGAGGTAGACACAATGAATGTAAATCATAGAAAAGTAGATTAATTTCAATTTAAGGGGGAAAATACAATTTCCTATCAGTTAGTGCTGTCCCAAAGTGGAATAAGTTGATTCTGTGACCTTTGTCTTTGGGATTTTCAAATCAATTCAGTTCTGATAAATATTTATTAATCACCTATTATATATGAGGCATTGATACTGGAGACAGAAAGACAAAAATGAAATAATCCTTTTCCTCAAAGAACTTATTATAATTTTTGAACTTTCTGTACATGATTTTGATAAATGTGTGGTCTTTATTTTGGAGGACAAAAACACTTCTGAAACTATTGAACAAGATATAAACATGTACTATGATACTATGTGAGATGACCCCGTTAATAAAATTAGAGCCTTGACCAAGGGAGTAAAAAGGAAAGATATTTATTCATCTTTCTTGAGAATGGGCACTCCCGACTGTGTTCAAGATGGTAATAGCTGAGAAGGGTGAGGGTGTGCCCTGCACAGCAGTTTTTATAGACCCTGACCAAAGTACCCCCATCCTAACCCCCTTCCTCTTAGCCCTTTGGCTGAGCCTTGAGGGTGCAATCTACCCCAGCAACAAGGAATAAGGCTACAAGAATAATTTTTAGAAAAAGCGGGTTGTAAGGGAGTGAAGAACTTCTGTTCAAAGACTGTCATAACATGGAGTAATGTCTAGGAAAGGAGATAAGGGAGTGAGTAAAGGCAGTTGGGGAGTAAGCAAAAGCAGCCTCTGTCAAGGACTATCTCGCAGCATAAAAAGAATTTTAAGAAAAAAAATACTAGATTCTCTGTTGTTCAATTTCTCAGGGCCAGTTGAGACAGACAGGGCTGATGCAAGGGGCCCCTGAGAGGTTTCCACTAAAGATAGCTATTCTACTCCTTGAGGGGTCTTTACTAAATATACCTGTTCCACTCAATCACTCTTTTTTTTTTTAAAGAAAAAAGGAAAGATATTTATTTCTCAGTTGAAGACTCCTCATACCATTCCTGGCATACTTCAAAATACCTGCAGCAAAGCAAAGAAAAGGTATAACAACTAACAAGAGCAATAAACCCACAACATTCCTTTCTGTCCTGAGTGGGTCAGTCCCTTCTTCAAATTTTAAGGCTCCAGGATCTTGTGATGCCACAGTCCACTGAGTTGGAATTAGCTCTAGCCCCTTCACTGACACTGATTGATGCACTGACAAAGTCCAGGGTGGGGGTGGGTGGTGGGAGTGGAGAGAGGGTGGCAGTCCCCTTCATGAGATTTCACTGAGTCAACAAGCTCCCCTACTTGCATAAATCTACTAAATAATCATTGTTAGCACAGTACATATCACATCATAAAATAATTCCAGCTTTTGGTCATGTGATGCTTCTTCAAACAGTCTTCAGCACAGATCTCAGCATCTTCTTTCCTTTGTCTTCTTGTAGAAATTCAGATGTCCACTCTCCTACAAAATTGACCTTAATACAGTTTTAGATGACCATTCCTAAGCTTTACACACTTATCACTCTTACAGAATCAAAATTGGAACTTTGGCCAATTGTCATGTTTAAGAAATTCACATTAACCAACTGAATCAAAATAATAACCATGTATGCTAACCTCCCAAGCTCTTGACCTGATTTTCTTCATACTATTACTAAGAAATAAAGGACTCTAATTGCTATTGGTCTAAAATCCTAAGCCTAATAGCTTAATTTTTGGACTTAACCTCAGATGTCCCCCTACCAACAATCTACTGTTTAATAGATCTGGTACTATGCTTACAAAACTTTTGATTATAGGAAATTGCCATTAAGAGCAGAGATATTTTAGGGGAACATCTCCTTAACTTCATGTCAATCCCAGGCAGAAGTAGATTGTCAACTGGCAGCAAGCCAGGCTTAAAGTCTTCCAGGTGTCAGTGGGGAAATTGAGTCAGGAAAATTCTACCTCAACCCAGACTGAACAGGCATTTCCCTAACCTTCAATGAGATCATCTTTGTAGTTCATACCAGCATCTCACAGGCTCACTGGCATCATGAATCAATGGTTCAGATGGTCTTTCTTGCTATTCACACCTGGAATTAGACTGAGAAGAATAGTCAGTTAACAGTCCCATAAATCTTAACATAACAAGCTCCAATAATCAGTTTCAGATATGACTATAATTTCACATTGGCTAAGGAACATCTTTCAAAGCAAGTCTTGAGTAGCTTGCATGCCTTTATACACATGCTCTAATTTCCTACTAAATAACAATGAAAATCTAATTGACCATTGAAACTATGTTATTGCTCTAAATTTACATGTTTCCCAAGCTTCTTTGTACCTTTATGACCCTATTTAGTCTAAAAGAGTGAACTACACATATGGTAAGTTCAAACACTAACTTTAACTTATGTTCATGAAATGAATTCAAATCAAAACAGAAACATTTAATTTTTCATTAATACCTCTAAGAAACTACACACATTATTTTCCCCTTATTAAAGATTTCTCTGATTTAATCTCAGTAATTTGATTCAGTCAATTGTTTTAATACCAATTGCTTTTACATTGTTTTGTAATAGATAAAACCCTCATTCCAAGTTGGGACTTTTGTCCCTTACTCCAAAGGAGTTTTAGTCCCATTTATCTAAAAGGGCCCTGGAAAATGTCACGTAGAAAGCTACTTAAATTTTTCTACTTGATCTGGCTCTCCAGAGGCCCATAAACTCTTCCTTATTAATATTCCGAAATGTCTGTTCTATTTCCCATTTTTGATCCTATCAATCCAAATCTCCAGGTTACTAGCCACTCCTATCAAGACCATCCCTGGAACACTCAGACCACCTGGAACCACCCCCAGATTCCTTCCTCAGTCTCTCTGTGGATAAGATAGCAAACTTTGAACTTCTTTAGCTGAAAGAAGGCTTGGGTTGAATTCATTTGAGCAGGACCCAACGTGTCACTATTTTTGGGTTGCAAGCACCCCCAACCACAACAATTCTATATAATTACAACTAACCTTAAATCCCAGTCTTGCCCTACGGAACAATGATAAAACATTACATTTATCCTTTGGTTTCCTTTCTTTTATCTAATTATTCCTATAACATTCAGAAAGAATGTCCCATTCACACCAGAGAACCCATCTACCTATTAATTGAAAACAGTAAGATTCCACTACCTGCCTTGTGCTTACATCTTAAACTATCTGCTTTGATTATAGAAACATGCCATGAAGATGAAAAGCAAGAACTCAATTAGATATCAACTCCACTTTATATCCAGACTCAGAAATAGTCAGTCACTAGAGATCATTTCTTTACATATTCAAATTCTCACCAAAGCAAGTTCTTTATACAATCTCCTCAGAGGCTGGGGCTGTACTTTTTGACTACCTTGAGGACTGCTCCTTTCCACACACATACAGTATACTAGCTTTAGGTTTTAGCATTAAAACTATAGACAGAAAACTTACAATTTTCGTAAGTGATAACCAAATTGTTTTAGCTGTGAACATGAACAATAAAATTCGGATGACATCCATTGCATTTTCATATCATATAAAAATTTATTGAGAGAAGGATGGGCTATCTTACCAAGTGCAGACAGCAACTGGCTGGCTTCTCCATCCAGACCCATCCATCTTCACCCTCTATCCAAGGCTGTGGCTATGTCCTGGACCTAGATACTTCCAGGCTTTAACTTTTCCACTAGAAGCAGGAACTTCCCTCAGGGGAAAAAGTCCTGAGGACCCTGTGGGAATAGAAAATCCCTCTTCTGTGAGGGAGGGGCTAGGGAATGCTGCATGGACCAGAATAAGTTGCAAGATCTATGTATCAGAGTGGCAGGGAAAGGATCCACTGAGGAAGAGTAGGGGTGAAAGGGGAGATTCCACAGAGAGTGCCATGGGAGTAAGGCCTGAAGCCTAAGCAGGTGTCACTTCAGGAGGAGGAGCTGAAGAGGGTCACTCCTCAGCAAGACCTGTGGCTCGGCCAGGGGAGGGGGAGAGGATCAAAGCTAGTTGACCCTCATTGCTCTTTTGGGATGGAAGTTCTAACTATGAACATCTCACAGTCTCTCCTGAGAACATGTTTCTGAGAGCTTGACAAGTGCCATTATGTATGAAACTTCTACCCATTTTCCTTCTAGGTTTATATTACAATTCTAACTGTAAGAGACTATTTATTTTTAAAGTCCCCAGAATGGGTAATGCTTCATGGCCCTCTGGGCGATATTGAGGCCAAACAGTGTTGCAAAAGAACATGAACTTTTTCTTTTTAAGTTCTTTAGAGGAACTAAATTTTTCCCAAATTTGTAAAAGTTGAATTTTTGGATGCAAATTAGATAGGCCTTCCAGAAGTCATATGAAAGATTTTACAAAGCATTTCTTCATACAAAAAAAAAATCTTCCTCTTTTAAGGACAGTTTACAATTTATCACAAGACCCTCATGAACCTAACAGGCAAAAATTGCAAAAGATCTAAAAACCAAGACCTTTTCACATTTGCCCATAAGCTTCCTTTTACAAACATACTTTTGTAAATGCTTGATTCATAGCAAAAGCAATTTTAATTATGATTTCCTTCTTAACAGCAGAAATAAACTTTTTAACATACTTAATACATCCTTAGATGGAACAGCCTCGAAAATCACACCCATATATTAAAATATATGTATTTTGTTAAGGATTCTCAGTTTCTCAATAGGAATTATGACATAGAAGCTCTTTCACAGAATTCATAACAGCTTCTTTTAACCAATTCAACATTAATTTAACAATGCCATTCCTAATATAACAATATTTAGATTTACTTAAAATATAAAACTATTTAAGTTTACTTAAAACTTTAAAAAAAGTCATTAACCCTTTCAGGTGAATGCATTTCCACATCACCTTGCACAGTGATTCATCTTTTTGCTCCCATATGGGCACACTCTCTCACCATAGAGTCATCACCAATTTGATTGAGCTATTAATTACCAAATATAGTTTCAAGATTTTTCTGTCTCCTTAAAATACTTCCTCAAATCCTCACTACTTATTGAAACCATCTGAAACTAACTCATCCATAACTATTCAAACCTTATCTGCGTTTCGTATTTTCAACCGGATCTTTATTCATCCTTCCAAATCTCTCAATCCCATTGCTCAGATTATCCAGCTTCCCTTTACATTTTAATCATAAAACAAGATAGTTCATAAGTTATTGCTTTTTATTTAAATTCAATCTAAATAAGCTTTATCTTTTTCTGAAAAAGTTTAAAATTATGTTAACTTAAAATGTGCTTAAGTTAACTGTCTTTAGCATAGGTAAAAGAGATCTTATTAATTCTGAACCATTGTTAACTAAGTGGACTTGATTTACCCTCCAAACAGGGAACTTGGAAACTTAATAATTAATTGAATTGTAACAATAGCCAATCATAATAATGTCTGTCAGTTTTCCAATCAAGTTACAAATTTTCATTTTCTCAGCATACTCAAATCTTCTGAACTGATATGGGGAAAGGAGTAGTTGAAAGTACACAGGCCCATTGTTCCCCTATCTCCTGTTTTTCTTTACACAATTCTTTTTTCTTTTCTGCCTTTATTCAGACTACCTTTATTCTCCTTTATATTCCAAATAAAAAATAAAATGCCTAACAATTTTGTCCTACCCCAAACCTTAAAAACTAGAAGGAGTTAAATGCCTAACAATTTACATACCAAGAGAGCTACATTTCCTCCCCTCCCTCTCTGCAAAAATGAATAAATAAAATAAAACCCCTTTTCCTCATCCTAAAGTGATCAGTTAAAAAAAAAAAACAGAAAAACCTCTTATTATTTATTTTTTTGCCACTTTAAACCCATTATCTGATATCAGATATATTGACTTAATTTGAACATAAAGTACCAACTTTAGCTTCAAGACCTAATTAAACCTAAATTCAGAACTCTCAGCCCTACTTCTGAGGTGCCTGCTTGAGATATTTTGCTCATCTTCCATTTACTTCCACCATACTTTAATAAATTCTAACCTATCTTAAACATTAAATTAAGAGTCACACTTTCACCTATTCACAATTCCAAATACGACCAGAATGAATTCAGTTATCTTTCTGTTGTGTCCCATTACACAAAAATTTCTCCTCTGGGTGAGACAGGAAATGTTCAAATGTTGTTTAGCCTGCCTTTCTTTGGTCTGAGAGAAAAAGATATATTCCCTCCCTCCCTGTCCCTCTGCTCTGAGAGGGTTGAAAAGAAGTAACAAGAATTTCAGGGACAGCCCAGCTCAGTCTTTCTGCTCTTGCTGACTGGCTGGCTAAATTTACAACCATACAAAATGTCAGATAAAACAGAGACACAGAGACACAGACTTTCATTCACACAGAAATATCAACACAACATATACAGACAAAACATTTAACAAAATAGGAGTGTATATATAGGTTTAAATTTTTGGCAGACCCAGTTCTTGAAGAATCCATACTTTGGTCAGAAGACATTTCCTCCGACCTGAGTGCCTGCCCAGACTAAACAATTCTTAATCACTTTCATCTAATCTTTTCCCTTATACTTTGGTAGTTCATTCTAGTCACTAAATTGAGACTCAAGAGGACTGTCAGCTAGCACATGAGGTAACTTGTCAACACTTTCCTTAGAATTAGTCTTCCCCATCTTTATGGACTGTGCTTAGGTGGTAGGCACCTACCCAAACCTTACAGACTCTAACTTCTTAGGTGGGAGGCAAATCCAGGAACTCACTGGTCTTGGCTAGGCAATCCTTATGGACTCTAACAGCTTAAGGTGCCAAATCTCACAGATTTGGGCAAGTTTGTATGCACAGACTCATGTGACCTAGTTGGTTTCACTTTGATCTGGTGACCAAAATGACTTCTTCGTTACCTCTGAAGTTCTGCTCTTTTGTTTTTACTGAATCTAGTACTTACTTTTCTCAAGGAGGATTCCTTGGGCACCAGGCTCATGAGCCACAAGGAAAGCTGGTATAGCACCTGCCCCTGAGTTGGTACTGGACAATTTCCAAGGAAAAGAGAAACTTCCTGGCCAATGTACCAAAACTGTGTGGGACAACCCTCTTAATAAAATTAGAGTCTTGACCCAAGGAGTGAAAAGGAAAGATATATATTCCGCTTTCTTGAGAAAAGGCACTCCTGACTGTGCTCAAGATGGCAATGCTGAGAAGGGTGAGGGTGTGCCCTGCACAGTAGTTTTTATAGATCCTGACCAAAGTACCCTCACCCTAATCCCCTTCCTTTTAACCCATTGGCTGAGCCTTGAGGGTACAATCTATTCATGGAAAATCTACCTCAGCAACAAGGAATAAGTCTACAAGAATAATTTTTAGAAAAAGGAGGTTGTAAGGGAGTGAGGAATTTCTGTTCAGTGACTGTCATGTGACATGGAGTAATGTCTAGGAAAGGAGATAAGGGAGTGAGTAAAGGCAGCATGGGAGTAAGCAAAAGCAGTCTCTGTTAAGGACTATCTCCTAGCACAAAAATAATTTTAAGAAAAAAAAACAGAATTTCTATTGTTTGGTTTTTCAGGGCCCTATGAGACAAACAGACTTGACATAAGGGGCCTCTGAGAGGTTTTCACTAAATATACCTATTCTTCTCCTTGAGGGGTCTTTACTAAATATACTTGTTCTACTCAATACATCTGTAAGGATTTTCTTTCATCAGAACTGTATAGGTGTTCTACAGATCACCAGTCCTAGAGAACAACTGGTATGCCTTTACACATGCTGCCTGTAATTGTCCACCCTGAAAATTTAATTACCAGAAGGTAAACACAGATTGATGACATGATTTTTTCCCCTGAGACTATGTAGTCACTTCCTCATATTGATAGTATTATTATTGTGAAGTTGTTCCTGCTCTTTACTACTGATATTAGTTTAAAATTCAAAAGGCAGCTTCACTTAGGGAATATCAATAATTTTCAGATTTAGTCAAAATATAGAACACATGATCAATCCACAACCTCCTTAACTGACAGTCTCACCTGTCAAGAACTTGGAAGTAAGGAGAGTTGATTGAGCACCTAATTCAAACAAATAAAATTTTGCACTTATCTCATACAAGAGGTCTTCCTACCTTCACTCATACTGGGTTTCCTCATATTTTATAAACATTTTAATGACATTGTATCTCCTTTAAATGCTGATTATAGGGAACTAGAAGTTTGTAAGGGAGTAGAAGGTAAGGACATATTAGAGGTAGGCATTCTGTACTGAGTGATCATCTTTACTGTGATAGGGATAGAGGAGAAAGGAAAGGTAAGAACAGTAGGTACCAGAACTCTTTTTTTTTCTGGAGAGGGGAAATCAAAGCACTTGGTGGTAAATGACTTGCCCAAGGTCACACAGTAAGTCTCAAGTGCCTGAGGCTAGATTTGAACTGAGGTCCTCCTGACTCAAGAGACAGGGATATATTCACTCTGCCACCTAACTGCCCCATAACATTTTTTTTTAAAAAATTATAATTGTGGTGCTTTATTGTAGAGTAGGCCTTCTTAACCTAGTATGAACTTGTATATAGGTTTTTTTTTTCAAAAGTATTTTGATAACTGATTTCCTTTGTAATTTTATACATTTTATTTTATGTATTTAAAAACATATTGAGATTGGGTCCATAAGTTTCACTAGATTACTAAGCATGTCCATGGTACAAAATGTTAGGAACTTCCTGTGCATAGAGAGAAGAGAATATGTCTAAGGACTGAATACATATTATGGATTTTTGAATGGAATGAGAAGCTGACAAAGTAAACAGAGAAGGAAAAGCAGGAAACATCAAAGAAGGAGGGGAACTGTAGAGATTGAGGTGGGAGAGAGTATTCATTAGGATGTGAGACCAACAGTCTCATAAGATAAGTAGATCCAAAAAACAAAAATGAAGGCTACAAAAATGTCTATTGGATTTGGCAATTAAATCATCAGTAACTTTATGGAGAATGGCTTAATTAGGGTTACAGTAACTGCAATAAGAATGTAAAGTTTGAGGGAATAAGTAGATGGTAAATGGAGAAACATAACTCTTTCAAGGTGTCTAGCAATAGAGAGGAGAGATGTAATGATGGGCTAAATGGTGAAGAAAGGTCAAAGAAAGGTTTTAGGATATTTTGTGTAGGTGACACATCCTTAAATAGTTACATGTCACTATTTTGATTATCTTGAAATGTATCTGTATATGTATAGTCATTATAAACTGCATACACATTATGTATCCATATTCTAGAGTTGTATTTTAAAATAAATTTATTTTTTCTACAATTTTTTAAAGCACAGAACTGTTACACTTCGCAGACAACCTGTCGGGGGCTTGGGCCTAAGTATTAAGGTATGGTTTTTTTTCTCCTTTTCTCTTATTTCCTTCTGAAATTAAGCATGTGAATGGCAAACAATGTGAGTTAGTGTTTTATTTTGATCAATGTGTTTTCCAGGGAGGTGCTGAACACAAGGTACCTGTCGTCATCTCAAAAATATTCAAAGATCAAGCAGGTAAAAGAACTCATCCCTACAAAAAAATGATATTGCACATTGTTACGGTATTTGAGGACCAAATTTAGGGTACAGTTGAAAATGAGCTATAGTCAGAGGGTCTGGGTCTGAGTCCCAACTCTTGTAATTAATCTTGGTGGTCCCTTGGGCAAGTTTATAAACTCCTTTTGTTTCCAGTTTCATTGCATGTAAAAATTGGAAAAATTTGACTAAGTGAACCATAATGTCCTATACTACTCATTTTAAACCTTTAGAATTTAAATTTAATTTAATTTAAATCCTTTAGAATTCTATATATTTAGTACATACTAGGACATCTAGTTGCATTATCTTATTTTAAAATTATTAGTTTGCTCTGTTTTCTTTATTTAAATTGATTTTAAAGCCCCACGCAATGATGTAGAAAACATTCTGGTCCAGTTCTCTTATTTTATTTATTTTTTTAGTTACAGTGATAAAATGAACAAGTCGTTGGTAGTCACTGATATCTCAAAAGATAACTATATAAAAAAAGAAGAGATGCAATAAAATTGCTTTAAGACACTCTATAAATTTGCACAAACAAATCTTGAAATAGAGCTACTTATATTAAATATCTCCCATCAAACAAAAGAGAAGTAAACATATGAGCATTTCACTGGTATTATCCTCTCTGGGGAGTGGAAAGTATAGAAGGTTAAGTATATACATTTTGGTCATATTGGGATATGGGTATCTTTAGCATAAGGAAATTCACTTTCCATAATTGTAAGGCTTGGCCACAAATCAAATGAAGAATGACTTTTGGTGGTCACACTCTGTATCATTAAACTTTAAAAAGGTGTATCATTTCTTCTCCTTGGTCAGCCCTTTCAAACCTTTAGATAACTTCCCTTGCCTTCTATTCAATCTTTGGACACTTTTATTTCCTCTTATTCCCCTGGGGACAGATCTCTGGTCTCTTTTGTAGATCTACTCTTATCTATTAGTCATATCATTTAATACACTTAGTCTCCTAAATAGTAACCATGACATACATTCTTTTAAGCTGAGAGGATATATATCAACTCATTTTATTGACTGAAATTGCCAGGAGACATACTGAAAAATAGCATAATAACATTAACAGAATTAGGAGAATATTTGACAGAAAGAAATTGGAAGACATGATAGTGAAAGAACCCTAATAGATATAGTTAATGCCAAAGGGGCCAATGACTAATTTACTGTCCAGCTCCTCTGAGGGCTTATCATTATATGGATAATCAATCTCACTGCAACAGTCATTATCCCGTTGGACACCAATCTCACATATCATTTTGTTCCTAAGGATTCCATTCTCATTTTCTGCCCTTGGCAGAAGCCCATAGGGAGACAGGCTGAATTTAATTTTCTTTTACATAGTATCCTTTGACTACCCCTACTCAGATATACCTTAAGGAACTGGTTCATTTCTTCCTACAAAGTTCCTTTTCTTCCAAAGAAGCCCATCCTCCCAAGAGAATTAACCTGTAGAATAATCTCAACCAGAAAGAGTAAATACAATCTGCTATGGATTTACTAAAGAAATAAGATAATTCCTATAACATCCACAAGTGAGGGAGAGGAGAGGACTATTTTAATGCAGGTCATCTGTGAAATTATGATTAGAGGGATATAAAAGGAAGCTGATAATAGATTTTAGATTATTTTTAGAATAACTGCAAGTATTTGCCAGGAGAAAGTGGGAGGTCATGTATTTTTAGTTCATATTATTTTATATAAATCAGTGTGTGAATGCTTGTCTTCATGATTTTTATATATTCATGAGGAGGAAAAGTATTTAAGTGTTTCAATACTGTTCTATAATATAGTCCTGCTTCAATGTGGCTAAACTGAGATGATGTAAGTGAAGTGTTTTACAGATAATTAAATATTACATAATTGTTTACTGCTGTATTAATAATAAATAATAAAATTCATTATTATTACCACTATTACTATTTCCAACCAAAGGTACATGTTTTGGAACATTATTATAGATGGCACCTAAATAATATGCATTTGTCTTTGAGGAGGGGTTAAAAAAACTCAACCTCATTTAAACTTTAGAACAGACAGAATTATATTTAATCAGGGATTTAGAGCTAATGAGGATATAAACACAGCTGTTATCTATACTAGTGGGGAAAGGTAATTCTCTTCTAGGCTATTCCACTTCTTTTTTATAATTTCAGAAAACTGATAGGAGTTTGAGAATTTAAAAATAATCTAATGACAACAGGGAAAAATAAGTTTTGGGAACAGATAATAATTCAATTATCATTAATCAATTAAATCCTAAAATTTAGAGAATGTAACTTGGGCAAGAGGACATAGAACTGGAATCTGAGGATATAAGCAAGTTTCAATTTCCAGTGTTTCAGAATAGATAGAAATATAATACAAATATTCAGGTAGAGTTTGATTAAGGTACAAGGAAATGCTGAGAACAGAATTTCACACAGGAAATAGAGGAATCATTTCTCAGTATGGGGCAGTTTACTCTAGGAAAAAAAAAAAAAGGAATACCCCTCACTTATAATCAGGCTTCTTTAACATTCACACATGGTTAATATGATTAAATTTGACAAAAGCATTTTTATGGTGTATTTCAAGGGTTAATAAATTGAAAATTAAATTAGTAGACTGTACAGAAAGATATCACCGAATAAAGTTTTCCAGGTCAATAGAATAGAAATTCTACAGAATAAAATAAATCGATAGAGCTAATTATGCTTAATTATTTCAGTGCTACTATAAACCCTCTGCTTGACTGATAAATATTTGAAAAATACTTTTTCAAAGAATATTATATGCCCTTAATTTTTTTGGAACAAAGGTTTTCAGTTCCTCATTTATATGAGCTGCTGAATTTCTGGATATGAACTGGAAAATATAATAAAAGGCATTGAGTAGAAAGAGAAAAGGGGAATGATATGAGCAACCAGCTAAAGCCTTGATATTTTTGGATTTCATGCTGAATTGGAATAAAAAAAATGCATTTCATCTGTAGTTAAGTAAGTGAAATAAGGGAACTACAGCCAATATTGTGGCTTATGCCAGAATAACCGTATTTCCCTTATTGACAGCTTATTATACTGATAAATCAGGAGAATACTGT
Organism: Bettongia penicillata ogilbyi; assembly: GCA_023548195.1. Lineage (NCBI taxonomy): Eukaryota > Metazoa > Chordata > Mammalia > Diprotodontia > Potoroidae > Bettongia > Bettongia penicillata. Next base: position 687,107 of record JAJHZJ010000330.1, read on the forward strand.
CAGTGTGTTTGGTGTTGATTTTGCGTTTGAGAGGCTCTCTCTTATTATTCTTAGAGAAATTTGTGGTGGCAGGATTCAAACTTGTTAATTTCAACATGTATGATAATATTTAATCATTTACTGAAAATGAGGAAAGTATCAAGTGAAGTGCATCAAGGTTCTGTGATAGCATTTTTTCCAATGACTTCTATACAAGTATTAGTCATAGACTCATACATTTGTAACTGAAAAGGACATTTGAGGAAATGCATTTGACAGAAGAAGAAACTGAAGCACGTTTAAGTTCAGACTTCTAAAGCTAGAAGGAACTTCAGAACCTTCTCATTGACAAGTGAAAATCAGATGACATGCTTATAAAATTTGCAGATGACACAAAATGAAAAAAGATAACAAATATACCAGATTTCCTAATCCTGATGCAAAAAAAATTTTTACATGAGAGAACACTGGGTCAGACTGAATACGATGAAATTAATTAGGGACAAATGTGAAGTCTTTCACCAGGATTCAAAACAATTATTTCCTGGGTACAGAATAGGGATGAAAGGCTTGGCAAGAGCTCATCTGGAAAATATCTGGGGTCTTTTAGTTCACTTTATACTAAATTTGCTTTGCTATGGATTATAAAATAGATTGACAGTGGATAGATAGCAAATTTTGGAGTCAGAAAGACATAGCCTTGCCTCTGACACAACCAAAATGTAAGACCCTCGGTAAGTATTTAATCTTTTAGTGTTCCAGACTATTCTCCAAGACTCTTAAGTAGCAGTACAGTCATTGAACTGTAAAGGTAGAGGTAGATCCCATAAAAGGAGTTCCTTTTTTAAAATGATTCCTCATCAGAGTAAGAATTTAGGATTAAGTGTTCTGAGATTTCTTCCAGATCTAGAAGTAGGAGCTTAAGTGCTTCATTTTCATTATCTGTAAAATGAGGGAGTTCACTTAACAGGAATTCCTTCTAGGTGCAGTTCTTAAAGTATACTCCAGAGACTGTAAAGGGTCCCTCAGATCATTTCAGGGCATCTATAAGGTCAAAACTATTTCTGTAATATTGTGGTTTTAATTTCTTTTAAAAATGTTAAATATGTACCACACCACACCTATCAGATTGGCTAACAGAACAGGAAGATGATAATTGTTGGAAAGGATGTGGGGGAGTTGGAACACTAATTCATTGTTGGTGGAGCTGTGAGCTGATCCAACCATTCTGGAGAGTAATTTGGAACTATGCTCAAAGGGCTACAAAAATATGCATACATGCCTTTGAACTAGCAATATTACTTCTAGGACTGTATCCCCAAGAGATCATAAAAATGGGAAAGGGTCCCACATGTACAAAAATATTTATAGCAGCATTCTTTGTGGTGGCAAAACACTGAAATCAAAGGGATGCCTATCAATTGGGAAATGGCTGAATAAACTATGGTATATGAATGTAATGAAATACTATTATGCTATAAGAAATTGGAAAGACTTATATGATCTGATTCTGAGTGAAAGGAGCAGAACCAGGAGAACTCTGTGCACAGCAACGACCACAGTGTGTGAGTTTTTCTGGTAGACTTGGAACTTCATTGTAATGCAAGGACTTAAAAAAATTCCCAGTGGTCTTTTAAGGCAAAATGCCTTCCACATCCAGAGAAAGAACTATGGAATTCAATTGCAGAATGCAGCAGATCATTTTCTTTTGTATTACGTTTTGGTTTGTTATATGATTTCTCCCATTCATTTTAATTCTTCTACACAACATGACTATAGTGAAAATGTATTTAATAGGAATGTATTTGTAGAACCTATATAAAATTATATGCTGCCTTGGGAAGGGAGGGGGGAGGTAGGGGAAAAAATCTAAGTTATATGGTAGTGATTGTAGAACACCGAAAAGAAATAAAATTTAAAAAAAAAACATTAGATAAACAATCAAGATAATTATATTGAAAACTAAAATGTGTCAAACTGTACTATTATCTTAATAGATGCAGAAAAAACCTTTGAAAAAAATTTTAAATATATATATATATATGTGTGTGTGTGTGTGTGTGTGTATGCGCACACACAGAGTTGGTTATTGTCCTTCATTTTTCAAAGAGGACCAAAATGGCATCACTACGCTAGAGTCAAGTTACAATATGTTTTACTGTGACTGATCAGACCAATAAGAGCTCTGGATGTTCCATCACAGATTGGGCACAAATCGTCCATATGAATATTTGGGTAGATTCTCTAAATTTGCATATCTTGTGTTCCTTTTGAGCTACATGTATTCTGTATTTTATTTATAATTCATTCATCATCTGTGAATATTGGATTCTACCACTGCCCCCAAATCAAATATGAACTCCTTAAAAGAAGGATCAATCCTTTTTTCTACTCTGCTCTGTAGCAGAAGGTTGGCACATAATATATGAGTGATAAATGCTTGTTCATTGATTAAACGCTTTAGAGGACTATGTTCAGAAAAACATGGAGAATGGCATAGAGTCATGTGGAAAACACTTGAAGGAAAATCCCAGAAAAGACTGAGAGCAATGACTGAATGAATAAACATCTATTAAGCACATGGTATGATCAAACATTTTAATAAATTCTAGAGAAACAAAGTTTTAAAAAATGAGACTCCCTGCTTTCAAGAAGCTCACATTCTAATACAAGAAAATAACTCCTATATAGAACAGCATTGAAAAGTAAGATGTCTGTGGTTCTTAAAGTTTTTCACCAAGAGGGATATTAAGGACCAACGAGTCTGACAATTCAAAAAGGGTGACAATGTTATAAGCTCATGCTTATGCCTACCAGGAGTACACTTTGCTCAGCATCTCATTATTGAACGGGAGATTGAGTGTTCTTTCATCATGAGCTTTATCTCCCATGATTATAGGTGGTCTGGCAGTGTCCAAGTGATAGATGGACTTTAAAAACCTCCCAAACCTTCAGATAAATCAACAAAGACAGGGATATGATAACTACATTCCAACTGTAATTTATAGAGAAAAAAATAATTTGTACCCTCTCTGGGGGATTTAAGCCCTGGCCATTTACCTCCATCAGATCTCCACCTACCACCCCCAACCCTGAAAGGACCTGTAAACTCTTGCTGTGGAAATTTTAAGCATCTACTTGCAGTCAGTGTCCAAAAAGTATCTTTTCTGTCCAGGTAAGTGCCACGTGGGGGTCTCCTCTCCCTAATGCACACATTTTCCAGTTGCATAAGTACTGTATTGACTCTGCCTTGTGTGTCCCATAACTATGGAAATTTTAGACATTTGACTTTTTAAAGTTTATGTCTTAACAGAGTCCCAAGGGAACATTATGATTAGGTTAAATTGAGCCCCATGAATTGGAACAACATTAAAGGTCCAGGAGAAAAATGGATTAACTTGGAGGAGCATATCACCTATAGAATAGTATATTGGAAGAAGAAAGAAACCAGGAATGCAGTGCAAATGGATATGGCTAAATATAACACAGAAGGAAACAGGGCATCTGGGAGAAGAAATAAGAGACAGGTAGAGAGTACACTGAAATGCAAAGTCTCAGCACACCTCTTACCCAAGTTCTATGAGAGGTCCCTGTGGAGTCTTTAATACCGGCCTTCTGTATCCCAACCTAGAGTGTAAAGAAAAATCAGTTGCAAAAAGAAACGTGCGTTTCCCTGCATCAATATTCAAAATTGTTATAGTCTACATTCATTGCCTCCACTTCCTCTCCTTTTATTCAGTTCTCAAACCCATGAACTATGGTTTTAGACTTCATGACTCAAATAAAATTATTTTGTATGAAGTCTTTTATGAAGTGGTCTTTTAATTACCAAACCCAGTGACTTTTTCTGAGCTTTCATTCTTTTAACCTTTGCATCATTTTGTCACTCTTAATCATTCTCTTCCTTGTTCCTCTCTTCTATGGGTCTTTATGACATTACTATTTTTTGATTCTCATCTTATCTGTCTATCTGATCCTTCTCTGTATAAAATGAACTCTTCCTTTAAGATAAATGAAAAAAGTTAGTTATGAAAGGGATGGGAAGAGTATTTTATTTAATGGAAGTGATTTATCTCATCAAAAGATATGATATTGCCACTGTTTGTAGATGAAAATGCTGATAGTTTCCAGGAGCAGATAAAAAAAAAACCTCAGGTTCAATATACATTGCTCATAAATATGGAAAATATAGCTTTTAGATAGAATTTGTACAGTTTCAGAGATGAAATAACTATAATTTGAAGCATAAAGATACATATCTCTTTGTGAATTACATAGAATGATGTCTTACTAATGGAGAGAGAAATAGTCCACTGTTACAAAGAAGCGGAGTAAGATCTCTCATTTATTAAGTACACACACACACACACACACACACACACACACTTAGGGAAGCACAGTTTGGATGACACCAAAACAATAGAAGACCATATTAAAGACTTCAAAGCTGCGAAGCATTAATGTGTGTCAGCTAAATCACATATGAGTGTTAATAACTAAATAACACAATTTAAAATGGGAAATATAAGCATTCGTACAGTGAGGTATGATTTATAGAGGATCATCATAACTATTTATTTGAAAGGGAAAATTTGGAAATTTGTGGCTCTAAATTAAAAGTGAACTCTTGTAATTCAGAGAAATCTCATTTAGCCATTGGAAGAGAAAGAATGCTAAAGTATCTGGATGTAGGAAACTGGTGAAGGCCCAGCAGAAAGGCAAAAAATCTGGTATGTAGAAGTAATCCTGTAGAAGGCTTCTGCCGACTGATTCCACGTTAATAGAAAAGAAATTAACTGCATTGTTCAAGAGTGAGATTATTGCCATCCTGTTCCACCTAGAGCTGGAGAGAGATGTAGGTTCTCCTAAAGTCTTGCTCTTTGCTGCCACCTCTGGCTTAAAAAAGCAAAGCAAAGGGGACTTTGCAGTTGCTTTGATATTCTTGTAAACTGGATTGAAGATTGGCTGTGTTGACGTGATCTTCATTTTGATTTGACACCACATCTTAGTGACTGCATAATTTCGCTGCTCTGGTTTGTGACCTGAGAAAAAGTCAATTTGAGATGTGCAATTCTCTTGCTTAAAGAGAACTGCCATTCATGTTTAAAGCTAACATTTTCAAAATACTCTTTCAAGGTCTTAATTAAAAGAGCTTATAAATATTATATTTGAGCCTAGAGGAGAAGAGGATTTTTCTAACTTAAGGAAACATGATGAGAATCAATAGCCAAACAGCAGAGAAGCAGTTTGATGTGATGCTGCTGTCCCAGAAGGGATCAATAAACATTGAAACCTATAGCCCAAAGCTTCTAACTCTAATCTGATGGTTTATTTTTTCTCCAGAAACTGACTGAAAGCTCAAAAATTAGAGTGAAGCTGTAGGTAAAATGTATTTTTCCCATAACCGAGTTGTTCCAATGATCATGAGAGAATTTGAATATAATTGTGTTGGTGATCTAGATCTGGAACTTAAACCAGTTGACCTGCTAGTGTGAGAACACGTGTGTGTGTGTGTGTGTGTGTGTGTGTACATTCCAACATTTGGGGGACATATTTAGGCTCACATTTGTCTCTAATGTCACCATAGCCCACATTCCCCGTGTTCCATAATTATCCTTGGAAGGATTATCATCCATGTCAGCTCTGTCTGTCCTATGTTTTCTTTTCTCCATACTCTTTTCATTGAAGACCTCATTTGTTCCCATAAGTCCAGTTATCTATGTGTAGATCACTCTTCATTCTACTCTTTCTCTTTAGTTCCTAAATTGCATCAAAAATGGTCTGTTGAACAATTTTAATAAAATATCTCATATGTATCTTAAATGCAGCATAACCAAAGCATTACTCATTTTCTTTCCCTTGGAACCAATCACTCTTTTGAAATTTTTATTTCACTCAGAATAACCACCATCCTTCCAGTAACCCATACTTGAACATTCAGGGTCAATCTTGGCTCCTTGGTCATATATCTCTCCACATATTAAATCACTTACCAATTCTTCTCCATTTTCCTACACACTTGCTTGTCTCATTATCACATAACCACCTAGGAAAGACTTCCATCACTTTTTTGTCCTAAATTTTTATTGTAAACTGCTTGTTAATCTGCTTGCCTGCAGTTCCTCTTGCACACTATTGACAAAGGGATGTTTCAAAGGAACCATGTCACTACCCTTCTCAAGAAGCTGTAATGGTTCCTCTAGAATAAAATAAAATAAAAATAAAATAAAAACTCCTCTGTGTGACATTTAAAGTATTCACTATGTTTCTAGATTACCTCTGAAGTTATTACACATTATTCCCTTTCACACATAGCATTAAATGAGTAAAACTGCAAAACATTAACACAGAAATAAAGGTAGATAAATAATTTAAAAGATATGGTGGAGACTTGTCAATATAATAAGAATGATAAAATAGATTTTGTCCTATATGCATCAGATTACCAAGGTGATCCTTCTTAAAGTGAGACAAAATAATTTTTGAATGCATTTAAAGTTCAGTGTTAATAAAGGAGGCATATTTCCCATATTCAGATTATGTTATAAAGATATAGTCATAAAAATCATTTGGTACTAATTAAACACTAAAAAGTAGGTGACTACAACATACTATGGTTTCAAGGAACAAAAAATGTAAAAATAAATTACTAAGAAATATATGTTTGTGTGTGTGCAAATATATGTGTGTATACATGTGTATTTTTGAAAGGAATTACTGGGTAAATCAGAAGACAATTTTGTAAAAATTAGGTTTAGACCAAATTTACTTCCATATATCAAAATAAAAGTTTATATCATTTAAAATGAGAAGAGAACAAGATCAGTCACCCTTACAACAGTGATCAATGGAAAGTACTTAAATAATGTGTAGAAGATGTTAAACATAATTCTGGATTGTACAAAACTATTTGAAAGCTTTTACATGATTCAAACCAATATAGATATAATTAGAAGAAAAGCAATACAATAAAAATCTTTGTATCAGCTATCACCAATAAAAATCTTACATCTGAAATATACAGTGTATTAACCAGTCTGTAACACTAAGCTCTTCATCAAAAGATGAATGATCTGAGGATATGAACAACACTTTTTTAAAAAGTATAAACTATAAATGGCTTCAAGAAAACCTATGTCATATCACTAAGAGAGATGAAAATTAAAAGATTTCACAGTTTTCACATCACATCATGCATATTGACAAAAATGACAAAAATAGAAGCAGTTAGCTTGGAAGGGGTTTTGAGAGAATAAACACACTTATGCACTTTTGACATCTGTGAAGAGTTTTAGCCATTCTGAATATCAGTTTGGAATTATGCAAGGAAAGTTACTCTACTAGCTCTACACTTTAACCAGGTTATCTAAGTAATAGGCATATGCCTAAAAGAATCCAAAGACAGAAACAATGGGAACATAGAAATATGGAATGGCTGATAAAACTATGACATGGATATAGTAAAATACTTAATATAATAAAATATAGACATAATCAAATGTAATTTTGCAGCAAGAAATGACAAATATGAAGAATTCAGAGAAATGTCAAAAATTTGTTTAGGCTAATTTGCTGCAAAATTTCCCAACTAAGAGACCTGACATAAAGACAAAAGGCATAGATAAAACATATTATGAAATTGGTTATGACAATATCACATTGTCTTTGATGAATATTGCTATTCATAATTCTGTAGGATTTTGCAAAAGCACAATGTTATCTAGTGAATCTAAATAAAAGTGATATTAGGAGAACTGGAGTATTACTTTTTTTTTTCTTTTCTACTGAATCCTGCCACTTTAATGACTGCTGGAAAATGTTTCAGTACTCCAATTATGTAAGCGTGGTTGCTAGCATGTTTCCACTATTTCTTAAAGATGTTGACATATTCTCAGAAGTGGAAGCAATGTCAGAGAGCAGCTAATCCAACCTGCATCTGCCCAGAAATGTCCTTTATATCATCTCTGACAGGTTGTCATTCATAGATTAATTCTAGGGATGAGAGGAATCTGCTACCTATCTCTGGAGGCAAACCATTCCATTTATGGACAATTCTAACTTTTAGGAAGTTTTTCCTTATATTAAATTAAAATTTACCTCTTTGCAAATTCTGTCCAGTCTGGACAGAATTCAAATTCTATCCACTCTAGAGACAACCAGGACAAGATTTATCTTCCTCTACCTAATAATCCTTCAAATTACTTGAAGAGAGTTGTCATGTCTGTTGTTATCCTTTGGTTAATTTCCACCTATAAGTTACAGCTTGTGTCTATCTCTTTCTCCCCACTCACAGCTACCACCCTAGTTCAGATCCTTATCACCTCCTGCCTGGTGTGTTATAGAAGCCTTTTGTTGAGTCTCCATACTTGCAATTTCTCCCCTCACCGGAACTACCAGAATAATCTCCTAAAGTGCAAGTCTGACTATCGCTTCTACAATTCTTAATTTTCAGTTACTCTGTATTTCCTCTGGGATAAAATACAAACTTCTCAATTTTCATTTAAAGACCTTTATAGTCTTGTTCTTGTTTACTTGTCTTGGATTATTTCTCATGACCGTTTGTATTCTAGGTAAATTCCCCAAATTTGAGCATTATGTTTCCACTTTGCCTTTAAAAAGGTTATTCCCAAAATCTGAAATATACTCATTCCTCACTTATGCGTATTAAATCTCTTGCTTCATTCTAGCTCCCCTTTACATTCCATCTTATGTGGTGAACCTTTTTTGTTCCACCTACTTGTTAGTGGTTTCTCCCTCCTCCTCAAATTAATATGCCTTACTCTTCCAATATCATATCAGCCCCTGGAGCACAGGGAATGTTTTTTTTTTTTTGCCTTTGTGTCCCCCATGACTGGTATAGTACCTTTTGAACAGCAAATACTTAGTAAATGCATGTTGGATACAATTGGATTAGTTTGGATAGCTTCTCCCTACCCTCTCTCCTCCAAATTGGCATCATTATTAAATATATCCAGTTTCTTCAGCAAGTGAACAGGTACCATGAATTCTTTTTCCTTCAATATTGCAGTTCACTCTTCTGTTCATACTCTAACTTTCTAATATGCTTATAAAAATATGGCAAATTCACACAATAGTTAAGCTATAATCTGTCTAGAGTAAAAGGCAGTCAAAACATCATTTATCTTATTCTGCACACAAGCCAAAATTAACCAAGTGAGAAGTCAGTATCCCCAAAATAGAATATATATATATAAATGTGTGTATACACACACATACACACATACATTCATACGTATGTATGTATGTATCGTGGAAGACAGCAAATTTAGCCAAGTGAGGAAAACTCTGTCATTTATTTCTGTAATTTACAGAATTAAGGTGACATATTTTCATCCTTTTTCAAAAATGGTCTTACTTGGATCTAAAAGAAGACATTTTTTCCCTTTCTTTTTCCTAAGGAACATTAAACTTGAGTTAATTTCTGATTAAAGGATTATGGATGTGTGTTCTTCTTTCCTGAAGCCAATGTAGCTTTGAGCTAGACTGCTGAATTTTATGTATGGTTTTGTATAAGTGGTCAGCCTTTTGAATGTTCTTGACTTAGGAGTTTTGTCACTGACAAAATACATTTAATGCTTAATGTAAGGCATTTCAGTTGTACTCAGTAAATCCCAAATGTTCAGAAGATAAGTATTTGTGTTCATCAAGGCATCATACAAGATTTGTCTTAGGAATGGTAGAGGATTATACACATACACATACATGCATACATATGTGTATATATGCACATATAATATATGTATGTATACACACACATGTGTATATACATACTGTTATGGTTTAAACCCAGGGATGCCAAAAACTGTTGAGGTTTTATGATGTGTTGTAGAATTATCTCAAAGAATTCCGAGTCAGACCACCTCTAATCCAAGTATAGGCATTTATTGAGAGTGATGTCTCTCATGAAGCAGGTTAAGTTCCAAGAGGAACCAGCTGCTTCAGAGAAATCCAGATGGATTTTTATAAGGTAAAGATGCAATTACATAAAAGAAATTTACATAGAACATAGGAATATGATTAATATTAAATATACAAGAAGAGTTTGTTAAGGGATTAGGTAATAGAGGAGGGGTCCTATCTCTGGTTTGGTGGTTAAACATTCTGGCCATGCTGCCCTCCAATTAGCTAGCTATTGTAGTCTTGTCTGGTCAAGAGGGATAGTTAGGTGTTGTGGTCCTGTCTTGGGCTAGATGGATGATGTCATTGTGATTGACTACAAGAACACAGCTGTTTCTGTGGGAATGGATCTGGGGTCATGGCTGGGTAGAGGCAGTGACTGAGTTTCCATGCCTGCTGTTTTTGTGAGAACTGTGAGTTTCAGGGACACACCTGTTGTTCTAGTGAGTAGTTAGGCATATATGAAGAAAGACATTGGCAAGGGGGAGGGGGCTAGGTAGGTAAGTGGGCCTGTAATGAAATTAGACTTTTAAGATTGGGGCGCAACTCTATTAGGACTCCATCAACCCTAAATGTGGATACACACATACATAAACATGTATTATGTATATACATTGTATATATGTCCAAAGTCTTCATTATTAAAATCTTCATCATCTCTTCTCAGCCAATAATAGTGGATTAAATATATATCCTAATTACACTTCCGTTGCCATGTTTATTTGGAAAGTAGAATTGGAAGGCATTGTGAATGGAATGCTGGTGTTGTAGTCACACATCCTATAGTAATTACGTGATGATTGAAAATGTAGCTACTCCTTAACTTTTTGATCCTCAGGTCAGTTATTAGATTATAGATAGGTTGTAATCTGCACTAGCAAAGGACAGCCCACACAAGAAGCTCCTTCAACATTTTGTGTGTCCATCCCTCATCACCGAAGAAGACCATGCCATTACAGAAATGATGACATGACTTGCACTTGACTTTGTTTTGAGAGAGGGAGGACTGTGCAGGTCACCAGCCTCACTTCTCCTCCAGAGCCATCTGAATCCAGTGACCAGATATTCATCAGGATGACTGGAGGTAACCCAGGATGAGGCAATTGGGGTTTAGTGACTTGCCCAAAGACACACAGCTAGTGAGTGTCCAGTGTCTGAGGTGAGATTTGAACTCAGGTCCTCTTGACTCTTGCACTGGTGTTCTGTCCTCTGTGCCACCTAGCTGCCACAGTTTCCTCAACAACAAAATTTCAGATCTTTAAAATATTGATATTTGTAATGTTTATGTAAGATTAATGGTGGATTGGGAGAAGAGTTTAAGAAACCCCCCTCCCCATTGATAGATTTCAATAACTTTTGTTAATTTATGTTGAGCCACTGGATCAAAGGGTCATGCCCTCTGGCTCTGAAAAGTTCATAAATACGCTGAGGTGAGTTGGGGCTTACTCATTGGAAGTGTTTGTTTGGCCAGATGACACTCTGGGTGGCTGATAAGGCATCCCCAGCTTTGAAAACCCAGATATTGGTGTTTCTCTCTCTGGTAAATATGTATGTATGTGATGTTCAGATAGTTGAATCTATCTGTTGATCTGTGATGTATGTATTGCTTATGGTCAGACAGTTGAAAGCCCTGTCTGTTGGTCTTTATTTCTCTGTTTGTATTTTCTCAGAAATTCAGGGTGTGTTGACTTTTTCCCCTAACCTAAGTGAATGATATATGTGCTTGATTAAAATAGTTTGTTGACCCCTTAAAAGTTGTATTCCTTTTAGAAAAGCAGATCTAAGAACCTGTATAGCAGGTCCTTCTGTGTATGTCATGGTCCTTGCTGGTACAATGTATTTTACTCTTATCTCAAATGGAAAATTAAGTCAATGAATAAACAGATTTTATATTTTGAGAGCTCTACTGTTATTTTTGATAATATTTTGCAAAACTTTATGGCATGAATATAATCTCAGAATGGTTTAATACCCACCCACCCCACCAAATTTAATGTTTCAAGTCTCAAAAAAGTAACCACCTTTGGTAACTCACAGAACTTATCTAGGTTCTTTGAAGGCCATTCCTCAAATTGGTCAACACAAATGCTTCTGCTTATTACTTTATAACTGGTTTGTTACAGTAGCTTTGCTACATATTAGCATCCCTACTATCATTCCTCCCTTCATCATTTTCCTATTCTTATTGCATTCAATTCTAATCATTTTAAATATTTTTATTACTTTTTATGACTGACATATATAACATTTTATATAACTGACACCCAACCCTCCTTAATCTTGGCATTCCTTTCCTCATAACAATTAATTATAGTCAAGCAAAACAAATCAATATATGGACTATGTTTGAAAAGTTATATCTCAATCCTCACCTCCATCTTATCACCTTTGTACTGAGAAATGGGAAATATGCTTCACCTTCAGGCTTCTGAAGACATGATTTGTCACTGTATTGATTGGTTCTCTGAAGTCTTTCATTATTTTCCTTTTGTGTTGTAGTCATCATTTTTACTGTTCCTACTTATTTTGCTCTTTCCATTTTCCATAAAATATACTCGAGTTTCTCTAAATCCAGAATGTTCCTCAATTCCTTTTTTAATTCATTTCCATAAGTCTTAAAATTTCTCCCCCTCCCTCTCCCCTCCCTCCCTGAGATGGCTTACAATCTTATATGGGTTCTATATGTACATTCTTATTAAACACATTTTCAAATTAGTCATGTTGCACAGAAAAATTAAAAAGAATGGGGGAAAGCATACGAAAAACCCAAACCAACCAAAACACAAGAGAAAATAGTCTGCTTCATTCTGTGTTCCGATTCCATGGTTCTTTCTCTGGATGTGGATAGCATTTTGCCTCAAGAGTCCTTTGGGAATGTTTTAGGGCATATTCCTCACTTCTTATCCCGCAATAATCAGCTATTTTTTAATTTGATCAATAGACTTCCACTATATCTGTGTATAGATTTCAGATGATCAATGAACTTGTGTGTGTATATTCCCAAATATTCCCTATAAATATAGGCAAAGGGAAAGTTTCCCTCTGTCTTTGACTTCCTTGGGGTTAGTGGTGTTATAAATGGTTCAAAGGATATATTTAATTACTACTTGTTTTCCAGAAAGGTGGGAGCAGTTCACAGGTCCAGGAATAGTGCATTCACACTAGACTAACCTACACAAAGCAACATCTTGATTGGGTTCCTTTTCCGCTTCTTAAATCTTCAGTATTTCCCTACCTTCTAACTACCAAAAAACAGTAGTCCAAAATGTATAATCATAGGGAGAATCACATGTCTTCAACATTGTTTTCACCATTAATAATAAAAATCATACCTAATTTAAAGCAAAGGAATATGTTTAAGTGTATAAGCAAAAGCATAAAGTAACAAAATGCATTTCAAGGAGAGTCTACTCAAACTTCTGATGTTGCAGCAATGCTAATTTCTTTTCCCTGCTCCAACTGACCTTGACTTCTAGTCTTTTCTAGCTGTTGCCCCACTGGAAACTACTAGATGTTGATTCACTCTCTCCAGCTGAATGTAAATTTTAACTGCATCCAGCTTCTGATGCAAGTGAAATTCTCAGTGAAGATGTCACTAAGCTTTTTCAGGAGGAGATTTTGAGGGTTTTGCATTTGAAGTGGGATATAGCAGAGGAATCATATGGTCTTTCTCCAGGAAGTCTCCCTCCACAAGCCCCAGGGCTTATCAGAACTCTTGAACTGTTGAAATTGGAGTTACCCACTAGGCAACTCTCAGATTTGGCCCAGAAAACTTAGAATGCTAGATTTTTGATTCAAAGGAATTCATAATTTCCCCTCCTCTATAGAAATCTAGGGTTCAGGAAGTAATGCTTTTGAATTCCTGTCTCAGACTTTATGCAAGCAAATGACTCCTATAGTCACCTACTTCCACTAGAAGGCATTATTATTTTTGATGGAGTATTGGGATAAGAAGAAATCTCATCCCCCCTCTCCACTTTTGCTATACTCTAAAAAAGGTGCAAAGAAATAAAGGTAAAGAAAGGGTCTTTAAGAGTTAACATTGCCAAAAGAGTGAAACCAGCTTGATTCTTCGTAAGGTATTAGAGAAATTCCCTGGTCCTTGGTTAGCCATTTGTTACGAATGTCCTTTATCATATCAGTTGCTTTCATCCAAGAGCCAATATCACACAATCTCTTCAATTTCAGAGAAGAATTTCCTCACTTTAATTAATCAACAAGCAATGGAATCCACATTCTTTACAAGTATCTTACTATAGTTTTAACCAGGTTTGAAGTAAAGATCACTGCCAATTTTATTCTCTTCCCTTATTTGGAATCAAGACATTTGCACATATAGGTTGTTTTCCTTTTTTCTTTTAATCTCTGTGGGATACAGACCTAGTAGTTGTATTAGGGGATTGAAGAGAATACATGGTTTTTTAGCTGTTTGTGTATAGTTCCAAATTGATCTACAGAATTAATGGATTACTAATTTATTTTCAGTTTTCAACATTCATTTCCACAAAATTTCGAATTTCTAATTCACTCCCCTCTACCCCTACCCCAGGACAGAGTGTATTCTGATTATCCTTTCCTCCAATATGCCCTCCCTTCTATCACCACCACCCCCTTATCCTTCCCTTCTACTTTCCTGTAGGGCAATATAGATTTCTATAACTCATTGCCTATATATCTTATTTTCTAGTTGCATGTAAAAACAATTTTAAACGTTCATTTTTAAAGCTTTGAGTTCTACATTCTCTCCCTTCCTCCCTCCCCATCCACCTTCATTGAGAAGGCAAACAATTTGATATAGGTTATACCTGTGTAGTCTTGGAAAACACTTCAATAACAGTCATTCTGTGAAAGACTAACTATATTCCCTCTATCCTGTCCCACCCTCCATTTATTCTGTTGTCTCCTTTGACCATCCCTCTATCAAAGTATTTGCTTTTGATTACTCCTTCCCCCAATCTGTCTTCCCTTTTATTGTGCCCCCTCTTATTCCCTTCCCACCTGCTTTCCTGTAGGTTAAGATAAACTTCCTTACCCAATTAAGTGTGTGTGTGTGTGTGTGTGTGTGTGTGTGTTATTCCCTCCTGAAACCAAATCTGATGAAAGGCTCACTTATTCCCTCTCACCTTCTCCTTCTTCCCCTTCATTTTAAAAGTTTTTTCTTGCCTCTTTTATGTGAGATGATTTATTATTTTCCACTTCTTCCTTTCACTTTCTCCTAGAACATTCCCCTCAACATGTAATTTTCTTTTTTGGATATCGTCTCTTCATATTTGGCTTACCCTGTGCCTTCTCTCTGTCCTGTCTGTCTGTCTCTCTCTATGTGTGTGTGTCTCTGTCTCTCCCCATCCATACACATATATTCATATATGCAAAAATACATATATGTGTGTATACATGCATACATACATATGTATATATGAAAGGTGTCATGAGTTACAAATATCATCTTTCCATGTAGGATTATAAACAGTTCAACTTTAATAAGTCCCTTATCATTTCTCTTTCCAGTTTGCCTTTTCATGCTTCTCTTGATTCCTGTATTTGAAAGTCAGATTTTCTGTTTAGCTCTAGTCTTGTCAACAAGAATGCTTGGAAGTCCTCTGTTTCACTGAAGTTCCATTTTTTCCCCCTGAAGTATGATTCTTAGTTTTTCTGGGTAGGTGATTCTTGATTTTAATCCTATCTCCTTTGACCTCTGAAATATCATATTCCAAACCTTAGTGTAGAAGCTCCTAAATCTTGTGTTATCCTGATTTTATTTCCACACTACGTGAATTCTTTTTCTTTGTGTATAATATTTTCTTTTTGACCTGGGAACTCTGGAATTTGGCTACAATATTCCTACGAGTTTTCCTTTTGGGATCTCTTTCAAGAGGAGGTTGGTGGATTCTTTCAATTTCTATTTTATCCTCTGGTTCTAGAATATCTGAGCATTTCCTTGATAATTTCTTGAAAGATGATATCTAGGCTCTTTTTTTATCATGACTTTTAAGTAGTCCAATAATTTTTAAAATATCTCTCTTTGACCCATTTTCCAGGTCCGTTGTTTTTCCAGTGAGACACTTCACATTGTCTTCTATTTTTTTTCATGCTTTTGGTTTTGTTTTATAATTTCTTGATTTATCATAAAATCATTAACTTCCATTTGCTCCATTCTAATTTTAGTTTCAGTTGAATAGTATATGTATTGTCTTCAGCCTCCCTCAAATTTGGAGGTGCTCCAAGAATCCCTTGCTTCTAAAAAGACTATATGGGAGACAAAGAGGAAAGTTGATCATTTTAAAAGATCAGAAGATCATAAATTTAGAATTGGAGATGATTTTCGGGATTGTCTAGATCAGCCTTCTAATTTTACAAGTGAGATCACTAAGGTCAACTTGCCTAATATCATATAACTTATGGGTAGCAGAGCTAGAAATTAGGACCCAATCTCCTGATTCTAAATCCAGTGCTCTTTACCCCAATGCTGGTGCTGCTTAGATCTGACATTGTTTTCTCTGCAAAGAAAAATATCCTTTTGCCATTTGACAAAACAAATATGACTGATGGGGAATTTCTATGAAAGATAAGTAAAGAGATAATAAGGGACCATTAGGTGCCCTTCATAAATGAGAGGGAGGGAAGAGGATGAAATAAAAGGAGAAGGAAAAAGAGGAGAAACAGGAGGAGGAGGAGCAGGAAGAGGAGGAGGAGGAGGAGAAAGAAGAAGATGATGAACAAGGACTTTAGAAAACTACTCGTGGTGGCTAATGATCAAATTTATTTTGTTATGCTATGAATGGTGATAATAAGTTATCTTTTTCAGTTTTTAATTCTCAGTGCAGAATGCTAGTAGTGGAATATACTTAATAAATGAAGAAGAGTTATTTACTTTTTCTTTTCTTCAAGAGTTTCAGTCTTTTCCCTCTTACTTGTCCTTCCTTTGGTCCAGTGTATGTGTGTGTGTGTGTGTGTGTGTGTGTGTGTGTGTGTGTGTGTATGATAATGAAAAGTGGATTGAATTTGAAATACAAAGTGTTCAAATCCTGATTCTTTTACTTCCTGGACTATCTTGGATAAATCACTGCACCTCCCTGTAACTCAGTGTCCTTATCCATAAAATATGGAGGTTGAACTAGATTTTCAATAAATGATCTTCTGTTTCTAAATATGTGATCCTGTGAACTTATAGTTCCCATTTCTAGTATTTTTAACCTATAATTATTAGCTAGTATCCCTCATCAAAAAGAAATTAATGTTTGTTTGGTTTTTTTTAGTAACATCAGTATATATATAGACTTCTGGGCAGGTGATCCATATAGACCAGCATCTAATTCATTCAGTTTATTAAATTGTTCCCCATTATGTTAACCTTCTTCAATATTCATTGCATTCACAACTGTTGTCTCTCTTTTAGACTACAACCTGGTAAATAACTTTTCAGTCAAGATTTCCAGCACAAAATATAGGTTAAAAACTATCCCTCTTCTGAAAGACATCCCTCACATTTCTTTCTAACTGTGATATCCTATATGAATTCTATGATGTTTAGCAAGTTCTGAACTTCAAGAGAAGGCTTCTTTACATTTATTTCACTAATAAAGTTTTCTGATAATATTTAGTCTCCAGTACCTGCTAACATTTAAGTTCTGGTCAGAAATTTCCTACTCATATGTCTAGAATGTTATGCATTTTAAATTCTTTGGATTTAGGTAAGCCATGAAGTACAATTCAAAATTTCCCCTGGTACATCATCTCTAAGTTTTACTTTATTTGTTTTCATTGTTAATATTTTAATATTTCATTTTAATATCTTAATTTAATATCTTTCCATTTTTGTACCTTATTAATGGAGCAAGGAGAGTCCCAATAATACCATTAGCAGGAAAGAATGGGAGATTCTAAGTATCTTATTCTTTCCTTGAACTTTAAATAGTTCATATATTTGTCCCATTTGTTGTCACATTTTTCAACTCAATGGGCTTTTACCTACAGCATCAATCATATTCCTATGCTATTGAACTTAACAGTTTTGTCTGATATAGTACATATTTCCCCTCTTTTGTGTAAAGGGAAGAGTATTTTGAATTTAAAATGAAATACAACTAAACAGGTCTAGATGACAATTAATTATTGAACCTAAGAGTAGAGATTAATTTCACCAGCATCATTCTCCCCTGGAGGTTTAAGAAGATATGAAAGCTCTCTCTCTGCTTAGGTTAATTTAAGAATAGCCCATGCAGAAATTTTGTAAAGATAAACAATTGAGCATTTCCTATACAGTTTGGGTACAAAAGGTGGGAGTATAGAATTCTGATTTATCGATTAAATATCCCTTGCCATACTTCCAATAACAAAGGAAGGTCATTATTCTGATACCTTGATGGAGCTGAAAGGGTTAATAATTTGAAAAACAAAATGGAGTACATTTGAAAGAAGCAACATTTCTTACCTTTTAATAACAGAGGCCAATAAACATTTTAACCACTCAGAATATGGAAATAAAGGAAAACTAAAACCAAGAATCCAGATCACATAATAAAAACATGGCATCCAAAACTTGCACTAAGAACATGCAGTGAACCAAAATTTATACTTTAATTTTACTGAAGTGCTAAATTGCAAATGCAGTTTTCAGGGTATTGTAGGCTATAGTTCTCTATTGTTAGGGATGAGGAAATCTGGAGTAATCTGATGGGGAAGTTTCTATGTGTTGAAGACCTCTAGAATTCTGCATCAACTTGGAGTTGTGAGTTAGAAACACTCTGACTAGACTACCTTAGGGTTGTGGTAGTGGTGGTATCAGTATGGTTCTCAGACATGGGATAATGGATAGAGGAGTATGCCTGAAATCTTTCATTTCTCTGATTTCCAACACAGTTGATAAGGTTGATACCAGTGGCAGGAGACCAGAAATCAGGCCCAAACAAGAGTTTGAAATGGTATGGAACCTAACTCTGAAACAGAGTGCCAAATCAGAAACTGAGGCTAGAGATATTGATAAAGTGAAGAAGAGACTGAAAACTACAAAAAAAAATACTATGGTTCCATAGATGCTGCTACAGAGGTGTGTGTGTGTGTTCTTTCTTCATTGCTGAAGAAAACCATGCCATCAGAGAAATGATGACACAACTTGCACTTGACTTTTGAGTGAGGGAGGGCTGTGCAGGTCACCAGCCTCACTTCTCCTCCAGAGTCATCTGAATCCAGTGACCAGATATTCATCAGGATGACTGGAGATGATGCAAGATGAGGCAATTGGGGTTAAGTGACTTTCCCAAGGTCACACAGCTAGTGAGTGTCAAGTGTCTGAGGTGAGATTTGAATCAGATAGGTAAATGCAGCAGAAAGGATTAACTCCACAATAAACATAAGCAAAGAGTAAGAAGAAAATGGTTTGACAATGAGGACTACTGGAATGCCTGGAACAAATGAAGTCAGAGGGAGGCAGAGCCAAGATGGCAGAATAGAAGGATGGACCTGTGGAAGCTCTTCCTCCTTATACCATAAAATACCTGTAAAAAATATCTATGCAAATTGTAGAGCAGCAGAAGCCATAAAACAACAGAGTGAAAGAGATTTCCAGCCCAAGACAGCTTGGAAGGCTGACAGGAAGGGTCTGTTGCATTGGGCTGGGGCAGAGCATCAGCCAGCCTTTCCCACACTGCATAGCAACAGCACTGGAGCAGGCTTTAGGGCCCAGAATCAAGGGGAGCAGCTGTGATTCACAGATTTCTCAACCCACAAATTCTAAAGGTAGCTTCAAAGGTCAGTAAGAAGCTCTTTCACCTGGGTGAGAGGGGAGTGTGGTCCTGCCCCCACCCCCACACCAGGGCAGGGGCAACCACTGCTGCAGCAGCTTCCACTTTTGGAGCCCTGGCCTAAAGACCCTGGGAGAATTGAGCAGCTGATCTGGGTCTCAGCTCTGAGGGGTTGTCTAGGGGTGAGGAAGAGTTCTGGTGTGGTAGAGCTGGTGGTTACTGTGGAGAGTAAATCCTACTCATAGATCCTGGGCAGATAAGAAGGCTTCTGGTTGCTCACAGACTAGAGGGCAGGCCAGGAGAGGAGTAAATTCCCTCCCTTGATTGTCCCAACTTACAGGTCCTTGGGTATACCCTCCACTTGACAAAGTACTCAAAAGGCAAGTAACTGACTGGCAAGATGCCCAAAGAAGGGGAAAAAATAATGATTTTGAAAATCAAGTAAGAGAGGTGGAGAAAAAATTGGGGAGAGAAATGAGAGCGATGCAAGAAAATCATGAAAGTGGTGTCAACAGCTTGCTAAAGGAGACTCAAAAAAATTCTGAAGAAAATAACACCTTTAAAAATAGACTAACACAAATGGCAAAAGAGGTCCCAAAAGCCAATGAGGAGAAGAATGCTTTAAAAAGCAGAATTGGTCACATGGAAAAGGAGGTTCAAAAGCTCACTGAAGAAAATAGTTATTTAAAAATTAGAATGGAGCTGATGGAAGCCAGTAACTTTATGACAAACCAAGAAATTACAAAACAAAACCAACATAATAAAAAAAAATAGATGACAGTGTCAACTAGCTCATTGAAAACACAACTGACCTGGAAAATAGATCTAGGAAAGACAATTTAAAAATTATTGGTCTACCTGAAAACCATAAACAGAAAAAAGAGTCTAGACATCATCTTCTAAGAAATTATCAAGGGAAACTTCCGTGACATTCTAGAACCAGAGGGTAAAATAGAAATGGAAAGAATTCACCAATCACCTCTTGAAAGAGATCCCAAAAGGAAAACTCCTAGGAATATTGCAGCCAATTTCCAGAGTTCTCAGGTCAAGATGAAAATAATGCAGGCAGCCAGAAAGAAAGAATTCAAATATTGTAAAAATACAATCAGGATAACACAGAATTTAGCAGCTTCCATACTAAGGGATCAAAGGGCTTGGAATATGATATTCCAGAGGTCAAAGGAGATAGAATTAAAACTAAGAATCACCTACCCAGCAAAACTGAGTATAATACTTCAGGGGAAAAATGGAGGACTTCCCAGCATCTTGTTGAAAAAACCAGAGTTGAATAGAGAATTTGACTTTCAGACACAAGAATCAAGAGAAACATGACAAGATAAATAGCAAAGAAGCAGCCTTAAGAAACTTATTAAAGTTAAACTGTTTACATTCCTACATGGAAAAATGTTATTTGTAACTCATGAGACCTTTTTCAATAGGGTAGTTAGAGGAAATATATATATGTAGGTGTGTAAGGATAGGTATGTCTGTTTATATTATATACATGTAGATATGTATCTGTACATGTGTGTATATATGTGTATATGTATATGTATATGTATGTGTATATATACTTACTCTCATGGGATTTGACTTAAGGAGGAAAGAATGGACTCAATTGAAAATGGAAATCTATTTTATCCTGCAGGAAGGCAATGGGGAAGGGGATAGGAGAGGAAAGACACAGCAAATTGGGGAAAGGGATAATCAGAAGAAAACACTATTGTGGGAGGACAGATCAAGGGAGAGAATGGAATAAATGAAGGGCAGGATAGGACAGAGGGAAATGTGGCCAGTCTTTTACAACATAACTATTATGGAAGTGCTTTGCATTGTTTCACATGTATGACATGTCGAATTGCTTGTTTTCTCAATTACAGTTGGTGGAGGAGGGAGAGAATAAGGAACTCAAAGCTTTAAGAATGGATGTTAAAAATTGTTTTAGCATGCAACTAGAAATTACGCTATACAGGCAAAGTAGTATAGAAATCTATTTTGTACTACAGGAAAATAGAGGGGAAAGGGAATGGAAGAAGAGTGAGTAATAGAAGAGAAGACAGACTGGAGAAAGGGGTGGATGGTGTGCATGCGGTCCTGGGGTGGGAGTGGGGAGAGATGGGAAGAAAATTTCGAATTCAAATGCTTATGGAAGTGAATGTTAAGAACTGAAAATAAATAAATTATATATGAATAAAAACAAATAAGACTAGAGATGGAAATATAGTAATAATTTTGAAGAAAAATAGAAGAGAAATGAACACCTTGGACTGAAAGATGGAAATTCTTACCCAAGTAGCTGGGACACTGAAAATTATAATGGAGTAAACAGAATTCAGTGATTCTAGCAGACAATAAAATAATGCTGGAATAAAATGAAAACATTAGGGAGAAAGCAAGTTTAAGACATAATGTGTTAATACAAATTGTTTAGATAACATGTCCAAGAGAGGTCATTTTTGGATTATTAGATTCCCTGGAAATCACAACCAAAAAAAAAAAAGTGCATTCTATAATTCAAGATATTATATTGAAAGTTGACCAAATCTGTTATAATTAGGGAGCTAAGGAGAAAAAGAGAGAGACACAGAGAGAGAGAGGGAGAGAGAGACAGAGACAGAGACACACACACAGAGAGAGAATATCTACCAGTACTTATCTAAAAGAAACCTGAAAACTGAAAATTCTCAAGAATGCCATGGCCAAAATGAAGATCTTCTGAGTCAAAGGAAAAAAAAATTTTAATGAACAGAAAGATTTGAAACATCAAAAAAAAATCTGTCAGGATCCTACAAGATTACAACTGTCCACTAGGAGAGAAATGTTGTAATACTACATTTTAAGTGGCAAAGGATAATGGCTTGAAACCAATAGTAAGTTACTCATTAAGGATCAAAATAATCATACAGAGAAGGAAATTTAGAATGACAGAAGACTTCTAAATTTTCTTAATGAAAGGTACCTGAACTTAGTAAAAATTTTGAAATGCAAAGTGAAGAAAATCCTAGAAAGATAAATACAATAGAGTCATATTCAGAGGGGTTTATATTCTAATTGCAGGGAGTAAAAGCAGGAGTCCTTTCAGAATTAGAATGTCTTCTAAGTTCACCATATAATGCTAAATTAGAGAAACACTAGGCCTGAAGATTATTTTCTTCAGCTTCCATTGTCTTGTGGAAAAAAAATAGAATAGGGAAGAAATGAGCTAGGGAAGAAAGTAAGAAAAGTTTGGAAATTATTGCTTCTCACTTTTGGGGTTTTCCAAAAAAAGAATATAAGCTGTAGAATATTTATATAGAAATATATTAAACTCAGTGGGGAAATAGGCATGAACAAGGAGAGAAGACAGAAAGGATTTAAGGGAAATGTTAGATACTACTTGGGTCTGTATCCCAAGAAAATAAAAGTCAGAAAGGAAAAGGACCTATGCGTACAAAAATATTTATAGCAACTCTTTTAGTGGTGACAAATAATTGGAAATGGAGATGTCCACCAGTTGGAGAATGCCTGAACAAGTTGCTGTATGTGATTGTGATGGATTACTGTTGTATTTTAAGAAATGATGAGCAGGATGCTCTCAGAAAAATGTGGAGAGATTTATATGAACTGATGCAAAGTGAAATGAGCAGAACCAAGAGAATATTGTAGAGAGTAATCGCAATATTTTATGATGATCTACTATAAATAGCTTAGTTAGTCTCAACAATACAATAGCCCAAGACAGTTCTGTTACACTTATGATGAAAGATGCTGTCTGTCTCCAGAGAAGGAATTTGTGGAGCCCAAATGCAGATCAAAGATACATTTTCTTTACTTTGTTTATTTTTCTTGTGTTTTCTTTCACAGAATGACTTACATGGAAATGTATTTTGGATGACTATACACATAGTGTAGTACTACACTATGTCAAATTGCTTGCCTTCTCAACTGGAGGGATGGAAGGAAGGAAGGAAAAAAAATTAGAACTCAAAATTTGAAAAAAAAATATGTTAAAATTGTTTTTACTTTTAATCAGGAAAAATACAATATTAAGTAAGATTTATTTTTAAAAAGAGAAATAGTAGAATGATAGAGGGAATAGAGCAAATTAAGACACTAAATTTGAATGATGGATTAGAACAATGGGATTAAAAGGAATTAAAGCATAAGAAGAAATCATGCAGAACTGGCCAAGGTCAAAAGAATGTGACAGTAAATAAGAAACAAATCATTTCAGTTACAATTTACTATGTTTTATCACACATTCCTTCTCTCTTACAACCTCATTTTTCTTTCTAAATAAAAGTATAGAGTTAAAATGAAAAAATACTGTCTGGAGACACAATGGAGGGAAACATACTATAAACAATTGTAACTTTG
The DNA here is from genome assembly GCA_023548195.1 of Bettongia penicillata ogilbyi. NCBI lineage: Eukaryota > Metazoa > Chordata > Mammalia > Diprotodontia > Potoroidae > Bettongia > Bettongia penicillata. Next base: position 711,100 of record JAJHZJ010000330.1, read on the forward strand.
AATGGGGGTAGCTTGAACTTATCTTTCAAATTAAAGATAGCACAATGGATTTGATAGTTGAAATAATCGGCACATTGTTAACAAGTAGAAAATAAAATATAATGATACAACAAGTTAAGATGATGGACAATAGCAGAATTTCTTATGCTTCAGTCAAACTCAAAAGAGTAAGTGTAGAAATGATGGTCTCAAACAATGAAACAATAAAAAAAGGTTTCATTAAAAATATAAAAATGGAAACTTGATTGAGTTTAAAGTTAACAAAGGCAATGAAATAATATCAAAACTTCTGTACTGAATGACATAAAATCAAAATATATAAAGGCAAACTTAAGAAACTTATAATGAGAAACAAAAGAATTATAATAGCTCAAGAACTCATACATGCCATATTTTTTAAATTAGCTTACTTACTTTTAGTTTTCAACATTTACTTCCACAAGTTTTTGAATTTCAAGAGTTCTCCCCATCTTTCCCCTTCACCCATCCCAAGAGATCGTGGATTCTGATTACTCCTTTCCCCAGTCTGCCCTCCTTTCTATCACACCTTTCTTCTCTCTTCCCTTTCCCTCTATTTTTTATAGGGCAAGATAGATTTCTATAGCCCATTTCCTGTGTATCTTATTTCCCAATTGCCTGTAAAAGCAATTTTTACCATTCATTTTTAAAACTTTGAGTTCCAACTTCTCTCCCTTCTTCTGTCCCCACTCATCTCCCCTGACAAGGTATGCAATTTAATAGAGGTTATACATGTGTAGTCATGCAAAAGACTTCCATAACAGTCATGATATGAAAGACTAACTATATTTCTCTCCATCCTATCTAGCTCCCCATTTATTCTATACTCTCTTTTGACCATGTCCCTCCTCAAAAGTATATACTTCTAATTGCCCTCTCCTCCCATTTGCCCTCCCTTCTGTCATCCCCCCCAGATTATCCCCTTTCCCTCTACTTTCCTGTAGTGTAAGATAGATTTCCATATCAAATTAAGAGTCCATGTTATTCCTTCCTTAAGCCAATTCCAATGAGAGTAAGGTTCACTCTTTCCCTCTCACATCCTGCCTCTGCCCCTCCATTGAAAAAGCTTTTTCTTGCCTCTCTTATGTGATGAAAATTTAGCCCATTATATTTCTCCCTTTCTCTTCCTAATATATTCCTCTCTCACACCCTAATTTTTTTATATATCATCCCTTCATATTCAACTCAACCTGTGCCCTCTTGTCTATATGTATATAATCCTTCCAACTACTCTAATACTGAGAAAAGTCTGAAGAGTTACAAATATGATCTTTCCATGTAGCAATATAAGGAGTTCAACTTTAGTAAGTCCTTTATAATTTCTTTTCTGTTTACCTTTTCATGCTTCTCTTAATTCTTGTATTTGAAAGTCAAATTTTCTATTCATTTCTTGTCTTTCCATCAAGAATGCTTGAAAGTCCTTTATTTCATTGAATTACCATTTGCCCCCCTGGAGTCAGTTTTGTTCCTTTGACCTCTGGAACGTCATATTCCTAGTCCTCTACTCCTTTAATGTGGAAGCTGCTAGATCTTGTGTTACCAACAATACTCAAATTGTTTCTTTCTGGCTACTTGGAATATTCCTTCCTTGACCTGGGAGCTCTGGAATTTGGTTACAATATTCCTAGGAGTTTTCCTTTTGGGATCTTTTTCAGGAAGTAATCTTTGGATTCTTTTCTATATCTATTTTACCCTCTGGTTCAAGAATATCATGGCAGTTTTCTTTGATAATTTATTGAAAGATAATGTCTAGGCTCTTTTTTTGATGATGGCTTTCAGGCAGTCCAATATTTTTTAAATTGTTTCTTCTGTATTTATTTTCCAGGTCAGTTGTTTTTCCAATGAGATATTTCACATTGCTTATTTTTTCCATTCCTTTGGTTTTGTTTTATAATTTCTTGATTTTTCATAAAGTTATTTGCTTCTATCTACTCCATTCTAATCTTTAAGGAATTATTTTCTTCAGTGAGATTTTGGACCTTATTTCCATCTGGCTAATTCTGCTTTTTAAGGCATTCTTCTCATTGATTTTTGGATCTCTTTTGCCATTTGGGTTAGTCTATTTTTTAAGATGTTACTTTCTTCGACATTTTTGGATCCACTTTAGCAAGCAGTTGACTCATTTTTCATTATTTCCTTGTGTCACTCTGATTTCTCTTCCCAACTTTTGCTCTACTTAAAGTAAGATTCTATAGTTTGGTTATTTTTCCAGTTTTTGTTCCTTTCCCCAGCAATTTATTTGATGTTTGAACTCTGTCAATGTAGTTCTCTGCTTCCAGTGGTGGGTAGTGGGTGTACTGTCAGTCATTCAATTTGTGGGTGTAGAGCTACAGAAACATCTGTTGCCTTTGTCCCTGCTGTGACTGCTGTGGGGTACTGTGAGGAGGACACAGTTCCATGTGTAAGTGGCGGGTAGGGGGAGGACCATGGTAAACAATTGCATACAAACAAGTTATATATGGGACAAATGCAGCATTATCTCAGAGAAGACACCAAGATTAAGAAGGATTGTGAAAGCTTTTATTGAGAATGTAGGAAGGGGAAATAAGCATATATAAATTGAGAGCTAAAGTAGACTGTGATTTATGGTGTGGATTTCTGGTATGTCGACAATATTTGTTTTTGCTTCATAACATTAAATTTTAAAATGTTGCTGTGCTTACTATGACTTTCCAGATCCTGGGGGAGGGGAGTTGAGGTGCCAATTAAAATATGATTATCTAGAAATAAATGAGTTCTAGTTGAATATGCAGGTATTACCAAAGAGTGTTTGCCAGAGAATATAACTTTCCATAAAAGTTAGATATCATAGGTGGCTGATGATTACTAAATGGAAATAGAATGTCCACATTACTAGGGTGTCTATAGTACTATTACAAAATTTGACTATGGACTAGAGCATAAAAGAAATAAACAATGAAGAAAAGGATAAATGTTGAACACATCTTTTAATTAGCACACTTTAATAGAATTTGTAAACAATATCGAACGTTTTTTTAAATTCAAACTTAAGTAACTAAATAATTTAATTTTAAAGAATTTGTGAAAGAACAAATCACAAGAAAAAAAGATTTAATTAAAGAAAATTACAAGAATTAGAAAGTTATCCTGAGTATGTGAAACCTTTTAGTACTAAATTCTTATCTCTTTTTAATAGTTAAAGGGTTTTATATTCTGTTTTACTGTCTTTTTACTTATTTTGTTGAATATTTCCCAATTACATTTTTACGTGCACTATTTTATTTCTTTCAATTACATGTTAAAATAGTTTTAACTTCTTTTTAAGTTTTGAATTATAAATTCTATCCTTCCCTCCCTGGCTCACTGAGATGGTAAACAATCTGATATAGATTATATATGTGCAATCATGTAAAATGCTTCCATATTAGTTATTTTGTACAAAAAGACTCAAATGAAGGAATAAGAGTGAAAATAGCATGCTTTAGTCTGTATTCCAATATTATCTATTCTTTCTCTGAAGTCAGATAGCATGCTTCATTATGAATCCTTTGGGATGGTCTTCAATCATTTTATTCCTGAGAATAAGTTATTTATAATTCTTCATCATAAAATATTGCTGTTACTGTGTAAAACATTCTGGTTTCCAGTTGTTTTTTTTTTTTGTGAAATCATCCTGCTTGTTATTTCTTATAGCACAATAATATTCCATCACAATCATGTCACAGACATATTCACCAGTTGTTGGGCATCCTCCCAATTTTCAATTCTTAGCCAAAAAAGAGCTGCTATAAATATTTTTGCACAAAGTGATCCCCCACCCTCACATATTTTTTGATGCCTTTGAGATAGAGTTTTAGTAGAGGTATTGATGGATCAAAGGATCTGCATTGTTTGATAGCTTTGGGCATAGTTCCAACTTGCTCTCTCGAGTGGTTGGATTAGTTCACAACTCTACCAACAGTGAATTAATGTTCCAGTTTTCCCACATTCCCTCCAATATTTTTTATTATTTTATTAAATATTATTTTTTATTTATGGACTAAAACAAACATTTCCATAATATAGTTTAATAAAAAAAGATGATGATCCACCACTTTTTTCTTAGCCAGCACTAGATTGTTTTGATAATAAAATTCATATCTAAATACTTACAATGACAAAAGAGAAGTGAAAAACAAATAATTTGAATATCAATTGAAGAAAATCTCTAGAATAAATAACAAATTATAAAATCTCTACTAAACATTAAAATAGAAATTCCAGAACTAAATTCCAGAACTGCAATTTCCAGTTCTTTACCATCACAAAGAGCTTTCTCTTTTTGTCTTATTAGCCAATCTCATGGGTGTTAGGAATAACTAACAGTTATTTTAATTTGAATTTCTCTAATCAATAGTGATTTAGAGCATTTTTTTTATATAGCTATAGATATCTCTGATTCCTTTGTCAGAAAATTCCCTGCTTATGTATTTTAAACAACTATCAATTGGATAATAACTTGTATTTTTATAAATTTGACTCAGTTCTTATATATTTAAGAAACAGACCTTTATCAGAGACACATATTACAAATCCCCCCACTAGTTTTCTGCTTTCCTTTTAATTTTTGTTACATTGGTTTTGTTTGTGCAAAAGCTTTTTAATTTTATATAATCAGAATTACTTATGTTACACTTTGTAATGTTTTCTATACTGTTCTTTGGTCCTAAATTCTTTCCTTTCCATCGATCTGAGAAATAAACTCTCCCATGCTCTGCTCATTTGCTTATGGAATTACCTTTTATGTGCAAATCATGTATCCATTTTGACTTTATTATACCTACAGCATGTGTGTGTGTTCATCGTTCATTGCCAAAGAAGATCATGCCATCAGAGAAATGATAACATGACTTGCACTTGACTTTGTTTTGAATGAGGGAGGGCTGTGCAGGTCACCAGCTTCACTTCTCCTCCAGAGTCATCTGAATCCAGTAACCATGTATTCATCAGAATAACTGGAGATGAGCCAGTATGGGGCAGTTGGGGTTAAGTGACTTGCCCAAGGTCACACAGCTAGTGAGTGTCAAGCGTCTGAGGTGAAATTTGAACTCAGGTCCTCCTGAGTCCTGCACTGGTGCTCTATCCACTGCACCATGTAGCTGCCCCCCATACCTATGTATGAGACCTATTTTTGGTGATACTGTTTTCCAGTTTTCCCAGAAGTTTTTGTCAAATAATGAGTTTTTTGTAGCAAAAACTTGGATCTTTTGGTTTATTTTACAGTAGATTACTATGGTCATTTGCTATAACATAGTATGTACCTAATCTATTCCACTGATCCACCACTTTATTTCTTAGCCAGCACTAGATTGTTTTGATAATACAATTCATATCTAAATACTTACAATGACAGAAGAGAGGAGTAAAAAGCAAATAATTTGAATATCAACTGAAGAAAATCTCTAGAATAAATAACAAATTATAAAATCTCTACTAAACATTAAAATAGAAATTCCAGAACTAAAACATAAAGCATAAGCAATTGAAGCAAAGAAAAATATCAAAAGGATAAATATAGTGGGTGCTTTTTAGAAAAAAGCTAATAGGGCATAAAGTTTGTTTAATCTGTTTTTAAAGAATAAAAATAATTGCTAATACTAAAATTTTAAAATACTCAAGATAAAGGAAATTATTAGAGAATATTTGCACAATTGTGTGAATAAATACTAACCAGTTAAATGAAATGGATGATGTATATGAACAAAATTATGAAACACTTAGAATACCAAACTAAAAACAGAAAACAACCCAATCTTGGACAGCAAAACTTTGAAAAAAAAAGTTTCCAAAAATTAGAAAAAATATATCCCACATAAAGCTTTCCCTAGGTAGGTATAATCATGGTAGATAAACCAGGAGGAAACAAGAAAAAAATAGAAAATTGTAGATGAAAATCTCTCGTGAGCTATATTTCAAAAACATTTTGAAAATTAGATAGCAATCTGCTAAAAAGATTACATACTCTTATCTGGTTTGATTGATACTAAGATCATAGATATAGTTCAATATTAGAAAAACTACTGAATGTATTATTTAAAACAATAAAAATCATAAGATTATGTCAATGACTGCAAGAAAATCTTTTGAAAAATGTCCTATGACACCTATTTCTGCTAAAAATCTTCATGAAGAATAGAAATCATTTTACCTTTATTAAGTATAAAAAAAATTCATCTAAAACCAAGAGCCTGCATTATTTGTAATGGAGCTAGAGACCTTTGTAATAAATAAATAGAGCTGTTAAAAGGTTGTTAATTATCTCTATTATTTGATAGTTTTAGAAATGTGAGAATATTGAAAAGAAATTAAAAATGCTTCAGTGAAAACTAAATAAAATTATTCACTTTAAAGATCATATGATGTTCTAATTAGAGAATCTATAGATTCAACTAAAAGTTATAGAAAAAAAATAGCTCCAGTGAAGTAATAGACTATAAACCAAACCCACAAAATCATAAGCTTTTCTGCAAATTAACCCAAAAGAAGGACACAGAAACATAAATTCCATTCATGATCACCATACTATTGTTGAGTCTTATTCCTCATAAGGACCATAGCATGCTACCACTTTGCATGGAATTTTCTTGGCAAGGATACTGAAATGTTTTGCCATTTCTTTCTCCATGCACAAATGTAGGTTAAGTGATTTGTCTAAGGTCACACAGCTGATAAGTGTCTGAGGTTGGATTTGAGCTCAAATCCTCCTGATACCAGTCCCACATTCAATCCACTGAGACATCTAGCTGCCACATGGCTAGGTGTATAATCACCATACAGTGTATATAATACATACTTCCCCAAGACACAAATTGGAATTACATTAATGAAAGTACAAAATATTCCACAGAAATAAAAGAAGACAAGTAATTGAAATGGAATTAATTGTTCATGATTTGGACTCTGATCATATAAAAAACAAAAATATTACCTAGATTAATTTATGGGTTCATTACTATTCCAATCAAACTATAAAAGATCATTGAATAAAGCTAGATAGAATTATAAAAGGAAATCTACTTAAGTCCATCAAATGTCTGGAATGTACACAAGTAAAATAAAATTGTTTCTGATTTTTAGTGTTTGCATGATTTGTAATTTTATAAACAAAAATTAAACAGGTAGATTAAAAAATAGACAGATGGATGGATGGATAGATGGATAGATAGATAGATAGATAGATAGATAGATAGATAGATAGATAGATAGATAGATAGATGAATGGATGGATAGACAGATATTAATTCTTGCCCTTGTATAATTTCCATACCATAATGCCCATGCCTAGAATGGGTTTCTTTCTTACTTCCACTTCAAATCCCCACCTTATTCACAAGATTATACTAAAGAGCTATAGCCCCATGCTTTTTCTCACTTGCTAGTGCCTCTATTTTCCCTTTGCATTTGCTTATTATGTGTACATGTTGTTTCCTTTGATGAAGTGCAAGATCTTTGGAAGAAAGAAATTTTTTGTTTTTCTCTTTGTATTCCCAGAAGGTAAGCCAGTACTTGAAACATAGCAGAGGCTTAATAAATGCTGATTGACTGATTCAGGTAGGATGGATATATGTGGGAAGAATAAGAAATATGTCTTGAATGATATAATGTTCAAATTTGAGCTAGCAGAAAAGAGACGACAGATGTGTATAATCAATGTTTAAAATGAATTAAATCTAATATCAAAGATATATGGTGCATTTGAAGGCTATTAAATTTTGAACCTGGAGAACTATGGGTTTGTTTTATTATATTATTTGCTGTGTAATCATAAAGCCAGAATTGTTTTAAAATAATTTGAATAACTACAAACTTATTTACCTTAAGATTTCCATAAATAATTTGTGTGTTTGCTTTATAAACTGCTCCATAGAAAATGTAATATCCTTCCCTTGTAAGTAACTCTATTGGCTTTTTCCCCCAAGATACATGTCTTTCTTTTGTAATTTGTTTGTTCAATATAAAGAAAAGTCCCTTTTTCTTTCTCCAAAAATATGTCCAGAGAAAGAATACCAGTAAAACAAAAAAGTTTTTTAATCAGTTTTCTTTACAAAGCTCTCAAGGGAGAACTCATTCTGCATTCCCTTTGTAACTCTAAAAACATTCTACTTTCATTCATTTTAGTGGCTTTTTAAAATAGTAAGTTGCAAAAACTTTAAGGAATTTAAAATTGGGAAATGTCATAAATACTATATTTCTAATTCAGACACTATTTTCCATATTCTCATGAAAGTCACTGACATTAGTATTTAATTTGAGGACAGATAAGAGACTAGTTAACAATCAATGGAAAAAATAGTCCATAACAAAAAATTTGAGTAAATTTATATCATAGACCATCCATCTACGATTGAAACAATCTCTTAATTCATTACTTTTGATGAATATCTTTATCGTTCTACAATTAGGCTTATCAATAGATAACGCTATGTTTTTGGTGACTTATCCTAGAATCCCACAGTGAACTTTTCAGTGACTGAAAATATTCTTCTTTGGAATTTAATTCATATCTTAGAATGTATACCAGTTAGGAATATCATGAGGTAATTTACTTAGACTATGCCAATAGTAGGGAAATTATTGAAAAAATCCTTCAAGTGAAAAAAAACTAATTTTCTACATGCTGGTTATTTATGTAGTATACATATTTGCATATGCTATATGAGAAACATAAATAGTAAGAATTATATTATTCTTAGAAGTAGCATGGCACATTATTGAATAGAAAGGTCATCCTGTAGCCATGGAGCCAGGAAGACTTGGGTTCAAATTCTGCCTCTGAGAAGTACTGAATGTGTGCTCCTTGGCAAGTAGCTTAAACTTTCTTTTAGGCAGCCTTCGAACTAAAGAAGTTCTTCAGACCTTGGGCACATGAAGTTTTAAAAAAAACAGCTATGTTTTTGTAACAATTTCAATGCAATTAATTTTCTTTGTAATCTCATATTTATTTTATGTATGTATTAAAATAAAACAAAGCATTATTTTTAGAGGAGGCCTATGAATTTCCTCAGACTAACAAAGGGGTCTCTAAATTTCTACAAAGGTTAAACAGCTTGTGGCCTAAGTTACTGAGAAATTCTAGCTTGTATTGGTAGGGGAGTTTCCTCACCTGGGAGTCCCTTAAATTAATGAAATGACAGACCTTCTCCCTATTCCTGATATGAATTATTGTTATTATTGTACATGTAACTCTGCTGCTATGAAGTGATTCCTTTTTTTTTTTTGCCTACATGCTTATAAACCATATCTCTACCAATCTGGTTGTACTAGGAAGCAACATCAAGCTTCTCAGACTTGTGTTTAAAAATTTCATTTTTCCCCTTTTTTATCAAATTGGGACAACATTTATCCAGTCCTGTCATGTCTCTCCTTTTCTCCAAAATTTTTCAAATATCACCACAATAATTCCATACTCCCAATCTTTAAATCATTTCAACTTCCTTGGAATTACTTTGATTAAGCAAATTATCTAGTCTCCTTACTTCAGTTGTATTTTATTTCTTGCTAAATATTTATGTTCCATACTTCCAAATCCAAACATCGCTTTCCTAGATTGTACAAAAATGAAAGTAGAATTGAATAATCCAGTTTTTCTTTCATCATCTGAGTAATATTGCTGGTCATTAATTATGCCATTTCTTTTTTCTTGACAGCTGAAATAGCTCTTTTTCATTAACTTCAATATTTTTTTAAAACTTCAGCTTATTATCAGCTAGTGCCTTACTGCATAGAGTTTGGATGGGGCCTCAAAGAGACTTCAGTTCAAATTTTCCTTCACATTCTTATTTAGATGTGTTATCTCCTCCTCTAATTCACTGAACCTCTCCCAGACTTAGTTTCTTTAATCTAAAATAGGAATAATAATAGCTATCTCACAGAATTGTTGAGAGGTGCAATTCAAATAAATTAATCTCCATCTACCCAATATGCATCTTAAAATCTGATGAACCAAAGCAAACACAATGATCCAGATGTGATCTGAGCAGCAGTCCTAAAGCTTCTTTGCTTCTGGACACTTATAGACCTGAGTTAAAATCTGCCTAAATTATGATCCTAGACAAGTCACTTGCCTCTCCCAACATCAGCTTTCTCATCTATAAAGTACAAATATAGCACCTACCTCACAGCGTTATTATGAGAACCAAAGAAGTAATGGATGTTAAGTGCGTGGCAGATCTTAGATCAGAATATGTACCTTATATACCTCTTACTGCATACTACAATTACTCTCTACCACTGCTACATATTACAATTAGCTAATATTGGGAGCAGAGCCAAGATGGCAGAGTAGGCAGATGTATATATTCTAGCTCTTCCCCCACAGCCTTTAAAATATCTGTACGAATGACTCTAAACAAATTCTATAGCAGCAGAACCACAAAACGACAAAGGGAAAGAGATTTCCAGCCCAAGGTAGCCTGGGAAGCCAACAAGAAAGGTCTATCGCACGGGGTGCTGGAGCAGAGTGCAGCCCGCAGAGCCCAGTCCAGCCTTGAGGGAAGGGGTAATCAGAATGCAAGGTGTTATGGGGGGAGGGAAGAGATGGGGACTCAAAATTTTGTGGAAATGAATGTCAAAAACTAAAAATAAATAAACATTTTAAAAAATACAAAAAACCCAACTAGCTAGTATTAAAATGTGATTTAATTTTTCTAATAATATTCTTATAGAAGTGTACCACTTCTGTCTACAACATTAGAGAAATGTCCTTGATTCTATCCTTTGTTCTTTTTAATTTTGTAATCAGTACTATTTAATGAACTCTTGTTGCCACCGGATCAGTAATTTTGGACACCTCTACCTTTTCTTCTTCATCAGAACAATTTCTGTTGCCATTTTCAGAAATGTCATTATATTTCTTTAATCTTTTCTTTGAGTCTCAAGTACCTATATTTTCTGGGATCACTTTATATTTGTTCTAAAGTGTAGAGTGCACATAAAGCTGTACCCCGAGTTGCCCTCCTCATCATTCATATACTCAAAAATGACATAGTCACTGCTTAATGATCTCATCACGTCCAAAGCCCTTCTTCCTTATAATTGGCCTATGATTTACTAAATACAAGCACCATCACTAATGAATGAGGTGCTGTCCCAGAAAATGAAAGTGGCAATTCCCCTTATTTTCTTTGCCTTTATTCCCTTAGGGAGGGGGCGGTGCAGCGAGTATCAACTATTCCGTCCCTATCTGACCCTAATCCAAACTCACAGATGTACACTCCAGATATTTTTGGACATCTTACTGTTTAACCACCACTCTGTGCATTAACATCCCCCACCCCAGTTCTATTCTTTCTGTCTCTTCTTTTGAGAAGAGTAACCAAATCAGGATCAACAGGTGGTACAGTGGATAGAGGAGTGGGACTGGAGACAAGAAGACTCATCTTCCTGAGTTTAATTCTGGCCTCAGAAACTTACCATCTATGTGGCTCTGGGCAAGTCATGAAATTTGTTTGCCTCAACATCCTCATCTGTAAAATGAGCTGGAAAAGGAAATAGCAAGAAAACCTCAAATGGGATCACAAGAAATTGGACAGAACTGAAAAATTACTCAACAGCACCAAATCTGTGGTATCGTTGCTTATGGAAATGCTGTGATAATCACAACCCTACATTCTAATCATCATTTCTGTTAACTCCTCAAAAAAAATTCCTTCTCTTGGCCACCAATCTCAAATAGATGTCCTTCTGCTTCTATTATGTCAGGTTTTTGATGGGAGGGACTTCCTTAATTTTGTATTTTTATCCTCAGTGCTTGATATTTTGCTTGGCATCTAAAAGGTGCTTTAAGACATTCTCTTATTCATTTATTCATTATTTTTCTCTCTCTTTCATACCTGCTGTTCTCTTTGATATCTGATTTAGAAATTACATTAAGGGAGTTTTAACTCTTCCATTTTCAGTCTAAATATTTGTAACAAAATAAAAAATCTTCCAGACAAGTATATTTTATATACATAGTCTTCCCTGGATATCAAGATTATCCTTCATTTTAGCCAGAAAGCAAACTCTCATTGTCCAACCCGTATTTCTAGTCAGTCCCCTAGTTTGGTGGCTACAAGATCAATATGCTCCACACTATGACAAACATATAAATGTTTGTCAAAAGACAGAGTCCAGGAGTTGAGAGGTGATAATACTGGCATATTCTGACTGAGTCAAACCAAATCTAGACTATTATCTTCATTTTTTGAATGATAAACTTTGGAGTTAACATGGGCAATATGTAAACTCTATAGAGGATAGCAATCAGAATGTTAAGAGGACTGAATGAAGACCATGCTTTATGAATACTAGTTTAAGGAACTTGGCATATTTGTTATGGATAAGAGAAGTCTTGAGAGGCATTGTAGCATGATGGCTAAAGAGCTGACCTCAGTATCAGAAAGAATGACGTTCATGTTCCACCTCTGAAACGTACTGGCTATGTGATCCTGGGCAAATATATAAATATAAGTAATTAAAACCAGATAGTGTTTGTTATTTAAGTTCTCAAGGCTTGACAAGCTTTAGGAAGCTCTCCATCATGGCTCAGAAAAATAAACCAAGAAGGTAACACAACTCAACTCTAGAAACAGCTGACTACCCCTCAGTAGTGAGTTTCTGATTCTCATCCTCTCCCTTCTTCCTGGACACAGCAATGAAGTAACATCTAGGATATGTGACTATGAATTCCTCCTGGTAGCACTTTTAGTTAGTTATACTTGGTTACTCCTTATAATTCTGTAAAACAAGGGAATCTGTTCCTCCTTCAATCAATAGTCAGTTTCAGCAGAGGGAAACAAACCTGTTCTAAAGTCCCAACAGCAGGATATTCGTTTATTGGGTCAAGAAGACAGCATACTTTACCTGTGTTCCTGAAGAAGGTATGGATATGTTTGCCATTTTGATACTTCCTTTACTTAGCTTATTAAAGTATTGAAAGTCATAGCTTCTCAGATTCTCTTTAAGTTGTCTCTTCATTTTAAAGTTATAGAGTTATCTATGTGAAAGAGTGGAGGATCATGTGTGTGTGTGTGTGTGTGTGTGTTCATCTTTTTGTTGCTGAAGAAGATCATGCCATCAGAGAAATAATGACATGACTTGCACTTGACTTTGTTTTGAGTGAGGGAGGGCTGTGCAGGTCACCAGCCTCACTTCTCCTCCAGAGCCATCTGAATCCAGTGACCCCATATCAGGATGACTGGAGATGACTCAGGATGAGGTAATTGGGGTTAAGTGACTTGCCCAAGATCACACAGCTAGTGAGTGTCAAGTGTCTGAGGTGAAATTTGCTCCCAGGTCTTCCTGACTCCTACACTGGTGCTCTATCCACTGCACCACCTACCTGCTGATTATGTGGAGAACCATGACAGAGAATATACTTGCAGGACTCTGGTGTTCTTGAGCAACACTCCTCATATCTCAGGTTCTGCTGCATTGCAAGTTTGCCCAGTGATGTCTTGCACACTGGACTATCAAGTGAGCTAGAATTCTTAGGCAAAGGAAACACTCTTACCTTGAGGAAACCATTTCTTAGCTTCCCTGACGCAGAAGTTAAAGATCTTGAAAATTTAGCGTATACATGGCACCTAAATGTTTTCAGAAAAGATACACATGAACAACAATTTGGTCAAAACAGTGGAACGATTCTTTCAATTTCAGTAACTGATGAAGTAGATAGTCTCAGTTCAGTTTGGCTTTCCATGAATATTTCTGTAGAAAATTCACCTTTCCGTGCAACCCTAGTTCCGTAGCAGGAAGTTCTTGCTTCTTCTTAAGACTTCTTCTTGCATTAACTAGATCCACTTAGCCCACTGATCAGTGATTTATTGGGAATGAACAAACCCCATGCAACACCTTAGTGAAAATGAACAGAAATTTATATGATGCTGAAAAATTCCAAAGTCTCTGATGTACATTTCCCACATAACTGGGATTGAACAGTGACTGGTAAATTCAGGTAAGGAAGCACTAAATCCTTATTCTGGTCTGACAGCCCTTCATTAATGATTATTCTTTGTATCTTCAAAAGTCATTCAAAAGTGGGCAAATTTACCATGCTATATTAGGTCTATGGCATTTCCCTGGTCTAGTCAAATAACCCTGTCTAAAAAAAAAGAAATGAAGTTAGTTTTGGATGACCTACATTTGTCACATTTGTATCACAATTACACTAGTGAACACTTTTTAAATGTCTTTTTTCTATAATTACTTTTGTTACTTGTTTTTACATCACAATAATTTTTGACAATTATATCTCAATAATTTTTACTGTCCACAGACTTAAGCCATTCCTTTAAAGAAGAAAAATATTTGATTAGAAATAACCAATACAGCTAATGCATATGAGAATTTATATGATATTCTACCCATGTAGTTCTCCTGCCTCTATATCAGAAGGAGGGATATATGTTTATGATGGTTTTCCTGAATATTCATTAAAAAATTCTCAGATTTTGCCTTCCTCTTAATAACCTTTTTATTTTCCTTCATTGTATATATTTTCATTGCCTATATTTTTTTCTGTTTCTACCTATTTAATTCTTCATTAGTTTATAAAAAAACTTCCCATTAGGAAATTCTCTGAATTCCTCATATGCGTTTTTTTCTTAATGTAGGATATTATTACACATATTTATTATATCACAGGTAAATGTATGTGGCAGATTTTTCAACCATTCCCAAATTGATTGACACCTATTTTTATTTTCAGTTCTTAATCCAAAAAGTGGTGTTATGTTTAAGATATTGTTCATCCCCAATTGATAAACGGTCAAAGGATATGAACAGGCAATTTTCAGGGGAAGAAATTAAAGATATCTATAATCATATGAAAACGTGCTCTAAATCACTATTGATTAGAGAGATGCAAATCAAAACAACTCTGAGATACCACATCACACCTATGAGATTGGCAAACATGACAGAACAAGAAAATGATAAATGCTGGAGAGGATGTGGGAGAGTTGGAACACTAATTCATTGTTGATAGAGCTGTGAGATCATCCAACCATTCTGGAGAATGGTTTGAAACTATGCCCAAAGGGCTACAAAAATGTGCATACCCTTTGACCCAGCAATATCGCTACTAGGACTGTATCCCCAAGAGATTATAAAAATGGGAAAGTGTCCCACATGTACAAAAATATTTATAGCAGCACTCTTTGTGGTAGCCAAGAACTGGAAATCAAGGGGATGCCCATCAATTTGGGAATGGCTTAATAAATTATGGTATATGAATGTAATGGAGTACTATTGCGCCATAAGAAATGATGAAAAAGAAGACTTCAGGGAGGCCTGGAAGGACTTATATGATCTGATGCTGAGCGAAAGGAGCAGATCCAGGAGAACTTTGTGCACAGCAACGACCACAGTGTGCGAGAGTTTTTTCTGGTAGACTTGGAACTTTGTAATAACACAAGAACTTAATGGAAAAAAAAAATCCCAATGATGGTTTTCTAAGGCAAAATGCCTTCCACACAGAGAAAGAAATATGGAAGTCATTTGCAGAATGTAGCAGATCATGTTGTGTGTGTGTAGGTTTCAGTGTATTATGTTTTGATTTGTTATATGATTTTTTCCTTTTGTTTTAGTGCGACTACATAGCATGACTATAGTGAAAATGTGCTCAATAGGAAAGTATATGTAGAACCTATACAGAATTGTATGCTGTTGCAGGGAGGGAGGGGGGTACTGGAAGGTGTGGGGGGGATAAAAATCTTAATTTTTTAAGGAAGTGATTGTAGAACATTAAAAGAAAAAATAATTTAAAAAATATTTTAAAAAATTAAAAAAAAAGATATTGTTCAGTCTTTTTCAGTCATATCTGATTCTTCATGATCCCATTTGGGGTTTTTTCTTTTTTTTAAGTTTATTTTATTAAAATCAAAGTACCACAGTCTGCTAAAACCCAAACATTATTTTTTTTATAAAGTTGCTGAAGTGGCTTGTCATTTCCTTCTCCAGTTCATTTTACAGATGTGAAAACTGAGACATGCAGGATTACATGACTTTCCTGGGTCACACAGCTAGTAAGTGTCAGAAGTCAGATTTGAATTCAGGAAAAGGAGTCTTCCTGACTCCAAGCCCAGGAATCTATCCACTTCAACACCTTCTTTTTATTTGTTGATCACCTTGTGGTCTCTGCCTTGTATTAGAAAGACTGAGTCAAAGAATATGACCAGCTTGATGATTTTTCTTGTTATCCAGAAGAACTAGAGCTAGAGGTGGGGAACCTGCAGCCTTAAGATCACATGTGGCCTTCCATGTCCTCAAATGTGGTCTTTTGACTGAATCCAAACTTAACAGAACAAATTCCCTTAACAAAAGGATTTGTTCTGTAAAACTTGGACTCAGTCAAAAGGTTATAACCAGAGACCTGGAGGGTCACATGGGGCCTCAAGGTCTCAGGTCCTCCCATACCCTGATAGACTATTCACAATTCTACTAATACTATGTTAGTATGCCTTTACTTTTTACAGTATGTAAAAGAGTGTGCCTATACTCTTTACAACATTTATTATTCTCATATTTTGTTCATCTATGTTAACTTGCATGATGTGATCTGAAACCTAAGAATTCATTTTAATTTGCATTTATTTTATTATAACTATTTTGGCAAAAGTTTTCATAATGTCATTGATTTGTGTCAATTCTTTGGGAAATTGTACATGTACCATGGCCGTTCATTTACTAGTAAAACTTCTTCGGTTTTAAATATAGCTGTTAATTTCTTGTATACAGCTTGGATTTCAGACTTTTAATCATGATATTTGATTTTTTTCCATTTGACAATGTCTTGTATTCCATGTGCATTAATTTTGTTCCTATCACTTAAATTTCTAAATGCTCACAAACTACTGTGCAGTAAAGTAAAAGAGTTGGTGTGTATAAAAGGGGTATGTACCAGTAAAAAAAACCAAATATGTTTAATATTAATTATAGAAAAAAAATTTCTGAAAAGTATTAAATAATAGAACAAATCCTGCTTAGAGGTGAAAGAATTAGTTTCCTGGAAAATTTCTCTCATCACCCACAGTTGATTAATAATGATTAAACTCAGAAATAAAGAATCCTTAACAGCTGTCATAATTGGGATGCATTATGAAAATGATAGCGATGTTTTCCATAGTCCATTTAGTAGTTTTTTTATTTTCAGTCTATCAAGTTTAAATCTATAACCTGAAAGAATTCACATAGCTCATCCATATAGTTTGTTCTTATCTGATTTGTGTTAAAAATAATAAAAATAATTTATGTAATAAAGAAAATATATAATTTATTATTTTTCTTCCAATTTAAATTCTAAGTAGTATATACACTGGTCTAGTTTAAAATAATTTAGCATATAATATAATCATATATAGTATAGTGTAACATACTATAATATAATGTATTATAATATTGATATAACATGACATAATGCAATACATAACACAGCGGAACATACCAGAACTAAACTGAACTGAACAGAATAAACATGACATAGCAAAAAGAAATATCACAAAGAACATTCCATCTAATAACAATTGGGAATGTAGTACTTAAATTTTGCAATAGGATGGATAGTTTCATTTCAATGTTCCTAACTGTCTTACCTATGATTCTAGGCATTGTAAAGTTTAGATTTAGCTTTTTTTAATGTATTTACTGTCTCTATATTTGAATGAAATGAAAAATGACAGAACGGTTCCAAACTATGGCCATATTTAAATAGTGTAGCAAACCAATTTTCTTTGTAGTGCTTGAGAAAACTTAAACAATTAAAAATTGTTACAACAATGTATCTAAAATTGATTTTTAAAGTGGTTCCTTAAAATGAATTTATAATTGTCTGGCTTCTAGAACCTTAGAGTCTAGCTTTACCAAGGTCATACCACCTTGCAGCTTTTAATAGTATTAATAATTACAGCTTACATATGTGAACCATGTGGTTTTAGGGGCTTAGAACAGTTTAGAGCTGAGAAGAAAGAAGGGCCATAGATGTGTCATGATGAAAAAGATTTGCTTTCCATTTTCCCTTATGTGGAGGAAACTAACGGGGCATGCAATGATTTGCAGTTAGATAGGGATATGAGTAGAATTTAGGTGCTTTGAATATTGCTCTGGTAGTAGTTTCAAGGAAAGCTTCAATACCAGTTTATGTCAGTTGACAGTACAGGTGATTTCGCCTGGTAGTTTTGAGTAACAGGGAACATGAAAGCAAAGTCAGGGATTGTGGTACGAGTGCTTTGCTTTGCTTATGTGTTCTCATGAGACTAGAAATATGAGTAAAAGAGGTGTTCACAAAGTTATTTTCTATTTTGGATTGGCAAGAGTGAGAGATTGAGTATGTGCCAGTATAACTAGGAAGCTTGGGAGCCAGAGTAGTGCATTGGAGACTGGGAAGGAATATTAGTGTAGCTGTGGCATCATTGTAGGAGCAGGGACTTTTAATGTTTTTTGTGTTATAGACCCTTCTGCCAGTCTAATGGAGCTTATGGAATCACTTTCATTATATTGTTGCCCTCCAGGTCTTCAAGTGTGGCTCTTTCACTGAATCTAAACAAATCATATCTAAACTCTTGGTGAAGGACACGGATCGACTCAGTGAAAACTGATTACTCCTTCCATGCTGGCTGTTGTGCAAAAACCAGTAATTATTTCTGGCCCGGGCAGGCCTGACTTAGACTGGTATTCTACTAATGAAATGAGAAAATCATAAGTCATTATATGGTTAACAGAAGGAGGTTTGGCAAGGAAAGGAATGGTGACATATTTGGTCTTGAAACATCCTCCAAGCATGAGGGGCACCAGATCTATATGGGTGGGACATATTATGCACTTAGGTTACCAAGAAATCTAATCAGTGATATCAGAGTCTGCCATGTTGCTCCATCGAGGAAGGTGCAGCCTAAGTACTGGCCTCTTTAAGTTTTTGAGATACCTTTGTCAATATTCAGGGAAAAAATAGCCTAACTCGTGTTGCTGAGATAGTGGCTCTGTTATTATCTCCTTTGTGATTTTCATGAATATTGGAAGAGTCTGAGGTGTGTCTGACTGTTTAATTTTCAAGTCAAGAATTTACTTCAGAAATTGACAAATACTACAAATTAGAGCTTGACTTACTATTAGCTAGTGATAACTATATATAGAGAAAAGCCATTAATAATGCATATATATGTATATTTATACATTTATCTGTGTGTACATATGAAACACACTTTTAATCTTCTGCATTATATATAATGTATAATTGTGTATATATATGTTAATATATACAAACACACATATAGGTATATGTGTATGTGTATGTATAATATAGATAATCCCCCCCAGAGAGCTGGTTGTTAAATATTTTTTGGAATATCCTCTCTTTTCTGGGATGGTCACTTGGTACAGCAAATACAATGAGGGATCTCTGTGAATCAGCAGCTTTAAAATGAGGAGACAGTGTTTCCTCCTGCTTAGGTAGTCTCTATGAATGGGAGTGGATCTGTGACTTTGTGATTATACTTGTATAGAAAACACTAATGAAGAAATTCCCTTTTCCGGTTTAAGTCAATGACTTCTCTGCAACTTTCAGCCTTAGAGAGCTGAGTACTCCAAGGACTAGCAGTGCTTGTCAAGTGAAATTGACCTCCTCTTCTTAACTAGGATATTAAGAATGCCTGTCCCTTTAATGGAAAAGGATAGCCTATAATGAGATTACCAGAGTTCACAGTCTGAATTCTATGCACTCTTTGGTGTCCTTCACATAGAAACTCAGCAGTGTGCTTCAAACTCATCACTAAGCATCAGACTAGGTGTGAGACTCTGGAATCAGTAAGAGAATTTCATCATTAAAAGTTTATCTTGCTCTGAGAGGAGGCTTAAATATCTTAATGGAGATGATTGTTGAGGGTTTGACAGCAGAGCAATAAAATCACTTGGCAAGGCACTTTTTTCTCAAATAAGCTGTATGTAGATTATAATATCATAGGTCAATTCTGCTCTCCACAGAGACACTCACTGGTGATTTATAGATATTAACTTATATTACATATATTATCTTACTTGATGCTCACAACAAACCTGTGAGGAGTTATTTTATTTCCATTTTATGGACGAGAAAACTGAGGCTGAGAAAAATGAGGAAACTTGCCCAAGGTTACACAGCTAGGTAATGGCAGAGCTAGCATTCAAATGTAGGTCTCTCTTTAAGTCAATGTGATTACTAAAATTAACTATTTTTTTTTCATTTTATCATTATATTATAACATGCTTATATATTGATTATGTTATGTTTTCTTCCCCTAGGGAACATTTAAATTTAAGCAAAAGTTATTATCCAATACATCTTGTAGAAATTAGAAGTGCAAAATAGACACAGTCTTATCAAAAATTTAAAGTGACAACAAAATTTGAACAACTCCTGAAAGTTTGGCAGAAAAATATAGTAAGTCCAAATGTATTTGCAAAATGATAGCTTCTCTTTATTTGAAAGAGATTGGTCAAATATATTGATTATTATAGCTAGATATTATTATATCTATATTATATAACATATAATATATACATTATTATATATTAATATAGTTAGATATTATGATAGTATAGCAATCATATTTTTAGCTAGATTCATTTATGAGTCAGTTAAATTTTAATAGATGCCTAATATTTTTGAAATGTTATAATACAGATTCAAAATACTTTAAAAACTATTTTACTTTTAAGAGACTGTTGGAATATGAATGAGAATTCAACATAGAAGACTCTTGAAATTATAAAATAATTAAACACATATGTGTTGTAATGCACATGCAAGCAAATTTATTGAAAAAGTTGAGATGAAGATAATCAATGTCTTTATAATGATACAATGTAAACAAAGTTATCTTTCTTTTCTTAATGAAAAGCATGTCAAAAGCAACCAATGAAAAGGAAAAAAAAAGATCAACTTCACATTTTGTGTACATGTACACAGTATCCCTTAAATTATAAGGGTTCTTTGCCATTTTTTTGTATCATGGTCCCCTTTATCAGCTTAGTGAAACCCACGGGGCCCTTCTCTAAATAATAGTTTTAAGTGCATAAAATAAATATATAGAATTCATAGAAAACTAATGATATTGAAATATAGTTAACACAGTATCTTTAAAAAATATAAACAAGTTTAAGGTTAAGAACTCCTATCTTAAAATATGCAGAGATCTTCACTTGTGAAGAGGGAAAGGTTAAGTGGAAATAACACAAAATGGAATAAATTCACAATAGAATATTTTTTAGACATTCCAGATATACCCCTTTAATTAAAGCACCGCTTATGCATTTATTTGTGGAAGAAAGGGGAAAAAAATGTTAACTAGCTTCTAGAATTCCTGTTTTGCTCTTTGTGACAGCTGAATGAAAAATGTGAATCAGAATTTCCACATAATTTAATGAAATCCTTCATTAGTATGAAGTGACATTAGTGTTCCATATTAAACAAGTCATTTGTGCCTGGAAAGTAACTTTTTATTTGCTTAAAATTGATACCAGTCTATTTAGTTTTGCTTTGTGATTGCTGATTGCTAGAGTATTGGCATTTTCACAAGAAAAGCCATTTCAATTGACTTCTATAAACAGTATATTTAAAACAATTGCCTTAAGAAAATATGCTGTAATTTAAAAAAAATTCTCTCTTAACACTTGACACTTTTGTAACCCCACAGCTGACCAAACAGGAATGTTATTTATAGGAGATGCAGTAATACAGGTCAGTGTGTTTTGAATTCAATCCTTAAAGTTGTATCATGTATTTGTATTTTAATTCATATGTATTAATTTTACACTCATATATCCTAATCTGTCATCTATCTAGGTTAATGGCATTAATGTAGAAAACGCAACCCATGAGGAAGTGGTAAGTTGCATGCATTTCTTGTTTTCCATCTTTTAGCATGCATTGTGTCATGTTTTTATTTGGATTTCTTGTTAAGAAATTTATAAAAGCTAGTTGGGGCAGGGAGCTGTGCTGTGTAATTGACTGGTTTGTAGAGAATCTTTTAGTGTGAAATTTTTATCTTTAAGAGAATGAAAATTGGCCCATTCTATTGGAATTTGTGGTATTAAGAGCAATCATTTACCTGACCCATGTAATAAAAAGGGTCCTGCTGCCTTCAGTCAAAGCCTCCTAAATTTTGATTAATACTACTATGCCATTTTGAACATGAAGGAGTTTAATGTTTGTTCAATGAATAAGCCATTAGATGTGGAAAAGAATGCTAGCATGATGATTTTTTTTTTCTAATTGAAGTCCTCTGATTAAACATGAAATCAGAGGTCAGTGACTACTCTTGTTCTTCAGTTTTTCATCCAAGTGTTTCTCTCTCTGTCAGGTATAATGCTAAATGTGGGAATTCCAGGGAATTAAAAAATGTCTCTACCCTCAAAGAACTTTCATTCTATTAACAACCATTTATCAAGCACGATCTATGCAAGGAATTCTGTAGGTAATAATTCACCTCTCCAGGTCTCAAGTCCCTAATCTATAAAAGGACTGGGTCTCACTAGGTGAAATCTAGATATGCAAGCTATTTTAGAAAATATAAATGGTGTTAGCTAGTGAATGCTTCAGTAAGAGGGAAAAGTGAAAAAGTGGTTACTAAAATAGCTTTTGCTTAGTTTCGTATTGCAAACTGCAGTGTTTTCATCCAGATCAGTAATGTTGTTACCAATGATGCTAATGAAACAAGTTTTCCAATTTCTAAAAGTTTTCTTCCCTATGTCTCCTTCTTGAGGTCAGTGATTTCAGAGTCCTTGGAAATTGTGAATGTTGCACATCTTAATAATTCATGAAGTAATACAAGTACCATCAAATTCATTCATCCAGAAAAAGGAAATTGCTTTACGAGGTGATCAGTAACCCTTTACAGCTGAACTGGCCCAGTACTAGAGACTAAGAATTTGCCTGCACATTTGTTTTCTGAACAAAGTTCAAAATATAATCTTGTATATGTATACCAACTATCAGGGTCATAGGAATTTAGAGGTGGAAATGATTTTTGAGAACATCTAATCCAAATTCACTTACCGAAAATTGAAGAAACTGATCTCAGAGATTTTGCGTAACTTGGCTGAAGTTGCATAGGTACTAAGAACTGGGATTCCTGCCAGTGTTATAGAACTTCAAAGTTGGAAGAAACCTCAGAGGCAATCCTGAAGCTATCTAAGAATCTGCCCTATAACAATCTCCTCTAAATCTCTTTCTTCTTTAAAATGAGGGGATTTATCTTGATGACTTCCAAGGCACCTCCACATCTACTTCCATGTCTATGTCTGTGTCTATTTCTATGCCCAATACTATGATCTTCAGTGAGAAGGAACCCACAACCACTCCATGAAGTCCAGTCCATGTTTGTATGTCCTAATTGGTAGAATCTCTTTTCTTTTCCTTATATCAACCTAAAAATCATCCCCTTTGAAAAATCCTAATCATTTTAAAACTTCCAATTGATAATGCTTCAGATACACACCTCTTCTGCTGGCTAAACATCTGCCTTCAGGTCCTGATGTTCCTTTGTACATGAATTCTAGACCATTCACTATTGTGGTTGACCTCCACTTTATAATTGTTTTCTTTTAAATGAGGCATCCAGAACCAAACACAATAATACTGATTGGATCTGACCATGACAGAATACTACCATACTTAAACCTAATAAGTCTTAGATATTATATCTCTCCTAATGCAGGGTAAGGGGCAACTAGGTGACACAGAAGATAGAGTGCTAGACTAGGAGTTAGGAAAACATCTTCCTGAGTTCAAATCTGGTCTCAGACACTAGCTATATAACCCTAGGCAAGCCATTTGACCCTTTTATCTTGGTTTCCTGATCTGTAAATTGAGCTGGAGAAGGAAATGACAAACCACTGTATTATCTTTGCCAAGAAAACCCCAAATAGAGTCATAAAGAGGAGGACATAATAAAAATGAAAATCAACAACAATGCAGGCTAAGTTTGCCTTCAATGTCTAGATTTCCCTATCATGATGTTGGCTCACACTGAGCATGCATTTCATTGAAATCCTCCAAGTTCAGATAAATTGCCTCTTAGCTATACATCTCCTATTTTTTTTTACTTACTACATTGATTTTTTTTTAACTTTAGTACTCCTGCTTCAAATCCAGCGTTCTGCCATTTGACATCTGTTGCTTCCCATACACTTAAGAAAGAACTGAATCCACGGCAAACGTATTTCTGTATATATATTTAAGATACTGTAGCATTCCTGAATCTTTTGAATTATATGCAAACAAAAATAATTTCAATGAGTTACACAGATCTTATGGTACTTTGGGTAAATGTGAAGTTATCACATGTTTGAAGACAGTATTAGCCCTTAGTTTTTTGTGTGTGGGAACAGGGAAACGTGTGGCTTTTGATGCCATTGTCAGGGTCAACCTCATGTTCATTGTCATCTCATAATTTTCCCACACTGCATCTTACCTACCATCATCTCCTCTTTACCCTTTGTCCTTCAGATGTCTTTCTGAAACCTGAGTGTTGGCAGCGAGTAGAGAGGGATGAATTGCTTGATAGAATAGAATTTTAGGCCTGAGCAATAAAGTGTGTACCATCTCATCTAAGCCCTGTATTTAAAAACTAGAAGGAACTATGGGTCACATTCCTTGGAGTGCTGTAGTTGGCATTCAAATCTTGCCTCAGACATTATGTGATCCTAGGCAAGTCATTTAACTTCTCTCAACTTCAATTTCCTTATCTACAAAATAAGCATAATAATAGAACTTATCTTGCAGGGTTGTTCTTAGGATCAGATGAAATAATATGAAAAATGTGCTTTGCAAACCTTCAAGCACTCTGTAATGCCAGCTAGAGAGGAATGGATTTGCCCAAACTCAGATGGTTAGTCTGTGGCAGGACCATTAACAGAATCCAGGTTTCTTGAATCCTATGCCATTTTTTTAGTACATATCATAGGATCCTGGGAAGGGCTGGGGAATTACTTAATGTTTGATTATTGCTTTTTAATCCATTGTGGAATTATGCTTTTATACTAACCTGTTAGAAGACAGCTTGATATATTGTATAGACTGCTGGACTTTTATAGTGAGGAAACCTTGGTTCTTATACTTTCTCTGAAACTAAATATATACTTGGATTCAGTTATCTGTGCTTATTTTTGTACTAAATAACTTTTTTTAATCTTTTACTTATATAAAGGCATGGAGCTTTATTGAATATTTAGATAATATAAAGCTGGAAGGGATTGCTAATACCTTGGATGACATGATCAGGATTCAGAACAATGCTGACTATTTCTGTCATTGGGACTTAGTTTAATAACCCGGAACTAAGTAGAGAAAAAAAAATGTCTAGCAATTGAATTTTAACATTCAGCTTTAGAATTGTAAGATAGGGGAGGCATGGTTATAGAGCACCTTGTCCAGAAAAAAAGATCTGGAGGATTTGAGTGATGACCAGCTGAAAATGAGAGAAATGTGTGGTATAAATCCTTTATGACAACTTGGAAGCTAATGAAATTTTGGGCTACATTCAGAGAACAAGGGGGTGATGGTCTATCTACCCTCTCAAATTTTTTCATAAGAAGCAGTAGTTATATAACTGAAAATGACTACAGATGACACTGTATGCAACATTCTTCCCTTTAAGTTATTCATCAGTGCTGAGAGGAGTACAGTTAGAGAACTGAAGGGGAAGAATATTTCTCAGAGTAAAATTAGACATGATAGCTAATCGGTTTTTTTCTTAGAATCTTTTCCGTTGACATTATTTTATATTTTATATATTTTATACTTTTTGTCTTGCTTTTTGCATTTTATATTAGTTCTCCAAATGTTGCTTGATTCTCAAATTTCCTCATATTCACTTTTTTCTTGTTATTGTCCAACTGATGATCAGTAATTTCAATTCCAGTTATTTCTATTAATATTTGGAAAAATAATTTATTGATATCTTTTGTTTTAATATTGCATAAATTTCCTCATTTACTTTTCTGTTTTTCCTCCCAGATGGCCATCCCATATAACAAAGATTATTTTTTACAAAGAAAAATAAGAAGAGAAAAAAATTACCTAAACCAGGCAACACATTGAAAAAAATCTGAAAATATATAAATGTTCCATAGTTCCATAGTTGTGGACTTCCCCCACTTCAAAGGTTTAGAAGAAAGTATCTTCTTGTATCTGTCTCTTCTTTGAGCCATGGATATCAGACCACAAATGAGTAGATGACTTGTGTACAGAGTGAGTAAGTTAGGTAATGGCATTCTCTACCGTTAATTCATAATGTTATCAATTTTTTTTTTGTTCTCTTGGCCTATAGAGACAGCTGTAATTGCTTCACTTCCAATGTATAATTACTGTTTTCTGAGGTCCTCAAGAGTTAGGGAGTATATAAGAAAATGTCTATTCCTCCATTTTGTTGAAAACATGATCTAATTTCTATCAGTCTTTTGCTATATGTTGAACCTTTCTTGTTTTTGATTTCCCTACAGTACAGATCCAGAAGATACACTAAATCAAAGGTTATGAACACTATGGTCAGTTCTCTTTCCTAATTCCACATTGTTTTCCAGAGTTGTCAGACTAGTTCATAGACCAATCCCACCAAGAGCAAATTAGGAAATATATTCCTGCAATGTCTTCAAAAATGACCATTTTCATTTTTTAGTTTTTTTCCCCAAATTGTTGCATGTGAATACAACTTCAGAATTGTTTTGATTTTAATTTCTCTTTGTATTATTGGTTTTAAATATTTTCAAATGGTCATCTGTGGCTTTTCAATTCATCTTTTATGAACTGTTCATCTTCTCTCACCATTTATCTATTGGGAAATGGCTCAGTAATAAGTTTTTATGTCCTCTTAGAAAATGAATTTTACTGATATAAATGCAGTGTCCCCTGCCCCACATTAATAATCCCCTTTTTTATGCTCACAGTACTGATATTGTTGATGCAAAAGCTTTTATAAAAAGTAATATCCTCATAATTATCTTATATCTTTTATGATCACCTCTATCTCTTGTATAAAAGTACTGTCCATACTCAGTAATAAAATATAGACCTTCCTGTCCTCTGTCTCTGTACCTCCATCTCTACCAAGTTTTTCTCTATACTTTAAATGATTTGAGTTCTTGTTTTCAAATTGTGTATTTTTAGAGCTTATTATTCTATATAATTTAAGATACTGCTTCAAATATAATTTCTTCCCAGTGTTTTCTAGCTTTCCAAATTATTCTTATTGAAGAGTGCATCCTTTCCACAGTTTTTTCTTTGTTGGAATTTATCAGACAGTGAAATCCTGTTTGATTTTTTTTCTATTCCTTATCTGGTCTGTTTCATGGATCTATTCTTTTATATTTTATTTTATACAAAAAATGTCATTTACTGCAATTTATAGTTTGGAGTAAAAAAAAATTATGCTATGCCCCCATTCATTATTTCTTTTGTCCCCATAATATCCCTTGAAATTCTAGAACTTTTATTGTCTACTTCTTTAAAGCAACTCAATTCAATTCAATTAAAAAAAAACACTTATTAAATAGAAACTTATTAAAGACCTACTACGTGCAGTGATACAAAGCAAAATGATCACGGATCATACAAAACAAAAATAATACTGTCCTTCCTTTCAAATGGCTTGCATCCTCTTGGAGAAAATATGTACAGATATGCATAAATACAAAATATATACATTTCCCTGACAACGTGATTGGCATAGAATCACATCTGGAAATAAATTAACATAGCATTATTATATTTATTACATTGCCAAGCCCAAGCTGTGAAATGGAAATTCTCCCCAGTTAGGTATATCTCCTTTTGTTTCTTTAAGGAGAGCTTCATACTTATTTTTGTTGGGTTGTTGTTGTTTTTAATAGCAGAGGATAAACAAGTTTGCAGCCTAGAGTCAGGAAGATCTGAGTTCAAATCCGACCTCACTCACTTACTAGCTATGAGACCCTGGGCAAGTCACTTAACTTGCGTTTGCCTTAATCCACCAGAGAAGGAAATGGCAAGCAACTTTAACATGTTTGGCAAGAAATCTCCAGGGATAGCATTGGCATGCTACAGTACATGGAGTCATGAAGAGTCAGAAAAAACTGATTGATTAAGCAAGAAATTGTTTTTATAAAAGTCCTGAGTCTGTCTGGTAGGTTAGATGCCAGAATTTTGTGTGATTAAGGTTATTTTTTAAACCTATCATTCCCCAGAACTTTTGTTAGTATTGTTTTGAACTTGAAATGAATTTTGCTGATTTTCCTTGTATGCATCCACTATTCTAAGGCTGTTAGTTGCCAGAATTATTTTTTTCTATGAACTTTTATGGTCTTTTAAAAAGTTACTATCATGCCATCTACAAATGGGGTAATATAGTCTTACTTTTACACCTGTAATTTTATGATTTTTAGTATTTCTATTGTTAGTTTTTTCATAGTTAGATCATATAAGAATTGGGAAATAGAATATCCTTGCTTTACCCTTGTTTATAATTTACAGGGTTTATCCATTTCAAATATTTTATTTTAGATTTATGATTTGATCATATAAAAAGACTGCCCTTTCATATCTATGCTTTTTAGGTTTTAAAAAATAAATGCCTGATACATTTTGTCTGTCTTTTTCATTAGCTTTATATTTATATTTTGTTTTTCGTTTTATGGATGATTGATTATACTGATTATTTTTCTAATGTTGAACATAACTATACATCCCTATTATGGATCCAACTGGTAAAATATTTTCTAAATATATTTTTATAGCCTTCTTGCTATGATTTCACTTAAGATTTTCAAAAGAATATTCATTAGTAAAATTAATGTACAGTTTTTTCTCTGCCTTATCTTTTCCTGGTTAAGACATTAGGACTATGTGTTATAAAGAGTTTTGTAGAGTATTTTTGTCTGTATTTTTAAAAAATAATTTATGCAGAATAGGTATGATGTTTTATTGAGACATTAACATTTTCCCTTTTAATGGTAATTATAACTTTCCAAAGAAATACTTTTTCACAAAATTGTCTTTGAATATTTACTATAATAATGGACAAGAGAGAAGAAGGATGGTCCAAGAAAAGTGGAACTTTTGATAAATCATTCTTGCAAGAATACATTTTGAATCAGGTTTTAAAGTCCACAGTGATAAAGAACATTAGCATGATAAAGTAGCACAATAAAGATAATTTGTAATGTACTTCATTTCCATTACTCTCAATAAATGGTTTAGAATTAATCAGTGATGGTTGAGGCATTGATAGATTATAACTCTAAACTAAACAAAATGAATGTAAATATATTTTCTATTAAATTTGGAGTTTATATAAAAATTAATATTTGAGTTAATGTACAGAAAAAAATAGAAATCGTATAGTATTCAACTTAAGATCATTTTTGATCTTTTATTTTTGTTGCAAATCAGTGAATCATAAAATCTTGGCATGTTTGAATTGACCTCAGAGAATATTAAAATTTTTCTGACAAGTGTTCATTTAATTTCTACTTAAACATCTAATATGAAAAATAAAATGTTGAGATTTGTGTAAATAAGAGCTGCTGCCCACCGTTATGATGAAAAAGTATTTACACAAATAGAATTTACACAATAAATACTGTTGTAATGTTTCTTTCCTCTCAACTTCAAGAAGTCTATGCCATAGTATACTTGAATGCATAATGTACACTCCTTCCATTTCTTCTGACATACTCATCACTTAATGGCTCAGACAATTCTCTATGACTGTATGAAAGAAATAAGTTGTCAGTCCTCATACTTGAAGGAAGTGGCCATTTTAGAAGTTCCCATACTGATAAAATCACAGTTCCATCATTTCCTCACCCAAACAAAACAAAACAAAATTTTCAGAGACTATTTTTTTCCTTGGTGACTTACTCAAAGTTGCCTCTTTTTCACTGAGTGAAAAGGACTAGCATAAATTGTCTCACTTGCATAATTTCCTGTTGTAGAAAACCAAGAGTCTTAGAAAATAATTTGATAATGTGAATTTTTAATCTCTCTTAAAGTCTTAATGCAGTGCTTCTTCATTGCAAGGAGCTCAAAAGCAGTTCCACCTCTGTTTGAGGGAAAGCCTCTCTCAATGGGGGAAGTGGTTAATAGTTCTTAACTAAAAGTGGAGAATAGCTTATAAATAGAAAGAGATGGATCTTTCAACTTAAAAAAAAGTATACTAGGTCATAATTGGGTTGTGACTGGCATCAGTTGGGGGAAAAACCCACAATGATTATATAAACTATTGAAATAAATTCTAGAAAAGAATGAGGCACAGAATAATATCAATCTTTATTTAGTGGAGATATTCCAGGGCAAAACTTAAATAAAGACAGGGACAAACTAAACTGAAAGTGAAAGAATGTGGCCAGGAAAGCAATAATAAATTGAATTAGTTGAGAAATATATCAACAAATATTTCTTGTGTGCTACTTTTGATGCCATGATGTAAAGTTAACTCTGGGTTCCAAAAGAATATGCCAATGGAGTATGCATGCTTACAGTTGTATTGAAGGTTCAAAATTCATCCTATAGCATACTGAACCTGTACCCTGACCACTTCCAGATGATTAACCCCTGAATTACTTACTTTGGCATGCATGAAAAGCAATCCAATTACAGTCAGTCAAGATCATCTCGTCTCACCCCCTCAGTTTGCATATGAGGAAAGTTAGGTATGGTATGGTTAAATGACTTGGCCAAAGTTACTCAGTTAATAATTATCAGAGACAAATTCCAAATTCAAGTCCACTGACCCCAAATTCACCACTCTACTGTATCGTATTGCAACTACAATGTATTTAAGGAATAGTGAATACCTTAGGAAGAGATATCAGAAGTTATCTGTTCTAGCCACCTGAAGCATGAATTACGTTTTCAGCATCACCATTTGGTGGCTGTCTAACCTCTTCTTTTAGAAAACTGTGTATAGGGAACACATTATGTTCTTTCATGTATAAATAGACCTTTATACATGAGACAAAAGTTGATATAGGCTAGTAATCTGAGTTAAGGATGGAATCTGATTATATGAGACCTTTAATGATAAACTAGGGAATCAAAAAAAGAGGTAGAGCTAGTATTTTATACTTTCTATACATTGTACAATATATTAAAATCCTTGTGAATTGATATAATCAAATACTTATATTTGTTCTTTTAAAGACCTTTCTTGAATCCCTCACGTATCAGTTCCCATCCCACCCTATTGAAATTGCTATATTTTATTGTGGATATGGATCTGTATTTCTGTGGGTGTGTGTGTGAGTGACTCCTTTAATGACTTATTTGTGAACATATATTATGGCATCACCACAGCAGGATATACGTTTTTTGAGGTCAAGGAACACTAAACTGAGAGAATACCTGAATTCTTATCATAGTTAGGTCATTAAATCACTTTGTCTCTTCCTGGGAGTCTATTTTGTCTTTAGTTTACTCATGTACAAAATGTGAAATTTGGACCAGATGGTTCCTTCCAGTGGTCAAAATTTATAAAATTACATATCAACAGTAAAAAAAAGTTTTACTTCCTAATGATAGAATTGAAAGGATTTTATGAATGTTATAAACATCATAAGAATATTTCAATTTGGCAATGATGATAAGATATTTCTATGGTACTTTATGTTTTATGAAACATAACTTTTCCTCATAACTTTTTAAAAACAGGTTGTATCTTATTTTTCCAAATTTAAACCTGAATAAAATGAGACTCATACCTGAAGCAGAAAATTTACCCACTATCATTAGGACTGCCTTAAGCAGTAAGTGTAGGAACTGTTATGGTAACAACTCTTCCCCCGCACTCTTCATATATGGCCTATTATACACGGGTTTTCAGTTATATTCTCCAATATTTGAGTCTTCAGAGAATAATCAACATGTATGGGCATAGATAGTATATATTTTGACATGTTTTTATTTCAAGGCCTTCCACAATTAGACTGAAATTCCCTTTCCCTATAAAAGCTCTTTTCTTCATTCCGTTATTCCCCTAAATAAATCCTTAAGAATAGATTATTTGAATTTTGTTGGTGCATTCTTAAATGTATTACATTAGTGGTATGAAAAATATATGAATTGTTTCTCCTCTTACTGTATTTATTTTTGTATTTTTTGAACTTTGCAGTTTTCTTTAAACTCACATCAGTGATAGTAGACAGTATAACATAATCTGATTGCTAAAGAAATTTGAAATATAAAAATCTTCTGGGAATAGAAAAGGTAAGAAGAATATCAGCATCCAATCAGATATTTTAGAAACATAAATATACTTGAGAAAAATTCTGGCTCTCTGTATATCAGTATATTACCCAGAGTTCGTTATTCCCTAAAAGAGAACAAGAATTTCAGACTCCAGATTCGTTAAAATTATTTGTGTGTGCTTACACACACACACACACACACAAATACACATACACACACTTCTTTTTTATTTTGGAAATGAGTGTTTTGTAGTCTGATTTCAAAGGTTCGCCTGAACTTCTAACAGTGGTTTTGGTATAACTTTGAACAAAAAAGTAAGTTTTACTGGTGAAAACTTCCTTTCCAAACTACATTACTCCAGTCTATGTATTTTCTTTAGTAAACATTATTTTTTCCTTCATGAGAATATTTAGTAACTTCTTTAAAAATTTCTATGTTCTCTCAAATTTAAGAAGTCTATGCCACACAGTACATAAATCAATAATATACATTCCTTCTGCCAGTTCTCTCTGAAGGTCTTTACATGTTTTCTGAAAATCAATTAGGCTCTTTGCCACTGTAGTTTATCTGTTTTTGATGGTATTTTTCATGTTCAAATCATACTTTCCTTTGTATTTTGGCTGAGGCTAATCTTCTTTCCTTATGGGCTTGAATGCTCCTTCCCTCAAACCAATACATTCTATAATACCCTATATAATCATTGAAATGGCATTTTTAAATGTTACAGCTTTTAAAAATTTTTGTCAAGTAATATTCATTCTTTTTAAGATTTAATTAATTTATTTGTTTTCAGTTTTCAACAATTACTTCCATTCCAAGTTTTAAATTTTCTGCTCCTTGCTCCCTGAGATGACATGCAATCTTATATGGGTTCCACACATACAATCTTATTAAACACATTTTCATATTAGTCATGTTGCATAGAAGAATTCAAATAAATGGGAGAAAAACTGAACCAAAACATAACACAGGAGGAAATAGCCTGCTTCATACTGTGTTCTGATTCCATAGTTCTTTCTCTGGATGTGGATGGCATTTTGCATCAAGTCCTTTGGGAATGTTTTAGGTCCTCGCATTGCTGTGAAGGGCTAAGTCTATCAGAAATAGTCTTTGCACACTGTGGCTGTTACTGTGTTTAATGTTCTGGTTCTGCTCATTTCACTCAGCATCAGTTCACGTTAGTCTTTCCAGATTTTTCTGAAATCTGCCTGTTAGTCCTTTCTTCTAACACAATAGTATTCCACTACATTCATATACCACAACTTGTTCAACCATTCCCCAATTGATGGTCATTCCCTCCATTTCCAGTTCGTGGCCACCACAAAAAGAGCTGCAATAAATATTTTTGTGCATGTGGAACCTTTTCCCATTTTTATGATCTCTTGGGGATACAGCCCTAGAACTGATATTTCTGGGTATTCTTTAAAAAAAAAATCACAATATTAAAAACTCAACAAAGAAGAACAATGGAACATGTGAATGTACTTTAGGACACTATCTGATATAGATCAAGTACCTGAGAAATGTTTATTGATTGAATTACAGGACTAGCCTTACCTTCTGTTTCGGTCATACATTTCTTTGAACCTGTAATTCTATGTCTGTAACCTCTGTCCTTGGAAATTATATTCATCCATCAAGTTTCATATCTGGTTTCATTTCTTACTTAAAGTGGCTACTGAGTTTCCCCACAAAAAGAGATCTTACTTTCCTGTGATCTCACAAAGCATCTTGTCTTTATATTTTAATCAGGTAGTCAGTAAACATTTATTAAGTGCCTACTATATGCCAGGCACTCTTTTAAGTGTTGAGGATGTAAAGAATTGTAAAAGAAATCCTTAACTTTGAGAAGAGCTAGTGAAACACCAAGAGTCGAGAGATGGAGTGGAGTGCCTTGCTTGACGAACAGCAAGAAGATGTTGTGATGGGCCTTGCATGTAAGGTGTAAAAAGGATTAGAACAGCAGGGGAGGGCAAATTATGAATGGCTATGAATACTAAAGAGAAATATTATAATTTTATTCTGGAGCTGATGGGACACAGTTATAATTCCATGACTAGAAGTAGAAAATCCAGAAAGACTATTTCTGACTTTGGGTTGCCATATAAGTAGTAGGCAGGGAAGTTTCAAAAAGTTCTAGAAAGAAAAGAAAACATAATGGAGAGATGAATCTCCTAAATGTATCCACTTTGAATACTGATGCCTAAGTGCCTATTTCACTTTAATAATATAAGTAAGGCAACAGCCATCTCATACTTACCGCAGTAGTTGAATGCTCAACCAGTCACAAGAGGAATCTTGGGGAAAATGTCAAATCTTCTAATACTAATCTTTCCATAATTTTTAGAGCCCTGGATAATTTGATTCTCAGCTCTTTTTTGTGGATGCATTGCTCTGGGATTATATTTTGTGCATATTAGTTCAATAAGACTGTAGGCTCGGCCCCCAACTAGCTGGAAAAACTTGCCCTCTTCCCTTCATGCTGTATTTCAGCTCAATCACAAGTACATAGTGTTAAGGAGTCTATTACATAAGCATGACAAATCACATTTCTTTATATTCCACCACAAAAGTGAAAGAAAAGAAGAAAAATAATACAATAACAGTTATCAAACCTAAGGAGCCTTTTATTCATCTATAGGTATAGCTGATAGTTCTAGGAGTAAAGATCAGGTTCTTAGATTCAACATTCTCCGTTGACCTACTACTTCCAGAAGTAACACTCCTCTTCCCCAAACTACCATTTGTTTTTCCTGTTCATAGTATCCTGGAACATCAGTATTCAGTTGAGGAGATTCAGAGCCTGGGGACACTAATTCCTCCTTCATTTGCTTTTTCTCTTTCCCATCTTGGTCACTGATTTGAACTAAAGTTCCACTGTCTGATTATTTCCTGCCATGTCTAGTTCATTGTCAGTTGCTCTTCCAGAGTGTTACTGCTAGTAAAACAGTAGAGTAGACTAAAAAGGCAGTTCCACATGTAAAGAGTAATCTAAGCATCTACTATAAGTCATGTACTAAAGGTAGAAGTGAAAAAAGTAAAATATTCCTACTCATAATGAGGGTAGCAAGGTGGTGCAGAGGAGAGAGTGCAGAATCTGAAGCAAGGAAGACATGAGTTCAAATGTGACCACAGATGCTTACCTACGGTGTGACCCTGCGTAAGCCACTTAATCCTATTGGCCTCAGTTTTCCTCATCTGTAAAATGAACTGGAGAAGGAAATGGCAAACCACTCCACTATTTTTGCCAAGAAAAGCCTTAATGGGGTCAAGAAGAGTTATACACTGCTGAAACAACACTATCAGCTACACTCATAATGAATTATTGATATAGTTCAGATATGAGTTCTGAATATTCCTTATGCTAACTAAGGTGTTCCTTAAGTCCTGTTCTTTTAAGTTTTTCTTCTTCAGAGAGTTTTGTGTAATGGAATCTTTACAAGTATTGGGTGGGCTGTGATAGACTGACTTCTAAACATTTTATGAGTTTTGTAGTTATCTTCAATGGGATTTTCCTTTATATTACTGCTTCTTGGAAACTGTTGTTATATGGGAATTCAATTATTTTGTGCATTTATTTTGTATCAGACAACTTTATTGAAATCTTAATTAGCTTTTTTTCTGATTATCTAGATAGGATTTCCTAGCATTTCATCAGCATATAGGGATAGTTTTGTTTCTGCTTTGCCTATCTTACTCATTTAATTTCTTTCTTTTTTATTGCTATTGCTAGCATTTCCAGAAATATATCAAATATTTTAACTCTTATTAATTAGAAATGCTTATAACTTATCCCTATTGCATACAATGCTTTCATTTTGTTTTGGATATATGTTTTAAAAATATTTTTAAATATCCCTCTAAGCTTATACTCTTAGTTATATTCTTAAAGTATTTGTTTACTTGCTATTAAAGCATAAATCTGTGTTATACTTTGTCAATTGCTTTTTTGTTTGTATCTAATGAGAAAAAGTTTGTAATATGGGAATATTTTTTATATATTTTGATTGTTTTCTTAATATCTTATAATACTTTCTTTCCTATTACAAATCCAAATTGAAAATAAAAATCAATTATTTTATATGAATTTCTGTAGTATGTCTGACAGGAATATATTTTAAAATTTCAAATAAATATTCATTGATTTCATTAGTTTATAGTTCTCATTTTTTTTCCTTTCCCTGTTATAGCTTTTGGAGTCACATTTATCTTGTAAGAGGAGATTAGTAAAAAATTTTTCTTCCTCAGGTTTTTTAGAATAATTTTGGTAGTAATGGTATTAATTAGTTTTATCAGATTAACAGAATTACTCTGTAACTCCAACATGACTTGGAATAGTCTCCTTTCTCTGGCAGTTCTTTAAACATCACACAAATATCATGCAAATGTTACAAAGCACCACATCAACGCTGTGCTAATTATATATCAATAAGCATGCTGGTGTCACACAACCCACATGCCAATGTCGTACTAATTATGTATCAATTTCATATTAATATTAATCATCATGCATTCATCATTCCATTTTTATTCTGATTACCTGCCACAATCATTATTAAATATCACATAAACATTCACACTAATGTCATGAAAGTTGCATTCCAATATCACACCCAAAGTAAAAATCACACCAAATTCATGCAAACATCACATTGATAACATACCAATATCATAGCAATAGGAATAACTCTGATTTCAATATTATTTGTTTTCAATACTTCATTTTCCCTTTGTTACACTTTCTGGTAGATTTGTCCAATTCATATAGAGAAACATTAAGCATTCTGCTATTCTCTTACTGTCTATTTCTTCTTGAAATTCATCTTTTTTTTTATTATGGATTTAGATACAATGACATTTGAAGGATATAAATTCATTATTGATTATGACCTCTCTTTTTCCTTTCAGTAATTTCCTTGTTTATCTCTGTTCATGTTGTGAATTTTGATTTTTGCTTTCTCTAATTCATAATTATCTTTGTTTTCTTTATATTTACCTGATGGATAGTAAATTTTATCCTAGCCTCTCATTCTTATCTAAGAATGTTTTCATTTTTAGATGCATTGTTTTTAAATAGGCAGTTTAAGAGTTTTGTTTTCTTAGCCAATCTGTGAATTTTTATTTTTTTTGTCATTTTATGAGATTGTTTGATTTATTCACATTTAAATATTGAAAGTTAGCTTTCTACTTTCCTTCACTTCCTTTTGGAGTTTTTTTTCTGAATTAAGATTTTTTTTTGTCTTGTGATCTTTCTTGCAAGTACTTTTTTTTTTTGCAATCTAGGTTAAGGTAATCCTTTTCTCACATGCATCTCCCTTAGGAGTTAATACTTGCTCTGTTTTTTAGAAGTTCACTTAACTTATTGATTTATTTTATTTAATTATATAGTTCTTTGATCTTTTTTGCCTCAACTTTCCCCCTCTTAAGAAGTGAAATGTTGTTTGTCCCCCAGAAATTTCTTCTCCAGCACAGTATATTCTGTTTGTTAAGAATCCTCTCCCCACCTCCACCCTTGCCTTTTCTACATCTCTTTCTAAGGAATATTTTTGCCTTTTCTTTTCATTAATTCTCCTCCTTTTGATTGATGAAGAAGAATTATGATTAATAAGCCTGGAACCAGAGCTATAAGAGCCAAGCTGATTAGTTTATGTTTGATCCTAGAAGCAAGAGAAAGTCACTGGAATTCCTTGAGCTGGGAAGCAACACACTCAGCTCTGTGCTTTAGGAACACTATGGTGGCGGCAATGTGATGAGTGAATTGGGAATGGGGGAGGGGGATTTGAGGTGGGGAGAATAGTAAGATCATATTCCTAAAACTGGAAAGGAACACAGAGACCATTTATTCCAACCTCTTCATTTCGTAGTTGAGGAAACTTACGCCCAGGCTAATGACTTGCCCAAAGTTACAGAGATAGAAGATGATAAACTGAGATTCGCACCAAGGCCCTCTTTCTCCAAATGCAGCATTCTTTCCATTGCTTAGCATTATTTCCTAATGTGGAGACTATTGCAGTAGCACAATGAAGAGGATATGGGAGTCTGAACTAGAGCATCAGATGTGAGTGACAGGAGAGTTAAGGATACAAGGGATGTTACAGAGGTAGAATTGATAGGACTTTGTAAAGTATTCCCAAACCTTTGCCAGTCAGGTAGAAATATATTGGAATATTAGAAATATATTGGAAAAGAATGAACAAGCATGGCTCTTGTGATAGAAATTGATCCCCACTTAATTCAGAGACTAGTAAGAGCACTCATCACTATACTTTGTGAATTCAAATCCTCTGGCCCTCCCACATTCTTGGGAGCTGAATAGGCTGCTAGATTTGATTTTTGAGTTGTCATCATTGACGTCTAAAAGATTATGAAGAATGGAAGAGGTATTAAAGGGATGGAGTTGAAGGAAAAGGCTACTTTGCTTTTTTTTAAAAAAGAAGACAATAAAACTTGCAAACTATGACCCAGAGAGTTTGATTTTATATTAGAACTGTCTAAAAATAGGCTGTGCTACATATGAAAATGTTGAAGTCTTCCTCAAGGAAGGTCTTCAGGAACAAACTGGATAACCATTCATCTGGTACACTTTTGTGGTATTCTTTTTGTGTTACAATCTCCTTTCAACTCTGACTCCAGTTTTAAATATTTACTGATTAATTTGACTGAATAGTTTCACTGTCCTTAGAGAAAGACTAGATCCTTCCATTTCTGTCAACCCCGGAATCCACATGGTATTAGGACTAAGATCAAGGTTGACAAGACGCTATGTCTATAAGCCTTCCATGTTGCAGACTCTATTCCAAGAAAGGTTTTCTCCTCTGGGAAGGATGGTCCCTAGTGAGCTGTAGAAAAACAGATAGATACAATTTGTGAGAAACAAGAGATGGTTCATAAGGAGGAAAAAATCAGTTATCAAATTATCAAAGATGAAAAAATAAAATTAATAATATGTTGGATGAAAGAAAAATTCCAAGTTCTTAAAGAATGAGTTGATAATGCCGTTGTGCAGGAAGTGAAGCTAGAAAATATAAACTGAATTCATGGGATATTTCGAGCACTTAGTATCTCAAAAAGCTTGATCTCCTATAAAGTTCAGATACAATGTGACACATTGTAGTGAATTTTCAAATTTGTATCTAAGGCCTGGTTTAACATACCATTCCTCTTGTTTATCTGAATGAGCTTCAGCTATAAGCAGCAACCAGAAGCCATTAGTGTTTCCAAGCTGTGTCCTGGCTGTGGTGGCCACCTTCCTCTTTATAAAAGACTTTTGAAATCCAAAATTCCATTTCTGCATTAGAATTCAATAAAATATGGCTTAAAATAGCATAGCTAACCTCTAAAATAATTATATGCAGTTTTTTATACTGTCTGTGACATGAATAATAAAATTTAAGAACTGTCAAAAAATGTCATGGAAAATATACAAACATACTATCCAAAGAAGAAAATCATAGATCATCATCCAGAAAGAATGGAAATCAACAGAAGGGAAAAAGACAGCAAAACATGAATTAAAAAAAACTGCACAGCACAGACATCCTATATATTCATACGCTAAATTATAATTATCTTTAAAAAGATTATTCTCAAAAATAGATCATTGTTAATGTTTGTTCATTATGTTGTAAGGATATGAAATACTCAAAGGCAAATGAAGATAATAGAGCCCTGATTGTCATCTTGAAGGAAGAAGGAAAGTCAATTAGATGGATGATTCTTATACTTTAATCATCTAAAAGAAAAACTGGGAAATGAATCAGTGACCTTATTCACAAAAGAGGAGGTAAAAATGAATAAGCTGGTTACACATTATTTTCTGGACTCTCTTTCTAAAGTTACAAAAGGCAAATGAATGTTAGTTCAAAGAAAAATAAGAAGCTAGAAGGAAGTAATTTTTCAATTCTGACCTATATGACATTAATCAAATCAGTGAGAGCACAGAAAATTATACAGTAATCAATGTAGGGCTTGATGTGTACTTTAAAAATTATAGAATTTTATCATCATATAAGCTAGAAGTAACCTTAGAGAACACATTACTTGGCACAATCTCTATCCTGTAGTGAGTCCTCAAATAATGTTTGGGTATATCTATT
Source organism: Bettongia penicillata ogilbyi (assembly GCA_023548195.1). Classification (NCBI taxonomy): domain Eukaryota; kingdom Metazoa; phylum Chordata; class Mammalia; order Diprotodontia; family Potoroidae; genus Bettongia; species Bettongia penicillata. Next base: position 751,387 of record JAJHZJ010000330.1, read on the forward strand.
CCCAGCTCCTTATTTTTTTGCAACAAAAATTAAATCATGAAGAAGATAAGGAATTCATGATTATTCAGCTATTTAGTGGTTAATGCTTCTATCATATAGGACAAGGATATGCCTCCAATGTATAGAAAGCATCTAGGGTTCCATACTTCAATGGATCTCTGTTCTTGCTTGTGAATTAGTTCATTGGTTGGGTTAGTTGCTCCTCACCATTGCCCTCAGTGATGCAAATTGTGATTCATCTATTTCTTCCCCTCATGTGTGACTGTCTCCCATAATGTTCAGCAAATCTGCAATCGGAAGTGCACCTAGCATATTTAGGGCCTCCTCCTAGATGTCTGTGTGACCTTTGCTTAGTCAATTCACCTGAGAACCAGCTTCATCTTCTGTAAAATGAGCAGGCTATACTTGTGTGTGAGTCCACTTCAAGTTCTAGATCAAAGATCTTAATAGTGTGTGGATACAAGTGGATGACATGAGCTTTCTATCAGCTAGAAGAAGCCTCATGGAGTGGAAATATTAGCATTGATCAGTTACATCTTTTCAGCAAGTCATCAAGCATTTAGTGTTCACTATATGCCAGAAAGTGGGAAAACTAGGAGAGCAGTAGAGACAGAGACAGATAGACACACACATAGAGAGAAAGAAAAAGCAAAAGAAGAGGAAAGAGACAGATACAGAAAGATTTGGAGACACAGAAATAGAAAGAGACAAGAAAGAGCAAGAGAGGAAATGAAGGTAATCTCAAAGGAAAATGAAAGGCAAAGGAAATAGCAGCTGAAGCTGGGAAAGGCCTCCTACAGGATGTTATATTTAAACTGAGTCTTAAAGGAATCCAGGGGGAGAAAAGAGGTGAAAGAGAGGAGCCAAACATTTTGTATGAGGACAGCTAATATAAAAGTAGAGATGGGAGATGAAACTTAAAATAGTTCAGGGTAGGTAGCTCATGTTTAGAGTACATGAAAAGTAAGGTGGAAGAAAATAGTGAAGGCAGGAAGTGGGCGGGAAATGCAGAGCTTTAATGTCAAATCAATTTGTGTCCTTTTGGTAAAAGGAGTTACTGAAATTCATTGAGCAGAAGACTGACTTTGTCAATCTCAAACTGGTGCTAAGTGGAGGATGGACTGGAATGGGAAAGAGAACAGATGCGTGGAAACCGGTAAGAAGGTTATTTTAGTAGCAGAAAAATGTCCACCCAAATAAAAACAATATGAAAGTGACATTGGATTATTTAGACTTTCTACTAAGCTAACTTACTCTCTGTTTTCAATCTTCACACTCAAGAGTCCCTGACAGCATCTGGTTTGTGGTGGTCCCTGCCCAGTCCTTTATAGTGATGTTTAGTATGATCCCTTTTTCATCCATAAGAGGCAACAGTGTCTCTATCCAGACATGAAGGAAAGGTATAGAAACTGGTTGAGGTAGATGGGAAAGGAAGTGGGAGAAATGACAGTAGGACAAGCTAGTCAGAGGGGAAAATCTGCTAGAGAAGAGAGCATGTCAAGAGTAGGCTGATGAAACATAGGCAAAGAGAAAATCTATCTAAAAATGTTAAGTGCAAGGCACCAAAGAGTAAAGAGGGAAGCTAGAAACTGGAGCTAGGAATATGAGTCAAATAATTTGAAAATTCATACATCCAATGGTAAAAAGCTAGGTAAAAAAGAAGCTTATAAGTTGATAAAGCAACATATCTTCATAAAAAAAACCAGTAGGCCAGGTGGATCAAAACTCAAAATGATGTCAAAACACAATGAACTGGAAATGTATCAAAAAAGAAAATTAACTATACTTCTCAGATCAAAAAAACCTCTAGATTTCCCAGAGTTAAAATGCCAGAATGATTCAAGATATAAATATTTCTATGAAAGTAATATATTAGGAATGAAATCATGTTAGAAATAAGAGCACAATGCAGAAATGAGAAAAATGGCAACATAGAACTTAGAAAACACTGTGGATATTCTGTGCCAAAAAAATGTAGAGGATCTGAAAGAGGAAATAACATATTTGGAAAACAAAAAAAGTACTTCTTATGTAGAGTTTTATTTGGATAAATATGTCCATAATACCTAAATCAGGGAACAATAAAGTAATCTGTAGATCAATATCACTAATGAATAACACTTGAAAGAAATTTAAATATAATACTAGCAAAAATATGTACAATATATTTATACAATGCTATCGTATTTTAGGTGTGTGTGTGTGTGTGTATTTAGATGCAGTATCACTTTTACCAAATTAGATATTTATCAAGGGTTTGTAAATATTAGGAAAACAACTAACATGATTAGTGATATTTAATTATTATATACATAAATATATTGAGATGCAGAGAAATCATTTCACAAAACAGCACTATACTCATTTATGCAAAAAATGCCTAAAAGCATAGATATTAGAAAAAAATTTACTGTGATAAAAAGTAAATATTTAAATTCAAAAAACTTGCATCATTTGTAGTGGGGAAATACTAGCTATATTCCCAGTGAAACAAGTGTAAAGTAAGCATATACCCCATCCACAATTATTTGACATTATTTTAGATGTGTTAGATATAGCAATAAAACAAGAGATTAAAATGAAAGGTATTGACATTGTCAAAGAAGGAGCAAATCTATGTCTCTTTACAGATGTTAGGCATGGAGAATGGAAATGTAATATCATTGATAGAGGGAATTAAAAAATGAGGATCTCCCTACACCAATGTACGTTTGCATATTCTCCTCAACTTAAAGTTACAGAAATTTGCCTACAGCACTCAATAGCTAGGTAACTTTCACAGGTTCATACATGTCATATATGTAAGGAGTATGACTTGAGCCTAGGTTATTCATGGATTCAAGGTCATATTTATTAACTGCACTATGGTACTTACTGGCAGAAGAAAATTTAGCATATTTGTTGAGAACAAACAGAAAACCTAAAAAGGTTTTTAGAAGATTATTAAGTGGTTTTAGCAAAGGAGAAAGCCTGAAAAAGTTGTGATTCCCCACCCTGGTGTCTGTAATGATCAAGTTTTCTATTTCAGTTTTTTAAAACTCCAGTAGAAAATTGTAGCAAAGGAATTTTCATTCAAAATAACTACAAAATTCACAAAATATGTGAGTCAATCCACTAAGATCCACAATCAAGATTTTTATAAACTTATTTACCAGATACATCTTAAAGATAGAAAGGGAGCTTAAATAATAAAAAAAAAAATTGTTGCCATCCATACCATAATAATGATATTAACTGCATTAATTATAGATTAGTGCAATAATAATACTATATTGAAAACCATGAACAACCTTATTATTGCAAATCCTAAAAATGAATACAGATGAAAATAATAAATAATGAATACAGATCAATACCTCACAATTAGCAAATTGGTTAAACTATGAGACATAAATAGTTTCTTTTGAGGAACCATAAAAACACAGACAAATGGCAAAGCAATTAATTTGTCCAACTATAGAGGAAAGCAGCTTGCAATTAACAAAAACTCAAGACTCTTTGACCTAGAAATTCCGTGGTTAAGCATTTACTCCAAGAAGGCAAAAGAAAGAGAAAGGACACACAGAAATAAAATATTCATGGCTTATTTTTGGTAGTAATAGGAAAATTAAAACAAAGGTTGCAACTTTTTACATTTCAAAAGTTATGTGACATGAAACAGCGTCAATAAAAGTGAGATAAATTAATTAAATACACTAAGCCAAAAGGTCAAAATTTGTTCAGGCAGGAGGATGACTGAAAAAAAACTAAGGGTTTCTGAAGTGTAATTTTATACTATCAGAAATATGACTCCATTAAAAGAGTCAACTTCTGAGGACAGAAGCCAATAGTTCTGTACACTGTACTTGTGACATTTTATCTGGAGTTCAGTTCTGGACGCCATACTTTAAGAAGGATATTGCTAAGGATATGCATTTAAAAATGTCTGAAAAAGGGTAATCAAGATTGTGAAAGGCCTTAAATCCAGCTCAGACGAGTAAATGTCTTTGGAAAGATTTCAGATATTTAGTCTACAGAATAAACTATTTGGGATGGACATGGTAGTTGTGATTATTTGAAGGATCCTCATGTAGAAGACAGGTTAGAGTTCTCTTTGGTCGTAGGAGGCAGAACGACAAGCTAAGGTAGAAATGTCAAAAAAGTGAATTTAGGAATGGTGTCAGGAAAAACTTCCTAGTAATTGGAGCTCTCCAAAAGTTTAATAGGGCAACTATGTGGCACAGTGGATAGAATGCTGGGTGTGGAGTCAGGAAGATTCATCTTCATGAGTTCAAATCTGGCCTCAGACACTAACTGTGTGACCATGGACAAGTCACTCAATCCTGTTTGCCTCAGTTTCTTATCCACAAAATGATTTGGAGAAGGAAATGGCAAGCTACGTTTTACCGAGGAAATCCCAAAAAGGGTCACAAAGAGTTAGACGTGACTAAAGCAACTAGACTATAACAAAAATGCAACGGGCAGTCTTGAGAGCTGATGGATTTTCCCTCCTTGGAAGTCTTTATACAGAGTTTGGGTGACAATTTGTCACTTTTAGTGGGCATTTCTTACAGGTATGAGTTGTACAGGCTGTTGGCTGTTGGGATCCCTTTGAACTCAAAAGTCTATGATTCTAAAATTCTCATTAGTTATTACTCATCCGTTTTATAGCACTGTGCATTTGAAAAATATTTCTAAGATATGTATTTCAGGAGCTGTGGTTATTCCCTTTATCAATATTGATCATAAATTCTTCTTATTATGATGGACAGACTGTGATTTATGGTAGCCAACAAGGAAAAAAAACCTCTTCATCCAAGCTAGGCTAGTCCTCAGACAAGAGCAAATTGTCCCTGGCCTGTACATTAAGCTCCTTCAGGTTGTTAGGATATGTCAGAAACTGTTCAGAGCTTTCAGGTACCCAGGATTACCTCCTTATCCTTACTACACTTTGAGAAAAAGATTTTAGTATGAACTGGGACTCTTTTTCTATCACATATTATGTTGAAATATAATAAACTAAAATTCCCTCTCTGCATAGCCTCACACAGTGTGAAATTATATTGCACAGGGGTTTTATTGCACAATGTAAAGTAATATTGCATCATTGTGATCTGACCTGATGCTAACTTTATGAGGCAAAAATTTGAAAGGGTATTTTTGGGGGGAGGAGGGAGGACTTCTAAATGCTTAACTAATATATTTTCCCATGATCTCTTTTTATATTACCACAACATAAGAAATGATAATGATTCTTTTCCTTGAACAAACAAGGTTCCATTTCCATTCATTTGTTAAAAATAAAAAGACTGTTTCTGTCACTTATAAATGTTTAAAAAGAAAAAAAAAACAAACTGAATAGTTTGGTGCCCAGGTGCTAAGGCAAAGGAGACTGAACTGGCATTGCCACCTTGTCAATTTTTATTATGGATCACATATCACAAAAATCATTTCAGTCAAATTTCTTAGAAAAAAATCATTTAATTAAATGTACTATATCATTAATAAAACTGCCCTTCCCTGACTTGGTATACTCCAGAGACAACCTAATGATTGACTCTGTCATTAAGAGAATTGACTAGAATTGAAAGGGTATCAAGATGATTATTGATGAAGAAATAGATTCTCCTGGCTGAAATTAATGCACCTGAATTTTAGTAACTGCATTTTTAATTACAGAGGATTGAGGAATATTTTTAAGGATTTTCTTTAAAATCACAACACTAACAGCAACACGAGTTGATAAATAGTAGATAATGCCTTTGAGTACTGTTGATCTGGTGCAATGGAAAGAGCACTGGATGTAGTACAAGAAAACCTGGCTTCAAGCCCTACTTCTGACTGGGGAATACATCCTACATCCCTTCTTGGAGTCTATTCATCTCCTAAAATTGCTGTGAGGAAGCTTTATAAGTCTTACCAAATTATGCAAATATTCAGCATTAAGTGCTATTTAAATGCCAGTGACTAATTATTATTAATTCAATGATTTGGATAAAATCATCAATAAGTAAATGCCAATGTTTTTTTAAGTATTGGAAAGTGCTTATTTATTTGTGAACACAGTTTTTATTCTATTAAGTATAAATGTTGCTTTGAAAATATTTTAATATTCAAAGATGAATTACCTAGTTTGTGGATTAACTATGTTACTTGATATTCCTGTTCTTCTGTTGCTGAGAGGATACTTTGAGAATTTCAACAATATTAGAGAGAAAGAGACAGAGAGAGGGGAAAAGGATGAGTGGGAGAGAGACAAAAATACAGAAATAAAGATAGATAGGAGACAGATGAGAGAAAGAGAAAGAGGAACAGAGAGAGATACAGAGAGACACACAGAGACAGAGAGATGGATAGACAGACACAGACACAGAGAGTTTGATTTGTAATCCAGTCAATTTGGCTTCAAACCATAGGATCATAGAGCTATACCTGGAAGGGATCTCAGAACTGCTGTATTTAATTAAATTCATGTTTTAAAAATTAAATAAATTTATTTTCAGGGAAGTGAAACATCTTACCTAAATTCACACAGCTAAGTATAGGTCTTGTGAACCCAGTTTTTCTGGTCCCAGGACCAGTGTGTTCTTTTTAGGGTAACACATTGATTTCTTTTTGGCAAAAAAAAAAATGCTCTAAAAAAGCCCATGTAGAAAATAAAATAGTAAATCAAAGTAATGTTAAACACAGGAAAATAATGTACACAATAACTCAATGTAAATGGAAAGAGGCACCTTTGAAAGAAAGACTTAAGAACTCTGATCAAGGAAGTGGCTACCAAAGATTTCCCTCTCTCCTAAAAAAAAGTATATAACACCTACATTCCTACTTTATAGGATTATTGTGAGGACAGTACTTTAAAAACTAGAAAGTGACACAGAAATGTGAAAACCAAAAGAGCCAACTATCATAATGTTAGTTTCCAGTACCCTCTTACATTTTCAAAAACATAATGCATATCTTCAACATTTTATCTTAAATATAGATAAATGACAATGACTCAAGAAGAACATAGAATGATTGTGATAAAGGGAACAGAATAAAGGAAAATAGATAATACTGAATTTTCAATGATTAATCAAATACTGTATAGATTATATGACATTGATGATTTTGATAGTTCCAGTGTAAGTTACTAGGTTCAAGAATATGTGAATACTCAAAGACTGAAATAAAAGATTCTCTCAGCATTCCTCAGAGTCAGTATATATCTAAAAAGAGAAAATGTTCAAGGTTCAGGATAAAGATTATATCCTCAAATGTATTGGATAGCATGGTATTCTTTTTGCATGTATCACTGGCTTCATTAAAATTCAGAATCTATTCATGGGTGTAAAAGGAAAATTGGAAAATATCATACAGATGTTTGTGTATTTAGAGACATTCTCAGTCAGAGGCAGTTTTCGTACTTGCATTAAAAAGCATAGGATGAATACAAGCATTGATCAGGAAAACTGGAAGAATAAAAGATGTATCATCTTTTCATGGCCTTAGTCTGTTTAGGGCTGTTGTGTTTAAAGGAGGAGTGAAATCCAAGTAAGCCAGTCTCTCTAAGTGGCACATTAGTGCTTCAGAGAAGTAAAACCCAGTATCATATCTCTTTAATTGACAAATAATTTCTTTCCAAGATTGTTGGAATAACACGTAAGAGTGATACAAATGACTCAGGATCCTGGAATGAAATTATCATGTCCTAATGCTTGGCATATTTTTGAAGTCTATGAAAGGTGTTGTTGCATCAGAGGTGCTTAATGTTTCTTTTGATGTAATGGAAAAGAATTTGCCTTAAAACAAACTTCTTTAAGAGGAGTTAGGTGTCTCAGTGGATAGAGTACCAAGCCCAGAACTAGAAGGACTCTGCTTCCTGAGTTCAAATCTGGTCTCAGACAGTTGCTACCTGTGTAACCCAGAGCAAGTCACTTAATTCTGTTTGTCTCATTTCTCACCTGTAAAATGAACTGAAGAAGGAAATGACAAACTATTCCATTAGCTTTGCCAAGAAAACCACTCCATACAGGACAGTTGGTAGGGAGGGTTTCAAGTTTATCTTATTATCCAGTCAGTTGTGATGGTGATTCATTAGATAGACTTTTCCCAAGCACAAATTCAGATGGAAGTCAAGGTCTAATAACAAACCCAAGTAACACTGCCATAAAGAGATCCATTCTTTTAGTATGTTTTGATGCTTTCCACTACAGCTGTAAAAAAGTTAATTTGTGTTGAAGTAAAATAGTAATTTTATAGTTATAATTTCTGGACTACATAAGGAAGGAATGCAAAGCACAAAATTTCTATTTTGTGCTTCCCTAAAGGCTTAGCATTTGAATGCTTTAATTAGTTTTCAAGTAAACTTACTTTTAAGAAATTAGTGAACTAAATAGTTATTTTTCTGTCTCTGTAAAGCACATGAAGGCAACCTGATTTTTTTATTCAATTTAAATAATTATTGCGATTGCTTGGTACATTGACTCCTAAATATTTATACATATCATAGTTATTTTTGAATGGCATGTCTCTTTCTTTTATTGTCCTTTTGATTTGCTATTATTATGCAGAAATGATTTTCAAGAAATTTTATTTTGTAGCCTGTGATATTGTGGAAGCTGTTGCCAAAATTGTTTCTGTTTGGTTGTTTCCTGATATTTTATAAGTTTTTTTATTGACAAAATAGTTATAGAGTTGTCTTCTCTTAACCAATGAGAGACTGATGTGCCTTTAATTACTTCTCTTATGGCTCCTGCTAGCATTTCTAAAACTATCGAATAATAGGAAAAACGGGTAATAGTGACTTTATCCCTATATTTATTAGGAAAGTTTCTATTGTTTTTTTTCCATTGTATATAATTATAGTTTGGGGTTTTAGATATTTTTTTGTTGATGATTACTTAGCTTTTCAAATATGTGATACTAAGTCACGTCTTGTGCCCCTTTGCTTTTTAAGAATATATCACTCTACTTGTTTATGTGATATTTACTCAGTAACAAATAGTCTCATGCTATTCAAATTTCTTTTCTTTGTATTTGAAAGTTTTTTTTTCTGACTCATTGCAGAATACATTACTTATCATTGAGATAATTACATCCTATATGTTTTGAAGTTTTAATATTCTTAAATGTTATAATATTTGTCATTCCTGGAGATAATCTCCTGAATCTTTTTATCAGTGCTTTGTTTTCTATATTTAGAAGTTTTGAGTAATTTTCTTGTATTACTTCTGGCATTATGATGTTTAGGGTTGTTTACATGTGACTTGTGCTCTTTTCATACTATATAAACCTATGCCTATTTTAGGATTAGAAACAAACCACAAAAGGCTGTTTTCTGATTCTGAGGCCCTGGTCTTTGCTTTAGACTCTTTATTCCCCATTCTTATCATTAATCAAATGGCATAGAGAAAAAGTTGTTTTTTTAATAGAAGCATCAATGTATAGTACTATTTTTAAGGAGGGTAATAGGCATCACATTTGTATTCAAATGTGGATAGAAGCTTACATGATCTTGAGAAGCATTCCCTTCCAGCTTATACAACTTTTCTCAAACCCTTGATCTTTCTTTTTTTTTTTTTTGAGATTTTTTTATTTATTTATTTAATTTTCTTACATTCATTTTCACAAATTTTTGGGTTCCAAATTTTCTCCCCTTTTATCCCCTCCCCCCACCCCAATACCCCAAGCAATCTAATTTTCCCTATCTCCAATCTGCCCTCTCTTCTGTCATCTCTCCCTTCTCTTGTCTCCATCTTCTCTTTTCTCCTGTAGGGCCAGATGACTTTCTATTCCTCCTTAACTGTATGTCTTCTTTCCTAGCTGTAACAACAATACTAAACAGTTGTTCCTAAAACTTTGAGTTCCAAATTCTCCCCATCCCTCCCTCCCCAGCCATTCTCTTTGGGACAGCAGGCAATTCAACATAGGCCATATCTGTGTAGTTTTGCAAATGACTTTGATAATAGTCGTGTTGTGTAAGACTAACTAGATTACCATCCCTCCTAACCTGCCCCTCCTTGTTTCTCTTCTGTCTTTTGATCCTGTCCCTCCCCAAGTGATGACTTCAAATTGCTCCCTCCTCCCTTTGCCCTCCCTTCCATCACCCCCCCTTGCAATATCTCTTTCTCCCCCACTTTCTTATACTGTAAGATAGGTTTTCATACCAAAATGAGTGTGCATTTCACTCCTTCGTTTAGTCAAATGTGATGAGGGTAAAGCTTCTTGTTTTTTGTTTTTTTTTCTCAGCTCTCCTCTTTTTCCCTCCACTAAGAAAAACTCCTACCTGCCTCTTAAATGACATATAGTTACCCCCTTCCCTTTCCCTCTCTTTCCTCCCCCTACATTTCTCTCTCACCATTTACCCTAGTTTCTTTTAAGGTATGGTCCCATCCTATTCAGTTCAATCTGTGCTTTCTATCTCTGTATGTGTGTGCATGTGTGTATGTGTGTGCATGCGTGTACATGTGTGTGTGTGGTCCCACCAACTACCCAGATACTGAAAAGTTTTAAGAGTTACAAATACTGTCTTTCCCTGTATGAGTGTAAACAGTTCACTTCTGGTAAGTCCCTTAAGACTTCTCTTTGCTGTTTACTTTTTCATGCTTCTTCTCATTCTTGTGTTTGAAAGTCAAATTTTCTTTTCAGCTCTGGTCTTTTCATTAAGAATGATTGAAAGTCCTCTGTTTCATTGAAAGATCATATTTTCCCTTGAAGTATTATACTCAGTTTAGCTGGGTAGGTGATTCTTGGTTTGAGTCCTAGTTCCTTTGCCTTCTGGAATATCCTATTCCACGCCCTTCGATCCCTTAATGTAGAAGCTGCTAGATCTTGAGTTATCCTGATTGTATTTCCACAGTACTGGAATTGTTTCTTTCTAGCTGCTTGCAAGATTTTTTCCTTGAGCTGGGAGTTCTGGAATTTGGCCACAATGTTCCTAGGAGTTTCTCTTTTTGGATCTCTTTCAGGTGGTGATCGATGGATTCTTTCAATAGTTATTTTGCCCTCTGGTTCTAGAATGTCAGGGCAGTTTTCCTTGATAATTTCATGGAAGATGATGTCTAGGCTCTTTTTTTGATCATGACTTTCAGGTAGTCCCATAATTTTTAAATTGTCTCTCCTGGATCTATTTTCCAGGTCAGTTGTTTTTCCCATGAGATATTTCACATTCTCTTCCATTTTTTCATTCTTTTGGTTTTGTTTGGTGATTTCTTGGTTTCTCATAAAGTCATTAGACTCCATCTGTTCCATTCTAATTTTGAGAGAACTATTAAATTCAGTGAGCTTTTGAGCCTCTTTTTCCATTTTGCTCATTCTGCTTTTGAAAGCATTCTTCTCCTCATTGGCTTTTTGAACCTCCTTTGCCAATTGGGTGAGCCTATTTTTCAAGGTGTTAATTTCCTCAGCATTTTTTTGGGTCTCCTTTACCAAGGTATTGACCCGGTTTTCATACTTTTGTTGCATCTCTGACATTTCTCTTCCCAGTTTTTCCTCCACCTGTCTAACTTGCTTTTCAAAATCCTTTTTGAGCTCTTCCAGGGCCTGAGCCCACCCACCACCCCCCTGGGGTGTCTAGGGTACTGAGGCCCCGCCCTCCACGTCTTTCCCTGATGGCAAGGATACGTCCTCATCATCAGATCCGAAGGTCGGGATTATTTGCATTTGTTGGAAAAAACTCTCTAAAGTCTTATTTTTCTTCCCTTTTCTAGGCATTTTCCTAGCCAGTTACTTGACTTCTGAGATTCCTTTCCACCCCCGCCTGGATCCGCCTAGCTAGTGCTTGGCCTCTGAGATTTAAATGGGCTTTCCTCCTGCTGGCTGTCAATCAGTGAGCTTTAGTTCAGGTGCTGGGGTGGGGCCAGGGCCGCCTCCCAGACTCTGATCCCTCAGGGGATTTATGCAGAGACTTTCAGGAATGGAGCGGGTAGGGGCGGGGTGGGGGGCCCACCTCCCAAACCCCGCTCCCCTGGGGGCTTTAAGCAGAAGCCTTCAGTAACAGAGCAGGGTGGGGGCAGGGCCGTCTCCCAGGCTCAACTCCGTCAGGTCCTATGCAGGAATCTTCCTTAATGAAGATCCTGCCTGCCGCTGGGGGATTCCTGGGTCCCGGTCTGCTGCCGCCTCACCCGCCGCCCACACCTCTGCCTCCGCCGCTTCCTGCCCCCGTCTCTGCCGCCGCCACTTCCTCCCGAGGGGGCCCGAGTCACGGAGAAGCCCTGCTTCCCCTCTCCTCCAGCCCGGCCTCTCTCACTGACCTGCTTCTGTGGGCGGAGGGACTTTCCCGGCTGCCGGAGCTTCCGTCTCTGAAGCCTGCTCGGATCAGCTTCTCTGGGGCTGCGGCCAAGGCAGCGTTGGGGGTGGGGTCCACTTTCCGGGGTGCGCCGGACTCTGGGGATGGGTCTCCAGGGCTCCCTGGAACGGAAATCTCTTCACCTCTGCTTCTGCACACCTTGTATTGACCCAGAAGTTATGGGGGACTCTTTTTACATTAAATCTATGGGCTTTTGGTTTCGGAGCTCGTAAACGTGCGTCCTTCTACTCCGCCATCTTGGCTCCGCCCGATCTTTCTTTTAAACTTAACAAATTTTCATTAGCATAACTGGAATATGTGGAAATAAAAGCAGGAAGTTTGTAAGAAATAAGGTACATATTAATGAGTTTTTTTCAGTGGAGGAACTAAAATTTGCTGTGCCTTTATAGAAGAGAAATCGAGATAAATGTCTACAAAAGAACACTAGGCTAATAATAAGGAGACCTGGATTCAAATCCTAGCTCTGCAAATAACTTAATTGAGATTGAGTAAAACATGTAATAATGCTTGACTATTAATAATTACAATTTATTTTATAAATTTCAATTTAATTTATAATTAATTATAATTAATAATTATTAATAATCCTTCTTATTAAGTTTGATTAGAAGATGTCTAGATTCATTGCATCTAATATAATTTGAAAATCGATAAAGGTGATGAGACAGCAGGGATTTCAAAGCTAAGGATCCACTATTATGACATTGAGTCTGATGTAAAGTTCTATTGGAGGGATTCAATTTTTCTTAGAATGGAATAAATTTCATATGAATTTGAAACACCATAAATTGCTCTCTAACATCTGACTATGATAGAGCTTAAAAACAAACAAATACTTAATGAGGTTGCATATACAATTTAGTTTCATGGTACTGAACAGCTTCATTTCAATATATTAAAGAAGAGTCCAGTGTACATTTTAATCTCTTTTTTTCCTGACTAAATAAAAACTCATTTTAGTGGCTAAATTTATTTGGATCACAAAGGAAGTAGAACATGCAACATGGAAACTAGTGGTATTAAAATTACCATTATTTAACAGAAGTAACTGTAAGAAATAAAATTACTAAGTAGAAGAGTGTCTTTTCACATAATTAAATTATCCTGTATGTATTATCTGTTACATATTAAATAGCTGTTACATTCTTGGCAATGGTGAGAAAAGAAAATATGAATAAAACATAATCCCTTCCCTCAAGGAAGGTGATAACTATGAGTATTTTAATAGCTTATAGTTATAAAATGTTTAGTAATTTTTAAAGTTCATCAAATGAGATAATAAATGTAAAGTGATTACTGTAGTGCTTAACACATACTATATGCTATATAAATTTTAGCTGCTATTAATTATTATTATTATAAAAAATTGTGTTTTTAGTACAATTTTTAATACAATTTTTTAGTACAATTTTTAATACAATTATCAGTGTAGATGAATTTTGCAGATGAATAAGATAAAGTTCAGAGATGGTAAGTGATATGACAAATGTGACATTGCTCCTCTAAGTCTGGTGTCCATCCTTTTAGCCAATGGTCTACAAACATCACTGATTATTAACTTCTAGGAATAATTGTTACTTTTTCCCCCAATTATTTCTGCTAAATGTGCTAGGGATGATGTGGGGCTCTTTACAACTGAGCTGCTGTGGCTGTGGATTGTGGTTAAGCTATTATTGTCCTAAGAAGGTATCAGTGGGTTCAGTGATGAAAAGAGAAAGGTTTAGAGTGTGCAGAGTAATGCGAAGAGGTGAACTGAGGAATTAGGACTGCAGTAGCTGAATGGTAAGTGTGATCACGTGAGACACAAACCCCATAACTGGCTACCAGGTATCAGAAGGGAGGCAAAGAATCGACCTTCTTTTTGGAGTTGTTAACTGATCCAACTCTTCTAAAGAACAGTTTGAAACTATGCCCAAAGGATAATCAAACTGCGCATACCCTATGATCCAGAAATGCCACACTAGATCTGTATGCCAAAGTGATCAGAAAAAAAGTGGAAAGGACCTACTTGTACAAAAAAATATGCATAGCAGCCCTTTTGTGGTGGCAATTGAGGGAATGCACCATAATTGGGGAATGGCTAAACAAGTTGTGGTATATTAATGTAATGGAACACTATTGTGCTATAAGAAATGTTGAGCAGGAGGACCTGGACTTACAAAAACTGATGCTGAATGAAATGAGCAGAGGAAGAACATTGTTCACAATAACAGGAGCAATGTACAAAAGTCAACTGTGATTGACTTAGGCCTTCTCAGCAACACAATGATTCAAGACAATTCCAAAAGAAAAATGATGGAAAATGCTCTCTACATCCAGAGAAAAACAATAGAGACTGAATGCCAAGAGAAATATACTATTTTCACTTTTTTTGTTTTGTGACTTTTCCCTTTTGTTCTCTTTCTTCTTTCAAAACATGATTATTGTGGAAATGTTTACATGATTGCACATGTATAACATATATCAGATTGCTTACAGTCTTGGGGAGGGGAATTTGGAGGGATGGAAAGAGAAAAATAATTGAAGGTAAAAATCTTATAAAAATAAATGTTTAACTGTCTTTACATGTAATTTGAAAAATACTATTTACAAAAAAAAGACACCTTTTTTTCTACCCTCTGATTTGCTGATCATCTACTCTTTCATAGTATATGACAGCCCCCTTAGGAGTTTTTTGAAAACATCAGCTCTGTATCACATTGCCTTTCTAGTATAAGTAAGTCAGTAAAGTAAGTAAAAACAGTGATACAAATTTGAAGAGTGAATTTGGAGAGAGATAATAGGGAATTAAATCATTGTTCTGCTACTTGCTACTTGAGTAACTTTTGGCAAAACTCTTATCCTTGGAGAGTTTTAGTTTTCCCATCTGTAAAAGAGAAGGTAGATTAAATGATCTTTAAGATCCTCTTTTTGTATGTTATAGGCATAGCAACTTAGAATTCCAGATTTAAAGAGAGAATAAAGGACAACAAATCCATGCCCCTAATTTTACCATTGAGGAAACAGATATGGAGATGTTAGCTTACTCACTGTCACAATGCTTGTCCTGATGTTTTCTTTTTCCTTAAGTTGCTTTGATGTCAGAGTTGACTCTCCTACTCATCCTTCTCTTAGTTCAGGTTCAATGTTATAAGGAAATATTCTTAGAAATCATTGAATAGTTAACAAAATCAGGGTTATTTTGCCCTAACACAGGTAGGATATACATCAAGGATACAGTGGCAATTAGTTTCTCTTGACACAGCATCACTCTTCTTATCAATATCCATCAAGTCATCAGAGCAGAATATAGTAAAAGTTATGATAACTTGCATATTATTCAGAAAGTTGCCACTTTGAAAGGTCCCATTAGCTTGTGGTAGAGACTTTTTATACCTTTAGGTATACAGGAAGCTGCATAAGGAAAGGCCACTAAGATCCTGGAGAAAACTTTGTAAAGCTAATCCCTGTGGATTAACAAAGGAGAAGGGGCTTGTACTTTTCCTTGTTGTAGATGGGAATAGTGGTGGAGGGAAATAGACTGAATAAAGAAAATGTTGGTAAATATCAGTCCTCTCACAATTGGTGAGTTATGAATAAAATATGCTCCTAAAGAACATGAATAAAGGAGATATATTTATGTGGACAGGACTTTTCATGCCTCTCTCTATTACATCTTTGTGGTATACTGGAGTGGTTGGCCCTTTCCTTCTCCAGTTCATTTTACAAATGAAGAAACTGAGGCAAACAGGATTAAATGACTTGCCCAGGGTTACACAGCTAGTAAGTGTCTGAGACAAGATTTGAATTCACCAAGATGAGTATTTCTGACTCTAGGTCAAGTATTCTATCCACTGTGTGACTTAACTGACCAACTCTCTTAGTGATGCATTTTTTTTTCTTGCAACTTTGCTCATAAAATACTCTGGGCCCATTATGTAAGGCATTTCTCTAAAATTACTAACACAGAAATATTCTTAAAAACAACTTCGAAAGTTTGCTAAACTCACAAAAAATTTTCAAAGAGGGCAGTATAAAAATAGTTGATTCTAAAGTGTTGAAAAAAAGCACATTTAGATACTATTGGGGAAGCTATGAATAGGTTGAAAAGTTTTTGTAAAAAAAAAGTTGAAATTAAGCTAAAAAAGTATGAAAATCCCCATACCCGTTGACTCACAGATTTCATTGTTTGGCATCTAAATCAGGAAAATCAAAGATAAACATAAAAGTACTGTATACATCAAAATGTTTAAACAATACTTTTTTGTAGTAGCAAAGAACTTCAATCAATGTAGATATCTAATGAGTAGGGGATGGATAAATAAACTGTGATTTAAAAATGAAATAGAAGATGAATGTTCTGTAAGAAATGATGAATACAAGTCATACCTAGAAGCATGGGAAGACTTATATGAGATAATTCAAAATGAACTAAGCATAAAAATTATTAAGGTGTAACATATATATATGTATATATATAATATAGTTACTTCAACAATGTAACAAAAATAAAAATCAATAATGTTTGCCAAGATTGACCCTTAAACAGAGATGTGAAAAAATACCTCCTTCTTTTCTTTGCAAAGCTGAGGGGCACTATGGATGGGAAATATTGCAAATTTCGCTGAATTTGATTAATATGTTCATCTTTTCAACTACATTTCTCTTCTTTTATTCACTACAAAAGATGGTTCTCTAAGTAGGGGAAGAAGAAATATATATTGAGATATGAAAGTGATATAAAAATAAAAGATACCAATGTTATCTTTAAAAGAAAATCCAGGGATGCAGCCAAGATGGGGAGTAAATGGACAGACCTGGAGAAACCCTACCCCTACAACCCATAAAATACCTATAAAAAATGACTCTAAACAAATTCTAGAGCAGCAGAAGTCACAAAACAACAGAGTCAGAGATTTCCAGCCCAAGAAAGCCTGGAACACCAACAGGAAAGGTCTATTTCACCCAGGATCAGGGTGGAGTGCAGCCCAGCCTTGGCCATGTGGTGCCGCAGGGACAGAACTGCAGCAGGATGCAGGACCCACAATCCCTGGCAGCAGCTGTAGTTCTCAGATTACTCAAACCACAAATGACAAAGACACCTTCAAAGATCAATAAGAAAGTTCTTTCACCTGGGTGAGAAGGGAGCAGGGTTCTGCCCTGGGCCCAGGTGGCCCCAGGTAGTTGCAGTGTCCATTTCTGGAGCCCTTGGCCTAAAGACTCTGGGGGAATCAAGCCACTGATTTGAATCTCAGCCCTGAGTGGCCGTTCCTGGGGTGAGGAGGATCATTGTCTGGTGGAGCTGGTGGAGGCTCTGAAGAGTGAATTCTGCTCACAGTTCCTGGGCAGGAAAGTTTGTAGTTGCTCCCAGACCAGAGTGCAGGCCAGGAGAGGAATAAACTCCTTTCCCTTCATCGTGCTACCTTGGAGGAACTGAGCACTTACATGTTTCTAGAGTATACCCTCCACCGGACTCAAAAGTCAAGCAACTAGGTGAGAAAATGCTCAAAAGGTAGGAAAAATTAAACTACAGCTTACTTCCTTGGTGAAGGCATTTTATTCCATCGTTTTGGATGAGGAGAACAATGCATACCATCAGAGGAAGACATAAAAGTCAAGGCTTCTACATCCAACACCTCCAAAATAAATATGCAGTGGTCTCAGGTCATGAAAGAGCTCAAAAAGGATTTTGAAAATCAAGTAAGAAAGGTGGAGGAAAAATTGGGAAGAGAAATGAGAGCTATGCAAGAAAACCATGAAAAGCGGGTCAACAGCCTGCTAAAGGAGACCCCCCCCCCAAAAAAAAAAAACACTGAAGAAAATAACACCTTTAAAAATAGACTAAGTCAAATGACAAAAGAAATCCCAAAAGCCAATGAGAAAAAGAATGCTTTAAAAAGCAGAATTAGTCAAATGGAAAAGGAGGTTCAAAACCTCTCTGAAGAAAATAGTTCTTTAAAAATTAGAATGGAGCAGATGAAAGCTAATGACTTTATGAGAAACCAAGAACTTACAAAATAAAACCTAAAGAATGAAAAAATGGAAGACAATGTGAAACATTTCATTGGAAAAACAACTGACCTGGAAAATAGACCCAGGAGAGACAATTTAAAAATTATGGGACTACCTGAAAGCCATGATCAAAAAAAGAGCCTAGACATTATCTTTCATGAAATTATCAAGGAAAACTGTCCTGATATTCTAGAACCACAGAGTAAAATAAATAATGAAAGAATCTATGAAAGAGATCCGAAAAGTAAAACTCCTAGGAATATTGTAGCTAAATTCAAGAGTTCCCAGGTCATAGAGAAAATATTGCAATCATCCAGAAAGAAACAATTCAAGTATTGTGGAAATACAATCAGGATAACACAAGATCTAGCAGCTTCTGCCTTAAGGGTTTGAAGGGCTTGGAATATGATATTCCAGAAGTCAAAAGAACTAGAATTAAAACCAAGAATCACCTACTATAATATTTCAGAGGGAAATATAATCATTCAGTGAAATAGAGGACTTTCAAGCATTCTTGATGAAAAGACTAGAGCTAAATACAAAATTTGACTTTCAAACAAGAATCAAGAGAAGCATGAAAAGCTAAACTGGAAAGAGAAATCATAAGGGACTTACTAAAGTTGAACTATTTACATTCCTACATGGAAAGATAATATTTGTAACTCTCGAAACTTTTCTCAGTATTTGGGTAATTGGAAGAATTACACACACACACACACACACACACACACACACACGGCACAGGGTGAGTTGAATAGGAAAGGATATCTAAAAAATAAAATTAAGAGGTGAGAGAGGAATATATTGGGAGGAGAAAGGGAGAAATGGAATGGGGCAATTATCTCTCATAAAAGAGGCAAAAAGAAGCTTTTTCAATGGAGGATAAAAGGGGGGAAGTGAGAAGCAAAAAGTCAAGTTTACTGTCATCACACTTGGCTTAAGGAGGGAACAACATGCACACTTAATTTCATATGGAAATCTATCTTACACTACAGGAAAGTAGGGGAGAAGGGGATAGGTGGGGTGGGGGGATAATAGAAGGGAGGGCAAATGGGAGGAGGGAGTAATTAGACATAAACACTTTAGGGAAGAGACAAGGTCAAAAGAAAGAATAGAATAAATGGGGGACCGGGAAGGATAGAGGGAAATACAGTTAGTCTTTTACAACATGACTATTATGGAAGTCTTTCGCAAAACTATACATATATAGCCTATATTGAATGCTTGCCTTCTCAGTAGGTGGGAAGGGAGGAAGGGAGAGAAGTTGAAACTCAAAGTTTTAGGAAATAATGTTGAGAATTGTTTTTATATGCAACTGAGAAATAAGAAATACAGTAAATGAGGTTTAGAAATCTTATCTTTCCCTAAGAGAAAAGAGAGAATATGGGGATAAGGGAAGGGAGAGGGTGAAGGTGTAATCAACATGCACAGTGTTTTGGCGTGGAGGAAAGGAGAGATCATGAGAAAATTTGGAATTCAAAATCTTGTGGAAATGAATGTTGAAAACTAAATATAAATTAATTAATTTTAGAAAAAATAAAGTCACTTAAAAAAAAAACTCCATCATGGTGCCTCCATCCTTTAATTCAGAGTAGCAATATATTAGTCTAACTATTTTTTTTAATCCTATGCTCTTTGTGAGTACTTGTTTTTAGTGATTCTTCTGTGATTTATAAGGTCACTTTTTTATTATTATAAGCCATGAAGTATCCCATGTGCATTGAAATGTTTATGTTATCACATCATGGTTTTTAATCAGCATTATCTGCTTTATAGCTTGGTGGTAGCATCAGTCTCTATTGATTGTTTGTCTTTGTAAAAAAGATTTCATGATTTGTATGTTATGAAAAAAGAATTGCCTAAAAATAAATCTATGCAAACCAGCTTGAAATAGTTTTAATCACACTTTTGGATTATCATTCTAGGGCTCTCTTTCCCCACTTGTAAAAAAAAAAAAAAGATTGTTTTGATGATATACTTAGAAAATCTTAGGGATTTAACTAAAAAGCTAGTTGAAACAAAAATTTTAGCAAAACAACAGGATATGTATATATAATATATATAATATTATATATATATATAATCCCACATAAATCATCAGTATTTCTATATATCATTAAGAGATGTAGTAACAGATACTCCACTTAATTACCATACACAGCTAAAGTACCTGGGAGTATAACCTACCAAGACAAACCTAGGAATTACATGAATGTAATTATAAAACATTTTTATACCAATAAAATTAGATTTTTTAAAAATTGGAGAAATACTATTTGTTCAGAGTTTGACAGAGCCAATATAATAAAAAATGACAATTCTGCCTCAATTAATTTACTCATTAAATGTCATTCCAATTAAATCAGCAAAAATATTTTATTGACCTAGAAAAATAACTAAATTACTTTGAAAGAACAAAATTTCAAGAATATCAAAGGAAGTAAGGAAAAAAATGCAAAGCAATAAAGTTTGTAATACAAATTCTTAAACTGTATTATAAAGTAGTAAATATCAAAGCTGTATGGTACTGGCTAAGAAATCAAAAGGCAGATCAGTGGAATATACAATATACATCACTAAATGATTACAGTAAGTTTTTATTTAACAAATGCACAGCTTTGGGGATAAAAATTAGCTGTTTGGTAAAAAAAATTATTTGGAAAACTGGAAAGCAGCCTGGTAAAAATTGGATATGGACAAATATTATATACACTTTACTATCATAAGTAAAAATGAATATATGATCTAGATATAAAGGAATATAACATAAGTAAATTCAAAGAATGTAGAAACTTATTGCCTATCACATTTATTTATAGGAGAATAATTTAAGAATAAAGAAGAGATAGCATTGTAAGATAAAAATTGATAATTTTGATTACATTAAATTAAAAAAGAGTTCACATAAATAAAGCTTATATAGCTAAGATGAAAAGAAAAGCATAAAATTTGGGAAAGAATTATAGACAGTTTCTAAAACAAAAGTCTCATATCTCAAATATATAGATAACTTTTTTTTGAAATTTATAAGAATATGAATCATTCCCCAATTGATAAATGATCAAAGGATATGAATAGGCAGTCTTTTTATGAAGAAATTAAATCATGTGAAAAAATCTCTAAACCATTATTTATTAAATTCAAATTCAAACAACTTTAGTATATCATCTCACACTTATCAGACTGACTAAAATAAAAGGGAAAAATAGCAAACATTTTACGGAATGTGTAAAAATTGGAACACTAATTCACTATTGGTAGAATGATAAACTGATTCACCCATTTTGGAGAGAAATTTGGAAGTATGCCCAAAGAGTTATTAAACTAGTATGTCCTTTAATCCAGCAATACTACTATTAGGTAAATTTCCTAAGGTGATCATGGAAAAGGAAAATAACTTATATATTCTAAAAATATTCGTGGCATCCCTCAGTGTAGTGGTAAAGAACTCAAAAATGAGAGGATGCACATCAATTGGGAAAATGGCTAAACAAGTTGTGGTATATGATTGTGATGGAATACTATTGTGCTGTAAGAAATGGTAACCAAGTTGATTTTATAAAAGATAGAAAGACTTGAATGAAATAATGAAGAGTAAAATGAACAGAGCTAAGAGAATATTGCATATAGTAATGGCAATATTTTTTAAAGAACAAGTGTAAACAACTAAGTTATTCTGAGCGTTATAAAAACTTAAATCAATTAGGGAGCCCCTACGAAGGAAGATGTTACCCAACTCCAGAGAAAGAAATGATAAATCGAATTATGCATAGTATGGTTTTGCATGCATATGTGCATGTGCATATGTGTGTGCATATGTGTGTGTGTTGATGGTCTTCTCTATTGCAAGGAAGAGAGGTGGGAGGGAAAAGTTTGAAACTTAAACAGAAAGAAAAACAAATTTAATTTAATTTTTAAAAAGATGGCCTTGAAGGCAATAGCCTTTAAGAAGTATTTTGCACTGAATTCTGTGTCCTCATATTAGGTATGTGTATCTGGGTTAACTGATATTCAGAGCCATGTACTACTTTATTTGTACTAAGGAAAGGAAGAAAATAGAAAGGCAAACTCAAAGAGAAGAAAGCATCATGGCTTAGGCTGATACTCTGTAGTAGATGGTGAACATAAAAAGAATTAATCATGAAATCTGAAGAAAAGTAAGGTTTCCTTCCATTTTTCTTGAGCTAAGACTTAGCCTTATGTCTGTCATGAAGTATGATGCCTGATAATTTCTCAAAATGTTAAACATTTCACCATTTACATGTTTATAGCACAGAAGTATATGCTAAACATTTTTGCTTATACACATAAATATATTTTAAAACCACATGTAAATTATTTGAGTATGAGTTGCTGGTTTTGATTATTGATATCATAGATAATTTGTCATAACAGGATTAAAGTATATTTTCTTTAAGAAATTTTTTTTTGGAAAGTGATGGCCACAAATTAATTTGTCATTCTTCCATTAATAGGAAGATGAATTTGATGATTTGTGGTGAATTTTCTTTCATTTAACCAAAAATTTTGGAGCATTTAATTGTAATATGGAGTAATATTTAAAAATGTATTTTAAAAGAGATTCTACAATGTTACTTCAACCTAGTAAACATCACTAATAAGGAAATATAAAGTGGTACTAGAAATGAGTGTAAGAAAATTATACCTTGATTTTTTTAACCTTTCCTATATGGACTGAAAAAAGCAGGCAACAAAATGCCTAAAATTCACATTATCTTTCAGGATATTCTAGGATAGTTCATTATCCTAGATGAATGAGAAATGCCAAAAACACTACAAAATGTTCATTTATTGGTTGAATCCAAATCTATTAACCATTTAATTTTCATAAAAATGTAGCTTTATAATTTTACATATGGGAATATTCTTATTTTAATTTAGAGCTTCTGTTTATATCTAAAACTTTCATTAGTATGGTAATTAGCATACACACCACAAATTATTAGAAAATTTGTTTTGATTGCCATACAAATCTCATCTCCAGTCATAGTGCTAATGTAAACAGAGTTCAGAATTATACATTCATCATTCATTTACACAGTTCATTATAGCATAATTTATAAGGTGAAATGATGTTGACTCACTTAAATACTTTTTTTCATGATTCAAGATGCTTCAATTAGAACTTTTAAAATTTTATTTTATTTTAAACTTGTATAAAACATTAGGTGGAAACTATGAAGACTTTTTGCAGTTTTTAGATAAAGACATCAAAATTATTTATAGTCATAAATATGTTAAATCATTGTTAATTATAGAAATACAAATTAAAATAGCATTGAGATATCATTTTACACATATCAGGTCGACTCAGATGATTGACATAGAAATTGACAAATGTTGGAGGGGATGGAGAAAAATTGGTACACTAATTCTTTATTAGTAGAATTGTGAATTGATCCAACCAATTTGTAGAGCAATCTGTAAGTGTGCTCAGAGGATTATTAAAGTGCATTTTTGACCCAGCAATATCATTGCTGTCTATTTCCAAAAAATGATTAGGGGAAAAGGAAAAGAACCTCTGTGTTCTAAACTATTTATAGCAGCTCTCTTTGTGGTGGCAAAGAATTGGAAATTGCAGGGATGTCCATCAATTGGGTCACAGCTGAACAAGTTGTGGTCTATGATTGTGATGGAATACTACTATGCTATAAGAAATGAGCTCAACATGAGCAGACTTTCACAAAATAATGAAAAGCAAAATTAGCAGAACCAAAAGAATGTTTTATACAGCAAAAGCAACATTAGCTTAAGAACAACTTTGACCAAATACATCATTTTGATTATTATAAATACCCAAATTAACTACAAAGGATGTATGAAGGAAAATGCTATCTGCATCCAGAGAAAGAATTGATCAATAAAAGTATGTATAGAATGATTTTATACACACTGTATACATGATTTTATACACATGCAGACATATCACATGTGTATAAACACATACTTGCATCTAATGGTAGTCATTTCTAATGTAGGGAGGGGGAAGGAAAAAAATTTGTAAGATAGATTTATATTTAAAACAAATATCAACTTCTACACAATAGATTTGCAGTTTCATGTGCAATCAACTTTTTTTAAAATTATACTGTTATGGAAATACTTGTTTTATTGAATAAATTAAAAATTAGATAAAAAAAACTTTTAAAAATGAAAATTTCAGTTAGTCACCAGTTAATCAGTACAGGATGCCATATAACTGATTGTTTTTCACTACTTTGTTGTGAGGACATACTATAAAGTATTCATTAGTAAATATTTAGTTTATACTCAAAAGAGAGTTCACCGGGAGATATGTACAGGGCTGTTAACTGAACAAATACACTAAATTCTGCTACTGGCTTGTTTCCTTATTGTCTTTATTAGGGCTAACAAGTATTCTGGGATAGGGATGAGTTTAGAGGTTACTAAAATTGTAGAAATTTTCTTTTTAGTCATTTCAGCATGAACTAAGGACTAGTTTTGGACAGGTTTCACTTCTCTCAGTTTCAAACTGTGTATTTAGGCTTAGTCTAAAATCATGCTAAACTATATTATTTAATAGTAGCTTTATATAATGGAAATGTCAATAAGAATTTAAAGAAACATGATCTACTTGTAGGCCTTGATGACTAAAGGAAAAAGGAGTTGGATACCTAACCCTCTCCCTTTTTCATGATGTCTTTATGGGTAAAGAGGAAAGGAGGTTTTCCCCAGGAAGAAATTTAGGGATGAGTCAGGGGAATGAAGGAACAAAAAGGCTGTGGGCTGACTTAAATTTCATTGTTCACTGCAGCTGTTACTTCCCAGTCGGTTCAGGTCTCCCTTTGCTAGACCACTCTATCATGTCTCTACCATCTTCATAAATGCTTTGCCATAAGACCTCAGATCTGCTTGCTGTCTCTGTTTTCTGTCACAGGAACAGGATTCAGTCCTTCATTCACTGAAAGAGAAACAAAAGGACCAGTTTGGATCAGAGTCCCCCTTTTCTTCTATCTGAATGACTTGTCTGTTGAAGAAAGTTCCTTCTAATATCAGAAATCCCCATATTTGGGAAATTCTTTAATGTCTACCCTATTCCTTTGCCAATACTCTGTTGGGAGTTGAATAGGTGAAAATGAATGCTTATTGATTGTTTTTAAAGATAAATTGTAATATCTGGAATTACTTATTTTAGAATCCCAATTAAACTATGAAGTATACATAAACTATGTAGATAGATTACGGTTAAAATCAGAAAAGAAACATTCATTCCATAAATTATAATGTGTGGGAAAGGAATATTACTGACTCAGAAATAAAGTATTTTTGTGTCTAGAGCTTTTTAGAATAAAAAATTTTATGTTCAGCAAATAGGTATGATACCTAGAATTTATCTAAGACCTTACAAAATAGATTTAGAATTGGAAAGGATCTGAGACATCCTCTAATCCAACATTCTCATTTTATAGATGAGGATTCTGAGGCGTAAATAAGTCGACGCTTACTTGAGGTCACATGTGTAGTAACTGTAATAACTGGAATTGGACTCCACCTGCTTTCTCTGTTGTACCTCATCACTCCCCTTACCTTATAATAAAAACCCTTGTAAGGACATTTGAAATAGGTTAAAGCTAATTTAATAATGGCACCAATAAGTCAATCGGTAAGTATTCAATAAATGCCTACTTTAGGTCAGCCACTGTGTCAAGTAATGGGAAGATAAAGACCAAAGCGTATTGGTCTCTGCCATCAAGGAGCTTATATTTTAATTGGAAGAAAACCAGGGATTCCAGGAGGCAGAGAGTTAAGAAAGGAAACTATCTCAGGCTTGAAGAAAATAGGGAAAAGGCATCATCAGCAGTGGTAGATTACTAGAGGCAATAATCATATTAGCTCTATAAATTTCTATGGATATAGCTTTAAATGTAACCTTCAATACTGCCCAGTGCAACTTGTTTTTAAGGGTAAGCATAATGTGGTTCCTATTGACTAATAGTCGGCTAATGCCAGTACTGAGTAATGATGATCAAATATTTTTCTTTTGTAATTAGTGTTATAGAGGCTGCAGTGAGCCTGCTTTTATGTCTGAAATAATATTCAAATGATATTTGCAAATATAATATTTACAGATTGAACTTTACTTAGGTTACCCTTCATATCAAAGTCCTTTTCTGATCTGACAGCTTGTTAGTTTTCTTTCCCTCCTCAAAATACATTTTTTCATCATATTGCAGTAATGGAACATAAGCTTCTTGAGATTATGACTTTTCTTTATTTTAGTCCCAGTGCTATGTATATAGTTTATATTTAATAAATACTGAATTTCATTGAATATATTTTGGGGAGAATGTGTCATTATGAATTCCATCTGAGCTTTCTAAGGTCTCAACCTTCCAAAGGTAATTATCAACCTCAAATGAGTGGGAGGAAGACTAGGTATAAGTTTATGTTATTGGTTCTTTTGTGGTGGTAAAGTAGCTCTTCTTTGTTACACTGACAGGTCCATCTATTACGAAATGCTGGCGATGAAGTTACCATCACTGTTCAGTATTTCAGGGAAGCTCCATCATTTCTGAAGCTCCCATTAGGTAAGAAGAAAAGGGGAAAAATTCAAGGATGAAGGTAGAATTCCCTTCCTTCCTGCCAAATTTATCCACATGGAGTAGCACTGACAGGAAAATAAATCTTTTATGAAACTAAATATTGAAAAGAAGGAATTTGTTTTGATACTTTATCAATATAGTGTTCTATATTCTTAAGATGCACCACATTTTAAACTATCCTGTGACTATCCTTCTAAATTTAACTAGTAGCAAATATGCCCTTTTTTTTCCTTTTCTTAGGTTTGCCAATGTATCTACACACATTCCTTCTTCATTCAGGTTGCCCTCTAAGCCAAAATGGTTGATGACTTTATTACCCTGGGCTCTGAGTTTTTTCTACTAATCTATATGGATATTTCTTATGCTTACACAGATTGAAGCATACCCATACCTTAATGGATTATTTAATGAAATCTATGATTAAAATCATTAATAATTATATATTAAGCAACTTCTTTGTGTTAGGTACTGTAGTAAGCACCGGGGATATAGAAAAGACACTTAAAACAAACCCTGCCTTCAAGGAGCCCACAATCTAATGGGGGAGGGAGGGGAACAATATACCAATGATTATCTTGCTACGTATGTGATCCTTCTCTAGCCAACTTTTCTTCTGGGGCCACATTATGCTGTGATCATGACCATGAGTTCTTGCAAGCTATATTTGGTCCTACAGATTTGAAGGCTAACTCTGGCAACCCCTACAAAGTTGAAATGACTTGTAATATAATATATAGTGAGAATGTTGTGCCTATCACCTAGGCTTCATCTGAGAAAACTATAGAAAGACTAAACATGGTAGGTTGGTCAGAGCTGATGATATTTTGTGCCATGGCAATTCTTAAAAGCTGCCAACAAAGGGCTAGAGGTTTGGTGCTCCATAATAATGAAGGAAATAACCATTGCTCCCTTGTCCTGGAAAAATTAAAATGTATAAGTAGAAAATTGCTTATACCCCAGTTTTGTACATCAGACCAATTTAGTAGATTTATTTTTTCTCTGAAAAATGATATTGGTGCAATCCTTAAAAAATTAGTAAAATTTAGCAATTTTTTTTTCCAAAATGCCATTACTTACCTAGGTAAAATAGCAGAAGTAGTTGACTAAGAAATAAGTCATATGTGTATTTGAAAACAAAGTAAAAGACAAGCTGATTCAATATTCTAAAGTTTTTGAAAGTAGGCGAAATTCCTTGACATAGAAAAATTCCTTAATTAATAAAGCAGGGGGAAGCAAATTATCATAATGTTCAGTTTAGAATGAAAAGAAAAAAATTGTATAGAAAAGTGGGGGTGATGAAAAAACCTATGTCATAAAGAGTTGAAATGACTATGGCCCAGATGTAGGCAAATGAAGTACATTTTCATCTAATTTGTTTAAATTAATACAATTAAGTTAATATGAATAATTTAAATAAATACAATGATTTGATATGAAATAATACAATAAATTATATTACAGAATGTATTTAAATTAATTAAATATGTAGATGTAAATAGAGCTCAAAAAGGACAGTGGCAAAAATAGAAGGGAAGAAAACATTTAAGTATCCGATAAGAGAGATACAGAATTTCATAGAAGTAAGAAAAGGGGGTAGGAATCATGGCTCATAATTTATATAGAAGTAGATGATATATCCTTTAACCCAAGTACTGTGGTTTATTAGAAAGAGCGGTCAATTTGGAGTCAGAACACCTAGGTTTAGGGCTTTTTGGTTGATTGCTAATCTTACTACTAATTGATAGAACAGTATTTGAAAAACAAGAAATCCAATACAAATGTTAAAAGATAAAGACATTTGAGATGTCTGTGTCTTCTTAAACATAATACTGATGCATCCTTTAAGCTTGTAAATGTTCCCTTGACTTAAAGAAAATTGAACACAACTTCATCTACAGAAATAATTGTCATTTGTCTAGTTTTAGTGGAACTCTTTAAAGGGTGGGTGAGCAAAAATGATTTATTAAGAATTATAAATTATTAAGGAAAAATTTAAAAGACTTTGGTAACTATAAATGTTAGACTATTTTTTAAGTTCATAAGTATTTTAAGCAGTAAATAATATAATTTAGTGAGTTAATATACTTTCAGGAACCATTTCTCTGGAATAATACTTGATAAATTAATAATCTAGTTTGAAAGTGTAGGAGAAAATCTAAAAGGTCATAAGATCATAGATTTAGAGCTAAAAGAAATCTCAGAGGCCATATAATCTGACCCACTCACTTTACAGATAAAAAAAGTGAGTTCCAGAAGGAATACGTATCAGTTGATTAACTAAAAATCCATGTGCCCAAGGTCGCATAGGTAGTGAGCCTCATGCAAAGGACTTGAATCTTTGACCTTTGACTTCTTATTCCTGTGTTCTTTCCATTGTGCTGTGTTTTCTTCCTAAGGTAATATCAAGTGTGTTTGTGTATGTATGAATTTTAAAATATTGTGTTAAATCAGTCAGTCAGCGAACATTTACTATTTGTCAAGATAATATGGGTGTGGAGGATAACAAAGGAGTCGTGGAATTATTTTTGAAGGGAAAATGATATTCTTAGGGGTTTCTCAGGCTCCTTCTGGAAGAAAAAAAATGCCATGAGAGTTTGGAGGGGGGAGGGTGGGAGGGAAGGGAGTAGGATTTATGGATGTGAAGATTTGCTTTGCTGTCCCAAGCTCCATGAGGTGGCCTAGCACAAAGAGGTATACTTTGGGGTCTGGATAGAATTGCACAGCCATTTGGAATCTTTTCCCATGGCTTTGATAATCAGGAAGTGGGCCAAGACAAGCAATCGTTAGAATGAGTTGGAAGGAATCAAAGCTTATTATACCACTAGAATGAATACCATTTCTAAAAGTATAATTAAAAGTTGAAATTTAAAGAGCAATATTGAAGTGAGGGATTTAAATAACTGTAACATTAATCAAAACCAATACCAGGGTTTCATTCTGTTCTGTTGTTAGAATATGATACCTTCAGAAGTTTTAATGCTACAATCTTACATGCCCCATGAAACTTTCTGGTACTTTTTTTCACTTTTATGTCTTTAGGATCCCTGTAAAGTTCTTTGGGATACATTGTAGCTGGGAAACTAGTAAATTCCTTTGTTTTCATTCCCGGTGTGATTTGAAGTTTTCCAAGCTTTTTTTTAAAGTTTCCATATTCCCCAGGTCTATTATATAAGTGGATGAGAATATGAAAAAAATGAACATGAATCACATGAAGGGCATACTGGCTCTTCATCTGTCATCATTAATCAATGAATATAACTAGTCCATGTTATTCATTCTGAGTACTCAGAATTATTCTTTAACCTTAAATTTTATGATGCTTCTCAATCTCATAATTGCCATTTTGCTTATTTGGCTCTACCATGCCCACCAAAATGATATGCATTCAAGAGGTCCTAAGTGCAGTGCTCTCAGTATTATACTCATTCCAGGGAACTGAGTTTTGTTGCAGTAGTAAATGAGAGAAAGAACTGAATAAGAATGAGAGAAATGATAGGAAATGATGGAAAGAACCACACTTAGAAATGGAAAGGATTCCTTAGAGTTTATCTTGGTGAGTTCCCTCATTTGGGATATCTTTGGTAGGAGGGAGAGATGTCTAGTTAAAGTTAAGAACAATGAATAAGATAGTAAAGGGCTCTGATTCAAATTCCACATCTGATACACTGAATTTCATTATCTTCAACTGTAAAATGGTGCTAATTGTACTATACACCTAACAGTTATGAGAAAGTGCTTCACAAAACTCAAAGTTCTATATAAATGTTATTATTATGTTCCCATGTTACATAAGTCCTCAGAATTAAATGACAGCTAGCTTAAAGCCCAATGATTAGAAGTCTGATGATATAGCCTACGGTTTAGTTAGGTAAAGCTGCTTCTGCCCCAGTCATCCTGACCTTAACCTTTCCTTGGTAGGGAAAGTGAAGCATTCTCAGGATAACTAGTTATCTGGAACTAGGGTAGACTGCCTTTGTGGAAGAATGATAACTAAGCAACAGAAATGACTGTTAGCAGGAGATTTAAGACTGGAAGATTTAGCACTGAAGGGAATCTTAGGGAAGATTTAGTCCATCCCCTCATTCTACAGATGATAAAAATAAAAGCCAAAAGGAGAAGTGACGTGCCTGTCACCATATAGGTATAGCCTTGGCCTCATTGCGGGTCAGTTCTAGCTTGAACAGTCACAAAGAGTATAATCTAGCATTAGTAATTCAGTATTAGTATTAGTAATTCAGGCAAATGAATATCTTCTGGACAGCTCTAAATAAATTATGTTTATTTTTGTTCCAGAAGAACTCAAAAGAGTGTGTGTGAACTGACTTGGAAGTCTAGCTGTAGAAATCTAGAAGCCATACAGTTAGAGTACTCAGGGGAAATCTAAGAAACTGTAAAGATAGATCTGCTTCACTGAGGAAAATGCCCTGATCCATTGTTTTTAAAGTCTGACATCAAAATAGAGTGGGCAGGTGGGTGGCACAGTGGAGAGAGTACCAGGCCTTAGTTCAAATCCAATCTTAGAAATGTACTAGTTATGTGACCCTAGACAGGTCACTTAACCCTGCTTTCTTCACAGTTTCTTCACTATAAAATGAGCTAAAGAAGGAAATGGCAGACCACTCTAATATCTTTGCCAAAAAAATTTTAAAGACCTGAAAGAGTTGGACACAACTGTAACTCCTGAACAATCACAAAATCACAAGAGAACTGACTAGCATTTGAGTTTGTGCATTTTCAGTGCAGACTTCTTTGACTCTCAATTCGGAGTTTCCTATAAGCATTGATATTTACCAAGGTAATGTGTTTTATATTCTTCAAAAGTTTATTTTGATGTTAATGAAAGTAATCCATTCTGTGTCACGAAAATAATGCTGTCCTGGTAAGACAATACCTTAGGCACTTAATATTTTTGATCTGAAAATATTCATAGAATTATGCATTGACATATATAAAAAGACTTAATAGTAATTTCACCAAATCCTCAAGTTTTATGAAGGAGGAAACTGGAGGTCATAGAAGTGAAGCGACTCACCTAAATTAATATCTATATTGTATCAGAGTTGGAATCTATATTCAAATGTTTTGACAAAAAATTCAACATTCTTTTCATTGTTGTTCAGTAATGCAGTCTTTATGAGTTCAAAATTTTAAGCTCTACAAAGAAGTTATTTTATACCAATTCAAACCTCTGAATTCATTTATTATTTGTGAAGTTTCTGAAAGAAATGACCATTATCCTTATTCACTAGTTCAGAGAGAGATGAACTGAACTTAAGAGCACACACATGACTGGTCAGATTTGAGAATAGCATGGCTACTCATTAATTTATCCCTTCACGTAGCTACATTTATTGAATGTTATCTGTAGGCATGTAGTTGCATTTGACCTTGGATGTTCCTGGAGTAGGAGTGGAGGAATGCAAAAGACTTAAAAGGAAAAGAGATGAAGCAAAATCTAAAATGGAAAAGAGGTAGTGCACATGCAACCTGATACCCGAAGTACTTTTGTCACTAATGTTCCAAAAGTAGTATTAGATTGGTCAAATAAGAATTTTTTGGAGGAGGTGAATTTTAAGACATGTGTTTGATGGCTATAGAAAAGGGATACTGTACAAAGACATTAAATAGTGCTGGCTATTTTAATTACATTGTTTTCGGATATGAGTTGAGCTGATAGGGGTGGGAGGAGTCAGTCCTTTCAGATGCTCTCAACTTATCTTTTACCAGTGAAGTCCTACAGCCAAGGCTGCTCAATGACATTTTACTCCACTTGATCGGTCCTCAGCATTTCATTCTTTCTTTCAGGCTCTCAAATTCTCAATAATAACTTCTCTTCTCAGAGAATCTCAGATTGTCAGAGTTAGAAATGAGCCTAAAGGACTCATCATAACTGCCTGAGTTATCCACTTCCCCAAACCTAGATACCTCAATGAACACATACCACATCCTTACTTTCAAACCCTAAGAAATCAGTGCCCCTCTCCTCAGACTACTCTCTTTCCAGACTATGAGCTCTACTTGTAGTCTAATCTCCACAGCTATTGACATGGAAGTCTTCTTTGTAGATAAGGGGACCATTTATTCCCTCCAGGGACAAGCAAGCAACCTCACTCAAAGGAGAGACAGGAGGTGAAAGGAGTTTTTGGGTTTTGTTCAGTTGTGTTCGACTCTTTGTGACCCTATGGGCTATAGCATGCCAGGTTCTTGTATCCTTCGCTGTGTCTCAAAATCTGTCCAAGCTTATGGTTGTTGCTCCATAACATTATCTATCCATCTCGTCCTCTGCCCTCCCCTTTTCCTTTCATTTTTTTCAAATGAATCCTATCTTCTCATTATGTAACCAAAGTATTTAAACATCAGCTTCAGTTGTTGACCTTCCAGTGAATCATCCGAATGAATTTCTTTAAGCATTAATTGATTTGATCTCCTTGCTGTCCAAGTGATTCTCTAAAAACTCCTTCAGCACCACAATTCAAAAGCTTTGATTCTGTGGCACA
The DNA here is from genome assembly GCA_023548195.1 of Bettongia penicillata ogilbyi. Taxonomy (NCBI): domain Eukaryota; kingdom Metazoa; phylum Chordata; class Mammalia; order Diprotodontia; family Potoroidae; genus Bettongia; species Bettongia penicillata. The sequence continues at coordinate 784,731 of JAJHZJ010000330.1, forward strand.
CAGCTTTCCTTTTAATCCAACTCTTATGGTCATACCTTACCACTGGAAAAGACAGCAACAGCAACATAGCCTTGACTATACAAACCTTTAGCAAGATGTTGTCTCTGCTTCATATGCTGTCCAGATTAACCATGAGCTCTCCTCCCAAGGAGCAAGCATCTTTCAATTTCATGGCTGTAGTCACTGTCTGCTGTGATCTTTGAGACCAAGAATATAAAATCTGACACTGCTTCCATTTCTTTTCCCTCTCTTTGCCAGGGAGTGGTGGAACCAATTGCTGAGATCTTTTTTTGGTTTCTGTTGTGGTTCTTTATTTTTTTAATGGTAAGCTTCAAGTCAGCTTTTACATTCTCCTCTTTCACCCTCATTTTGTGCTAGGCAAGTTAATCTACTACCACTGATTCATCCATCATCTTCCATGGCCAGCACCCTGAGTCTAATAGTTACTGTGAAACAGTGATGTTCAGAGCCTTAGCCCTACTTCTCCAAGAATGCCAGCCCCTTCCACCCCCTAGGTCATTGATCCTGCTCCTAGCCCAGTGTTCAAAGCCATTACCAAGTGAATCAACCCTCTTGGAGAAATGACCAAGTAACCACATGTATTGAAGACAGTCTGTGGCACAGCCAAATATTTGCAATCAGAAATTGTATTAAATAGGAGTCATTACCATATGTTTTCTTCTATACCCTAAGGGCCATCGAGCCTTTCTTCTGGCTTGAAGCTTAAACTTTAGGTTGGGATATTAGCACTTTGAGAGTGGGAACTGCCTCAATTCAAGGGAGTGTTTAATATTCATTCATTCATTCATTCATTTATCCATTTATTCATCCACCAACAAGGGAGTGTGGTTGTAGGGCCTAGATTCAGAAAATGTCAGAGATGTGTAACAGAATGGTGGAATGAATGGAATGAATCCTGGATTTCAAATTGGAAGATCTGAGTTTGGATCTCATCTCTTTTATTACCAGTTATGTGACCCTAAGCAAGTTCAATTTCTTCATCTTTAATATAAGGCAATAAGACTACTTTATCAACAAAATCTTTTATTTTTCACTTTTTATTTTATGATTCATGGTGCGCAAATAATCCACAAAGCATATAATTAACATAATAAAGAACTGATCTCAATTTGTCTTTTGTTATGGAATAATATTTTCATTTGGAGAATTGATATTACATTTTGCCCATATTTCAATATTACTCTTTGTTTTTTCAAACTATAGGTTAGCAATAATTTTCTCTCCTCTGGTTTTCAGGGTCCCCAGGACCATCCAGTGATCACAGCAGCGGGGCCTCTTCACCTCTCTTTGATAGTGGTTTACATTTAAATGGAAACTCCACCAACACAGTAAGCATGCTCATTGTTATGAGCTTTATTTTTAACTAGTTCACTCTAAAACATGCATTATGTATCTACTACATCAGAATACTGTTTTCTTCTGGGGAGAGTCAAAGATGAAGGAGGTAACAGAATACAAAGGGATATAGGATAGAGAGGCAAATAACTGTAGTTTAAAAATATAGAGTGTGTTAAGTGCACAACAGGAATATATCTGAGATGGAAAGGAAAGTTCACTTCTAGCTGAGAGGTTATAAAAGTAAGACTTCTTGGAAAACTCGGTTTCTGCATCTGTAAAAAGATGAAAATGAACTTTTTCTTTATTTTGGTAAATGTTTCCCAATTTCATTTTAATCTGGTTCTGGCTGCACCTAGGTGTTTTAAAGCATATTTATTTGACACCTCTGAACTAGATGACTTTTAAATTCCCTTGAAGTTCTAAATCTGTTATCCTTTGAACTAAATATTTAGGAATAAATAGAATTTCCATAGGTAGACTGTGGGGAGAAGGAATTCAGGGGGAAAATGGAATTCTAGTTGTAGGAAACAACTTGAGCAGGTATGTAGAAGTAAGAAAACACGGAAACAGTGTTTTTAACAGTAAAAATATCATAAAAATCCCAATAGATGAAAATACCTAGGTTTTTTAAAGCAAAATTTCAACATCCAGGCCAGAGAGAAAGCTAGAGACCATGGGCCAAAAATGGCCAACCATTTTTTTTGGCAATTTATAAGTACAGAAACAAGATACAAACTCTATCTGGACTGCAGGCTACAGTTTGCTGAGGACTGACCTTGTTTCCTGACCTATATAGTATATTGGGCTAACCTATTCTCAAGAGAGAAAACTTGATACAATATTGATTTAAAAAGCAATCCTGTTGGTATTTGCTTCTATATTTATTAATATTCCATACCACTGCATTTTGAAGCTGAGTTGATAAATCAATGATACTACACTAAGCTCAGCAGTTATGGATCTATATAGTCAGTCAAAACTACTCAAATTTCATCCAAAATGTGTTAAATAAACTTATCTGATTTTATTCAAGTCCAATGAGACCTGCTGGTCAAAGATATTTCTAGAGATACTTTGGTGCATGATTTGAAAATGCCTTTGGAACTATGAATATGAAATAATTAGTATAATTTTCATTTCCCTCTAAGACAGATAGAAGCAGGATAAAATTGGGGAGTAGGCAAAATTTGTATTGATATCAACCCATGTTACTCTTCAGGGCTTGGCACCCTTTCTAGTACCAAACCCATGTGTAATTCCCAGAAGGACTCCTCAGCTACCCTATGATGTTAATTGGGAATTCATCCATCTCAAAAGCACGAGGAATGCTTTGGATCCTGATTCCCCAGAAAAATAAATACAGACAACTTTCTACTTAATCTACATTTAAGATCTTAAGGAAAAAAGGATAATGATCTTATTTTTTTTTTTTTTGCTAAAATACCGTGGGTTTCCTGAATATAAAAGTACAGAATCTCAGAGCTATGATGGACCTTAGAGGTGATTGAGCCCAATTCCCTTATTTTACAGAAGAGGGACAATTAAAAAGATGACTATTCCAAAAATAAAGAGCTAGTTAATGATAAAAAGGAAATGAGTAGTAAGCATCATTAAAGTATTTATTTTGGATATTGTTGGTGACTCTTTGTGCTATATAAAATTAATTAATAGCATTAGTAGTAGTAGCAATAGTGGTGATGGAAATAGTAGTTTTTTCAGTCGTCATACTCTCTATGACCCCATTTAGGGTTTTCTTAGTTACTGGAGTGGTTTGCCATTTCCTTCTCCAGCTCCTTTTTTAGATAAGAAGACTGAGGTCAAGAAGGAAAAGTGACTTGCCCAGGATAACATATCTAGTGAATGTCTGAAGCCAGATTTGAACTCAGGAAGATGAATCTTCATGACTCTTAGCCCAGCACTCTATCCTCTGTGCTAGAGCAACAGCAGCAGCACCAATAGCAATATTTTGAACAAGTTATCATCTGATCAGTAATAGTATGTGAAATTAGAGATTATTTAATCCAACTCATTTGTCCCATATATGAGGAAACTGAGCCAGAGAAAAGCTAAAGAGCTTGTTCATGATCACACGGAAAAAGCAAGAGTTGACATTTGAGCTACATTCTTTGACTTCAAAGCCATTGCTCTTACTGCTATAACAAAGGCCTATTATAAGAGGCTCATAAACTTCCAATTTAAAAGCAACATCTAATATCATTAGTCAACTAAGAGACCAAGCACCAATTAGTATATTAAATTCAACAACCTGAGCTAGCAGCTTTCAGACTCGAGTTTGCTACCATGTCTATCCCAAGCAACCACTTCACCTTACTGATGTTATTCTAGGAGGGAAAAGTGAATTAAGGGGAAAATTCAGATGTGTAACTACTACTCTCTAGCTCTGTGATGACCAGCAAATGATAAAATTCCTTTGGGACTCTAAAATGAGAGGGTTGGAGTAGTTAATCCCTACAGTCCTTTTCACCTTCTCTGAGATGATATGAAAAATAATACACAGGTAACCAGCTGCCTTGATGCCTGTCCTCAAGCATCCCTCCAGAGATTCCTTCTCGAGTGTTGGTTCCATGATGGTAGAAACAACCAATCTGAACTGTTCTCTAGCAGACATATAGCAGTGCTCTGCATGAAATTGACTCATTAACAGGTTTATTGTTTTCTGTCTCTAATGATTCTTTCAAGTGACAGCACTTTAGATAGTATTAACGTTGTCCCTAAATCCAGTTGTTTAGTTCACTGATCCAAGGTGTTCACCACATGAGGTATGAGCTTCATAAAGAAAAGAAGCCAAATATGTATAATAAAGGAGTTATAAAGACAAAGCCTCTGTACGCTTATCTTTCTTTCTCTTTTAAATATTTGCCTCCTTAATCTCCCCACCACCACCATATATCATTTACCACCATACATATCCAAATTATACAACTTTATTTTTGACAGGTGAAGTATGGATTGGCCATCTTTCTTTTTTCTCTAAAGAAGGTCTAAAATATAATAATTCACTTCTTCCCCCACACCCAAAAAATAATGGGTCTTGATGAGTCCTATTATTTGACCAAATGCATAAACTTAAAGAATTAGCACAATCTCTGGATTGGAGAATGAATCACATTCCCACTATGCAGCTGTTTCCCCTTTGTTAAACTGTCCAGTCATAAATACACTCAAAACTGCCAAAAGTAAAGCATCAATTTTAATCTCACAGGAGCTGAGCCAGGGGATGACTGTATGATTTTCATAGCTGCTTAGAAATCAAAATTTCAGTTTTCTTGCATTTTGTGACCTTTGAGAATCAGCTCCATTTGGAGCCTCTGCTTTCAAAAGATTTTTTACCCCTATTTGAGACTATAGACTTGCTTTCAAAGAAAGGCATTTTGTGTTTTTAGAGTACATTAGACCTCTTCACTTTCTTGTCATAGTGGTCCCCAGTTATGTTCAATATACATGATTAGATGGCAACTATAGATCTTTAGGGTCTTCAAACCTCTGTGGGAAAAGGTGGGATCAGTGATTGTTGTTGAGAACTGAGCTCACAGATTAGTGAGTTCAGAGTAGATGGAATGACAGTAATGTATTTTAAGCACATGTGACAGAGAGCTGCTGAAAAATGTTTCTGCATTTGTTTTTGGTATATTATGCTGAAATATATAGAAAAGGGTAACCATAGTTGATCTCTAAAATCCTTAACAACCCAGGGATTTTATTAAAAATATCACCTTGTTTCTGCTTAATATATGTACATTATAAAACTAAGTGCACAAGAAAATACAGGTTAAGCTCTCTGTATATATTTAGTATAATCATAATTAGAATACATATTACTATCCACCATAATTTTAATGGCTAGGAAATAAAAAATAATAGAAATAATTGTGCATTTGTCCTTTCTGGAATTGCTTAAACATCCCATGTACCTTTGTGCAAAATGTTTTTATTCTGTTCCATTCAACTGAATTGACATTTATTCCTCATATTGGACTTGGTGCTAAGAAAACAAATATATTCATTTGTATACATACATATGTTACTATATATATATATATAGATATAGATAGATATCAATGCTTTGCAAACCTCAGAGAGCTATATCAATACTATGTATATGTGTGTGTATAAATGTACATATACATATATAAATGTTTATAAAATACACATATACTAACTATATAAGTGCTATGTATAGGCATAAATAAACATTTATAAAACAGACATATACATATCATTCATATAGCTCTCTAAGGTTTGGAAACCATTTACATGTTAGCTTATTTGATATTTAAATATGTCTACATATGTACCTTTATGAATATATGCTTGTGTCTATATCAGACTCTGTTCTCAGTGAGGTCAGTGTGTAATGTAGGGAAGGAGTGTGATGGCAAGCACAGTAGGATCTTTTGCTGTTTTTGTTTTAGTATAATCAAACTGCCTCTGAATAATTATGATCAAAGCAGATCTTCCCCACGTATTAATATGCCTAGGAAGATTTGTAGGAAGGCCCACACCTTTTGTTAATGAGGCACTGGTTCTCAAGGGTTGTGATGCCTTCTGGCTCTAAAAAATGTATAAATACTCTGAGGGTGAGGTTTTACTTTGGGTTTACTGACTGGAAATGTTTTGTTTGGCCAGATGAGACTCTGGGAAGCCACTAAGGAACTCCCCTTAGCTTTGAAAACCCAAATGTTGGTGCTTCCCTCTCTGGTAACTATGGTCAGACAATTGGATCTGTCTGTTGGTTTATGATGTATGTATTGCATATGTCAGACATTTGGAAGCATGTCTGTTGACCTTTGATTTCTCTGTATTTTCTCTGAAGTTCAGGGTGCTGACCTTTTCCCCTGAACTAAATGAATGATACATGTGCTTGGCTAAAGTGATTGTTGACCCCTCAAACATTGCCTTTCCTTTTATAAATACAGATCTAAGAACCTGTGATAGCACGTCCCCCTGTGTATGTCAGGGTGCTTACTGTTACAAGAAGCAAGTAGAAATATAACTATATTACTAGGAGAGAGTGAGTAGAAAGGAGCAATCCAGGCAAAGTACTACTAGAAGGTTAAGAGATGGTAAGGGATCACTTTTACCTGGAGAGATCATGACAACTGAACAAAGGTTTGAAGAAAGAGAGGAATTGTAATAGATGATCACTGGTCAGTCTATGACCATTTATTAAGTGCTTACTATGTGCCAGATGTTGTGCTAAGCTGATGAATTGGTAATACAAATACAAACAAAAAGAAAAAAATCGTTGTCCTCAAAGATTATTAATTCTAATAGGAAAGAAAACAGTTATAATTTTAATAACAATAGTGATGTTGATGATGATGATTGCTAGCATTTATATAAGCACCTATTATGTGGCAGGCACTGTGCTAAGTGCTTTAGTAATATTATCTCATTATATCTTCACAAAAGCTGAGGAAATTGAAGCAAACAAATGTTAAGTGCCTTGTCCAGGATCACATGGCTAGCGTCTGATGCTAGATTTGAACTCAGATCTTTCTGACTCTGGGCTCAGTGCTACAGAGCAGTTTGGCCTTGTGGGAAATGAAGAGGTAACTGGCCTGGATGTCCTCCTTAAATAGAAGTTCTCAGAGGAACCCTCTGCCCTCTTGCCATACAGAGGGTCTTCTGGCAGAAACTACTTCCAGTATGAGTTCCAGGACTCTGGGGCTAAAGTAATCTCCCAGGATGAAGAATTTTCTGGAGTATAATTGAATGGCCAAGAATATTGAAGGCAGATAAGAAATGAAACACTGATGAGGTTCCATTCCAGATGTAGAGTGTTGTGGTGGACATAAAGATGGTATGGTGGGCAAAGATCTTACCAGAAATGATAATACAAAAATAGATAAACTATTTTGCTAAGATCTAAAATATATGAAGTGCTGTATATATGTATGAAATAAAATTGGGCAAGCAGGTTTGATTTAAATTGTGAAGAACATTGAATGCCAGAGTAGGTTCAGTCAGCGCAGAACAACTGAATTGTTTGTGTAGAGGAATGACATCATTATATGCTTGCTTGGGAAACATTGTGAAGGATGGTTTATAGAGCAAGAACATTGCTGATAGGAAGACCAGTTAGAAGAATATTATAATAGCCTAAGTATGACAATAGAATGAAAGATCGAACTCTGCTATAGAAATACAAAGATAGGGATGAATGTGGAAGAAATGGCAAGAGTATGCATTTTAAGACTGCACAACTTGTTGATGAGTAGAACAGTAGAGAGGGACAATCCAAAAGATGACTCAAAGCATATAAATCCAAGAGATCAAGAGGATATCTTGTCTGACAAGCATATTCCTGACATTTATTAATTAGTAGTGTAACCAGAGGAAAATCATTTCACCTCTATCAAGATCAGTTTCCTCATCTGAAAACTGAGATATTATTACCGATAGTTATTACTTCAAAGGATTGTGAGAATCAAATGAGCTAATGCAGTGTCTTATAAATGCCAGCAAATAATAATAAAAGAAATGGAGAATTTAGAGGGAAAGATGTGAAGTTTAGAGTTGTTCAGGGGCATCCCAGAATGTTGCGTTTCATGGTGTATGTCTTGAAGGAATTCACTTAGACTGTCTCCAAATCTAGTAATTGCATTTATTGTGGGTAGCACAATACACCAAGCAGGCTCCTTCACCCATTAGGGGAGACACAACTTAAGGAAGATCTCAGCTTAAAGGGAGGCAGGTCATTTATGGAGACAGCAGCTCCTTAAGAGAGATCGCTCCACTAGGGAGGGGCCAGCCCCCAAATTAGATGAGGCAGCCCAAGAAAAAGGGTGAGGTCATGAATTTCTCATGAGAGTGATGGTAAGGAAATGTTAGCCAAGGTATTTAAAAATACAAGTTTGGAGTTTGGGGAAGAAGTGTGAGTAGAGATCTAGGTTTTTAAGCCATCCACAGTGAATTGATAATTGAAGTCTTAGAAGTATAAGATTGTGAAAAGAAAAAAAAAAGAAGGCTTAATTTAGAATTTTGGAGAACATCCATATTTAAGGAGTAAAAGAAGATGAAAGCAATAAAGATAGAGTAGTCAGAGAAATTAGAGGAAAACCATGAGAGTATAAAGTTAGTGACTGGTAGATAATAGTAGCAAGTTCTGAACTGAGTGATATAGATAGATGGCATAATTATAGAAGAATGTACAATTACTATACTAGTGGCAGAAGGAGGGTCTGAAACTGGCAGACAAATGAACAACTTTAAAAAAAATTCTGAACTAAAGTGCTCTGCAGGGCATATTCTTAGGCTGTGAAGGGATAATGAATATAACATTTTAAAAGCAAAATGAAATTATAATGATTTCAAAAATGAGAAAATATGCTTTAAGATGACGTTTGAAACAATTGTGAACACATGCAATTGCATAAGATTATCTGAAAACATAAACTAATGACTAAGTTCCTTCCCTAGATAATCATTTATTCATATTATTGTCAAGGGTACTGTCAGCCTCCCAGGTTCTCAGGCTCAGAACGTAGGTGTCATCTTTGACTATTCATTATGCCAGTCCCCACATTGACCTAAGGCCTGTTTACCTCCATATCATCTCTAGTATATGCCCTATTCTCTTCTCTTACACTGCCACCACCCTCATGGAAAATCTCATCACCTTTTCTATATTCCAGTAATCTGCTGATTTGGTTTCCAGGTACAGGTTTCTCTCTTTATTCCAATCCATTCTTCACTCAACAATGCAGGTTTAACCATGTCACACTCATATTCCCACTAAAAACCAGGCATGTAGGACAGTCAGTAAAAAGAAGGAACAGTAAGAAGTGTAGGTTGTCTGGGCCATAATGTACTGTGTGTTATGGGAAGAAATGTGTAATAAACCTAGAAAGGTCATATGAGTCCAGACTGTGAAGATATTTAAATGCCAAATCAAAAAAATTATATCTAATCCTAATATTAATAGGGATTTACTAGAGTTTTTGACCATTAGTATAATTAGAGTCATACTTTAGGGAAATGCCTTTGACAGCTATGTGGACAATGGATTGGAAGGTAGAGGGACTTGAGAAATGGAACCCAATTAAGAGTCTATTGAAGTAGTCCAAAGTGACAGATGAGGAGATGACACAAGAAGTGATACACTGAATAGAGCACTTGGGTCTTCAGTTGGTAAGATCTAAGTTCATGTCTTCATGCACTAATTAGCCATGTAAGCCTTGGCAAGTCAGTTCATCTCTATCTGCCTTATTTTATTCATCTGTAAAAATGAGGATAATAATAGCACCTGCTTCTCAGGGTTATTGTGAGATTGAATGAGATCACATTTATAAAAGTACTTGGCACAGTGTCCAGAATGTAATAGGTACCATACAAATGCTTATTCCCTCCTTCCCAATAAAGTGTGTATGGGGTGGGGGTGAGGGGGTTCTGCAAATGTGGAGAATGGGAATGAGGAAAGAGAAATTGTGGATTTAGAAAAAATATTTGCCAAATGATTGAATACCTAAGATGAGTGAGAGTGAAGAGATGAGGATGAAAATAAGGATTGAGCAAAACAGAGGGTGGAGGCAAGATGGCAGGGAAAAAGCAGGGACCTCCCTGAGTTCTCCCCCAAAGTCCTCCAAATACCAGTAAAAAATGACTCTAAACAAATTCTAGAGCTATAGAACTCATAAAATGACAAAGTAAAACAAATCTTCAGCCCAAGACAACCTGGAAAGTCAACAGGAAGTGTCTTTCACACCTGGAAGAGAATAGAGCGCAGTTCGCCTTGGGCTATACCTGTACAAACAGGCCAGAGCAGGCCTCAGGGTACTGAACCAGTGGCAGTTGTGGCAGTTTCCATACTTTTCAATGCCAAAAAAAGTCAGTGGGAAAACTCTGTGGGACGTGGGTGAAAGAGGAGCACCCACTATGGCTGGGTCTGACCCCAGCCCCAGGGCAGTGAAGGTGGTGGCAATGGTGGGCAGCAGCAGCAGAGGCTGATACCCAAGCTCTGGGTCCACAGATTGTGGTGGATGGAGCAGCTGATATAGAATCCCTGAATCCTGGGACAGTACAATCCCCACCCCCACCTCCTCTGGAAGCAGAGTTTTACCTTGACAAACAGAAAGTCAAGCATTTGGCTGAGAAGATGAATAAACACTGTCAAAGAACTAGAGAATCTTACTTTGGTGACAAGGAAGACCAGGGCATACAACCAGAGAAGGACAACAGAGTCAAAGCTCCTACATCAAAAATCTCCAAGAGGAATATGAATTGGTTGCAGACCATGGATGAGCTCAAAAAAGGAATTTGAAAATCAATTAAGAGGCAGAGTCAAGGTGGTGGAGTAGAAGGACAGACCTGTAGAAGCTCTCCCTCCACAGCCCATAAAATACCTGTAAAAAATGACTTTAAACAAATTCTAGAGCAGCAGAAGCCACAAAACAACAGAGTGAATGAAATTCCCAGCCCAAGGCAGCCTGGAAGTCTGAAAGGAAAGGTCTAGCACACTGGATTTGGAAGCTTGCAGCCCACAGGGCAGCCCAGTTTGACCGCATGGCACAGACAGGACTGGAACAGGCTGTAGGGTGCGGAATCATGGGCAGCAGTTGCAGTTCCCAGATTCCTCAACCCACAAATGCAAAAACAGCTTCAAAGGGCAGGGAGAAAGATCTTTCACCTGGGTGAGAAGGGAGCAGGGTCCTGCTCTAACCTCACCCCCAGGAGGCCCCAAGCAGTGGCAGCATCCATTTTTGGGGCCCTCAGCCTAAAGACCCTGGGGGAATGTATTTCAGAGGAAAAAATTCAATGAAATAGAGGAGTTTCAAGCACTTTTGATGAAAAAGACCAGAGCTAAATAGAAAATCTGACTTCCAAACACAAGAATCAAGAGAAGCATGAAAAAGTAAACAGGAAAGAGAAATCATGATGGACTTATTAAATTTGAATTGTTTACATTCCTACATGGAAAAATGATATTTGTAACTCATGAGACCTTTCTCAGTATTAGAGTAGCTGGAGAAAATAGATAATAAGATAGATAGGTAGATAGATAGATAGATAGAGAGAGAGAGAGAGAGAGAGAGAGAGAGAGAGAGATGCACAGGGTGAGTTGAATATGATGGTATGATATCTAAAAATAAAATTAAGGAGTGAGCAAGGAACATATTGGGAGGAGAAAGAGAGAGATAGAATGGGATAAATTATCTTACATTAAAGAGGTAAGATAAAGGTTTTATAATGGAGGGGAAGAGTGGGGAGGTAAGAAGAAATGAGCAAACCTTACTCTCATTGGAATAATATGTGTACTCAATTCGGTATCTTACCCTACAGGAAAGTAGGGGGTAAGGAGGTAAGAGGGGGATGATGAAAGTGAAGGCAGGTTGGGAGAGGAGGTAGAAGCAAACACTTTAGAAAAGGGACAGGATTAAAGGAGAAAATAGGATAATTGGGGATGGGATAAGATGGAGGGAAATATAGTCTTTTACAGCATGACTATTATGGAAGTGTTTTGCATAACTACACATGTATAATCTATATTATTGAATTGCTTGAATTGTTTGCCTTCTCAGTGGGGGTGAGTGAAGAGGGAAGAAGGGAGAGAATTTGGAACTCAGTTTTAAAAATAAATGTTAAAAAGATGTTATACATGCAAGAGGAAAATAAGATACACAGGCAATGGTGTATAGAAATTATCTTGACCTTCAAGAAAGTAAAGGGAAAGGAGATAAGGGCAGGGGGTGATAAAAGAGAATGCAGACTGCAGGAAGAGGTCATCAGAATGCATGTCATATTAGATTGGGGGGGAAGATGGGAGAATATTTGGAACTCACAATCTTGTGGAGGTTGAAAACCAAAAATAAATAAATTTAAATCTTAAAAAAAAGAAAATGAGGATTGAGAACCTGGATAATTGGAAGAATGTTAGTGCTCTAAGCAGAAATAGGGAAATTTAAAAGAAGGGTGGGTTATGGGTGAAAGATAATGAATTCAGTTTTCTACATTTTGAATCTGAGGTACTTTTAGAGCATCTAGCTGGAATTCTCAAGTAGGCATCTGGTAATATGGAACTGGGAAGAGATTGGGCTGGGTACATATATGAGGAAGACATCACCATAGGTATGTTAATTAAATCAATGCCAGCTGAAGAAGTCCTTATGAGATGTTACAGAAAAACAAGAGAAAAATATTCAGAGTAGAACCTTGGGGTACAGTCAAAGTAATGGGCATGTTATCAATGATGATCCAGCAAAGTAAGCTGAGCAGTCAGCAGGAAAATCAAGGTAGTACAGTTTGACAAAACCAAAAAAAGAAAGAGTATGTAGGAGATCAGTAGTTTCAATATTAACAGAGATATAAAGAAGGAATAATATCAAAGACTGCACAGTAACAAGTCCCTGCTCCCTAAACTCATTTACTCTTTCTCTCCTCCATAAATGCCACTGTGGATTGAACAGTATTGAAAAACCCAAAAGATTAGATTATGTCCAGTATTATCATCATCATCTTTGTTTCTTTTTTTTCTGGTTCATAAAGAAAAGTACACATATAGTAGAAAAAACCCCACTGGCATGGGAATCAGGACAACTGAGTTCCAATCCCTAAACTGTACAACCTTAGGCATATATTTAAACACCCTACTATCTAGTCTTGAAAATGAGGCATTAGAAAATGATAATCACTAATGTCCCATCTGTGATGCTAAGTCAACCCATGCAACTGATAGAAAGAAAAATACCATATTTCACCACATAATCATTGCACCAATTTTTTTTGCAATAAAAAAATGGAGTGTGACCATTATATGAAGCTTTAAAAAATTGTGCTGTATTACCTAATAATTTATTACTCTACTGTATCACTAGCATATGAACTGTATAGTTTAGATAGCAGAGGACAGTGCAAGTCTTATCATGTCATATGACAGTTTCACCTGTCCGCCTGCTCCCCTTACACCTATGGCTCTTCATTGAATTGAGTAACACCATTAGTACTGCCTCGCTCTAAACAAACCATCCAAGTTGGCTTTTAGAAATATACTGATATGTTTATTTGCTGAGAATTCTAAACTCACAGTTCACAATGCGTGAGAGATAAATACATATCTATATGATACTAGTGAATAGATTGTTGCTCTGTTTACTTTTTAAGCAACATGATGAACAGAATTATGTCGTGTAACAATTATTGAACTAAAAAACAGGATCCCATGATTATGTGCTGGTGATAATTATGCAGTGAAATATGGTAAGATTTAAACCATGTGCCCAGGAGTTTTGCACTTACCCTTTCTACAGTGTATAAACAATGAAACTTTTAACCAAAAGGATGAGAGCAGGGTGGGATTTTCAGGACTGGCACATGAGAATGAATATAAATCAAGAAAGTCAGGCAAAGAAAAAACGACAATCTTCCACTGTGCTGAATGAAAAGTTTGTGAAGATATCCAGAAGGAATAAAAACAGATATTTGTAAGGGACTTTGATGACTGAATTAAAAAATGTGTGTGTGTGTGTGTGTGTGTGTGTGTGTGTGTGTGTGTGTATGATGTAGGGACTTCAGAGTAAGGGCTATAGTTGGATTACAAATTTGACTCTTTTGAATTTTTAAAACAGAGACAAAAGCAACTTGAATCAATAATTTCTACAAAAACAAGCAGATGAAGAAAAAATAAAGTTAAGAAAATTTAAGTATTTCTAATTTTCATTTCAATTAGTAGTGTCTCAGAAGAAAAGACATTTGTTTCAGAGTCAAAAGACTTGTACATTAGTTTCTACTTAACCACAGACCTCAACTGTGTTACCTTGGCCAGGTCATTTAAGCCATAGCTTCCAGATATGAAAATGGATACAATAATACCTGCATTACATCTCACAAAGATTTTATGCGGAATGGATTTTGGGATCCATGTCCACCCCCAATGGATAGATTTCAGGAAATATATGAAATTGGGTATGGAGGAATATCTTTATTTTCACTAACCTGTAAGTAAAAGATCATCATTCCCTTCAAATATTTTAAAGTATTATTCTGGGAAGGGATCTATAGGCTTCTCCAGACTACCAAAAAGGTTCATGACATTTTAAAAATCAATTAACTTTTATTAAGTACCTAATATATTCCAGGCACTGTGCTAAGCAATGGGGCTACAAGAAAGCAAAAACCAATCTCTCCTCTGAAGAAGCATGGTAAGACCTGTCTTTAGGAAACTCGCTTTCATGACTAACTGGAGAATGAATTGGAGCAGAGAAAGAGTTGGAGGCAGACCCACCAGGAGAATCTTACCGTAGTCCACGCAACAAATTGGATATGGGAGATGAGAGACAGTGAAGAGCTCAGGTTGACTTTTAGTTTATGAGCCTGAGGAACTAGTAGTATGCTGCTATCTACAATAAAGGGAAGAAGGTAGGAGAGGCAAAACTTTAGGGGGAAAGATATTAAGTTGCTATTCTAAGCTTCTCCAGTTTGGAATGGTATATACTATAACTTGTATTCCATCATTAAGGTTAAATGATGAGTCTCTTGAAGTGATTGCATTATTTCAATACACATTGCACAATACCATTGGATTAGAAATATTTACTTCATATTATATAATTTTAACTTCATTTAGTGCAAATTTAAATGCATGTGACCACTTCAGAGAATTAATATTTCACACAAATAGGAATTAGTTGTACTTTGAGAAACTAGAAACATACTAAGGTATCAGAGTATGTACTTATTATCTATCCCATTAAATGCATGCACAAATAAGATAATGTATATATAAATTAGAATTCTCTCTATTGCAAAAAATACAACCCAAGAACTATAGGTAATGCTTTAAACATCACCTGCTACTAAGAGTAATTCCTGTCTTACAGGCACAGTAAAGAATAGACAGTTCCATTATTGTTTTATAACTCTTAGTACAATCTTGGTTTCACAACTGTCCCAATGTAGTGCTGAGGTGCTCATTAAAAGTTAAAAACAAGGGGCCTGGTCCAGGGTAGAGAGAGGCACTAGAGTTTCTGACTGCAGGGGTTAAGGAATCCTTTCTGGGTAAAGACCAGAACAAAGACCAGGAGAGCAGTGACCATATCACGGCCCAGAGTAACACCACCTTGGAAGCACTGAAATTCACAGACCCCACCAGAATCAACTTGGAACAGCCTCTGTTAAAAAGCTAGGGACAGTTCCTACTCAGCTCTGGGTGAGTAGATCCCAACTTTAACGGAAAATTCAAAGTAAAAAAAAATAAACTGGAAAAGTGAGCAAATAACTTAAAAAATAACTTGGCCACATAAAACTACTGTGGTGGTAGGGAGGACCAAGACACAATCTCAGAAGAAGGCAACAATGTAAAAACATCTACAAGCAAAGCCTTGTGGTTTTCAAAGAAAAAAAAGAATATATACACATCTGTACACATATGACAGAAACCTAACATGAATTCCTGGAAGAGTTAAAGAGAAAACTAAATAATAGAGAGAAAAAATGTAAAAAGAAATTAGAGTAATTCAAGAAAATTATGAAAAAACAGAATTAATAAATTAGTTTTTAAAAGGCACAAAAATACAGAAGAAAATAGTAGCTTAAGAAAATAATTGACTAAATGGTAAAAGAGGAACAAAAATTCACTGAAGAGCTCCTTAAAAAGCAGAATTGGCTAAATGAAAAAAAGTGGTATAAAAATGATTCCTTAAAAATTAGAATTGGGCAAAAGGAATCTAGTGACATCAATGAAAAATATGAGACATCAAGGAAAAATAAAACAATGTCAAAATAAGGGTAAACTAGAAGAAAATGTTAAATATCAGAAAAGTAACTGGTCTGAAAAAGAGATTAAGGACAGATAATTTAATAATTATTGAACAACCTAAAAACCATGATAAAAAAACTTAGGCATAATATTTCAAGAAATTATAAAGCTTCCCTGATATCTCAGATATAAAAGGTAAAATAGAAATTTAAAGTTCATCTCCTAAAAATTATCTCAAAATGAAAACTCTCAGGAATATTATAACTAAATTTTAAAGCTTCCAGGTCAAGGAAAAAGTATTGCAAGTAGCTAAAAAACAAAGAACATTCAAACCTTCTCATGGAGCCACAATCAGAA
This sequence comes from Bettongia penicillata ogilbyi, assembly GCA_023548195.1. Lineage (NCBI taxonomy): Eukaryota > Metazoa > Chordata > Mammalia > Diprotodontia > Potoroidae > Bettongia > Bettongia penicillata. The sequence continues at coordinate 801,160 of JAJHZJ010000330.1, forward strand.
TAACACAAGATTTAACAGCTTATGAATTAAAGAAGCACAGGACTTGAAATATGATGTCCTTGATGGAAAAAAGAACTAAAATTACAACCAAGAATCACCTACCCAGTATATCTGAGTATAATCCTGCAGAGGGAAAATTGAAATTTAATGAAATAGAGGACTTTCAAGCATTCCTCACAAAAATACCAGAACTGAATAGAAAATCTTACATGTAGCCATAAGACTCAAGAAAAGCATAAAAAGGAACCATCAAAGAGAAATCATAAGGGATTCAATAAGTTAAACTGTTTACATTCTTATGTGGGAAGATGATAGATGTAACTCCTTTGAATTTTATCATTATTAATGCAATTAGAATTATTCTAGATAAACAGAGGGTATGGGTATGTGTCAGATATGCTGGGATGATCTCCCAAAAAAGGAGTGAGAAAGAGGAATTAATGGGGAACTAGGGGAAGGGAGAATTGGAAAAATATCTCATGTTAAAGAGGCATAGAAGGAAGAGTTTTTACAGTGGAGGGGGAAATGGAGAAGGTAGGGATTGGAGTCAATGCTTGAACTTCAGTCAAAATTGGTTCAAATTAGGAAGAATGTATATACACACTTAGGTATAGAAACTGATCTTACCCAACAAGAAAGTAGGAATGGAAGGGGACAAGAGAAAGGGAAGGTTGATAAAGGGAAGGGGAGATTAAGAGAGGTAGCAATCAGAAGCAAAACACTTTTGAGAAGGAACAAGGTAAAAAGGGAGAGAAAGGTGACTAGGAAGAAGGGCTATAAGACATGATAGGGGTGGAAGTTTCAGAAAGAATATAAAGTGATGCAAAGTGAACTGAACACATGAAGGAGATCATTGTATACAGTAACAATATTGTAAAAATGATCAGCTGTGAAAGACTTAGCTACTGTGACCAATACAATGAACCAAGACAGTTCTGAAGGACTAATGATGACAAAATGCTATCCAAATCCAGAGAGGATCGATGAACTCTGAGAGTAAATTGAAATATAATTTTTCACTTTATTTTTATTATTTCTTGTGATATGGCTGATATGGAATATTTTATGATTTCACATGTATAACTGATTATGCAATATGATTATTGCTTGCTTTCTCAATGAATGAGGCAGGGGCTGGAAGAAGGAAATGGATTTGGAATTCAAAATTAAAACAAAGAATGGTAATAAATAAAAAAGAAATGCTAAAATTCACTTAGAAGTAAGTGAAAATTAAGATATCATTATCTCCCTTCCAAATTCATAGACTCTCTGAAATCTATTCTTGCATCATTAGAAAAATGCATGGACCCCAAGTTAAGAACCTATGACTTAAATTATAACTTGATAGATGAGGCAGCTGGTGGAATAATGGGTAGAATCCTGGGTCTGAAGTCAGAAATAGTTAAGTTCAAATCCAGCCTCAGATGCTTACCATTTAAGTGATACTAAGCAAGTCATTTAACCTTTGTTTGACTCAACTTCCTCAACTATAAAATTAAGGGTAATAACAACATCTATTCTGCAAGATTGTTGTCATGATTAAAAGAGGTAATATTTGTAAAAGATGTTTTCATGAAACATAATTATGTGCTATATGAATGCCTATTCCTTCTATTCTGACCTTTTCCTTCATCTGAGGGCAAACTTAGCAAAATTAGCAGAAGCTTATAATCAGGATTAACCTCAGGATTTCAAATTTTTCACCATGGAAATTTTCAAAGATTGTTTAACCAAAACAGAGTTTGAGAACAATGCCAATGGAGGGAGACTGATGTAACTTCTGTTGCTTGAAGTATCACAGTGAATTACAGAATGAAAGGAGACCCAAGGAAGTCATATGACCCAATCGCCTACTTTTTGGTCACTGATTAGATTTTTAGTTTCGTTTTCCAGAATTGAGACTCTATAATCCCACTGATGAATCTAACCTAATATATTCTGCCTCGCCTATATGCAGTTGACAAATTATTTGCATTGACAATAGAGCTAATGATTTAATAGATCAGGGGCACCTAAATCATGTGATTTTGGAGCAGTATACCCTGGAAACCATTTGGTCTAACATTCATTCTATAGATATGGAAACTGGGACCTATAGATGAGGCAATAATTATAGCCCCAAGGGTGACTATGAATGTGCCAGCATAATTCTGAATGGCAAAGTATAACAGACTCTCCATATAAACGGCAGAAAAAAAAACATTTATCTAGACACCATGCCTCCCTGTCTATCATAGTAATCAAGAAATCTATACTCAACAATAATGCAGATGGCAACACCATCCTCAAGCCTTCCCCCTGCTAGGGCCTTCCCAGAAACCAGCTCCCTTAAACAGATCACAAACAGGCTCTCCCACTCATGCTAGTTGCTGCCTTTCTCAGCTCTGACTGCTGTCTGATCTACTTCCTCTCAACTCTGCTCTAGCTCAGCATCTTCTTGTTCCCCCTTCCTGCTCCACCCCTTCCTATTCCATGTGACTTAGACTCATATGATTCAGATTTCCATGTAACTTAAGCAGGTCACATGAGCCTATTAATGGATGGGAAACATCTTCCCATTAAGGAGCAAAATTACAATAATAGTAACCAAAAATGCATTATCAACACAATAGAAAGAAAGTATCTTATGGTTAAACATCTAGTTAGTGATAGAACCATGACTTAAACCCATGTCTTCTAATGCCCAATGTCTTCTAATGCCCTATCCTTTCTATCTTAAATATATTCAATAATGTTTGTATGTTAATGTTTCTCTGTAAACATATTTGTTTTTTAAATATAAATTGAAGACAGAGTTGAGTTAACAAAGACGTGATGTACTTTGTCCTGTTTAGGTCACATCTTTGTGATGATATGTGATATGTTCAGCTCTATGTAACACATTCAGAAAGCTTATATCTCTGGTATATCTCTTCTTGAAAATTTCTAATATTGTTTTTCAAACAGTAGTCTAAAAGTTCTCAATCAACAAACTCCTATAAATTATCTTTGTGCTTGTGAGCCTGTGTCTGTGTCTATGTGTTCCATGCATAAGTTCTTAGTTCACCTTTTGAACCGATTTGGTAGACTCTCAGTGAATAAAGTTTCAGTGTTTCAAGTATCTGTGACCTAACAAGTGTGGCTATTCCTTTTAGTTATCCATATTACAGGCAATCCATGTTTTCTTAACCTTTGCTATTTTTTGGTCCTTATCTGAATGAATGACTAGGCATTTGTTAAGAGCTTACTATATGACAAAGACTGATACCGTTCTGAAAATATCCAGTAGATGATCACTATCCCTTACTTTCTCTGGCTTTCCCCTCTCTCCTTCTCACTGCCCCTCCTCCTTCTCTCTGTATCTCTGTCTCTGAGTGTCTCTCTGTCTCTACATATTTGTCTGTCTCTTTTTCTTTCTCTCTCCCCGCCTCTCTTTTTTTTTTTTGGTAAATTGGGGTTTTCACTGTATTGTTAATTATACTTGATTTCTCTTTTCCATTCTTCCTACATAACCAGCTCATTTTCTGTTCATCCAAATCTTCAATAGGATTTATGTCACCTTTCAAATTTAAGGAATATTTTGCCTAAAAAAGGAAGACAACAAACTGAATATTTTTATCAAAAAAACTCTAAAATATTTAAACTATAATTATTGCTTACATTTCTCTTTTGAATATGTAAAAATGCAGTGCTAAAAAAAGTTCTAATAAAATGAAAATTAGTGTCAAATTTTTAGACTGTAAAATATTCTTTAATTTGACCACTGTTAAAATATTTCATATTAACAACTTTCTCCAATTACTTTTAAACTTTAGGGCTGTTAATTGAGCTTTTCCTAGAGTAACAGCTTATTGGAGAGGAAGCAATGACAATAGAAGAAAAAATCCACTACTGCCACCACGAGATGATAAGGAATAAACCTGAATAAATATCTACAAATGTGAAACTTTTAGAGAATATACAAGGAAGGTTGTTTTTGCAAGGCTTAGTCTATTTCTTATTTTTTTATTTTAAGGTGTAGTTTTACACCTTTTTAATTGGCTACTGAATAACTTCAGTAGCTTTGTTTGAAAGGTCATTTCACATTTATTTGTAATGCTATATGTGTGTGTGTGTTTTAATATTTCTGTTCATGATGAGGTTTTAAATAGATTTCTGTATCTAAACCTATTTTGTCCTCAAGTGAAAGTGAAAATGGTGTTATTATACAAGCAGATGGCATTATTATTGTAAGAAGAGTACAATTTGTCATTCTGTGCTATATACTCAAATGTGGATTTCTTATTCTTTGGGCCATGAGTTATTTTAAAAGAAAATTGCACCTCGAAATGAAGTCTAAAGATGCTTTAAAAATATATCTTAATATTGGTTCATTAAAAACAAAAGCACTGTGAGAAGAGTGACTCATAGAGATTTCACACTGACTAAAATAATTATTTTCAGCCATTTGGGAAAGCCCTCTCTTTCTTGAACTGACCAGATGTGAGGCAAATAACAGATATCTAACTTTTAGCACATGGATACAAAGTATACCATCTCAGCGTCAAAGACTCTACCCATTTTCTGGCATTCAAAACATGTGCAGGATTAGGGGATAGTCAATATATATTAATTTTTATTGAAATTTTAAAGTAAAATCCCAATAAGATTTTCACATTGATTAAAAACTATAAATACTAAAATGGTCTCCAGTTAAAAGTATTAACTTGGATATTAAAAACTGATGCCTTCTTAGTCTTCAAAATAATTTATTACAATATAATTACTTTAATTGATTTGATCCTGCTACTTTGAATCCATTTCATTGCTCTCCCTGCCCCTGCCTTAACACAGAACATATGAACATATAAACATATACATTATCTCATCTAGTCCTCACTATTCCATACAACATTCAGTTCAGTGAGAAAACTTAATATTATGATGGTTGACTTCTAGTATTGGAAACGCTATCATATGACAAGGCATTAGACTTATTCTACTTAGAAAGAGAAACTAAATCTGTAAGGTAGAAATTATAAGAAGGAAGACTTTTGATCAATGAAAAGATAAACTTAAAACTATTGGAATATGTCTAAAAATAAAACAGGCTTGCTTTGGGGATAATGATTTTCAGTAACTATAGGCTTTCAAATAGAAGCTGTATGGTACATTTGGTAACAACCAAAAAAGCATTTATTAAGTGCCTACTATAGGCTAGGTACTGGTGACATGATTTTTCATTGGATTAAGTTTAGATATTATGACCTATAATATCTTTTCCAAGCTGATACTTCTCTGGTTCTATAATTCTATGGAAAATAGAAATCCTTACATAAAAACTAATTTGGTCATAACTATTCAGCAATACGACCATTGGTATTTATGCTTATACATAAGAATTGTTTTAAAAAATAATATCTACACTTCAAAGAATCTGTGATCTCATTGATGTGGTGTAGTGCCAATGTGATATTCACAGCGCCCATGGTGGCCATGAATATACCGATGCAGTTCTGAATTGCAAAATACAACAGACTCTCCACATGTAAGAGAGAACTGAAACATTTATTCAGACACCAGAAAACCAATCCATCATAGTAAAAAAAATCTATATACAATAGCAATGCAGAGAACAACACCATCCCCAAGCCTTCCCCCTGCTAGGCTTCCCACAAACCAGCTCCATTAGACAAATCACAAACAGGGTCCCCTTAAACAAAATACCCTTCTCACACTCATAGTCAGCTGTAAATTTGCCTGTATCCTTCAGTTCTGGATGCTCTCTCACTAATTTTCTTTCAGCTCTGCTCTAGCTCTACCTCTTCCTGTTCCACCCATTCAGCAAGCTCCTTCCACCACAGGCTCCATATGACTTCAACCTCCTTGTGACCCAGGCAGGTCATATGTGCCTATTAATGGATGGGAAAGATCCTCCCATTAAGAAGCAAAGTAACAATAAGCAAAAATGCATTATTAATACATGTGGTGCTATCTCCAGTGTATTGACCATAGCTGAGCCACAGTCTCAGCCAATTTTTTTTCAATTCCTGATTATATCCTCCCATAAAACCCAACATTGATGGTCCCCCTAGTCCACGGATAGACTTTTTTTCTTGATTTTTTTTTATTATTCAATGAAACAAATGAGATAATATTTCAAAGCATTTTTATAATGCATAGAGCCTAGTAGATACTTAATAAATGCTTGTTCCTTCCACTTCCAACAGTGCAACATTCAGATTGGCCATCTTTTATCCTTTGCTTTCCTTATATAGCTTTTCAGCTTTCCTTTCTAAATATCCACTGCTAAGATAATGTCCCTTCCATCCCACACTAAGGTCCTTCTCTATTGCCTCCCTATGGTATGAATGGGACTCTGGACCCTCAAAGGCTCTGTAAGCAGAATAGAAACTCTAGCAAGCTATTGCTAAAAGTCAAGTTGTAAAGAAGTAAGCTACTGTAGCAGTGAGGTTAGGGGTGGGAAGAGTGATGGATTATTATGTCTATTGTATGAAGACTGGCCTAGTTATATTCCTGGAGGATCAGATCAAGTTGGCTGGGCAGTTATTAGTTTTGTGGGTCACAGCAACTCTCAAAGATTATTGATTAAGTTAGAAAAAAAGTTATTACCTGCATTGGTAGAGGAAATAACCTTAGCAACAAGCTTTCAGATACTTCAAATATTCCTTTTGGCTATTTCTGCATGCAAATAGTAAAGTGTTTAAATGGTTCTTTCCATTGAATTACTCCCAATGTTGAGAGCTTTACCCATTTGAAAATGACACTGTCAATAGTATAAAGCCCTGTACAGTTATGGCAACTTCTCAGAGAGATCTATTGATAATCAAAAGAGTTTGAACAAAACATTCTGCAAAGGAAAATGATAGCTGGTGAAGAAATACAATTGCCCAGATTATGACATATGGTCAGACAGACAATCCAATAATTCCACCAGAATATATTACATAATGCACATGTTTGTATATAGATAGATAGATAGATAGATAGATAGATAGATAGATAGATAGATAGATAGATAGATAGATGGATGGATGGGTGGATGGATGGATAGAGATAGGTATGGAGGTGAAGTCAAGATGGTAGAGTAAGAGGAAACAGGACAGCATAGCCTCCCACTAAACTTTATCCAAAATGTTCTAGAAAACACAACAGGCACCATTCTTATTGGGAAAGATGAGAAAATCATAAGAAGTCATTTTTTCCAGCCTAGATTCTTTAGGAACACAGAGAAATCAGCAGATTCTGGAGACAGGGTCTACATGAATAGAAAAAAATGGGATATACCTCATAGGAAAAAATAGCTAAACTGGAAAAATGGATGGGAAAGATAATGTAAGACTCATTGGACTGCTTGAAAGCCATGAATAAAAAAAAATACAAACTAGATGTCATATTTCAAGAAACCTTAAAAGAAAACTCTCCAAATCTCTTAGAACCAGAAGTCTAAGTGGAAATTGAAGTTATTCACTCATCACCTCCTGAAAGAAAAATAGGTTATCAATAAAGGATAATTACCCCCAGCAGATCTTAGAAGACTCCTACAGGGGAAAAAAAGATCTTCAAAGAAATAGAGGACTTTCAAGAATTCCTAATGAAAAGAGAGCTGATTAGAAACCTTAGAATAGAAATACAGGAGTCAAATATAAAAATGTGAACAAGAGTGAGCAATCAAAAGGGATTAAAGAAGGTTAAATTGTTTACATTCTGATCTGGGGAGATGGTACCTATAACCCTCAAAACTCTATCATCATCAAGGATCATAGAAGGAGTCTGGATACACAGCCTGGAGGTGATTTGTTATGCTTTGATGATCTCAAAAGAAAAATGGAAAGGGTGGGGAAGAGGGACATCCTGGGAGAAGGAGAAAAGAAAAGGAAGGATGGTGAATGTTATGTCACATAAATGAGGTACACAAAGAAGAGGTTGTACAATAAGGAGAAAGCAATGGACTGGTTGAAGTGGGTGACACTTGAATTTCACTTGCATCTAACCTGGTAAAAGAGGAAACAAAGTACATTGACACATACAGTAAGGTACAGAAATATATCTCACCCAACAGGGAAAGAGGAGGGAAAATGGATAAGAGAAAAGGAAGGGAAATAGGAGTGCAGATTAGAGGAGAAGCAAAACAGACTCTTAAAGAGGGCATGTAGTCAGTCACTGAGAATGTACAATGACTTGCATCCAGAATTATATAAGGAGAAAAAAGTGGGCTAGATTGGAATGTAAATTCATAAATGTGATCAAACTACCAAAAGAACTACTAGAGAAGAATAAAGCAAAGAAAGAGGACTATGGATAAATACTGTTAGAGAAGATGGAAGAAATTTAAATAAAATTATCACCAAGAGAGTATAGAAATATCTAGGAAAAAAACCAAACAAATCTCATCAAAATAAACAAGTTGGATTTATATACTAAGGATGCAAAGATGGTTAAATATTACAAAAACTATATAATCCAATACATTAAAAAAACCCAAGGACACATGATTATATCAATAGATGGAGAAAAGACTTTAGGAAATGTGATACACATTTGTGCTAAAAATGAAAATTTTAAAAAGGCACTGAATACTTTTTGCATTTTAATATTTTTATTCTGAACTTGAATGTCAAAAAATAAAGGCATTTCCATGCACAAAGCAGAACAGAAAAAAAAACATGATTATATTTAAAACTGCTCATCTGTTATATACAACTTACTTTTTTTAAATAGCGTATAGTAAATTCAGCATATTACTTTAAGAGATGTCATGCTTGTCATTTTATTCTGAACTTCACTCCGTTATCTGCATTTAAAAATACTTCAGTAACCTTTTCATTCTTTTGTTTTGCTGGCAACACTATCACTGATTCTCATTTCCTACCAATTTCGCACCCCCTGCCATTGCAAATGCAAAACAAGCAAAAACCAAGCCCACAGTCCTTGTAACAAATAACCATAATCATGCAAAATAGTTCAATAGGTTTGTCATGTTCAAAACGCTTCATTCCGCAACTGAAATCTGTCGCACTTCTCCTAGGAGGCAAGTAGCATTCTCCATCATCATTAGACCTTTGCAGTCATAGTCTGTTAGAGATTACATTGGTCAGAGTTCAAAAAAATTTTCAAAGTTGTCTCTTTTTTTTACGATGTTGTTCCTGTTAAATTTTTCTCTTGATTTCTTCTTACTTCACTCAGCATCAGCATGTTATCTCTCAAAACAATGTAAGCTTTTTGGAAATAAGACTTTTTTTTCTTTTCCTCTCTGTCTGTCTGTCTCTGTCTCTCTGCTGTCTGTCTGTCTCTCTCTGTCTCTCTCTGTCTCTCTCTCTGTCTCTGTCTCTCTCTCTTTCTATCTCTGTCTCTCTTCTCTCTGTCTCTCTTTCTTTCTTTTTTCTCCAGAATCTAACTCAGTGCCTGCACATGGTGGTGCTTTATAAATCTTCTTTACCAAATGATTGATGTTATCTGAAATAGTTCTAGAAATTGGAATCTGATAACAAAAGGAATTAAAATTATTATAAATATTTTCAAAAAAGAGACCTACTCATCCTAATTTACAGATGATTTTTTTCCTTTGCTTAGCTTCAGAGAATTAGCTAAAAAAATCAAATAATGATTTCAGGTAATTGGTCATATAGAAACATTTTTTTTAAAAAATCATCAGCACATATTTGTGTGCAAATAATGATGATTTCATCAATACTATATCTACTTATAGATATATAATAAAGTTCTTTCCATAGAAAATTATAGAAAAAAATAATAAAGTCCATTCCAAATAGCTACAATATTCATAAAATAACTGGGAATCAGCATGTCAACACATATTCAAGTTTTAAATATAATTATAAAATCCTGCATAAAGGAAGATAAATAGTTGGAGGGATAATATATTGCTCATGGTTGATAGTGATATAACAAAAAAGGAAGGGGAGACAAAAGACTAGAATCTCAAAAGAAATAGTGAAAAGAAAGATTAGTGAAGGGAGTAACAGAGAAGAAAGTGGTAACAATGGGTGTTTTAATATATCCAATTTTCTTCTTCTTCATAGTGTAGTAAAGACTGTATGCTTAATTTTGGAGAGGGAGATATTGTCGCACCAAATTTCGGCTTGGCAAAGGGCAAGTAGACTGACCTTAGAGAAAGAACTTTCTGATAGTTTAGTAATTCATATGTTACTGCTGTCTCTGGCCTAGCACGGTAGCCTAAATGTATTTGTTAGTAGGTGTTAACGTGACTTCCTTTGACAAATACTACTACCAACAATTCCTTCCAATCACTCTGTCCACACACATACACTCCAATATTGGTGAACTTATGCATTATAGCATTATGGTGTATTATAGCACTAACAACTTCTTTTTATGATTGAATTCCTTCCTTTCCAATACATTATCATGAAGATAAATAAAACATATGGTGTCTAGAAACAGAAAAGATTAAAAATAAAGAAATCTTTACTTTCATTCTAGTGTAACTAGTTGTTTATGACTATGGACAAGTCACAACTTCTATGAGGGTTAATTTCCTTAACTGTAAAATGGGCATAAAAATGTCAGTATGGTGATATTTGTTAAAAATAAAAGAGTGAACTTTCATAACTGAAAAATGACGTAGTACAGCGTGATATAGTAACTCAGAACAATAAAATATTTCCAATAGTAATTGAAATAAGAGTATTGTTATGTTTTGTAAAATAAAATTATGTAAATTTCAAAAAAAACTAAAGAAAATGTCTCAAAAATACATCTTTACTTAGTATCAAATCATTGGGTTTTTTAGTTTTGTGTGAACATATTAAGAATTAACATTTAAAATATATCATTTCAAATCATTTGTCTTGCATTTGAGACATTGATTTCATTTTGGTTTTGTTTAAAACTGAGTTGGCAAATAGAGTTTCCTCTCTATGGGAAATGATGTGCTGCGTTTTCAGCTATTATTGCTAATTATTACATATCTATCTAAAAAATTTTTAAAGTTTTGTGTTCTATAAACAAAACATTGCAAATAGTAGAAGGTCAGAGCTCTGGTACAAGTAGGAAATTATTACTTTTGAATGTTGTACCCTTTATAAAAAAAAATATTTAATTAACTGTGTCACTGTGTACATTTTTCTGTTATTTTCATTTTTTAATTCATTTATTTTCAATTTTCAGCATTCACTTTCACAAAATTTTTAATTACATGTTATCTCCCCATCTCCCCAATCCCTCAACTCCAGGGTAACATGTATTCTGATTACACTTTCCTCCAATCTACCCTCCCTTCTGTCAACCCCAACCCTTATCCCCTTCCCTTCCATTTTCCTGTAGGGCAAGACAAATTTCTATACTCCATTGCCTATATATCTTATTTCCTAATTGTATGTAAAAACAACTTTTACCATTCATTTTTAAAGCTTTGAGTTCCACATTCTCTCCCTTCCCCCCTTCCCATCCACCATCATTGAAAAGGCAAACAAATTCAATATATGCTATGCATGTGTAGTCATGCAAAACACTTCCATAACAGTAATATTTGTGAAAGACTAACTATATTTCCCTCTATCCCATCCAGCCCTCCATTTATTCTATTCTCTCCTTTGACCTGTCCCTTTACCAAAACGTTTGCTTCTGATCACCACTTCCCTCAATCTGCCATCCCCTTCTATTATCCCCCCTCTTTTTCCTGCCCCCCCACTTTCCTGTAGCATAAGATAAACTTGCATACACAAGTGAGTGTGTATGTTATTCCCTCCTGAAGCCAAGTCTGATGAAAAGAAGGCTCACTTATTCCCTCATCTTCTCCTTCCCCTCTATTAAAAAAGTTCTTTCTTCCCTCTTTTGCGAGATGATTTACTATATTTTACCTTTCCCTTTCTCTTTCTCCTAGCATATTCCTCTCAACGCTTAATTTTCTTTTTTAGATATCATCCCTTCATATTCAGGTTACCCTGTGCCATCTCTCTCTCTCTCTCTCTCTCCCCTCTCTCTCTCTCTCTCTCTCTCTCTCTCTCTCTCTCTATATATATATATATATATATATATATATATATATATATGTATATATAGGCATATTGGCATATGTACACACACACACACACACACACACACATTCCCTCCAAATATTCTAATACTGAGGAAGGTCTCATGACTTACAAATATCATCTTTCCATGTAGGAATGTAAACACTTCAACTTTAATAAGAGCCTTATGATTTCTCTTTCCTGTTTACCTTTTCATGCTCCTTTTGATTCTTATATTTGAAAATCAAATTATCTATTCAGCTCTGGTCTTTTCAACAAGAATGTTGGAAGTCTTCTATTTCACTGAAGTTCCATTTTTTTACCCTGATATATTATACTCCCTTTGCCTGGGTAGGTGATTCTTGATTTTAATCCTATCTCTTTTTACCTCTGAAATATCATATTCCATGCCCTTTAATCCCATAGTGTAGAAGCTGCTAAATCTTGTTATCCTGATTGTGTTTACAAAATACTTGAATTGTTTTTTCAGGCTGCTTGTAATATTTTCTCCTTGACCTGGGAACTCTGGAATTTGGCTACAGTATTCCTGGGAGTTTTCCTTTTGGGATCACTTTCCAGAATTGATCAGTGGATTCTTTCAATTTCTATCTTACACTCTTATTGTGGAATATCTGAGTAGTTTTCCTTGATAATTTCTTGAAAGATGAAATCTAGGCTCTTTTTTGATCATTGCTTTCTGGTAATTCAATAATTTTTAAATTATCTCTCCTGGATCCATTTTCCAGGTCAGTTATTTTTCCAGTGAGATAATTTACATTGTCTTCTACTTTTTAATTCTTTTGGTTTTGTTTTATAATTTCTTGATTTCTTATAAAGTCCATTGCCTCCATTTGCTCCCTTCTAATTTTTAAGGAATTATTTTCTTCAGTGAGCTTTTGGACCGGTTTTTCCATTTAATCCATTCTGATTTTAAGGCATTCTTCTCCTCATTGGCTTTTTGGACCTTTTTTATCATTTGGGTTACTCTGATTTTAAAAGTGTTATTTTCTTCAACATTTTTGGGTTTTCTTTAGCAAGCTGTTGACTCATTTTTCATGATTTTCTTGCATCATTCTCATTTCTCTTCCCAATTTTTCCTCCACCTTTATTACTTGATTTTCAAAATTCTTTTTGAGTTCTTCCATGGCCTGAGAGCACTGCATATTTATTTTGGAGGTTTTTCATGTAGAAACCTTGACTTTTATGTCTTCCTCTGATGGTGTGCATTGTTCTTCCTCATCTGAAAGAATGGAAGAAAATATCTGTTCACTAAGAAAGTAACATTATATAGTCTTATGTTTTCCCTTTTTTGGGCATTTCCTCAGCCTGTTACTTGACTTTTGAATCCTGTGTCAGGTGGAGGGTATAATTTGGGGAACTGTAAGTTCTCAGTTACTCCAAGGTGGTAAAATCAAGGTAGAGGGGTTACTCCTCCCCTGGCCTGTGCTCTAGTCTGGGAGAAACCACAAGCACTCTTTTCTTCCCAGGATCTGTGAGCAGAATTCCCTCTCCAGAGCCTCCACCAGCTCCATCAGGCCAAATCTCCTCCTCACCCCAGGACCACCACTCTGGGATGAGACACAGATCAGTGGCTCAATTCCCCCAGGTTCTTTAGGCTGAGGGCTCTAAAAATGGATGCTGTTGATGCCTCCATCTGGGGCCAGAGCTAGGAGAGGACCCTGCTCCCTTTTCACCCAGGTTAAAGAGTTTTCTCACTGACCTTTGAAGCTGCCTTTGGTGTTTGTGGGTTGAATAAGCTAGGAACCACAGCTGCTGCTTGGGATCCTGAGTCCCAGCCTTCTCCAGTCCTATCCATGCCACACTGGCAGCCAAGCCTGCTTTGTGCTTCAAGCCAAAGTGGTGTGCTAAACCTTTCTTGTTGGCCTTCCAGGCTGTCTTGGGCTGAAAATTTCTTTTACTTTGTCGTTTTGTGGCTTCTGCTGCTCTAGAATTTGGTTAGGGCCATTTTTACAGGTATTTTATGGTCCATGGGGGGAGAGCTAGAGCAGGTGCATCTTCTTCTTTGCCATTTTGGCTCCACCCTCACTCTTCTTCTTAGTATTGGGTTGATACTGTTGTTCATTCACTTCAGTCACATCAGTCTTGTCTGAACCTTTGTGAGTGATTTGCCATTTCCTTCTCTTGCTCATTTGACAGATAAGGAACTGAGACAGACAGGGTTAAGTGACTTGCTGAGGGTCACATAGCTAGTAAGTGTTTGAGGCCAGATTTGAACTCAGGAAAATAAGTCTTCCTGACTGCAGACTTGGCACTCTATGCACCATACTGCCTAGTTGCCTATTTAACATATACTTTGTATTTATTTGTATATATGTTGAATGTTCCCACCATTTCCTTCATCCATGATCCTGTAGTAATACTGAAATTAAAACAAAATTAGGAATTTTTTGATGAGGAATGATTGGACTGATATGGGAAAAATATTTTAATTTAGTTTGTTTTACATTTATTAAGTAAATGTCATATGTATATACATATATGTATAAAGGTATAGAGAAAATATAAAGGTATACACATGGATAAAAATAGTTTCACAAATATAAGATTGGAAGAGATATTTACACATAAAGGGTTCTGAAAAAAAAAGGTTTAGGAGATGGGTTAGATGTCTTCAATTTGCTGAATATGTACACACATACTCACACACACATACCCAAAAACATATACAAAATAAATATGAGATAATTTACCCAAGGGTGGTGGCAGGGGGAAAGCATTATCATCTGGCTGGGATCAGGAAAGGCCTCATTGTATTGATAAGGTGTTCAGGCCTCACCTTGACCACAATAGGGGAGGGGCTTCCTTCAAGTAGGGTGTTGGCATTGTATCCAAGACTCCTATTCCTACCTCTGGTCAGTAGATATGGATGTAAAAGATACAATAGGAGGGAAATTTCCTGCCATTTAGGAACAATATTCAGGTCCTTAGCCCTCATTCTTTTCTGTGAAGGCAGGAAGTCTGTCTCATTTAGGTGAGTCTGACAAGGGTCATAATTTTGGCCCTGGCCTTTGACTTAAGGATCTAGACAGAAAGGAAGAGTTTCCTATGCTGGGGTATAGGGTTCAAACTAACTTCTTGCCCTATCTGGTTAAGGTAGCAAGTTCTGCCCATGCAGGCATGACTGTCAAAAATTCTCATCCCAGTCTTAATCAGTGATTCATGAATCTAAGAGAGAAGGAATTCCCTAGTACTGAAGCATGAATTCAGTGACACATCCCTTTCTTTCTCTGGCAAAAGTGGAGGATGGTGATAAGTCTATTTTTCCCACCCTCTCTATTCAGTTATAACTTCCAAAAAACTTAGTCTCAGCTTTGTTTAGCAACTCATACACTAAGAGGAAGTACCAATGTGCCAAGCTTAGCTTATTATCATCAAACTGGTTCAGTTTGATGCTGACAGGAACAGCTCCAACAGTCATTACTGGGCACTTCATTAGTATTGTATTAACATCTGACATTGCTAGAGATTGATAGTAGATATCAACAAAGAGGTTCGGGCATTAAAACCTTTAAGAAGAAATGGGAAGGGGAGAGAGGAGGAAGAAGGAAGAGAGTGGGGAAAAGGTTCTACTTAACAAATAAGGTAATACCTATGGGAAGGAAGAACTGATCCCTGGCCATCATCTGAACATAAAATACAACTATGCTGTCAAACAGCTGGCAATAATTACTCTACTGATAATGGATTTGAAGGTTCAAGAATATTTCCTGGAGTATCTGCATGGTGGCATGACCTATTTAGGATAATCAAAAATGTTTGCAATATTTAGACCTTGGGTATCTCAAGTAGTTGAGCTTATCTCCCAAGTGTAGAATAAGTGAAGACCCACCTAGTTGTTGACCTTGGTCCTCTCAACAATGATGTCCCTATGTCAAGAAACAAGGTAGGAGATGGTCTTTTTGTACAGAATACCAAATTAAAACTGCATCACAAGTCAAAGTTACAGCATGGACCTCAGGTCATAAAATAGAGTCTAAGAAAAATCAAAGGATCACAGATCAGTGAATACTTATTCTACATTCATCTGGAAAGGGGTATGAAACTTGATGATTTATATTTACCAAAAGTACTTATCACCATCATGAAGGTCCAGTTATTGAACATGTATCAAAGGATTCTCTACTGAGAATGAGGTCTTCCTGATGCTCCAATTTTCAGAGAATATTTTGCTGGGGGCATCAAGATCCATGATCTTTCAGAGCTTTCTAAATGAGACTAATAGTCATTCCAAAGAATTTATGAAGTAATTGTTTCAGGAAAATCTTTCAATGATTGAACTTCTCCCTGAAACAGAGACCTAACTTTTTAATAACATTATTTTTCTATTAATAATGTATGACTGCAAATAATGAAATACTCTAATCTTTGAAGGATTAAAATTATATTTCACCTAAAAGGCAATAGATACAAGATGGGCATGAATAGGTGCAAAACATCACAAAATATACAGTATGAGTGCTATAAATGTCATAATCCATGAAATGAGTGACCCAAATAAAAAGATAACAATAGTCATATCAAGAGAGAGCAATAACTGATGGATAACCTACAACTTCCACTGGTATCCACACAAAGTTAGGAAAATGAAAGCCTCAGTATATTGGATGAATCTTCTACATTGAATGTATGAGAGTATATACTGTAGAGTTGCACAAAATATACTTGCCTGTATAGGTTACTATCTGCATTTTTGGAGACAATAGTCACATTACTGAGAACACAGACCCACTGGAGTATGACCTTTTCTGGTAAATTCTTCCTATATAAGATAGTCTATACCTGCCTGCCACCTTCAGGAGGGGTGTCATTATAAATTACTATGTAGATAAATGATAGATATATGATAGATAGATATACACATATATGCATATAGTACTTTTCTGTCATACAGTGATCCCCTTGAGATAAATCTCTTGTTTACCCCCTCCAATAAATGTTACTCCAGGGGGCTGGGGTAAACAAGACTCCTTTTCTCCTTTAGTGAATGGCCCCGGATCATTATACTATTGGGGTTACTATATCTGCTTTTTGTAGTTCTGTCTCTTTCCTCGTTAATATTTGTTTTATAATGTTGTCTTAGCACCTAATTCATAAAGCTGTCATACCACCCATAACTTCCCTTTCTACTGCGCTGCTTCATATCTTCTCTCGACCAGGCAACTAGAACTAGTTTTACTTAAATTCTGTGTATAAGAAAAATAAATCAAACCCAGGATCTTAAGGGACTGTTCTAAAAATGAAGTGCATAAAAGTTCTGCCTGGACCTTTGAGACCTATTTTAACAGCTTGCCAGTTATTTTCTTTTTATTAATTTTTTTCATTGTTTTTACTTGAATGTTCTTAGCTGCCTTGGATTATAATGAAGCTGTATTATAAGTGATTTCCAGATAAGTAATAATAGTGATAATAATGATAGTAATAATGTCTAGCATTTATATAGCACTTTAAGATTTGCAAAGTGATTTATATATGATAACTCATTTTGTCCTTACCACAACCTGTGACATACATCCTGTTATTATTTTCCCCATCGTACAGATGAAGAGACAGAAACACGGAAGGTAATTGGTTTGCCTTGGATTTTATTGATGGCAAATTAGAATTCAAAGTCAGGTTTTTCTGATTCCAACTTCCACACTCTATCCTCTTGCACCACCTATCTGCCTAGACTAGGTAGAATTATCTTGGATAAATGAAGTGCTGTTTTGTGAAAGTGGTCCAGAATGTAAGGTCACATCACTAGCATGGTGAAAAAGACAAACTGAGAGAGGAAAAAAATGGATGTGTATCAAAGCTCTGGGAACGAAGAACATCATTTCTAAAGAGTTTTTAAGACAGCATGAATGAAGAATATAGTTTTTGAGTAGGTGCAAATGTCTTCCTTGTTTACAATTTCTCATCTGTACTGTTACAATGACACATCTACTAATATTTCAGGCAAGTTTGGAACAATGTTAGTTTTGTGATGATTTGTCAATATATCTGTTTAAAAAGGGGCGAAAAGTTTTGTAACACACAAGAGCTCTATGAGACAATGAATACCAGATCTATTGTGAAGGACTTGGGATACCTGCAGTTTTAAAATCATTTTGGTTAGAGTGGAAGCATACTTAGATATCCTTTATTCCAGACTCTTAATACAGGTATTTTGACTGACTCTAAATCCCTAGTGCTTTCCACTATATTATACTGCTTATCAGTATATATTACGATGTTCTCAAAAATTCCTTATCATGAAATATAATTTTAATTTACTTTCATTTAAATAATTATGTGTGACTTTGATATAATTGAAAGGAGCAAAAGATAATATGAAAAAGAGAATTCTAGGACTCCACAAAGTTTGAGAACCATCAAATCATAGAATGTTAAAGCCTGAAGGAACCTGATATTTAATCCCCATCTTCACAACTTTGCCCACATTACAAAAGAGGAAACAAACTGAATCCCCTATCAATTTTATTTACCCAAGATCCCATGGTCCAAATTAAAGAGTCAGAGATGACTCTAACCATTATGAAAACTTTCTTTCTAAATCTGTGTTTCATTTTGAAGTATATTATATTTTCTTTCAGATCTAAGATCATAATTGTTATCTATCGATTCTGAATGACTTGTTAAATCCTTTCCTATATATCAATTAAGTAAATATATTGTAGATATTAATTTTATTAGAATCTTGATGTGATTTCTGACAATTGGTATAAATTATAAGTATCAAAGTGGACTGTTCTCTCTCTTGTAATTTTCTTATAAAGAAACTAAAAGTGGACAACAGTTGAAACACCTAATTTACCTGAGTTTTGTACATCAGTTGTACTAAAGTCATGAAAAACTGGCAGCTACAGCCATGTTTTGTTTTTATGTTTTGGTTCAGCTGGTGGCCTCAAGCCTCATTAACTCTACAAGTTATTAAGCTATTGATGGTGTTAGTGTTTTATATTTTTTGGCTGATTTCAAAGGAACAAAGTTTTATTTTTTTTCCTCTGGTTACCTCTCCGTTCTCAAGAAGAGGTAGAATCTGTTGAAACAGATTGAAAAAATGATTAGACATCTTACTGTATAAGAAATGAAAATCCCTTTTCCTCTCTTTAAATTGTTTCTTTTATACTGGTTGGGATATAAGCCTATACAAATTCTAAGGTCTTTGATGCATTCTTCATAATATTCTATTGCCTTCAATAATATTCTATTAATACAACTCCCCCCAATATATTACTACTACCTAGCATGTTATTTTCCTTTGACTAAGAAACTATTTGGTATTGATTTTAACTGTGATTGTTTTATTCTTTGTTCATATGTCCCTGATGAAATTTAGCTGCTAAATGTCATGGCTCCTAACTTAGATCCTTTGGTGGCTTTGCAGAAACTTAGCAAGTTGATAAAGCAAAAGATAAGGAAAGTTATCATTAAAAGACCTATCTCTTCTTTTCTCTTACCTATACTTCTATCTGTAATGTATGGGAGTGGATTTGCCTCTTCTACAAAAAACAGCTCTTTTCTTCATTCCCTCAAACAATTAGGATTTGTAGGTGCTGAAGTGGAAACATTTTTTTTACTTTCTCTATAGATATCGGTTGATGGAGCATATAAATGTAAGAACATCTGATTTATAAATCAGTAAAAAAACCTAGAAAAATGAGTGAGTGAATGTTAGCCTTTTTGCTGCACTTCTTTTAGTATTCTTTAAGGTTTGGTTAATGGCTCAGAAGTGTTAACAGTTAAGAACTGACTTAAGATATTCAGGTTATGGACAATCTTAATGATATTTTTTGTTTCCTGTCCCTGTTGTCTTATTCTCAATTCTAGGAAATGTGAAATAAAATGTTTTACAAGCTATAGTCAAGGCTGTAAGGGGAGGTCTCCATTTCTAAGCAATGAATAATAAATTTGCAAGGCTAGTCATGGGGTGAGCTAGGCTTTTTTCTCCTTCCCTTCCCCCATCTCTTTCTTTATTTACTTCATTTAATACCCTTCCCCAGCCTCTTATAATGTTCTAAAAATTCAAAAACATAGAGATATAAGAACAACAAATAGTACCTGGTGTATCCACCAATCATTGCTGTTGAATATCTGAGAATTAAGGAAAATAGTAAAATATCTCCAGTACACATCAGAGATGGAATACTTTCTGTACATGAAGGAAAAACCCAGAAGATATCACATTAATTCCATCCTCTGACATGGGCCTGTATACCATACTTCATGGGAGCTGGGTGTCCTGAAGAGAGAAAAATTGGGTTCTCCTTTTACACAGGGAAGCTCTGGGAAAATCAGAATCTATGTTCTGAGTTTCACTATGTGTGATTATGTTGACTACAGATTTTCCTCAAAAATGATTTACAAAATATCTTTTATTTCTCTGGTGTGGCCTTTGGCAAACCAAAGACCTGTTGAGAATTCATTTGTGTCTAAGCAGTATGGAAAATGTACGAGGAAGTCTGATCACTTCTCCTATCTCTAAATATGCTTATAAAATCCCAAACTGACATCATTTTTCCAGGGTTGTAACATTGAATGGAACCTTATGTTTTATTTTCCTTTCTTCAAAATAGGATTGAAGGATAGTTTTCTTACAGAAGTTACATCACTACAACTTGTGAAAATTTCTCCCATAGGTAGAAGCAGGATGGGAAAATCCACCCCATCTTATCTCCTTAGTGTTCTATCAGTTGTCCTAATCCCAGATCTTCTAGTAACTATGAAGTTCATAAGAAATGAGGATTTATTTATCATCAACTTTTTAACTGTTAAATATCCTCACAATGAGGTAGAATGGAGCTAGACAGGGTTGAGTATTGTTCTGAATTTTTCTTTGTTTCATGAGTTGCTATGGTTAAAATGTTCATGTCAAGATTTGTTGACTAGTCATCTAATATTGAGACTCTAGGTACTTAGCTGGGCTAGTTCTCAAACATCAGACACAGTCTATCATCAGACCTGTATTCAAAACTTCTTCAAGTTTGATAAGATCTGACACAGTTTACACTTTCATGACAATTTCTCATGAAGCATGGTCACCTCAATACAACAAGGGGTTCCAATTTGTGGAAGGAAATAGAGAGAAAGTGCTATGGCAAATTATATAAGGTTCTTTTCCTCCAAGGAATGAAGGATATAAAGGGGATATAAAGGACATAAAGAATGAGTAAATGTCAATACTAATTCAAAATCTTTAGATATTTAAATAATTTATAGATATTTAAAACTATTTTTATAAATTACTCTAATCAAAGGTAGATTTTTCAAATTAACACAGCTAAAATAAATAATACTTTGGGTTAGTTTTAGTTTATATTTGAAATTATGATCTCCCAATACAGCTGTGACTGAAAAGAATAGCCTCAACAGAAAGGATTGTCTTCACTTCCATTATATAAACTAGCTTCTCTTATTTTCTATGGCTTGATATTTTCATGAAAAAATAATTATTTGAAGTAATTATAGATTTTCATTTATTCAATAAATATGAATACTTATATATTTATACATATTGGTATATACATATAGGTAACATACCTGCATATACATACATTATATACATATATGTATATACATGTATACATATATATGTGAATATCTGTATGTTTACTGAGTTCTTGCTCTGTATAAGACTCAGTTGTAGGGGCTGAGGAAACCAAAAAGATAAATAAAAAAATAACTCTAGTTCTACAGTCTTCTTACAGTTATCTTGTTCCCCTTAATATTCAAGAATCATGCTATAGATGGTCATTATTGTCCTAGATTGTCATCAAAAGTATATGAAATTAGTCTTTTCAATGGTGAAAATGATCTGCATTTCAGCAATGAAAAAATGTCACCTTAACATTTTTATAGACTGTATTAAATTACCAAAAGATGAACCAATATGTTCAGCTAGTTTTATTTCTAGATGCTTTGTTTTCAAATCCCACAATTCATGTATGAGTTCTTTTTTTCCTCTACAGTGAAATCATTTTGACAGCTATTTAGTGTCTTTGTTGTAATGACTTGAAATGGTTCATCAAGTTCAAGGGTTCAGTCTGTGATTACTAGAATTTCTCTTTGCATTTTGTGTGGTAAATATCTGTTTGCCATCATCCTTTATGTTTATGTAGAATAAGATATCTACTGTATAAAATTATTCCCATGTAAAAAAACTCCACAAAATATTAATCAACACAACAATAATTTTATAGGTAGACAGTTATAGTAGATCAAGTCTTGAAGGTTTTCAATTCTTTTTGGCTTCCTTCCTCACTTACCCATATCATCCTTTCCTCAATCTTATTGCTTCTTATTCCTTCTCCACACACACACCTCTCCATCACCAAATTCTTTCATTTCTACCTCTTTGTACCTCTGCCAGGACCTTCTCTTTCCCTATGTCTAAGACCCCTCTTATAAATCTAAGGTAGATTTATCTAACCAGGACAACTGAAATAAATAATACTTCTAATTAGTTTTAGTTTATATTTGAAATTATGATCCCTCAAAATAATCAGTGACTGAAAAAAATTCCCTCAACAGTGAAAAGGATTGAAGAATAATTTTCTTATAGAAGTTGCATCACTACAACTGTTCACTTCTCTTATGTAAACTAGCTTCTATTAATTTTCTATGATGATATTTTCATGAATTTACTTTCAATAAAAGCATATAAGTAGTCACTCAAAATTTGAGAACTGAATTTTAAAGACCCTTGAAATAATTTCATTTCCTGCTTCAATATAATTAATATGGTTTAATAATCATAATTATGTAGAACATTACTTTTAGATTATAGACCCATTCCATATATATGGATCTTTCTGAACTGATAGACTGTGATTATTGATTTTCATTTATTCTGTACAGGCACCATCATCACCTTCCTCGCCCATAGCTAATGAACCAAAATATGAGAAGCGCTGGCTAGACACCTTATCAGTTCCTCTCTCTATGGCTCGAATCTCAAGGTACAAAGCTGGAACAGATAAATTAAGGTGTGTAATCATCATCTCAAAGGGAAGAGTTAATGAATTGCATTTAATTTTTATGATAAACATACATGAAAATTTATTTATAATCTCCACCTATTTCATTTAGGTACTATACAATTTCTTGCTTACTATATTTTGTTATTGTTTTACGTATTCCAGAAATATTCAGTAATGGTTTCCTATATTCAGGAAAACTACAAAGGGAAAAAAAATGAAAATGTAGTAAATAAAGGACCAGTCAAAATGTCGATGAGAAAATTTATTTATATTTTGTTGTTGCTAGGCTCATGTCTTCTATACGTACTGGAAAAGAAAACACCATTTCTCAATTTAGCATATTGAGAGATAATTGGTTGATGAGTGGGCAGACTTGCTCTCTAGTATTAGAACTAGCTTACCACCTGGAAATCTCTAAAATTGTGGAGGGGGGGGCGGAGACATTGAAAGAGCTGACAGAGTTGGACTTGATGATCTCTAAGGTTTATTCTGGATTTAATATGATTGCTGGCATGGTGGAGAGTTCCAATTATCACAATACTACTGCTATTCTTTGGATAGTTTGGATGTTTTCTTGATTTTTCAATAATCCATGTATGGCTACTTTCTTCAATTACAAAGATCTAAACCCCTGAATACCTTAGTACATGGTTCTCATGAATTGCTCTGGCCAGTCTACTAATGATGAACCTCATTTGACAGACTGGCAGCATCTCACTGAGCCCATACATGAAGCCTTTAAAGACTGTTAGAATCTGACAGAGTTTATCTTCTATTGACATAGTGTTTAACAACCCATGAACTTTATTAAAAGGATCTCTGTTTAGATTTGCCTTGGTTAAGTTGTTGGCTGATGGGTAGAATGTCACCTCTTCCTGAGTATGATAGTAGAGATTTTCTTCTTTGTATAACTCAGGAAAAAAATATGAAAAGTATTTTCAGAGTCAGCAGCTATTCTGACTGTTGCCCACAGGGGAATAATTTTCTCTTCCATGAACATAAACTCAACTTTCAGAGTAAGAATACAGGAAGAGAAAGAAAAAAGTTATATTTTCCCCAAGGCCCAGCCTCTGTCACAGAGCAAAGATTCAATCTGGCAATATCTTCCATTTCTGCTCTTATTATAAGAATTGGAATATATGTGATGGTTAGAATGAAGTGGTAAGGGGAAAATAAGTCATACAATGGATAGAGTACTGAATCATGCTCCAAAAAAATGTATTAGCTGAATAATGCTGGACAAGTCATCTAATCCTTCAGACTTGGCTTCCTCCATTATAAAATGAGATTATTAATAATAGCTCCTACTTCACAAGATAGTTGTGAAGTTCAAATATATATGTAGCTCTTTTTACAAAAATTAAAGAGTTGCTTAATTGATGGTTAGGAAGATTATTGTTGTATTTTCTGGATGTTTGTAACAGAAAAGTGAAGGAAAATATGTTTTTCAGTATAGATTTTTAAATGTAAGGCCATGTAACAGAAATATACCTACTCGTTTATGTATATACATATATGGGTACTTTGTATATCTTTTGGTAAATAGGAGAATACATAAAGATAGATATAATATAGTCATCATCATTTACAGCTGCTACCTTAGAATCAAGAGATCTGAGCTTGTCCCTAGCGTTTTCCCTAACTAGACGCTGACCTTGGTCAAGCTACTTAACTTCATCTCTTAAATTGGGGGTAGGAGGGAACAAACAAAGTGCTGGTAGACTGAAGTCCCTTACATGTATAATCTGCCTGTTTATCTCAAATAGCAATCAATTAATAATAGTTTATTTAGTGCCCTCTGTGCCAGGCATTATGCTAGGCTCTGAGGATACAAATATAAAAAGGAGTTTGCATTCTAAAGGAGAGAAAACAAGTAAATGTATACAGAATAAATATAAAATAAGTCAATCCAAGGTAGTTGAATATAAATGTTTAGTGAAGGGGAAGGTTCTAGAAGGTGGGCCAACCAGGAAATTTGTCATGTAAAAGATTGTGATTGAATTACATCTTAAAGGAAAAGGGAGGTTTTTATGAAGGATCAGGGAGCAGACAATCTGTTCAAGCCATGGAGAATGAGCATTGCAAAGGTGTGGAAATGGGAGATGGAGGTTCATTTGTAAAAAAATAGCAAGAAAGCCAGTTTGGTTGGATCATAGGATATGGGAGGAAGAGTAATGGACAATGAGGCTGGGAAAATAGGGAGCAGGAAAGAGGCACTGTGCTAATCACTTTATGAATGTTGTCTCATTTCATCCTCACAGTAACCCTGGGAGGTAGGAGCTGTTATTAGCACCATTTTACACTTGAGAAAATTGAGGAAAACAACTTGTGATTTGCCCAAGGTCACATACCTATTAAATGTCTGAGATAAACTTGAACTTGGGTCTTGACACCAGGCCCAAAGCTCTATCCACTGTACCATGATTCTGTCTCTAAATAGATTGTGACTAGATCATGAAAACCTTAAAAACCTAAACTGAGGGTATTATATTTGATCCCACATATAATAACAAGCCTCTAGATTTGATTGAGAAAATAGGTGACGCGGTTATATTTGTTTTAGAAAAAGCATTTTGTAATCTGTGGAGAGGATAGACAGGAAAGAGTTGAAATCATTTGAGGCAAGGAGAACCATTGGAGAGATGTTTTGATAATCTAGTTCAGGAGTGAGGAATGGCTTGAACTGAGATGGTTGCTCTGTGCACAGAGAGACATATTTATATATTTAAAATATTATGGCAATACAATTGATAAGATTTGGCAGCCAATTGAACATGTATGATGAGGGTAAGTGAGGAATCAATCAGTTAGTCAGCTAGCATTTATGAAGAGCCTACTATGTGCCAGCTAAGTTGGAAGGAAAGAAAGGGAGGAAAAAGAAAAAAAGGAGCATGGAAGTGAAGAAGGAGCAGGAGCTGAAGTGAAAGAGCTTTGCATATTTTAAAGTACAAAATAATAATTTTGTAGATACAAATTTGGAGAAAAAAATAAAGGAAAAAGAATTGAAAATGCCTGCTCAGAAGGAGCTTACAGTCTAAAGGGGAAGACAGCATGTAAGATAATGTTAGGATATGAATCTGAAAGAGATAATGAATTTTGGAACATGGAAGGAGTTGGGGGAGGAAGAGAATGAGTTTTGTTCTGGCCACATTGATTTCAGGATGTATAAGGGCATCCCAATGGAAACAATAGGTAGTAGGTGATGTGGTCATTGAATCTCATAGAAGACATGAGTACATAGTTCCGTTGTTACTCTCATAAAAATGATAATTAACATATGGGAGCTAATGAAATCACATGTATATGAATCTAGAGAGGGTCCAGGACAAAGCCTTAGAGAGCAGGTAGAATTAGGGGGCATGATATGAATGATGAGCTTGCAAAGTAGCCTGAGGATGACCAGTCAGACAGGTAAGAGTAGAACCTAAAAAGAGCAGAAAAGAAAGAGAGAAAAGAGGAGGAGGATGGTAAGCAATGTCAAATGCAGCAGGAATGTCAAGGACTGAAAAATGATCATAAAATTTGAAAGATATTATATCTGAAGAGAGAAGAGTCAAATGACTGATAAAGTTGGAAGGGATTCAAGAGCAGAGGGACATGTGAGGTTCAATTGGTTAATAGTTAATAGCCCACATTGAAAAGGAGGAAAGTGAAGTTACAAGAACTTTTGTGACCAAAGTACTGAGGGATGGTGGGATCATGGGTCAAGAAGGACAAAGAATAGGTCTATAGCAGAAGAGATGCTCTGGAAGATCATAGTCCATGTAATGCACATGGAGAAATGGAACTCAGCTAGATGGCATAAGAGTGTGGAGTGCTGAACCAGGAGTGGGGAAGACCTAAGTTCATATTTGCCCTCTGATACTGACTGTGTGACCCTGGGAAAGTTACAAGCTCTGCCTGTCCCAGTTTGTTCATATGAAAAATGTAGATAATAATAGCACCTATCTCTCAGAGTTATTGGGAGGATACAAAAATTAGAAAGTATCTATAAAGTACTTTTCAAACCTTGAAGAATTATATAAATGTTCATTATTTTTATTATTGAAATTTAAGGCCAAATAGAATATCAGAGTTTTTTTTAAAGAAGGTAGAAGACACTTTGAATAAGATAAGATACATTAATCCAAAAGCACAAACAAAATTAAAAGGTTTACTATAATATAAATAAGAGAGTAATTGAAAATGCCCCTATGATAAATGTAATAATTAGCAATTATGTAATGCTGCAAAATCTGCAAAGCTTTTTTTTTATGTGGCATCTCTTCTGATCATCACAATACCCCACAAGGTATTAGCCCCACTTTAGAGATGATGAAACTGAGACTGAAAAGAGGTTAAATGACTTACCCAATGTAAAATGCCCCTTAAGTATCTAACGCAGCATTTGATTTTAGGTCTTTCTGACTACAAGTCATATTATGTATGACACAACCTTGTGGTATTTGATTAAATATTTTATTACCTGATAATCCTCTGAGTTAAGTCTGGTATTCCAAAATTGAATTTGAAAGAAGGTAGAACTTGTAGTCAAGGAACTTTACATTAAAATCCAACTCTGTCACTAACTGTCTGTGTGATGGTAGCCTCCCTTGGCTTAAGTTTCTTCAACAGTAAAATGAGTTGATTACACTAGATGATTTCTCAGGCTTCTTGCAACTCTAGTTCTAAGATCATCATCTTATTTTATATATTGCAACAGAAGTAGTCAGTCATCTTAGTAGGACTTTCCAGAACTTCTCTTCTTGAATAGCCATCAGGAACTCAGCACCAGTGCCATAACCAAAGGAGTCTTGGGTAAAGAATATTACTTACAATAATAACATATTTAACCCAAAAGCCCTCCAGGAAAGAATAATGCTTTCACCATGATAACCTTTAGAAGAAGAAGAAAAGTCTAGGTTCATCAGAAACAAGGTAATAGAGCTTTCAGATTATAATGTCAGATTTGACAAAGATATATCAATTCTCCTCTGATGTACTTCTCTTAGTTTATTTGAAATGAATAGGTTATTGTGCAAAATAGAGTTCCTACCTTTATAGAGCAGTTTCTGTCTTTTTGCCAGCTAAAGTAAAAAAGATGTGGGATCACAGTCACATGAGTTTAAAGATTAATACTTTTCATTTGTCACCAGTTGTGCCCTATTCTCCCACTGCCAAAATGCCTGCAGGACACAAGATGAAATGTCACCTACACTAGCCTGGAAGTGATGGGACTCTCTTGTAATTATTAACTAAATGTAGATTTTACTTGCTATTTTGAGGTTCTGAAAATATCTCAAGACTTATTTTTATTCCTCAAGATTGAAGACTTTGACCTATTAAGCAATCCATAAAGCCATCATTAAGATAAATGCAGTGTGTCTACAAAGAATTAAATAGAAAGCAAGGGGATAGTTTATTGTCTGGGCCATTTACCTCCCCTAGTCATTCTTATTGCATTAGAAAAGCTAGTTGGCAGACTGACAATTTCCTGACTTTCCAAAAGGCAGCAATATTTTTAAATTTCATGAATGTAAACATAGCTTAAAAGCTTTGCTGACCTCTATTTCACAATTTCAGGGAGGCTTTTTAGCATTTGCAAAATGGAAACATGAAGGAGAAATATAAAACATAAAGAAATAAACATCTGACTTTGGATATGGCATTATTGTAAATCACTTATATTGTTTGCATGTGCTAAAATAACATTAGTACACAAAGAGCTGCTTGCAGGCTGAAGCTACATGTTGACTATATCACCAAGGTCAGTTTTTTCTCTTAGGTTTTACAATGTAAGGAGAAGCACAAATCAACCAGGTCTAAGCAGATTGAACTGCTTAGTTATTGAACTCTAGTTATTTATCTTTTGGAGGCATGAAAAGTGATGTAGGTATACTGAAGAGCCTAAGAAAATGGTTTATATAAAATGTAGTCTGTGAGCAAATTTATTTTGAAATAGATTTTTAATTATGACTTGTTTTATATCATCTATGTTTCCTAATGTATTTTTCAAAAAGAATAATTATTTAAATGCTTCTTATAGCACCTTTAGATTTGCAAAGTATCTTGTATATTACCTGATTCAATCATCTGAAGAAGAAAATAAATCAGCAACATAAAAGCAAAACATTGACAATGTCTGAAATTATGTACTGCCCAATATGTGCTGAGCCTCACTTCTACGAAAGATGAAAATTCTGTCTTTGGGTCATGCTTGGTCTTTAAAATTTGACAATGATCCATTTCGAGTGCTTTTTACTTTGAGTTCTTTTCCTTAACATTGCTGTAGTAAATTTGTATAATGCTTTCCTATTTATGCTTCACTTTGCATGACTTCATTATTTCTTTCCATGCTTTTCTGTAAATAACTCATGCAAGTTTTTTATAACAGAGTAATTTTCTATTACATTCATCTTTGACAATTTATTGATTCTATAGTCAATGGGCATTTTCTTTGTTTCTAGTTCTTTGCTACCAAAAAATAAATCCTACCACGAACATTTTGGAGGGCATGGGAACTTTATTTTTAAATCATTGATCTCTTTGTGGGGTCTCGGTCACAGTATATTTGCATTTTAATTTCTTTCTTTGAATCATTCCAAACTGTTTTTCAAAATGATTCTAATAATCAAATGCATCAAAAATGCATCATTGTGCCTATCTTTCTCAGCCTATATAAAACTGATATTTTTTTTCTTTTATCATCTTTGCCAAGTTGCCAGGACTGAGATGAAGCCTTAGTTATTTTGATTTGAAAATATCTTATTATTAGTGATCTAAAATATTTGTTTATATGGATGCAAAGGTTAGTAATCCTTTATTTGAAAACTGTTTATATTCTTTGATCATTTTTCAAGGAGGGAAATGTCTTTTGGTCATCCATATTAATGTTACTTCTCTACATATCTTGGCTATTAAACCCTAATCAGAGATGTGTGATATAAAGATTTTTCTCCCAGGTAACCATTTTCCTTCCCACTCTAGCTGATTAATTTTTTTTTCATGCAAATGCATTCATGTAAAAATTATTATCTCTTTTGTGATTTTTTAGATCACTTGTTTAGTTAAAAATTCGCTTTCTCCCCTCTGTGAAAAGAATGTAGTCTTCTACTTTTTTAGTGATATGATCTTTGATGTTTAGGTCAAATGTCTATTTTGAATTTACTGTGGAAAATGATATAAAATGTTGTTCTAAGCCTAATTTCCAACACGTTTTTCTATTTTTCTAGTAGTTCTTATCAAACAGAAGTTCTTTCCTCACTAACTTGATGTTTTCATGTTATTAAATTCTAGATGATGAAGAATTATCTGATTCTTCCAAATAACATATTTTCCTTTAATCCAAATTTCTATATTTAGTCATTTCCAAATGGTCTTGATTCTATCTTTATAACATATTTTGAATTCCAGAAGTGCTATCTGACCTTTGTTCTTATCTTTTAATTATATTAATTGATGATATTTTTTTAACTCAAAATGAGGGTTATTATTTTTTTCTGTATCTGTGAAGTATCCCTTTCATAGCTTAAGGGTTGTTCCATTAAATAAATAAATTAACTTTAGAAATAGTCACTTTTATTATATTACCATGGTCCAGCCATGAATACTGAATATTTGTCCAACATTTGAGCAATCATTTATTTCTTTAAAGAGCATTTTGTAATAATACCTCTAAAAGGGTTGATTGTAGTTTAGTATATTGACACAAATACTTTTATGAATTTTGCAGTTATTTTGAATGGAATCTCCCTTTTTGATATTATCTATTGGGTTTCAATTTTATTATATAAGAATGCCATTTTTTGCATTTTGAAGGATACAACTCAACTAAAATTATTTATTATCTATGTCTTTTTTTGCTGATATCCTCAAGTTTTCCAAGTGATATATATAATTGGTCAAAAGAGATAATTTTGTTTCCTCTTTGACAGTCTTTATATGTTTAATTTCTTTCTTTGTCTTATTGCCATTGCTAGAATTTCTAGAGAAAATACCTAAAAATACTTGGGAAAGCAGACATGCTTGCTTTACACCTATATTTCCTGGGAAAGTTTCTTTATTCTCTATTGTAAAAAAATGTAGCTTCTTTTTTCACATAGATATTATCATCCTTAAAAAGATCCCTCTTTGCCTGTAATTTGCAGCACGTTTACTAAAAATGAGTGTTGTCCTTTTTCAAAGGATTTTTCTCAGTCTTTTGTGACAACCTTGTAGCTTTGGTTTTTTCCTGATGTTGAACCATTTTTGTACCTTTGATGTAAACCTAATTCTGGATGCTTTTGTGGATAATTTATTTTACTCTTTTGGTAAGATCTTATAGAAATCATGGTTGATCAATATTTTTCTTCCTTTATCATTCCCTAGTTTATTTATTAGAACTTCATTTATCTCATGAGTTTGACAGTGCTTTCTTAATATTAGGAATAATTTATGCACATAAATTATTGAATTAGCTGTCAAAGAGCTACCAAAAGAGTATATGGTGGGAGGAACAAATCTTGCTACAAATGGACTTATGGGACAATTATATAAACTTTTAGAGAATAATAAGCACAGATCTCTTACATATTTCTTATACTTCCTCTCAGAATCTATTATTTGTGTTTGGAAAGACATTAAAATAGATCATGTAACCTAATGGAAAGAACACTGATCTAAGGATCTGTCTTCCAATCCTAGGTGTACCATGTGCTAGCTGTGTAAACTTGGGCAAATCATTTCACACCTCTTAGTTTCATGTTCCAAAAAGTTTAATTCAAACCAGCTGCATTGAGAGGCCTTGTGTCAAAAGTGAGGTTTATGAGTTTCTTATTGAATTCATCCCTAGTCAGATTACATCTGGAGTCTTGTGTTCAGTTTTAGATACCATGTTTTAGGAAGACTCCATTGAAAAAATATATATGCTTTCCAGGGAGCATGAGCTGGATGCAGTGAAATGAAACTGCATGAGTCCTGAATTCTGAACAGACTTCTGGAGACGTGAAATAACTTGCCCAAAATAGCACAGCAAATTAAGAGCAGAGCCAGGCCTAGAAGAAACCCTATACTCATGGTTGTCAGATTTTTTCCCATTTTTTGTAAACTCATCATTATCTTTTGGAGTTCACCTTTTTAAGATTTTTTTTTTCTTTTTTATTTGATGATCTGTACATAATGTTTTTCTAGATGGGCTGTGTGGTATTTAATAGGAATAGACATGTGGCATATAAACATTTTTTTCTAAACAAGATCATACATTAAAAATACCATCTTATATTCTTTTCTCTTGCAAAAATGTTTTACTTTAAAGATATGTCTTCATATCTTTAATATAAAAATATTTTATATCTTTATCTTTTATATTTATATCTTTTATATCTTTATCTCTTATAGCTATATCTTTTGTCTCTTTATATCTTTAAAATAAAAATATTTATTATTTATATTTTACTCTACTGAATCAAAATTGCAAACTTTTGAATGTTCACTATTGTAACAACTGTAAATCTTCCTGGAAGCATGTAAAATGTCATCTTTTGGTAAAATTATAGAATCTGCATATTAATGAGATGATAGTGAGGTAGTTCTCTATAATATTATGAATAGTAGGTAGCAAGTATCTCTGGAATTAAACCCAAAGGACCTGCATTCAAATACAGGATCTGATGCCTATATGACTTTGACCACTTTGCTTTATCTCTTTGAAATGCAGTTTCCTCATATGTAGAAGAGTGGTTCCTCCCAATCCAAAAAAAAAAAATCTAAGTTTCCTTTAAAAGCTAAAAAATTCTATGATCCTGGTACTAAGAACTTTTAGTATACATAAATACATACACCTACATTCATATTTGTGCATGTATGTATGCACGCGCATATACACACAACAGAGTTCCAAAATACAGTTTTAAATGATTAAAACACACACCCACACCCACTATGTATGTATATATAGAGAGAGACATACATACATACATACATATGTATATACACCTATATTTCCATAGAAATATATGAGTCATATGAGTGTTCAACGCACATTTATTAAGAACAAATTACTTGCAAAAGAATTGATCTAGGAGCTAAGCGAGACATCAAGATAAATGACATATTCCCTGTCCTAATGCTTAGAGTATAGTATAGAACACAGAGTAATTAGGATGCTATATCTTGGGTATATTAGAGAGGTTAAAAAAACAAGCTATGCAATTTTTGATAAAGGAAATACTTTTGAGGCATAGAATAAGGGAAGATGGCATTTGAACACATTTTAAAGATGGTTAGAATATACTATGAAGAGATGTTAGAGAGGACATTCCATGAGCAAGAAACAAAGTTAACAAGGAAAGAGGAAAATAAGTATGGGGCATATTCATAAAACAACGAGAAAGTTGATTTGAAAAGAACCAGGAGTTCTTTAGCTGGTGTCCAAAAACATATCTTAATATTTTATAACTAGATTTCAACAAAAATGATTTCCTTTGCAATCCTCTATGTTTTATTTAATATATTTAAGCATATTTTTCTGAGGAGAGTCCCATAAGCTTCATCAGACTATCAAAGAGGTCCATCACACACACACACACACACACACACACACAAATAAAATTAAGAATCCTTGTTCTAGGTTATAAAGTGTTTAATGGGGATTATGGATAATAAAGATGGAAAGATAGGATGATCACAGATTATAAAAGACTTTGAATGCCAGATCAAGGAATCTGAATATTTTTCTATAGACACTCGGGAAAATTAGAATGTTTTAAACAGTAGAATGATAAGATCAGAGCTGCACATCAAGAATCCTGCTAAAGTACAAAGTATGGTTTATTGTGGTGAGGCCCTGGGCATAACAAGACTTGATAAGAATGTATTGTAGTTAGAGTCCAGAACTTCTTCGCTGGGAGTGCTGAGAATAGAAAGGAGAGGTGAGATGGGTCAGGTGGTAGTAAAGTAAGTGCTTCATCATACCTGACACCTCTGTGTCTTATGGTCATCATTCTCCCATTAATAAATTGAGTGGAATTAAGGCAGTTTTTAAAATAGAGGTTGTTTCTATTAAGCCTATTTTGTTAAGGAACAAAAACGTTATAAATTGCAGTAGGCTAAATATCATCCCCAAAACTGTGTTCATGAGATATGTATGATACAAATTTGAAGCAGCTAAATGTCATAACATAGAGAGTTAAGCCTGGATTCAAGAAGACTTGAGTTCAAATCTGACCTCAATCAATTAGTACTTATGTGACTTTGGGAATAAATTTTATCTGCCTTAACTTTAAAATAGGTAATAGTACCTACTTTTAAGAATTGTGAAAGGATCAAATGAAATAATATTTCTAAAGTATGAAATAGAGTACCTGGTACATAGATGGTGTTATATAAATATAAACTGATAGCTGTTTACCTCACTATATGTCTTGGGGAATCCATTTCTCTCTGTCTGAATTTCTATATCTTTAGTTGTGGAAATGATGAGGAGATTTGGGCTAAAACTGGTGTCAAACTTCTCTGCATTACTGGTTAAGAACACCACATTAATATTTTCTATATTGTATTTTCATTTATCTTGTTGAATATTACAAAATTATTTTTGGGCCATACTAAAGAGTGTTCTGAGCTATATGTTTGACAATTATGGTTAAATAATATTATAATTAGATGAATCTGGAACTGAATGAATGGCAAGATCCAATGAGAAATCATTAATGGCATGGTAACAAATAGATCTTAAGTGGAGTACCCACTGGAATCTGTTTTTGTTCCTATGAGATTACTGTTTGCGTAACTGACTTAAGTAAAAGCATAAATGTCACACTTAACAAGTCTGTAGATGACACAAAGTTTGAAGGAAAAGTTAACTCCCTGAATGATGGGATCCAGGAAGATCTTGACAGGCTAGAACATTGAATTGAACCTAATAAGGTGAAATATAATGAGGATAAATATAAAGTTTTACATTTGAATTTTTAAAAATCACCTGTATGAGTTTAAGAGAGACCAGTTATGAATAGAAAATAATTTGTCCAGGACAAAATCTAGGAGTTTCAGTGAATTTCAATCTCAGTATTACTAAATAACATAATCTGGAAGTCAAAAATGCTAATGTGATTTGAGGTTATAAGTAATAGTTTCCAGGAATAAAGAGATGAGAATTCTAGTTTTTATAGCCTAGTAAGCTATATTTTGTTCATTTCTGTGGTTCATCAGTTATGAAAAGTATTGATAAGCTAGATGATACCTAAAGGAGAAACCAAATGAAGAACCTCACATTCGTGCTGTATTCAGATAGTTTAAGGAAATGATCATGATTTGTAAAGAGAAGAAAAAAACTGGCAATCTAATTTTAAGGGATTTTGGCCTTCTGTGGCCAATTCTACTTTTTTTGGAAGAAGTTGGTGTTAAGTGATTTTACAAGGTCACACAGCTAGTAAGTGTCAAGTGTCTGAAGCCAGGGCTGGTGCACTATTCACTGCACCATCTACCTGCCCCAGTTAATCTACTTTTTAAGAAGTTGTTTTCTTCAGTTATTTTTTTACATCCTTTTCCATTCTAATGCTTTCTTTTCCAAGCTCCTGAGTCTTTTTTTTCATGATCCTCATACATCACTCTCATTTCTCCCTCAATTTTCTCATTTATTTTCAATTTCCCTTCTACCTCTCTAATTTGTTTTTTAAAATCCTTTTCAAGGTCTTCTTATGTGGGGGGGTGAATTGAGATCAATTCAGATTTTTCTTTGAGTCTTTGCATATAGCAGTTTTGCCATTGTTGTCCTCTTCTGAGTTTGTGTTTTGATCTTCTCTGTCACCATAGTAGCTTTCTATTGCTGGGTTCTTTTTTGGTTTTTTTTTTTTGCTAATTTCCAGCTTCTTTTCTAACTTTTTATTTTAATATAAAGTTTGGTTCTGCTCCTGGTGTGAAGGGGGCACTATCATAATCTTGCTGTAGGCATATAGGGCCTCTCCACTGGCCTGATGAATGGGGAGCTTGCTGTTAGCCTGCTGCATCCAGAGTAAACAGGGTCTCGCCACTGACCTGCTCTCAAACAGGGCTCATAATTTTGCTGCTGGCTTGCTTGGTTACAACATGCTGCTACCTTACCTGAAGCCACTAGATTGCACTGGGTTGTATTCCTCTGTTACTGAAGTGAGACAGACCTTTATCATTGACCTTCTAAGTTGTCCTGACCTGGAAAATTGTTTCACCTTGTCCTTTTGTTTGTTTTGTCACTCTAGAATTCTTTTTTGAGGTTTATTTTATAGTTGTATAGAAATGAATTTGGAACTAACCTAAGCTCTCTCCAAAACCCTTCAAAAACTTTTAAATAATGTCTCAAAACAAATTCTGAAGTAGCAGAAGCCACAAAAGGATAGGATTAAACAATTTTGCAGTCGAAGACAAATCACAAAGTTTGC
This sequence comes from Bettongia penicillata ogilbyi, assembly GCA_023548195.1. NCBI lineage: Eukaryota > Metazoa > Chordata > Mammalia > Diprotodontia > Potoroidae > Bettongia > Bettongia penicillata. Next base: position 837,493 of record JAJHZJ010000330.1, read on the forward strand.
AGAAAAGGTCTATTGCACCAGAGTGAGAGTGAAGCACAGGCCAATGCAAGCTGTTCCCCAGGGAAAAAAAAAACAAAACAGTAGGGCTTTGGGACAACTGAATCAGTTGCTACCATGATGGTTCCCAGCCCTGTCACGTCACAGAAGGTAAAGGGATAATACAGCTAGTTAGAAAGAGACTACAAGAGTCCATTTTCGAGCACACATGGCAGAATTCTGCTGCATTGCCTATAATTGGATCTGGGTCTCAGTCCCAGGGCAAGGAAGGGCACCAAAACACCAAAAATTGCAGGCACAGGGGAGCTTGGACCCTGGTCACAGTTCTGGGATGAAAAGGAGTGTTTTTGGTTGTTTACAGAACAGTGCTTTTTGTTGCTTACACATCAGGAGAGTAGTAAATACACTTCTCCCTGTATCATAGCCTCTTAGAAAAATTAAACTTACAGGTGCCCAGAATTTTCTCAAAAAAAAAAAAGTTGCACAAAAAATCCTGGAGCTTGTGGCAGTGTCCTCTCCACTCCAGAAGCAAAGCTTCACTTCAAGATAGGTTTAAGAGACAAGAAATAAGCTGGGAAAATAAGCAAACAACAGAAAAAGCTCTTAACTATAGCAAGTTACTATGGTGATGAGGAAGATCAAAACACAAGTTCCAGAGAAGACAACAAAGTCAAAACTGCTACATCTAAAGCCTCAACAAATATACATGAATTGGTCTCAGGCCATAGAAGAGCTCTAAAATCAAGTAAGAGAGGTAGAGGAAAAAATTGTGAAGATAAATGAGAGTGATGAAAGAAAATCATGAAAAAAGAATTAAAAGACTGGTAAAGGAGGAACAAAACAATCCTGAATAAAATAATAGCTTAAGAAAGAATAGAAGAAATAGTAAAAGAGGCGAAAAAATCCAATTAAGAGAACTCCTTAAAAAGCAGAACTGGCCGAATGGAAAAGGAGGTACAAAAAGTCACTGAAGAAAATAATCCCTTGAAAATTAGAATTGGCAAGTGAAAGCTAAGGACTTTATGAGACATTAAGAAGCAGTAAAACAAATGAAAAATATTTTTAAAATGTGAAATATCTCAATAGAAAAAAACTGACCTAGAAAATACATCCAGGAGAGGTAATTTCAGAATTATTCAACTATTTGAAAACCATGATAAAATAAAGCCTAGATATCATCTTTCAAGAAAACATCAGAACTAGAGAACAAAATAGAAACTGAAAGAATTTACCAGTCACCTACTGAAAGAGATCTGAAAATGAAAGCTCTCAGAAACATTATAGCCAAATTATAGAACTCCCAGGTCAAGCAGTAAATATTGCAAGCATCCAGAAAGAAACAATTCAAATATGAAACCACTGTCAGGATAATCCAAGATAAAGCAGCTTCTACAGAAAGTACCAGAGGGCTTGGAATATGATTATCCAGATGACAAAAGAACTAGGATTAGAACTAAGAATCCTCCAGCAAATCTGATTACAAATGGAAGGGTGGGGGGGCAAGGATGGATATTCAATGAAATAGAGTACTTTCAAGCATTCCTAAGAAAAGAAATATCAGGTCTGAATAGAAAATCTGACTTTCAAATACAAGATGCAAAAGAAGAATAAAAATGAAAACAGGAAAAATAAAACAAGGGATTCAACAAGGCTGAACTGTTTACATTCCTACATGGGTAAATTAATTTGTAAATATTTCTTTTTATTAGGGTAATTAGAAGGAGTATACATAGATACACAGATGCACAGGTGTAAATTGAATATGATGGGATGATTATCTTAAAAAATAAAACTAAGGACTGAGAAATCAGTACATTGGGAGGATAACAAAGAAAGCAGTAGAATGAGATAAATTATCTGACATAAAAGAGACACAAAAGAGCTTTTGTGGCAGCATATTAACCTTAACTTTCATGGGAATTAGCTCAAAGAGGAAATAAAATAGACTCTCAATAGGGTATAGAAATCTATTTTTTCATTAAGGAAAATAGGGCAGGAAGGGGAAAAAAAGGAGAGAGGCTAGTAGAAGGGAGGGCAGATTGATGAAAGTAAAAGTCAGAAACAAAACATTTTGAGAACGGACAGAATGAAAGGAGAGAGAGAGAAAGAGAGAGAGAAAGAGAGAGAGAGAGAGAGAGAGAGAGAGAGAGAGAGAGAGAGAGAGAGAAGGACAAATAAGGGGGGAATACATCATAACCATAACTGTTAAAAAAAATCATAGCAAGTTTCTCTGATAAAGACCTCATTGCTCAAATATGTAGAGAACTGAGTCAAATTTATAGAAATAAGGTCCATTGCTCAATTGGTAAATAACCAGAGGATCTGGAGAGGAAGTTTTCAGATGAAGTAATCAAGGCTATGTATGGTTATATTAAAATACTATTAATCAGTATTAATTAGAGAAAAGCAAATTATTAAAAAAAAACTCTGAGCTCCCACCTCACACTTATAAAATTGGCTAACATGACAGAAAAGGAAAATCACAAATGTTGAAGGGGAGATGTGAAAATTTGGTCACTAAAGCCCTATTAGTGAAGTTGTATTTTGATTCAACCATTCTGTAGAGAAATTTGCAACTATGCTAAAAAGGTCTTTAAAACTGTTCAGACTCTTTGTTTCATCACTACTAGGTTTGTATCCTAATCAGATAAAAAAGAAAAAATGTACAAAAATATTTATAGCAGCTTTTTATTGGTGGCAAAGAATTGGAAACTGAGGGGATATCCACCATTTAGGGACTGGCTGGGCAAGTTGTTATATATGATTGTGATAGAATACTCTTGTATTTTAATAGACAACAAGCAAGAAAGACTTACATGAACTGATGCAAAGTGAAATCAACAGAACCAGGAGAACATTGTACATAATAATAGCAATATTGTACAATGATTGGCTGGGAATGACTTGACTATTCTCAACAATGCAATGATCCAAGACAATTTTCAGGGACTTCTAATGAAAAAATGCCATCCATCTCCAAAGAACTAATGGAGTCTGAATATAGATTGAAGCATTGTTTTTCTTTGCTTATATTTCTGGGGGGAGGGGGGCTGTCTTCTTTCTTTTTTAATAGTATTTCATTTTTTCCAATTACATGCAAACAAAATTTTTAACATTCATTTTTAATAAAATTTTTAGTTTCAAATTTCCTCCCTTTTTCAATTCACCCCAAGACAATAAAAAATTTAATATGTTATATATGTGCTATCATACAAAACATTCCCATATTAGTTATGTTGTAAAAGAAGAAAAAGTTTCCAAAAGCGGTCTAGTTCGCAAAAAGAAAAAGTCAGAAAAAATAAAGTGAAAATTATGCTTTAATCAGCATTTGGATAGCATTTTCCATCATGAGTCTTTTGGAATTGTCTTGGATCACTCTTTTGCTGAAAATAGGTAAGTGAATCATAGCTGGGCATCACATACTGTTGCTGTTGCTGTGTACAATGTTTTTCTGGTTCTGCTCACTTCACTCAGCATCAGTTCGTGTAAGCCTTTTCAGGTTGTTCTGAAATCTGCCTGTTCATCATTTCTTATAACACAATAGTGTTCCATTATATTAATACACTACAGTTTCTTCAGCCATTTCCTAATTGATGGGGTAACCTAATTTCCATTTCTTTGCAACTACAAAAAGAACTGCTACAGATATTTCTTTTCCTTCACAAAATGACTAACATAGAAATATGTTTTGCATGGCTGCACATATATAACATATCAAACTGCTTGAAATCTAAATGGAGAGGAAGGGAAGGGAGAAGAGAGAATCTGGAATTCCATTTTTTTAATGTTGAAAATTGTTTTTACATGTAATTGGGGAAAACAAAATATTAAGTTAAAAAATACTGTACTTGATTATTTGAAATTCAGAAAATATTACCATTCTGTGCAAGCACACAGAACCTCAACAATATTGCTTCCTTTTCACAGTCCCTTCACACATTAGTAATTGCTTAAATGTGATAGTTTCTTTTTTGTTTATCTATATTCACTTAATATTTTATTTTACCCCAGTTACATGTAAAATAATTTTTAACATTCATTTTTAAAACTTTGAGTTCCAAATTCTCTCCCTTCATCCCTCCCCTCTCACATCCCACCCCCCCACTTTGAGAAAGCAAGCAATTCGATATAGGTTATACATGTGTAGTCATGCAAAACATTTCCATAATACTCATGTTGTGAAAGAAAACATAGACCACCCCCAAAAAACCCTCAAGAAATATAAAGAAAATATGTTTGAATCTGTATCCAGACACTATCAGTTCTATCTCTGGGGATGGATAGTGTTTTTCATCATAAGCTGTTCAGAGTTTTCTTAGATCATTGTATTGGTGAGAATAGCTAAGTCATTCACAGCTAATCATAACACAGTATTGCTGTTACTTTGTACATGGTACATTTCACTTTGCATCAGCTTATGAAAGTCTTTCCATAGTTTTCTAAGAATATCCTGTTCATCATTTCTTATAACACAATAGTATTCCATCAGAATCACATACTACAATTTGTTCGGCCATTCCTCAGTTGATGGATATCCCTTCAATTTCCAGTTCTTTGACACCAGAAAAGGACTGCTATAAATATTTTGTACATATAGGTCCTTTTCTTTTTTGCTTTTTAAAAATCTCTTTTGGGATTTAAATTGATAGTTTCCAGAGAAAAGTAAGTTTATCTCCATTAAAGGGTATTGAGAACTTTATGCACAGTTTCTTTCTGATTCTAAAAGTTAAATAATAAGACATAAAGACAAGTTGAAAAGAAAAAGTAGAATGAAGTTTCACATATTATATTTTTTTTATCTTTACTTGAGATAACTTATAGCTAATTATGGCCTCCATAGAATAAACGTTGTACTCCATTGTTAACAGTAGTGTATTTTAAGAAAAAGGCATTATTTAAGCTCCAAAAATAATATGAAGACTGTATTCACTGATGGAGAAGCCAGAAGGGAACACAGTATTCTAGTAAATATTTTCTTCACTAGAGATAAATTTTTGGCTTGTTCAGATGTGTACTAGGCAGTGGAATATTCAGTACCAGATTCGGTAACAAGGTTCTCTTAACATTTGCCACATTCCCTGAAATCTTGCTGAATCCCTTTTTGTTATATCATCCCCCTGCTGTTTCAGGAGTATGCTTTGGATATGTTCAGGTTATAGTGACATAATCATCCTTCTGTCCCTGTTTCTCTGTCTCTGTTAATGACTGATCTGAAATTAAACTGACTCCCTAAGTAGGTGTCCACTACTTAGGAAGGAATCACTGGACTGAACAGGCAAATCTTGAACTATACAAGCTAACCACAGGACCTAGCATGTTTTGTTCTCTCATTCTCTCTCTCTCTCTCCATGTGTGTGTATATATATATATATATAAATACACACACATATACATATACATACACACACGTACATGTACCTGTACATATATACATATGTACACATGTGTGTATACATATATACGTCAGGAATAATTACCGACCCTGAGACTGGACCTGTGATTTCTTCAATGGCATAGAGAACTCCCAGATAAGAAAATTCTCTCACCAGTTCAGGTGCTCACCTCCTCTCCAGCTTAGAGTCAGAGTATTATCTAGAGCACTGAGAAGACGAGTGGCTAGCCCAAAGTCACACGTCATTATGTGTCAAATATACTACTTGAAGGCAGGTTTTCAAGCCTCCAAGGCCAGCTTTCTATCTACTACATCATTTTCATATTGTTTCCTCCTAATAGAATGTAATATCTTTAAGATTAGAGAACATTCATTTTTGTCTTTATAACCCCACACCTAACAGGCACTTAGTAAATGCTTACAGAATGATTGATTTAACATGTTATTTTTATCCTTTGAGTTCTCTCTCTTCATATCATTTTGTGTAGATGTGCTGTCTACTTCTAAGAAGGAAGTATCTGTGTAGGGTTATGCTTATAAGGTTCCATAGCAATTGTGCAGAAAAATCGCACCTCTTGATAGGCAATTTTGGAATGAATGCTGAACTTAGAGGTCATGGAGAGTTACTTCCCAATCAAGTCTCAGACACTGACCACTACATGTTAGGACAAATCATATTATTTCTCTGAACCTTAGTTTCTTCATGTATGAATTAGAAATAGTACTACCTACCTCTGATTCAGTACGTCACAGAGCTATTGTGAGGAAAAAAGATAATATATTTAAAGCATTTTGAAAAACTTGAAACATTGTCTAAAGATCAGTTATTGTTGTATCAATGTAGCACTAAATCACTTTTTTAAGTGTTTTATTCAATTGACAGATTGGGTTTTTTTTGACAAGATAGTCCTTAAGTTCAAATGTATGCTTGTTGAATAGATGAGTAGAAATATTCATTAACAATCCAACAGGTGGGGAATTTAGACCAAGCCTGTAGGGATTTTATACTAATATGGATTCTTAATGAATAAGAGAGAACAACTGAAGAATTAGTTGCGTAAATATATTTGTCACTTGGAGAGATATAGTTATTTGTAAATCAATAGTTTCAGATCAGTGGTACCCTTTTGTAAGGGTAAATAAAAAGTTCATTCAAGATTCTCCTATCCTATGTCACCCCACATATGTTTCATATGCTGGGTCAGCAGTTATTCACCTTGGTCACTGGTGAAATGTCAATAATGCCTCAAGGATATTGAATAGTTTCTATAATAATTATATAATAATAATTATATAATAATAATATAATAATAATCTATAATAGATTCTACAATCACATTGTAGGCTGAGTAATATGTACTTTGGAAAAGACATGAAATGCAAAAATTTGAGAACATAGATGCCAAAACACCACAGACTGTGAAAAATACGTTCTTGTTTCATTTTTTTTATCCCCTTCAGCTACAAAATAAAGTTTTCCAGTCTATTGTCTGAAATAGAATCTTCAGGACAAATTATCTTGGAGCTAAAAAATTTGATTCTGGTTAATTCAGATGGCATATGAATCATTTAGAGGTGAATTTTTAGTAGTTGACAATACATGTGCATGCACACATGTATATGTATGTGTAAGAAGATTGGTTTGTACCTCAATTGTAACTAACAGTATTCCTCACCTGGATACTTTTATCAGGTGAGATGCTCTTATCAAGTGAAAACTCTTTGAGTTTTAGAATCAGTTAACCAAATGTTAATTCCTGTGAACCTCTATGGAATTAATCAATCAAATAATGTATAAATTATGTAAGAAGAATCCTTTGAGCCTTTGGAAGAAAGCAGATGAGGGGATGTATTGGGATTGGTTGAAAGACTTAGTCACACCTCTGGGTTGAGCTATATCAGAGAAAGGAATCAAGCAGGAAAGCAATTAAGTTTTGCTTGTACTTTGAGGAGCCAGATCCTTGAGATTATAACTATACAGACATGGCTAAAGGGGAAAATAAGGGAAACAAAAAATAAGGGAAAAAAACTCAGTGGCAGTGTCTTGTTGCTTCTGCTGCCGCTGCTTCTGCTACTACACACACGTCATGAAAGAGGAAGACGCTAGAAAAGTAACATACCATGCATCCAGTTAGAAAGTGAGAGGAGAAATGACATACTAAAGAAAGACAGGTTCAGGAGTCATGTCCTATTCTGGGTGGATAAAGGGGTGTATGCATATACATGTGTGCATATTTATTATATATATATATGTGTGTGTATATATATATGTTTAACAGTAGTCAAATTAAAGTATCTTATCTAAAGAAACATAGCTGTTACATTTATAGGCTTGTTTTCACATTTGATCTTTTCAACAACTCTCTGAGATAGGCACTATAGCCATTATTATGCTTATTTTATAGATGAGGAAAATGGGACTTAGGTAAGCCAAATAACTCACCTATGCTCTTACCCATTCAGTCAATTCACATGCATTTAGTACGTGCGTGTATCAAGCCCAATACCAAGTGCAAAGGTAAATGCATCATTGTAAAGTATTAGAGACAAGATTTGAAATTTTGGTTTTCTTGATTCAAAGTCCATTCTACAGCACTCCACCATATAGCCACCTATGAGTAAGCAGTTATTAAGCACTTATTATGTAATGGGCAGGGGCAGCTAGGTGATGCAGTGAAGGTGTTTGGGGTCTATATTCAGAAAGATTCCTCTTCCTAAGTTCAAGTCTGGCCTCAGACACTTACTAGTTATATGACAGTATTTAATTAATACTGTTTGCCTCAGTTTCCTCATCTGAAAATGAGCTGGAGAAGGAAATAGCAAATCACTCTAGTATCTTTGCAAAAACAAAAATGGGGTCACAAAGAGTTGGGCATGACTGAAAAATTACTGAACACCAAATATAACAGGCACTATTCTAAGTGCTAGGAATATAATAAAGGCAACAATAGCTCTCTTTTTGAAGGGACACGCATCCTAGTAAGGAGACAGTGTATATAAATCAGAACATATAAAGTAAATACAGAGTAGAAGGAGGGTAACCTTGGAAAGGAAGACATTTAATTACTGTGGAAGATCTGAGTTCAAATCCTTCCTCTGAAGATTATAAGCTATGGGACCATGGAAGGGGATTTGAACTTCTCCACTCCAATATCCCAAACTGGAGAAGGGAAACCATAATAGCATCTGCTTTGTCATATATACATCTTTGAGCATGTCCTAGTTCACTAAGTAACTCATAAACAAGCTCTTTGAGAGTAAGGACCATGCCATTTTTCATTTTTAACTCTAAAGTATTTTACACATGATGAACACTGAATAAATGTTTGTGGAATTCAAATGTTTAAAATTGAATATGTGAATCTTTCTAGCCTTCAATTTCATGATTTAATGATGGGACTTTGTGATGGGGATATGTCCTGATTGATTCTTCGATCCAAGTCTAGCGCTCTCTCCATTATATCATGTTGTCTGTGTATTTCACTTCTATGAGTCCCTGTTGCAGACCTAGTAATGAGCCTCTTCACACTGATGCTGATCTCCACATGAAATGAAAAGAATCTATCACTACAACCATACCTGAAGCTTTTCTGTATGGTTATGATCTGCTTGAGCTTGGACCATTGAAGCATCAGAGTACTGTAACTCATTTATACTTCACAACAAACCTATATAATAGCTCCAGCAAGTGTTATTACCCCCATTTGACGGATGAGGACATATGCAGTTAGAGATGAAATGACTGGCCAGGGTAACACAATCAATTAGTGATGAAACTGAGATTCAAATTTAAGTTGCTGAATGCCTCCCAGCCATAATCTCTTGCAGTCTGCTATAGCAAGCTATTTTCTCATTGCAATAAGTATTGTCCCCTTCTAAGGAAAATATGAACACATAAAAAGCTGAGTGTTCATTCCATTTATCCACATTGCTGTCTTGAAATTTATTCAGGTTCTTATGAAATGGTTCAATCCAACAGGCACTTTCTAAACACCTACCACGTATAGAATATTGTTCTGTATACAGGGGAAGATGATAATTTCAATAGGGGGATGAAAATTTGCCTTCAGAGGATTTACCAAATATGAGGTATATGACATATACACAAATCACCATAATACATAATGAAATATTATTAAGCACCAGACAATCTCTGATTAGGGAATTAGGAAGTATCTTGGAACAGGTGGTACTTGAGATGACACTTGAAACATGAGTATGACTTTGGTAAATGTAATTTTGGGTAAAGGGTATGTCCAGTGCAGAGAACTAAATGTACAATCATGTGGAGATTAGAAGGCTCAGATTGTATAGTAGGGATAGTGAGGAGTCCAGTTTGGCCTGAGTATATAATGAATTACTACAAAGTAGGATGGGGCAATTAGGTAGTAGTACAAGGGATAGAGGACCAGGCCTGATATCAGGAATACCAGAGTTCAAATCTGACCTCAGACACTTACTAACTATGCAACGCTGGCAAGTCATTTAACCCTCTTTGCCTTGATTTCCTCATCTTTAAAAAGAGCTGAAGAAGGAAATGGCAAACTACTCCAGTATCTTTGCCAAGAAAACCCCAAATGGGGTCACAAAGACTCTGAAATGACTGAACAAGGAGAAGTTGTACGTAAAATAGCTGGGCAGATAAATTAGCCCAGTTTGTGAAAGGATTTGGATGCTGCATTGGGACATTTAATTTTAATTTAGTAGATAATAGAGAAATGTAGCCACTGCAAGTTTTTGAGTTGAAGAGAAAAATGGACAAATTCATATAGAAAAATAATCTAGTATCAGGATATCATGTGCATTGGAGAAGAGAGCAGGAGAATGGAATTTCAACTATAAAATGGAAAAGGATACCTGAAATAAACATAAAATGGTTTGTATACCAATTTTTCTTAGAGCCTTCAGCTTCTATAGAGTTATAAAAAGAGGAGTTTTAATCAAGGCCATTCAGATCTAAAGTTATGGAGAATGATTGGCATCTGCATGACCTTAGACGTGTGATTTTCTTTAGTAGAAAATTCTAAAATATGTTGGGATTTTTAAAAATCATCTCTATCAGTGGTGAAAAAAACTCTCATCCTATTTAAAACTCTGGACTGTTTCCTGTCCATGTTATAAAGTAGGAAAATGACTGAGTTTGGAATTATAGGAACTAAATTAGAATCCCTACTTTTCCCCTTACTAATTGTATGATGAGGGAAATGGCACTTAACCTCTGGGCTTCAGTTTCTTCATCTATAAATTGAAGAATAAAATGAAAAATAAATAAACTTGGTGATATCTAAGATTCCTCCCTGTTCTAGATATACGACTCTAAGTTCACAAAAGGGAGTCCTTTTATCTTTAAAAATATAACCAAAGAATTATACCCTACCATTGTTTTAAGTAATTGTTTCATCTTGTTATAGTTTAAGCTTGTGAAATATTAGGATATGAATTGTTATTTAGTTCAAAGACATCAAAATGTCCATTTTTGTTTTAACATCTACTTGGAGATGTTTTAAATTTTGTTAGTTTCCTGGAAATTAACCTGAATCCCGAATTAATCAATAGACAAGTATTTAATGGTATCTAGACACTGTGCTCGGTATGCAAGTACACTGAAAAAAACAAAACAATGCCTATTCACATGAAATCTGCATTCTAGCAGTAAAGAAAAATCTACTTATATAACTGTATACAGAATAAAATATGAAAGGGAAAAAGAACAAAAAATAAAAGTTGTTCAATATAAGAAACTTTGAGAAAGAGGCACTAGCAATTGGGAATGGAACAAGAAAATTATGCCTTAAAGGAAGAGAAGTATTTGGCCACACGAAGGTACAAAATAAAGTTGCATGTTCAGAGAACAATCGTTGCAGACAAGAAGACAAGAGATAGAGGCTTGTCTGAAAAACAGAAAGAAGGCTAGTTTGGCTGTACTGAATGAATAATTAATGTCTGTCCTCTGAGTCTGGAAAGATAGGTTTAAATGATATTGTGAAAGACATCCAAAGCTAAAGAGATGAGTTTCTATGTCATCCTCGTAATGATAGGTATCTACTGGAGTTTATGGAGTAGGAAATGATGTCATCATATATGCTTTCAAGGGAAAAACCCTTTGTCAGTGTGGAGGATGGATGGAAGTGGGGAGAGACTTGAATCAGAGTAATTAGGAGGTAGTTGCAATAACCTAGATGAGTAGTGATGAAAATTTGCACTAAAGCAGTCACTGTGTGAGAAGAAGAGGTGAGATGTAAGAAATTTGAAGGTAGAAATAGCAAGATTTGTCAGCTGCTTAAACATGTGGAATGAAGGTAAGTATGGATTCAAAGATAATTCCAAGGTTACAAATCTGGAAGACTAGAAGAATTGTGGTACCTTTGACAGAAACAGGGAAGTCTGGCATCTTCCAGAGAGGATTTAGAGGAAAAGATACTAAGTTCTATTTTGAGGGTGAGTTATATGTCTCCAGGTGATGCTGTATTGACCTTTAGTAAGGAGAAACTGGATCGAGATGGCAATCCCATACAAGTTGAAGTTTGCGGCCAAGGACAGAGAAAGAGAGTGGGGGGGAGGTCTAAGACTAATTTTTGAGAAACAACTGCATTCAAAGGGTTTGATATGGATGGTGAGCATGCAAAGGTGATTAAGAGGGAATGGTCAGACAAGTAGGAAAAGAATCAGGAGTTAGTACAGTCAAAAAAGCCCAAAGTGGAAGGAAAGGGGGGGTCATTTTGATCAAATAAAGCAGATACACCGAGGAAAAATAGGAATTTTGTTAAAGTGAGAAAGAATTGAATTGAAAGACATCATAAGCAAATTGTGTGCTCTTTGATGATAGAGTGCCTGGTGATGAGGAAGATTATTCCTCATTCAAGGATATGACTAATGTTTTGGTGTACTGTCAAATTTGGACTAGAATAACTTTTATATTTTCAATTAGTTCTCATGAATGTCACCTTGGTTAAATTAATATTCTTTCATTTTTGATCTTAAGAAGTAATCTAAAAAAGTAGATTTCATGGCTGACTTTATCATTACATAATTAGGTGACTTCATTATTATGTGATCTATTCTCTCCTATCATGATATTCCTACATCACTATAAAGAGAGAAAGTAGTATATACATATATATACATACATACATATATGTCATATATACATACATATGTTATATGTGTGTTATATACATATATATGTTATATATAACATGGATTCAAATCCCAGGTCTTGCTTCCTACTATTTATGCTAATTTCAGCAATTCTCATCCCCTCTTTGGGCCTCAGTTTTCTCACCTATTAAATAAACTGTTTGGACTCAATGATTACTAAAGCCATTCCTATGTCCAAGTCCTTTTATGCCTAAATCTGTGTACTTTGCATTCCTTTCCTCAACTCCTATTATAAGTTTTCTCTCATAAATCAAAAATTGATCTTTGCAAAAAAAAAAAAAATGACTTGCTGCTTAGGGGCAAGCTACTCACCAAAAAAAAAAAAAAGAATACTTTCTCTGTTTTCGTCTTAGTAACATCTCAGTTCAGGCAGCCCTGGTGTGTAGGAAATGTTCTTTTACTTCCTGTACCATGTCTGCTTTTAGTGCTCCAATCTGTGAGTTGGCTGGAGACTGATTAGCTTCATTTCAGTTACTTAATTACTGACAGAACAGGAGTTTGGCTCAATTTAGAGTGAACATGCTGAGTATTTCCTTTTCAGCTGTGAACATAGTGAAAGAAGGGAAAAGGCACTGTATTGAGAGTCATAAGGTCTATGTTAATGTTAATAATAATAAATAATATTTATAGCACTTTAATGTTGGCAAAGTGCTTTACAAAATATATTGTCTAATTTTATCCTCACAACTTTGGGAGGTATTTTCTTCATCTATAGGATAGGGAAACTGAGGCAGACAGAGGTTAAGTAATTTGCCAGAGTCACATAGCTAGTGAGTGCCTGAGGATGGATTTGAAGTCAGATTTTGGTGACATTGAATGCAACGTTCTACCTCCTGGACCACCTAACTACGCCTGGTTTGAAAACAGAGACTAATAGCTTCACTAGTGGTTGGACCAGTTGACCTTTTAGGTCTTTTTTACCTTTGAATTCTAGGGTCTTAAAGCTAAACCTTAGTTCACCATTCCTAATTACTTAGTGTGGCTACTGGTAACTACTCTGTTGGGCTAAGACCCTGCTACAAGTGCCAGCTCAATACCAACATGCTCACATCTGAATGTCACCCTCTGTTTCATAGTCACTGAAAACCTAATAGAGTATTTGAAGGTTAAGCTATATTTTGAAAAATTCAATTCCAATATTGATTAAATGCCTATTCTGTGAAGCCAGTAAATGGCTGGAATCAAATAATCAGACCAGAGAAGAGAGCATTCCAAATAGAAAGAGAAAGAATGAATATATCCTTCCTGAGAAATTGTGTTTAGTGGTAAGTTCTTGAAGTCAGAAGACCTAAGTGCCTAACTCTGATCTTACTTATTTCTGCCATAGTGGACAAATCATATCTTTCCTGAAAATTAATTTTCTCATCTATAAAAAGGCTTAACTTACAAGGGTGTTATAATAAAAATACTTTATCAACCTGTCTTTTTGGTTATCTCCTTTCCACTCATCCTACACATCCAATCAGATGTCAAATCTTGTCCTTCCTGTCTCCACAATATGCCTTGAATACTTCTTTTTATTTATGCATCTTCTTCTGTAGTGCTGGCCCTTATGATCTCTCCCGGAACTATTGCACTGATCTTGGTTTTGGTCTCAAGCCTTTCTCCCATCCATGCAATCCTCCATATGACCACCAAAGTGCAGGCCTAACTGTATCTCTCCCACTGCCCCTCACTCAAAAAACTATAGTGCCTCCATATTACCACTAGAATCTGGGATAAGTTCCTTTGTTTGCTATTTGCAGCCTTCACTCCTTTCCATGTGCTCTGTCCCCTAGCTCTATTGGCCTACTTTTCCTCAACTAAAATCCTCCTCCCATGTTTATATCTTTGACGTGCCCATCTCCTTCATCAGGAATGTCTGTAGTCCTGGCCTCTGCCTCATGTAATCCCTTGTTTCCCTAAGGACTTCCCAACTTTGATGTGAAACTTTTCAGAATATATCCCCCTTCCCAAACTACTTAGCATTCATTTTTCATATGTTCTGTACCCATGTATAGATGTATTTTTTGCCCTCCCTTTTAGATTCTAAGTTCCTTGAAGGTATGTGCTGTTTCACTTTTGTCATTGAATTATCTCCAGTTGTACCCAGTGGTGTATAGCATGTCCTTAATAAATGCTTTTTCATTGGTTGATTGATTGCTTTAAAATGTGTTTGCATTACTTTTCTTAAATTTTGTTTTTACTAGGTGAATACAGGCTCCTTTTGAGCCTCAGACCAAAAGAATTGGCTTTTTTAAGCAATGACTGACAGAGAAGTAAGCTTATGGTTCAATAACATGAGCTTTTTCTATAAAAATATTATTAAGATAAAACACATCACAAACTCCTACTTTTTTAAAAAAGACGTACTATCACAGCTGGTTGTTCTTGTTGAGTCATTTCATTCATGTCAGAATCTTTATGACTCCATTTGGGGTTTTCTTGTCAATGATAGGGCAGTGGTTTGTCATTTCTTTCTCCAGATCATTTTACAGATGAGGAAATTGAGGCAAAGAGAGTTAAGCGTCTTGCCCAGGGTTACACAGCTAGTGCCAGAGGTCAGATTGGAACTTTGCAAGATGAGTCTTCCTGACACCAGGCCCAGAAATCTATCTAATGTGCCACCTAGCTATCCTGTAGCACAATTGGAGCAAGAACTAAGAGAAATAAAAATTTCTCAACTCTGGATTAGGAGGATTAACAACAGTTTCATATTGGAACTAGGGTCAGAAAGTCTGAGATAAAATTTCAGCTCTACTACTTACTATCTGTATCAAGGTAGGCAAGCAACTTTTCTTCCCTGGTTCTCAGTTCCCTCTTTTGTAAAATAAGGAAGTTTGGATTAGTTCACTTTTGAGGAATCTTCTATAAACTTTTAAAATTTGCATCTCCTAGAAAATTATTGTAGATGATTGGTAATTTTACTGGGTGAACTTCAACAAAATGTAAAATAAATATCCTGAGTTTTCTCAGCTTCTTCATTCAAGAACTAAATTTTCAAATAATTAGCACTATTTTATATGGGACAGATAGATGAATGTGTTCCAAATATATAAATATAGCACACATTGGCAGCATATCTAGTTATGAACTAAGGTTAGCCCACCTTTTGCATATATTAGGAGGCAGGTCATGTTGGCATCATCGGCATTCTAGTAACAGGGTGGGCATAGGGGTGAGGAAGGGAAAGGATAGGTCCAGGCTGGTTCAGGAGAGATATCAGTCTAGAATTATATCTAGATACTTCCCAGCAAATATTTCTAGTCCAAAGATACAATACATTTAGAAAAAGAAAAAAGCATGTCCTGATTACATTCATTGGGGAAGAGGGAACCATAGATTATACTCAACAGTTTAGCTTCTTCCTACCAATCATTGGTTACACAAAAGACAATCAAAAGTAGCAAGTAAATCTCTTTTAAAAAGCAGCAGACGTAAATTTGGAGATGTTCTGCAGTTTAGAGTATACCAGAATAAATAAGAGTAGATGAATTCTTCAGCCGGAAGCAAGATAAGATCTCAGTTCAAACCCATAAAACAGAAAATGAACAGTCTCCCCAACGGGAATGTAGAATTAAAAGTCCTGGAAGTCAGGGCACATGATGGGTTCAGCTTCTCTGTATGCCTGAGGATATAGGGGGCCCTTTCAAAAGTTATGTTCATTCTCTCTTCTCTCTCTGTCTCTCTCTCCCTCTCTCTGTCTCTCTCTCCCTCTCTCTGTCTCTCTCTGTCTCTGTCTCTCTCTCTCTCCCTCTCTCTTTCTCTCTCTGTCTCTCTCTCTGTCTCTGTCTCTCTCTCTCTATCTCCTTCTCCCTCCCTCCTTTCTTTCTCTTCTACCTCTCTTTATCTTCTTTCTCAAAGTGTGTCCAATAAACTGAACCTTTTACACTTTGTCCCAGTAACTGTTCTCTCTGCCAATCATAAGTCACATTTCCCTCTGCTCATGCAAGTCGTAGACTGGGTGTTACATTTGATTCAAATTTTTGTAAATACTGTATTTATATTATTTAACTGAAGGCTGATTTTTGTTGCTTAAAATGTATGTATATATGAAATTATCACTCCTTGTTCATTCATTTCTAAGAGGTCAGCATCTCATTCTCAATTTGGAATTTTTGAGTTTTCAAATACAGAATATTGCCTCTTTCTGTTTGAATCACACACACATACACACACCAGACTAGTGTGTGTAAATATGTGTGCATATGTGTGTATACATATATATATAAATATATATATATATATATGTTCATCATGTGGCTACTCCCTCCACGAGTGCAGATTTCAACCTCTCAGTCAGTCATTTAGTAAAAGTTTTTCATATGTTATAACAGAAAAACTGATCTTATTGTTACTAACTTGGTGTTGAACCTCCCTGAACTTAAATATTCACGTGTTAGATGATAGATAAGGTCTTTCAACAGACCCATACTTAGAACATATCCACCTGAACATATCCATGCACACTGATCCAGCCTTCAAGTACTCCCAAAGTCTGCTGTGTTCTAAAGTACTATTTTAAAATTTAAAATTAAAAATTCTGGGCCATCAAATGAGAAATCTGTCACTTCTCCTTTCCCACTGCTCACAATTCCATAGCTTCCTTGCCTATCATCTCTTCCTTCCACTCTCTCTACTCAATAAGGGAAATCTTTCAACCTGTATCTTATATTTCATTACTTTTCTATCCCTTCAGAAATTTTCTGCCTTCTCTCTTAGGCATCTTTAATCTTTCCCTCTCCTTGGAATTCTTTCCATGTATCTAAAAATATGTGCAGTTCCTCATAACCCTAAAAGCAAACAAACAAAATTCCCCTTGAATTTTGTTTGCGGTTTAGCTTCTGCCACAACTTCCCTCCCCACCCTCTTTTTTATTGCTAACCTTTCTGGAAAAAAGGGGTTTCTATGCAAATTCCAACAAGGTTATGCTTAAGATTCCGCAAGTTAGACTTTAGCAATACATGAACTGAGAATTACCAGAACAGGCTGATTTTTTCAGTCAAAGAAACTAAAGACCAAAATCCCAACATTTCCTGAAACATGGAGGAAACAAGGGAGTTCCATTAAAAAATACCTACTTCTGCTTCATTGACTAAAGCCTTTATCTGTGTGGATCACAACTAAATGTAGCAAGTTTTTAGAGATGAGAGTGCCAGATCATCTTTCTTGTCAACTGAGGAACCTGTATGTGGAACAAGAAAGAATAGTTAGAACAGAACAAGGAACTGATTGGGTTAAGATTGGGAAAGGAATATGACATGACTGTATGTTGTCAGCTTATTTATTTATCTTATATGCAAAATATGTCATGTGAAAAGCCAGACTGGATGAAGCAAAAGCTGGAATTAAGGTTTCTGGAAAAAAAATATCAACAATTTCAGATATGCAGACAATATTGTTCTGGTAGCAGAAAGTGAAGATGCTTAATTTCTCTTGACAGGGGTGAAAGAGGAGGAGAATGCAAATGCTGGCTTGAAACTTAACCTAAAAAAACTAAGATCTTGACAACTGGTCCCATTATTTTCTGGCAAATAGAGGAAGAAGAAATGGAAGCAGGACCAGGTTTAATATTCTTGGGCTCAAAAATCACTGCAGACAGCAACTACAAAATGAAATCAAAAGATGTTTACTCCTTGGAAGGAAAGCTACAGCAAATCTAGATAATATACTAAAAAGCAGAGGTATCACTTTGCCAACCAAAGACTTTATAGTCAAAGCTATGGTTTTTCTAGTAGCAACGTGTGGCTATGAGAGTTGGACTATAGGGAAAGCTGAGAACTGCAGAATCATTGCTTTCAAACTGTGGTCCTGGGAAATACTTTTGAGTCCACTGGACAGGAAGGAGATCAAATCAGTCAGTACTTAAAGAATTTAAATCAGACTATGCACTGGAAGGTCAAATACTGAAATTAAAACTTAAATACTTTGGCTACATAAAGAGAAGACGGGACTCATTGGAAAAGACCCTGATATTGTGAAAGATTGAAGGCAACGGGAGGAGACAGCAGAGAATGAGATAGATGGTATCATAGAAACAATGAACCCGAATTGGACAGGTTTTGAAAAATAGATGAGTAAGAAGGGCCTGGTAAGTTATGGTCCATGGGGTTAGGAAGAGTAAGATACACTGAATGACTTATGGTCTTATGCTTCAGTTTCTCAGTATCTCCTCTTTCCCTAGTCCCTTGCATTCTTCTTAACCCACTATTGAAACTTCTGTAATCAATAATCTCATCCTCCCCAGAAAGTGTTTATGAGGTAGTGTTCGAAGTATTGGACCCAGCCAGTCTCCTGGATTATTCAAACAGCCAGTTAGTCAGCGAAATGCTTATTTAGTAATCACTTGCTATAGGCTATGCTGTATACAAAGCATGAGGCAGAAATAACCCTTTCCCTAACTAGGTATTTTTACATGTCTGTATATGTGTAGGTATAGAGTTGATGGAAACAAATGTGAGAGGAAAGTATTAACAGCTGGAGGACCTGGAAAAGCCTCCTTCAGATGGTAAAATTTGGGCTGAATCTTGAAGGAAAGCAAGGGGAAAAAGAGGTGCAGATTGGGACAGAGAGCATTCCAGGTTTGACAACAGCCAACTGAAAGGCAAGGAGATAGGAGGGACGCTTTTCTATAAAATAATAGCAAGTAGGTCCCTCCAACTAGTATAGAGATAGGAATAAAATATAACAAGACTCAAAAGGTGGGGAGTGGAAGGTTACAAAGAGTTTTGACTACCAGAGCCTTTTATTTTTGATGCCAGAGGTAATCTCTGAGTTTTACTGGGGCAGACTTGCACTTTAGGAAGATCAAGTTAGTGGGAATGGAGGAGAGATATGTGTCAGAAAGACCAATTAAAATCATTGGAATACTCCATGTGAGGGATGGTTAGAGCTTGAACTAGGGTGCTAGCTTTATGAATCAAGTCAACTAGCATTTATTGAGAGCTGACTATATTCCAGTAACTGTGTTAAGTGCTAGGGATATAAATAAAAGAAGAAAAAAATGAACAAAAACAGGGGGAAAAAGGCCCTATACTCAAGAGGTTTATATCATAATGGGGGAGAGGGGTAAAATCAGGGAGGAGTAAGGAATGTATCCAAACAAGGTGTATTGGCAAAATCAAGAGAATGCAGAATGGCAAATTCAGATTTTTCCTCAAAATAGAGACCCGAGGAGGAACTCTCCAATGGAAGAGGGCCACAGAAGCAGATGGGGAAAGCAGTTAAACATGGTGGCAAAATTTTGAAAGGTTATTAGTTTAGAGGAAATAAACAGGGAAAATGTTGTGAAGATAGAAATGACAGTATTTGGCAATACAGACTGTATGAGTGAGAATGGGAAGTTAAGTGTGGCATAGAAATTAAGAGCCTGGATAGCTGAGAAAATAATACTGCTCTTGATAATAATTTGGACAATTGAAAAAGAAGATAATTTGGGTGGAGGAAAAATATAGTGGCTTCTGCTTTGGTTATATTGGGTCTGACATTCATGTTTGATGTGTTATTTGAGATGTATAAAATTCAGGGATTGATGAGGACTTATAGCAGAAGAGAGGTTAGGAATGGATATATATATATATATATATATATATATATATATATATATATATATATATATCTGTGAATCATGTGGATAGGGATGATCATTTTTATAGCATTGGAGCTAATGACGTCACTAACAGATAAAAGGGGGATGAAATAGAGGGAAAGAAAAATGGACCCAGCATATAGCTTCAGGGGACACTCATGGTTAGTGGACATAATATAAAAGAACTAGTAAAGGAGACATTAAGGAACCATCAAGAAGGTAAAGGAAGAAACCCCGAGGAAGCTGTGTCATGAAAACCTGGAAAGGAGAATATGCCCAGGAGGAAATGTGAACAAGGTTGTTACTTTGCAGAAAGGTCAATAAGAATGAGGATAAAGAAGAAGATGTTATATATGGCAGTTTAGAGATTATTGGTAACTTTGGATCAATTATGATCTCATCATATCCAATGGATTCAATTAACGTTTCTGCGATGTGTGCTATTAATTCCCACATTTACTTCTCCAGCCCTAACCTCTCTGCTGACCTCTTCTTATATCTCAAACTGCCTTTAAACATATCAAAATGGATGTCTTGTAGACATCATATATGCAATATGTCCAAAACAGAACTCATTCTTTCCCCCAAACACTTCCCTTCTTCCTAATTTTCCTAACACTGTTGAGGACACCACCATTGACGACAAACACAGGGACATCAAAAACTGTTGTGGTTTAAACCCAGGAACACCAAAAACGATTGAGGTTTCATGATGTGTTGTGGTAGAACAGTCTCAAAGACTTCAAAGTCAGACCACTTGTAATCCAAGTATAGGCATTTATTGAACTTGATATCTCTTATGAAGCAGGCTAAATTCCAAGAGGAACTAGCAACTTCAGAGAGAGCAAGATGAATTTTCATAGGGTAAATATGTTATTACATAACAGAAATTTACATAGAATATAGAAATATGATTAATGTTAAAAAGACAGGAGGAGTTTGGTAAGGGATTAGGCATTGTAGGAGGGGTCCTATCTTTGGTTTAATGGTTAAACATTCTGGCCATACTGCCCTCCAATTGGTGAGTATTATGGTCCTGTCTGGTTAAGACAGATAGTTAGGTATTGTGGTCCTTTCTTAGGCTAGATGGATGATGTGATTTTGATTAACTACAAGTACACACCTGTTTCAATGGAAATGGATCTGAGGCTCATGGCTGGGTAGAGGCAGTAGCTGGGTTCCCATGCCTGCTGTTTCTGTGAGAATTATGAGTTTCAGGGACACACCTGTTGTTCTCGTGAGCAGTGAGGCATATATAAAGAAGTTAGGACATCGAGGGGGGCGGGTAGGTAAGTACAGTGGGCCTGTAATGACGTCATCCTTAACTTTCTCTCACTCTCCCTCTCTCTCTCTCCCTCTCTCTCTCCTCTCTCTCTCTCTCTCTCTCTCTCTCTCTCTCTTTCTCTCTCTCTCTCTCTCTCTCTCACACACACACACATACATACACACACATGCATTACTGAATCTATTGCAAAGTCTTGTTGATTTTATCTTTATAATATAGCTGATATAAGTTTCCTTTCTTCCTCTTATACTACCAGCAACCTGGTGCAGAATCTCATCACCTCATGATTGGACTATTTCGAAAGCCTCCTGGTTGGTCTCCTTACCGAAAATTTCTCTCCATTCCAGATCATCCTCCACTTAGCTATCAAAGTGATTATCCTCCAGGGCAAGTCTAGCTATGTTTCACACCCCATCCCCCACAACTCAATATCACTTCCAGCTTCAAATATAAAATCCTTTTTGTCCTCCAAAGCCCTTCATAAACAGTCCCCACAAAAAACTTCCCTGTCTTTCTTCATCTTGTGCCTCACACATACACATACTCCTTGATCAAGTGACACTGACTTCCTTGCTGTTCCTCAAACAATGCAATACATCTCTCCATTCCAAGCATTTCAGTAGTTGTACCCCATGAATGGAAAGCTCTTCCTAATCAATTCTGCCTCCTGGTTTCTCTGACCCAGAAAAAGTCCCATCTTCTGCAAGAAGCCTATCCTAAACCGTCTTAATTCTTGTGCCTTCCCTCTGTTGATTATTTCCAATTTCTCCTGTATATAGCCTGTTTGTACATGGTTGTTTGCATGTTGTCTACCACATTAGACTGTGAGGACTTTAAGAGCAAAGGCTGTCTTTTCTTTATAACCTCAACACTTAACGTGGTACCTGTATACAATAAGTATTCAACATTTTTTAACTGACAGTGATTTTGGAGAGATGAATGGTGAATGATGTAGTCAGAAAACTAGTTACAAAGGATTCAGAAGATAGTTTAGAGAATTGGAGACACCTAATAATAGACAGCTTTCTCAAGGACTTTAGCTGGGAAGGGGGCAAAAATATGGGATAATAGCCAATGAAGAGGGCCAGATTAATGGAAGTTTTTTGTTTGTTGTATTTGTCTTTTGTAAGAACTGAAGAGATATGTTTTAGGGAGCAGAAAGGATACTACAATTGTGAGCAATTAATGATAAAGTTATCTCTAGGGATGTACAGGTAAATGTTTAAATGAATCTCCCCCCAAAATGTACACAGAATACACTTTTAAGATTAATCTGCATCCTTAATGTTTTCTCCATCACATTTCTAAGTCTAGTCAATGAATAAAATAATAAATCAACTACTGATTTGTCTTTTTTTGCCAGTTTATAAGGCATAGATGGTTGTACAGAAACATTTCACAATCAACTCATCACCAATGTGAGTTGGCTCCAGCATAACCTTGGTATCAAATTTTGAAGGGATTTTTAATTTTTTCTGGACTAGTGTTGCCCTTGGTTTCTGTGTCTAGTTGGTGGGGAGATCAGATATTTGCTGAGTATTTCTGAAATTTGATAGCATTCTTTCTGTGGTGACTCAGCTAAATCAGATATAATCAGTTCAATTCTGTTTTTAAAAAAATAATCTCTGTGGAAGTGATTGTTGAACACTGAAAATAAATCAAATAATAGAAGAAAAGAAAAAAATAATCTTGAGATCCAAGATGACAGAGTAAGCAGCAAATCACTGTAACTCTGCCATACTCAGTGCCCCCAAACTATTCCTGCAATAGCAAAACCAGCAAAAAAGGTGAACGAAATAATATTCTAGCCCAAGAAACTTAGAAGATCTTAAGAAAGATCCATCTCACTCAGGTTAAGGGGGAGAATAGTCCAGGACAGGAAGCAACCCAGCAAAATAGCAGCAGGCTCTACCTCAGCAAAAAAGTGGGAGATCTTGATCCCCAGTGTGGTGGAACAGGCAAATGCCAACACGAGGACCACCCCATGTGCATTACCGCAGGCAGGGGAGCCATCTGAGAACCATCACTTCCTTCAGTGCCTCCCTGGGGAAACAGGCATCCTCTAACAGCCAGACCTCCATGCACTTTAAGCACAGTACAGAGGAACTAGGCATCCTCCAGTGGCCAGGCTTCCATGTACTTCAGTATATCCCTGAGGAAATGCAGAAACACCCCACCCAAACTCAACAAATGTCAGACACCATCACTAAGACCCCAGCTCAGCACCAGATAAGCTGTCAGACCTCTACAGCCTCCTGCAGCACCAGCAAATCCCCATACCACTACCTCAGGGTGGCACCAGACTCAGGGGGTGCCTCAAGGCAACAGCAGCACAATACCAAGTAAACAGCCATGGCCTGTAACCACTTCTACAAGAACCCTGGTATGGTGCCCCTTCCATCCCTGGAGTGGAGCTGAAATTTAAAAGAAAGGAAAAAAGCCAAAAAATAAATAAAACCCAGCACCAACAATAACAACAAAAAAAGACTCTAACCATAGAAAGTTATTATGGTGACAGGGAAAACCAAGAAACAAACTCAGAAAAGGACAACAATATCAAAACATCTATGGACAAAACCCCAAAGACAAACAGGAAGTGATTTCAAGTCCAGAAAGAATTCCTGAGAGAGATCAAAAGGAGCTTAAAATCAGAGAGTTAGAAAAAAATAGGAAAAGAAATGAGAGGGATGCAAGAGAATTATAAAAAAAGAGTCAACAGCTTGGAAGACTGCTGAAAAAGTAGAATTGTCCAGGTGAAAAAGGAGATGCAAAAATCCATTGAAGAAAACAACTCCTCAAAGAGTACAATTGACCAAATGGAAAAGAAAGTACAAAAGCTAACTGAAGAAAACAACACCTTAAAAGTTACAGTTGGGCAAGTGGAAGCTACTGACTCTATGAGAGATGAAGAATCAATCAAACAAATTCAAAAGAAAGAAAAAAAATAAAAGAAAATGTAAAATATCTCGTGGGAAATACAACTGACTTGTAAAATAGATCCAGGAGAGACAATATCAGAATCATTAAAGTACCTGAAAGCCATAATCAAAATGAGGACTTGGACAGCGTATTTCAAAAAATTATCGAGGAAAACTGCCCTTATGTCCTGGAACCAGAAGGCAAAATAAGCATTGAAAGGATCCACTGATCACTTCAGGAAAGGTGATCCCAAAATAAAAATTCCAAGGAACATAATAGCAAAATTTCAGAACTATCAGGTAGAGGAAAAAACATTGTAATTTTTTAAATAAAAAATATTGAAAGAAACAGTTCAGATATCAGGGAGCCATAATCAGGATTACACAGGATTTAGCAGATGCAACATTAAGCATTAGAGATTATGAAACATGATATTCCAGAAGGCAAAGAAAAAATAACTACAGTCAAGAATCACCTACCCAGCAAAATTAAGTATAACATTGGAAGGGAAAAAATGGTCGTTCAATGAAATATAGGATTTCAAACTTTCATAAGAAGAATATCAGAACTAAACAAAAAATGTGTTCTCCAACACCAAAACCTAAGAGAAGGATAAATAAGTAAAAAGGGAAGAGAAAACAAGGGATTTAAAGAACTAAACTATTTACATACCTACATGGGGAGATGACACTTGTACTTCTTAAAATTGTATCACTAATAGTACAGCTAGAAGGAATATACAGAGACAGAGGTAATGGGTATACTGTGAAATTGAGGGGATGATGTAGAAAAAAATCAAGGGATGAGAAAGAAGAATACATGGGAGCAGAAGGAAGGGAGATTTTGAAAGAGATAAATTATTTCATATGAAGAGGCATGAAAGACCAATTGCAGTGGAGGGAAAGAAGGGAGGGTCATCAATGGGCATCACTGGAACCATACTTTCATAAGTATTGGCTCAAAGAGGAAATAATATACACAATCAGTTGAATATAGAAATCTATTTTACCTGACAGTGAAAAAGGAAGAGACGAGTTCAAGTATGTGGTGGCA
Organism: Bettongia penicillata ogilbyi; assembly: GCA_023548195.1. NCBI lineage: Eukaryota > Metazoa > Chordata > Mammalia > Diprotodontia > Potoroidae > Bettongia > Bettongia penicillata. The sequence goes on from JAJHZJ010000330.1 coordinate 862,864, forward strand.
GGGGGTGGAGAAAGGGAGATGGCAGAAGGGAAGGCAGATCAGGGGAGGTGGTAGACAAAAGCAAAACGCTGGTGAAGAGGGAAAGGGTAAAAGGAGACAGAGGACAGACAGGAGGAAGAATAGGATGGAGGGAAATACACAGGTAGTAATCACAATTGTAATGTGAATGGGAAGAAGATAGCAGTGTGAATTGAAAAGCAGAATTCTACAATATGTTCTTCACAAGAAATACACTTGAAGCAAAGAGACACACACAGAGTAAAGGTAAGGGGATGGAGTAAAATCTATTTTACTTCAGGTGAAGTAAAAAAAAAAAAAGCAGGGGTAGCGATCCTGATCTCTGACAAAGTAAATGCAAAAATAAACAATTAAAAGAAACTACGTCTTACTAGAAGTTAGCATAGACAATGAAACAATATCAATACTAAACACCTTTGGACCAAATGATGTAGCATTCAGATTCTTAAAGGAAAAGTTAAATGACTTAAAGGTAGAACTAGATAGCAAAGCTCTACTAGTGGGGGACCTCAGCTGTTCCATCTCAGAACTAAAAAAATCCAACGAAAGTAAAGTAAACGAAAAGTAAACGCAAAAGTAAACGAAAAAGAAGTTAAAAAGAGGAATAGAATTTTATAAAAATTAGATATGACAGACCTTTGGCATGTTTTAAACAAATTGGAAGAACAAGAAATATTCTACCTGTCAAATCTATGAGGAGAGGAAGAATTCATGACCAAGCAAGGGATAGAGAACACTACAAAATGTAAAATAGGTAATTTTGATTATAATAAATTAAAAAAAACTTTTGTACAAACAAACTCAAATTAAGATTTAATCAATTAAGATTTAAAGGAAAGAAGAAAACTGGGAAACAATCTTTGCAGCAAGTGTCTGATAAAGGCCTCATTTCTCAAATATAGAGAATTGAATCAAATTTACAGGAACACAAGCCATTCCCCAATTGATAAGCTGTCAAAGCATATGAACAGGCACTTTTCACATGAAGAAAACAAAACTGTCAATAGGCATATGAAGAAGTGCTCTAAATCACTTTTGATTAGAGAAATGCAAATTAAATCAACTCTGAGGGACCACCTTACACCTGTCATATTAGCTAATATGACAGAAAAGCAAAATGATAGATGCTGGACAAGATGTGGAAAAATTGGGACACTGATGAACTGTTGGTGAAGTTATGAAGTGATCAAACTCTTCTAGAGAGCAATTTGGAACTATGCCCAAAGGACAATCAAACTAGGCATACTCTTTGATTCAGCAATACCACTGCTAAGTCTGTTTTCCAAAGAGACAATAAAAAAGGGAAAAGGAACTACATGTGCAAAAAAAATATTTATAGCAGCCCTTTTTGTGATGGCAAAATATTGAAAACTGAAGGGATGCCTATCAATTGGGAAATGGTTGAACAAACTATGATATATGAATGAAATGGAATACTATGGGTACAATAAGAAATGATGAACAGGTAAATTTCAAAAACCTGGAAAGATTTGTATGAACTCATGCAAAGTGAAATGAGCAGAACCAGGAAAACATTGTATACTGTATCAACAACATTGTGTGATGATCAGCTGTAAGTGACTCATTTCTTTTTCAGTAGCACAATAATCCAAAACAAGTACAAAGGATTCATGAAGGAAAATATTATCCATATCCACATAAAGAACTGTTGAACTCTGAATGCAAATCAAAATATATTTTTTTCACTTATTTTATTCTTTCTCATTTTTTTTCCTTTTGATCTTTTTTTATGCTTTCACAACTGTGACTAATATGGAACTACTTCTACATGATAGCGCATGTATAAACTTTGTCAAACTGCCTATCATTTTCAGAAGTGGGAAAGGGAGAAAAGGAGAAAAATTTGGAACTCAAAATCTTGTCGAAATCTTGTAGCTTCTTGTAGAATGCTAAAATTTTTCTTGACATGTATCTGGGGAAAAATTAAATACTATTAAAAGTAAATTCTTTGGAAAAGTAAAAATAAACATCACACTTTTCATAGATGAAAGTTTGTTCATGTAAGACCCGTCATAATGAAAAATTGTATTTTTTTTCATTTTGTCCCTTTCTTCTCATTTAACAATCTTTCCTTTTCCTTAGCTAGTCAATCAGTTGATTATTTGACTACATTTATAAACCTTATTCTGAAATGACTTCCTGTGTCAGAAACCAGTTATTTTCAGACTGTAGAAGCCTATACATAATAAAAAAGCCTATTGCCAGAGTTTCAATTTATATGCTCATAATAAAAGGTCATAGGGAAAATGGTAATGTAGATTTATAGGATATTAAATCCGGAAGGAAACAAAGATTCAACTGATCCAAACTTTTCATTTTTCAGACAAAGAAGCTAGACTTCAGAGAAAAGGTACTTGCCTAAGTTTATAAAATGAGCTAGACAGAATCATAGAATTTCAGAATATAATTGATATTTCTTCAGGGAATTCAGATATGGTCTGAGTTCAAAGACCTTCATAATTCTGGCTGCTGTCAAAAAAAATCAAACAATCACAGATTTATCCATGTTGACTACAATTTATACAAGCCTACCTCTCCTTTGTGCTCCTCTTCTAGATTCTACCAAAAGTTCACCAAAAATTCTATGGACTTCCTTTGCTTCCTTCCAATGCCATGAGAGTATTGGTGGAGCACTCTCTACCCATTTGTCATCTCTAACCTTATTCTTGCCTAGATAAGTTTTATAGATCATCCATCCAAATGCATGTTGAAATATGGGCAACAGATTATCTGCTTATCCTTCCCTATGGAAATGAAGAGATCAAATTATCTTGAGTGATTACAGATTTCTTCTAGGAAGCTCTGTAATGTTCTGGGATTTGATCCAATCAGCGAATCGTTATCCCCAAAGAGGACTATCTAGAAGATAGTCCAGAGGGAATGCCGCCGTAACCTGGAATTTATGCTGGATGTCCTGTCTTACAGCAGCAAATATATTTGACAAGTATATGCTTCTCTTAGACCTCACCTAATATTTATTCTCAGGTCATGTTAATAGGCTTATTTTTGCTGTTACATATTCCCAGCAATCCTGAATGGTCTCAGTGTCTCTGCAGAAAGCACATTGCAGTAAAAAAAAAGAAAAAATGAACAAAAAAAAATCCTGTAAAACTGCATTTTGTTTTGTCATTTTTTTCCATAACCAAGTAAAACAGTACCTTATATCATTGATCTTTTTCAATGTAGTCCATTGTTAAACTTAGGGAATTTCAGGTGTCGACTGTAAAGTAGAGCTATTTCTTATTTGTTGTTGTTGGAGGAAGAAGGGTGACACAGCTATAGAAGATGTATATACATTCATTCATGCTAAAGGAGAATAATGAAGTGTTACTTAGTGACCTGCTCAAGCATAGCACAATACTGGACCCTTAATAAGTGTTTATTGATTGATTCATGGGTTGGGTAATATCAAAAAGTCATTACATAGTAATTATATTTTAAGTACCTAAGTGGAAACTATTGTGGAATTACCATTTTCCTAAGTAAAATAATCCTCCTGGCTATAGCTTTTTTTTTTTTTTTTTTACCAACTCATGGGTTTTTATTTGTTTGTTTTGTAAAGTTAAGGCATTTGGACCACTGAGTCATTATTCTCATTTTTATTGGACAAAATGTGGTGTGGTAAAGTACGAATTTACTTGGTCATATTTTTGGTGTTTATGTTTAAATACATCATTCTCTACTTTCTTAACTGTAGGAAGGGGCATACAAGAATGTTTCTTTTTCTCTGACAGATGGTGTCAGTAATGAATTAGAATAGGGTTTTTGTTTGTTTTTGTAGCTGGTTTTTTTGTTTTCTTTTAACTGCTGTTGAAGCAGTTAACTTTCTTTTAGAATTTTTGCTTAACCCAATTTAGCATTTTCACATTTCACAAATTATGGCAGTGATCCAACTTTCAATTAGCTTACGTTAATGGGTGCTAATGGGTACTTATTCTGAAAACAAGATGTTGATTAAAATCAGTCAATATTTATTAAACTCCTGATGTGTGCAGAATATTTTGCTGTGTGCTAATAGAAAGCACTAGTCCTTTTTGAAGAATAATTCAAGCTTTCTACTGAGCCCTTGATAATCTCACAACAGCAATTCCTTATTTATTAATGTTGTGTTTGTAGAAAAAAGTTACAAAAATAAAATGAATCTGTCTACTTACTGCAATATATAGAATAATTCCTTCTATAAAATCAGGCCAAAAGCCCTTTGGGTCTCTCTTGGCCAATCAAAGAAAAATATTACTAATTTAGGAAACATGACAGATTAACATAACCTCCTCCCTGTACTCTGTGCCTCTTCTGTGACATCTCATGTACCTAGTGCTCCAAACTATCCAGACCTGACCTCTCTAGAAAATGTCCCATACTCCAGAATTGTCCCTTCCTACTTTCCTTTCTATACTTTGAACTCAAAGTTTAATATTGGATGTGAAGAAAGCAGTGGGTAATCTAATTATAATAATTCTCTAAAGTGTAAACGACTAGTGTGTTTTTTCTCTTTTACATTTGACCTTAAATTTTCAAAGGGGACTTTGTTAACTGAAATCACTGTCTTAATTGGGGAATACTGGGAAGATATTGTTGAGCTGGAGGACCTTTCCTGATAACACCTTATCTTTCCTGTGCTTTTGGTGTCCGAGACTATAATCACTAACAACAGAACTGTGTCAGGAGAGAGAATGGCTGGCAACTTAAACACAGGATAGGAAGGAATGTATGGCTTCAATAAAAATGAAAATATGGAATTTCAAAAATATAGGTAGAATAAGATAAAAGTGCAACTCCCTGTCACTCTATCTCATTTCCCTATCAGAAGTGAACTCTCAGGTTACAATTTTGTCACTGTAACCACACACATAACTCTTTCTGGCTTACACTTGTCACTCTAAATCAGACCCTGTCTTATTACCAGGAGCTAGGATTGTCCTCTTCCACTCTAGTATTCAGCTAAACCCGGGGTGGAGAACCATGGCATCATGGCCATGTTGCCCATTAGGTCGTCAAATGCAGCCCTTTGACTTAATCCTAACTTCACAGAACAGGATTCCATGACCTGAACTTTGTCTGATAACTCTCCACCCTCCACCCTTAGCATTCCAGAACAAGGGTAACATTTTGTTACCCCACTTTCAAAAAGCTAAAACCTGTAATATGAACAAAATTGCTAACAATTTTCAGTGAATTGGATAGCAATATGTATTTTAATTATATATTACCTTAATGACCATGCAACAACATGGATTATCCTTTTATACACTTGCGGGACTTGTGTAGTATTATTAAAATAATCCGTAATTAATAATTAATTGTAAAGAGAAGTCACCAAGGTGAATTTAAGCCTACATTTAACATTTCATTTCATAAATATGAACACGTGGTATTCTTCTTTTGCAGAAATTCTCAGTACTACATAATCAGTCTATTAGTTTGTAAGCTCTTTGAGCACAGAGATTTTTTTCCCCTTTTTCTGTCCTCTGTACTTAGCTCAGTGCCTGATACATCATAGGCACTTAATAGATGTTCAGTGAATTTAATTAAATAGATAAATACTATCTATGAAAAATGAAAATTTACTTACTCCTCCTTTTGCAGAGATTGTCATCCCAAAACAGAATGCCTTGAAAGGAAATATTTCAATCATAATGATATTTTATTACAAATCCCAGTTATTTTTTTATTCCACAGAAATCTGTCTAAAAAAGAAAATAAGGAAAATATTTTCCCATTATCTAAAAGTCATGACAAAGATATTTGTATTCCATATCTGTGTTGAGCTATCACCCTGAGAAACATTGTCTCTTCTTGTTTCTGTCCTTGTCACTCTGTATCGAAGGAAATTGATTGTGTAGTGTTTTCTTTGCAAATAGGGAGAGGAGAGAGGAGAACCAAGTTCTGGACTGAAAACTAGGGGAAAATTCAATTCAAAAAACACGCATTAAAAACCTATAATGGGATCTAGCTTTTGGAAACATTGTTTCTTTTTATTTATGTCCATGTAATGGTCACTGTATATAAAGAAATAATTTTATTATGGATCATGTAAACTGTAGATGGGAAGAGGAAAATTGTGGTTCAGCTTCATCCTTCCCTCATATACACTGCCAAATACTTCAATGTGTTCAGATTCTTGGATTTCATCAGTGTGCATAGCACTTCCTCCAGCCTCTCTATAATATGATATTCCTAGGATCTGTGACTTAAAAACAATTCAACTCCTATTAGCCAATCTAGAGCTGAGTTTCTCTACACATAATTAGGTGACAATCATATGGTCTATTGCTAGAATCCAGTTTTAAATACTTTCAGCTTAGTAGGAGCTGCCAGAAACTAGTGGCTGCACTCCCTTAGTATAGCCTGCAAGCTTCCAGAATCACCTCCGTGCCACATTGAATTCCAAGAGGAAGATTTTAGTAGATGAAAAATAATAATAAGTACTTATTACATCATGGCTTCATTTCAAGAACTATGCATTGCAAAAAATTGTTAAAACATGGTCCCTGGTGGTACTTATTATTCCTGAGGAGGCTGAGGATAGTGGGTTGCTTCATTTCAGAAGCTCTGAGCTGCAATGGGCTGGACCAGTAGGTGTCTCCACTAAGTGACACATACATACTGCCCATCTTGGAATGGGGCGGGGGGATTCCTGCTCCCAAGAATCTGGAGAAGGGGAGAATAGACCCAGATTAAAAACAGACTAGATCAAAAAGCCTCTGCCACTCCTGAGAAAATTAGGAAGACCTAATCTTGAAAAAAAAATTACTGCCCTAAAATACTTTTCATTTAGCCTTTATAACCCCTTCAATTCAAATACATGAAACATTAATGCCTTAAAGACCCACTGATAATTTCAAAACCCATGCTATGGAGTGAAAAAAAAATAAGAAACTCTTGTAAAGGCTTCAGGAGGAAAAGGAACCAATGGCATATGTTTGGGAATAGGTAGGAGGAGGTTTTATAAACTGCATGCCTCCTCCTACTACTATTAGAGATTGAAGTATTTCTTTTCATGTATTTATTTCCTATAGAGAACTTGGATCATTTATTTCCTATAGAGAACTTGGATCATAAATTTAGAGGGAGCAGTAACATTAAAGGTGACTCTTAGAGGTGTCAAATGTCAACCATGATTCCTAACAAATATGCATTTTATCTGAAGCAATAGGCAGTATTCATGTAATATTATATTATCATAGATTTTTACCTTATTTTCTTATATGTACTTTAGAATCATAGCAAATCATATGAAACAGAGGTAGAAGAACCCTGAGAGATCATATACTACAATCCCTCCTCATATTCTACAACCCTCTGATAGGATGTGTTGATAAATTCTGAGTCCATGGATCACAGAATCAATAATATATTTAGAGCTAGAAGGATATTAGAGGTCATCTAATCTAATCCCCTCATTTTTACAAATGAAGAAGCTGAAAACCAGAAAGTTTAATCCACTTCCCACAGACCAGTTAATGGGTAATGGAATCAGGATTTGAACCCACATCCTCTGACTGGAGAGAGTGAGTTTTTAACTGTACCACAGTGCAAGTTACATGACAGGCCCAAGGGTCATATAGGTAGTATATAACAGAAGACTATAGATCTTTCCATTCCAAATCTAGCCCTCCCTGATATAAGCAGTCTCTTTACCCCTCTCAAATTGAGTACGTACCCTATGTCCTGTAATATCTTATCCAAACCTTATCTCCTCTTGTCAAGCCCTTTGACCTTGTGGCCCCTTGTCCACATCTTAAACCTGCTTGCAATATACTAAAATATATATCCTATTAACTCTACTCTGGTCTCTGAAGAAGAGATGGCCCTCCTCCCCATCAAAGATAACACCTATACACAAAACTGCTTTCATGACACACCCCTCTATCTACTCCAAAAAATCATTTCCCTATCTATTCTCCAATCTTCAATCTCTTTGCACAAAAATCTCTATTGATTTTTCTTCTCTACTCTCTACAAAGATACCCAAGTGTTTCCCATCCTGAAAAAATGACATCTTATTATAGTCTCTATAATCCCTTCAAGCTATGCCCCCTTTCTCAAGCTCCTTGAAAAAGTTGTCTAGTCTCATTGCCTTCATTTCTTACTGTCTTCTAAATTCTGACTTGCAATCTGACTTTTCACTTCATCCTTCAACTAAAGCTGCTTTCTCTCATTTTGCTAATGATCTTTTAATTGCCAAATCTGCTGTACTTTTCTCAATCATCATATTTTTTGACCCCTTTGTAGCATTTGATTTTGTTTCCCCCTTCTCCTACTGGATATGTTCCCCTTTTAGGTTTTCATGACACTACTCTAAGCTCTTACCTTTCTAAATATTTATGATCAGTGTTTTTTATTGCTTCATCATCCAAACCATCTGTACTATCCATACTTAAGCTCTCACTGTATTCTATCTTTTTTCTTAAGCCCTCTTCTCTCTATTTTCTCAAATAGTGACCCCATCAGCTCCCAAGATTTCAATTACTATCTCTATGTCAATACTTCCTGGATCGATTTTTTCCAGCCCCAGTTTTTTTCCTGCATTTCAGTACTTCATCACCACCTGCTAATTGGGCATTTCAAACAAATGTATTGTATGAATTTCAAAGTTAATTTATCTGTCAAATATAAAGGTCAATATAGTCTGAGACAGCTAAAGGCAATGAAAAGAGTGTGGAGTGTGGAGCCAGAAACACCTGAATTCAAATCCAGACTCAGAAACTCACTACCTATATGACCCTGGGTAAATTACTTAATATCTATCTATCTCAGTTTCCCCAGCTGTAAAATGGGGATAATAATAGCAGAATTAAATAGAGAATCACGTTAAATAATATTTGTAAAATGCGTTAGCACAGTATGTCACATGGTAGATGCTCACCAAATGTTTTTTTTTTCCTACATTCAAAACAAACACATATTTTCCCCAAAAATACATCCTTCTACTTACTTCCCTATTTCTTTTGAGGTCACTACCATCCTACCTGTACTGGTGCTATATTTGACTTCTCATTCTCACCTCCCATATCCTGTCAGTTGCAAAATCTAATCAATACTTCCCCCCACAAAATTTTCCACATCTGTCCCCTTCTCTCCATTCACATGGCCACCATCCTAGTTCAGGTTCTCAGCTCCACTAGCCTGAGTTAGTGCAATAGTTTTCTAATTGTACCCCACTTCCATGACTCAAAAGTCTCCCCACTTTAATTCAACCTCTCTATAAAACTTCCAAAGTGACTTTTCTAAAGCATATGTATGAGCATTTCACCTCCCTACTCAATGAAATTCAGTGATTTCCTAAAATTGTTAGAATCAAATATAAATCCCTCCTTTTAACATTTAACAATTTTCACAACCAGGCCAGAACTTAGCTTCCTTACTAGATGATACTCCCCTCTATGCATGCTATGATCCAGCTAAACTTCCCTTCTTGCTCTTCCTTAAATGCAAAACACCAACTTCCTATCTGGACTGTTGCTTGGACAGTCCCCCATGCCTGACCTTCCTTCCTCATCTCAATCTCTTCAAATTCTTGTTTTACTTCAAGACTCAACAAAAGTACATGTAAACAAGCCCTTCCCTGATGATCCAGCTAGTATTGCCTTCCATTTAAGGTTACTATTTTAAAAATGTTTTATCTTTTTTTTTTAAATAACCATGTGTGTACATGTTATCTCCCTTGTCGCAAATATGATTTACCATTTTTCTATGTAGGGTTCATTTTGTCTTTGTATCCCCAGAATCTCACATAGTCATTAACACATAGTAGGAATTTAAGAAGTGGTTATTGATTTATCAGTTGATTTGCCACTATTTCAAAATGAGACAAGAAAGCAAACTTTGTCTTTGAAACCTTTTCTCTCTTCTCCCCCATCCAATTTGATCTCTCCCTGCCCCCAGGATGAGCCTATGTTGTGATTTGGTAATTCTTAATTAATCTTTTCTGACTTTTAGCTGATATTAAATTGAATGCTATTACTCCTTTTCTTACAACTGAATTTCTCTTTACCTTTTAAATGTCAATTCGAATAGTATCTTTTCCTAAAGCCCACCCTGGTTAGCACTGGTCAGTAATAACGATGATGATGATGATGATGATGAAGAAGATGATGACGATAGATAGATATTTAATACTTTGTCTTGTAATTTTTCACAGCTACTCAGTGAGGCAAGTTCCTTGGGCTATTTTATCCCTCTTTTACAGATGAGAAAATGGAAGTTTAGAGATGATAGTAATAAACAAGCAGCCAATCAATATTAATGTCTGCTATGTGTCAGGAACTATGCTAAGTGCAAAAGAAAATCCTTGATCTAAAGGAACTCAGTCTAATGGGAAAGACAACACACAAACACCTTTGAACCAACAAGCTATATACAGGATGAATAGAAAAGGCTTTTTGTAAAATGTGAAATTTTAACTGGGATGTGAAAGAAGCCAAGCAATCCAGGAAGCAGAGATGAGAGAGGAAAACATTCAAGGCAGGAGGGAATACCAGTGATGATGCCCAAAATCAGGAGATGTAGAGTCTTCTTTGGGGAACAGCAAAGTATCTAGTGTCATTTGCTCACAGATTATAATGGAGAGGGGACTGTGAGATATAAGAAGACTGGAAAATTAGGTAGAAAGAAGTTCATTAAGTGCTTTGGATTTCAGATAGAACATTTTATATTTAATTCTGGAAATGATAAGGTGTTGATAGAGTTTATTAGGTAGTATATGGTTAGACCTGTACTTTAGGAAGATCACTTTGACAACTGAGTGAAGGATAGGCTGAAGTGAAGAAGAGACTTGCAACAGGGAAAACAAACATTAAACTTTTGCAGTAACCACTGTATGAGGTAATGATGACTTAGAACAAGAGAGTGGCATTGTCAGAGGAGAGAAGCAGGCATATTTGAAAAATGATTTGAGGGTAAAATTGACAAGTTTTGACAACTGTTTGGATATAGAAGATGAGAAAAGGTAAGGAGTTGAAAATAATACCTAACTTAAGAGCCTAAATGACTCGACAACAATAGGAAAGTTAGCAAGAAGATTTTAGGGAAAAGATAATGAGTTGAGTTTTGGATATGTTAAGTTTAAAATCGTTTTCAGCAATGGTGTCAAGCAAAAAGAGAAACATGTGGGTCACATGTTGAATTAAGAGAACCACAAATCAACATTATTTATGTTGTATTGGATTTTTATTTTATTAGACATTCTCAATTACATTTTAATCTTATTCAGGCTGCGTTCCAGTGTTTTATGTCCCCATGTTTGACATCTTTGATAAACAGAGAATCTAGTTTAAGATGTCTAAAAGGCAGTTTGAGATAAAAGAACAGCGATCAAGAAAGAAATTAGGGATGGACAAATAGACCTGAGTCTTAGGCATCAAATATCAATTGAATCCAGGGAGATAATAAGATCAAAAGGTGAAATAGTATAAAAGGAGAAGAAAAGAAGGTCCAGGACAGAGTCCTTGCTATGCCCACAGTTAGTGGGAAGTGAAGATTGAGCAAAGAAGACAGAGAAGGAGTGGTATCTTTTTAAAATTTCATGAAAACTTAGAGAGAAGAAGAGGAGAAGAGGGTAATCACCAGTGTCAAAGGCTGAAGACAGTTCAAGAAGGATGATAACTAAGAAAAGGCCATTAGATTTGGCTATTAAAGCTATGGAACAAGCATGTTGGTTGAAGGATGAGGTCAGTAGCCAAACTAGAGAATGAAGATGTTAAAGAAAGCAAAATATGTGGAGAAGTCCAATGTAGAGGTCCTTCCCAAGGAGTTAAGTCACAAAAGAGAGGAGATATGGGATAATTGCCAGTTGACTGATTAATAAACTGAGGATATTTTAAGGGAGAGGGAATATATGCCCATATTTATAGCCATTAAGAAAGTAACCAGCAGACAGGGAGAGATTGAAGATAAGTGAGAGACTGGGGATGATAGAAGGTAAAATCTTTCAGAGAACTACTATTTGAATGCTTTAATCAGACCCAAACCACAATCAAGGGTTTGCAGAGCTCAAACCAGAGGAGTATTAATCAGAATTTGCCGTGATCAGACCACTTTGGGAGCACAGAAAGCTTGCAGGTCTCCATCCTGTCCCGGAGATCCTAGAATAATACAATATTCAGTATTCAAAAAAAAAATAACAAGGATCAGAGGCAGGATTAGCCCAGACCTTCCCTCTAGAAGAATAGCAGAATCCAGATAAGGCATCAAGTTCACATTCAGGAAATGGGATCCGAGAGTAGTGCTTTCTTTGACCTCCAGAATCAAGTGAAAGCAGATACTTGGGTGGAGGAATTTACAGGAAATTGGTGCTCAGCAAGCTGGTACAAATAACTTATTTTTGTATTGTGCAGTGTGCAGATGAAAAAAGTGTACACACACACACATACACAATATGACAACATAAAAAGACATGGACTTATCTCAACAGAAGCAAGAAACTCACCCAGTGCAAGAGAGATTTATTAGGGAGAAAAACACACTCCAAGTAAGGATTCAAGTGGTAAAGTTATATTCCTTAAAAATGGGCTTGGTGAAGGACAGGTGTTTAGTGTCTCAGTGCCAAATGTGAAAAAGAGGCATTATTTGTTAGATTCAGATGTGGTGAAGAAGCTCTTGGAGTCATTTATCAATGCTAAACTTGGTTGAGTCTCAGGTAGGAGAAATTTCATTATCAGGGCCAGAATTTGGGAAGGGGTCTATGGCAGCACAAGAAGAATGACTCAGAGACTGCTACAATTGGTGAGGAATTTTACTTGTTCAAAAGATACTAGCATTAACTGCTTGAAACAGTTAACATAGGTGAGAACAATGAAAATGCAACTCTGTATATCTTTACCTATATGCTTTATAGGTCGTAAGATCACTTAGCTTAAGTAACTTATATTTATAACGAAAATATCAAGCAATATAAGTTAATAGTTTTCGCCATTATCACAAATAAACAAAGAAAGAACTATTCCATAATGGACTGTTGTGGAGGCAAGGGATGCTCAAGGTGTAAACACACGTGAAAATAACTATAAAATATCTACAATCATTGCCTAAGAGAAGAACACAGCTGGGGCCTAAACTCAACTAGAATTACTGGAAGACATGAAGCAAAACTGTTCTTAAAGAGAAAAAAAATATTTTTCTTATGAATGGAGTGAGAACTGTTGAGGAAAAAAATGAAAAAGCAATGAGAGCTTTGGAAGACAGAATTGAAAAGGAAATTAATTACTTGACACAAGAAGTTCAAATTTTGTCCAAGCAAAACTCTCTACAAATTTGCAGGGACCAAGTAGAAGCCAAAAACACAAAAAGAAATATTAAATCAAAGTAAAAAAAAAAACTAAAGAAATTTAAAAGAAGAAATCAGAAGAAAATATAAGGTCTCTCTTCACAAAAACAACTGATTTGGACAAGTTCATCAAAAAAAACGGAAAGTCATTATACTATCTGAACGCCTTAATCATAAAAGAACATCCTATTTCAAGAAAACTTAAAAAATAGAATTGCCCCAAGAAGGCATAGCCAAGAGGGTGAAGTAGAAGGAACACAGTAGCAGAACTCTTCCAACATTCCCCTCCAAATAACTTTAAAATAATGTGTCAAATAGAATTCTGTAGTGGCATAGCCAACAAAAGGTCAGTGTGAGACATTTTCCCATCCAATGACCCACATGTTCAAAAAACATTTAGAGCAGCCCTTTTGGTGGTGTTGAATAATTGAAAAATGAGGGGATGCCCATCAATTGGGGAATGGCTAAACAAGTTGTGGTATACGAATGTAATGAAACACTATTGTTTTATAAGAAATGATGAGCAAGCAGGTTTAAGAAAAAACCTGGAAAGACTTACATGAACTGATGCTGAGCAATGTAAGCAGAACCAGGAGAACACTGTACATGGAAACAGCATCATTATGTGATGACTAACTTTGATAGACTTAGCTCATCACTCATCTCAGCATTACAGTGATTCAAGACAATTCCAATTCATGATGGAAAATACTGTCCACATCCAGAGAAAGAACTATGGAGTCTGAATAGAGATCATAGCATACTACTTTTTCTTTTTTGTTGTTGTTTTATTTCTCATAGGTGAGGCAGGTATGTGGTGCAGTGGGATAGAGCACCAGTGCAGGAGGCAAGAGGACCTGAGTTCAAATCTCACCTCAGACACTTGACCCTCACTGGCTGTATGACCTTGGGCAAGTCACTTAACCCCAATTGCCTCATCCTGGGTCATCTCCAGTCATCCTGATGAATATCTGGTCACTGGATTCAGATGGCTCTGGAGGAGAAGTGAGGCTGGTGACCTGCACAGCCCTCCCTCACTCAAAACAAAGTCAAGTGCAAGTCATGTCATTATTTCTCTGATGGCATGGTCTTTGGCAACGAAGAATGAACACACCTCTCATAGCTATTGCCTTTTGTTCTGATCCTTCACTTACAAATTGACTGATGTGGAAATATGTTTAATATTATTATACACATATAGCCTATATCAGATTGCTTACTGTCTTGGGAAGGAGGAAGGGGGAAAGAAAGAGGGGAAAAAATTGCCCCCCCAAATCTTATAGAAGTGAATGTTGAAAATGGTATTCACTTATAATTTGGAAAAATTCTATTAAATGGGAAAAGGAAATAAAATATTTTTCAAAAGAAAGTCACTATAGCAAAAATAATTTTGATAACATATAGAAGATAAAGATGGAAGAAAGTCAGTCTGACATCTTTTCAACTCCATGGACCATTATTAACCAAATCTGGAGCTTCCTGATCAAAGCAACCAGAAAGAAAGGATTAAAGTACTGAAAAGCCATAACCAGGATTACACACAATTTAATAGCCACCACAACAAAAGATAAGAGAACTTAGAATATGATACTCCATAAAGCAAATGATATGAACTTATAGCCCAGAATATCTTACCCAGCAAATCTGAGTATAATTCTACAGAGGAAAAATGAACCTTTAAAGAAATGGGATGACTTCTATAAATTCCTGATAAAAGACCAGAGCTACAAAGAAACTATGAAGTTCAAACATAGGCATAAAAAGAAATATTAAAAACTTCCCCTGGATGAATAATGATAAAAGTTTAAACAAGAATAAATTGCTTACATTCAAATGTGGAGAAGATATATATGTGTATTCTTTAAAAACTTACAGCATTTGGATTCATAGTATGAGTACAAGAAAGGAAGGCCTGGGAGTAGTTCTGTTTTGTAAATAAAGAATAAAAAAAATTAAAAAGCAATAAACTGTGGTTTGGGGGGGTGAGGAAAAGGAAAGTTAGGATAAATTATCATACATGATCAATCAGGGTGCACAAGAAGACATCTCTACAAATAAGGAAGGGGGTGGGAAAGGTGGCTGTTCAAAAGGAAGAATAGGTACATACACAGATGTGGGTACAGAAATGTATTTCAATCAATAGGTAAAATGGAGAGAAAGGAAAGAAGAGGCAAAAGGGAATTAGAAAGGGGGTAGATTAAGAGAGGAGTTAGTTTTGAGCAATATTCATAGCTTCTTTTGAGATGGGAAAAAAATGAGAATCTGAAATGATAAATTGGAGAATGGATGAGCAAATTATGGTATATAAATGTGATGGAAATCTATTTTCCTTAACTTTCATCTTCATAATAACCAAACCAGATCCCAGAGAAAAAATTATGAAATGTGCTATCTACCTACCTCCTAACATAGAGATGAAGGGCTCAGAATGTAGAAAAAGACAATTATTTTTTGGCATTACCAATGTGGAAATTTGCTTTGATTGACTATATATATTTGTAATGGGTTTTGTTTTTCTTGTATTCTAAATTGGGGTAGATTTGGGGTGGGAGAGTACAAAGGAAGATCTTGGATGATTAAAACAAATAAAATGTTTTTAAATGTATGATATAATGATTAGCTTCTTCTGATGTGTAAGTTTCATCATCTGTAAAATGGATTTGTGATGATATTTGTGCTATGTATGTTACAGGGTTGTTGTGAAGAAATTTCTTACAAATTTTATGTTTCATATTAAAGTAAGCTACTATTTATTTTCATTTTAACTACCTGTTTCATGCTGAGGAGCTGCCATGTTCAATAGGCCTACTCCAAAGACAAGATAATAATCTTTGAAAAAATTAACTAAAATTCAGATTTCATTTTTTCCTTGGAAATAGTTTATGGAAATTGCTTTAATAGCAGTTTAGTTTGTGAAGGGAGGAGTGCGACTTCATGAATAAAATGCTGAAGAATTAGAAAGTATCTCTTTTGTCCCTAAATTGCTTGGGCTGATTTGGGTCATTTGCTAGCCATGCAAGAGCTATCTCAAATTGCTACTGTAAGGACTGAATATATGGACATGATTTTGTGTTTCTATATATCTCAAGTGATGTGTAGGAATGACTTTGATATATGTCATCATCATGTTGTTATCAGATTTAAAGGTTATAATAAATGGACTTTGAATGAATTATTACTGGTGGTATTATAAAGAGATAACATCAAAATTTCTACAAGATAAAGTTATTACCTTTGTGAATTCTAGTTTTTATTATATAAGAAATGACTCTTGATGGTGAGGGATTTAAGTTTTTAAGTTAATTCTAATAGATAGTTAACTAAATCATTTAAATATGTCAGGTTTGTGAGCATAATTTCTCTACTACATGACTGTACAGAATAATACTTTTTGAAAATTTAAGTGTAAATGTAATTTAAAAAAGCCCTCACTGAATTTCAAATGTCTTTGCTTTATTTATTTTTTATTTCTTGCAAAAGAGTAGTGCAGAAGTCTATCAGATAGTATAGGCGCAGAGACATAGCATTATATTCTTCCGTCTTCCTGCAGATCTAATGCCTTTGAAGTGCTAGCCCTGGATGGAGTCAGTACGGGCATCATTCAGTTTTATACATCCCAGGAGAGTACTGATTGGCTAAGAGCAGTATCAGCTAACATTGGCGATTTGACACTTCAAAATGTATGTATATACATTTTTCCCAACCTTGCTACTTTTGCATTGTCATATTCAATCATTCACAGGAGCAATATTGCCATTAATTAGTCTTTAGTTAACTTGCCGTATTTCAGAGCCTTCCTAAAATACCTAATAAAACTTTTGAATGAAAAACAGTCATCTAGATTTTTCAACTATTCATTACTTTGCCGTTGCTTTATATCTCTTTATACTGTATACTTTCACATCAATTGTTTCATTTGATCCCCATAAAATGCTATGAAGTAATCAGTGTAAGCATTATTATCCTCATTTAAAGAAACTGGACAGAGGTAAGGGACAGTAGTAACTTGGAATTAAAGACCAGCTCTTCCGATTTTTCATTTAGTGTCTTTTAGTATAGTGTAGTGCCCTCTACTACTAAAGCCAGTTTTCAAACATTCATATGAATGATATTTTCCTCTCGACCTAGATACTTTTTAATTTTGTAAAATTAAATATTAATTATGAGGCAACATGGCACAATAGTAAGAGGATTTGATTTTGAATCAGGAAACCTGAGTCTGAATTTGGATTCTGACACTGAGTGACTATATGAAAAGCTTTCCAGGATCCACAGTGAAAATTTCCTCAGAAAACCAATCTTAAAAACCAACCAATCAAACAAACGAGTCTGCCTTGTAGTTGCAAATGCTTGTTTTGCTATTTGTAAATAAGTTTTTGGTCCATGAATTCTTCCAGACTCTGGAGACTTAGGGATCTTCAATGTGCATGATACCTATCTACGTTATAGTTTAAAAGAAATCTAATGATTACAAGCATTTATTAAGTATCTACCATATACCAGGCACTGTGTTGAGTGCTAAGGATAATTTTTTTTAAAAATAGCTCTCTCAAGAGGCTTACATTCCAACAGCAGAGACAAGTCTATGTAGATGCATATATATGTATATGTGTATGTGTTTCTGCACACACCTAAAATGCATATCCTCATAAACATTTATATGCATGTACACATAGACATGGCCGTGTGTGTACACATGGTTGTACACATAAATTTGGAGAGGTGGATGTGTGGGTACATACATATGTGTGTATACAAATGTGTATACATGCACATATATGTGGCTCTGGATGTCCCCCATACCTCCTCCACTCTGTCAACCTCCTTGACTTCCTTTAAATCCCAAGTAGAATTCCACCTTCTACAGGAAACTTTCCTCAACCCCTTAATTCCAATGTATCCTGTATATAGTTTGCTTTGTATATATTTGTTCTCCATGCTGTTACTCTTAGTAAGCTCTTTGAGGGAAGGGACTATCACCTCTTTTTGTATCCCCAGTGCTTAGACTCACCCTCTTTCATTAGGTACATCGAGTCTTGGAATTGTTCTTTCTTAGCTACAACCAACATATCAAGCCTTCTGTTGTCCTCCCCTTTCCTCTTTAATTGTGCCACATCTTAGAATCATAGGAAGATAACACTAATAGTTCACATTTAAATGTCATATTAAGGTTAACAAAGCACTTTATATATGCTAACTTATTTGAGCCTCACCACAGCCCTGTGAGAAAAGTATTATTATTATCCCCATTTTACAGATAAAGAAACTGACACATAAAGAATTTATATGACTTGCCCAGAGTCACACAGATGATAAGTGTCTGAGGCAATTAAACACAGGTCTTCCTGATTAAAAGCCTCATTCTGTACATGTGCTACATAGCTGATAGGATCAGAACTGTGACCTGAAAAGGATATTAAAAGCCATTTTGTCCAAGTTCCTCATTTTACAGAAGAAGCACTAAGGTCAAGAAAGATTAACAGACTTGCCCAATATTATATAAATAATATTTGGCAGAGCCAGGATTTGAACCCAGGTCTTCTGTCTACAAATCTAGTATTCTTTCCCATGCATAGTCTTCATGATTCTATTCTTAGATGAAACCTTTGTCTTCTAAAAGAGGCATTCTGGAGAACTAATGACTTAATATTCAAAACTATAATATTGGTGAGAATTGAAAATTATGAAAATTTATTGAAAAAAAAACACTGAAATACTCTTAGAACCAGGAAATTGATATGGTATTCTAATATATAAATGTGAAATTGCCCTTTCTGTCAACTATATAGGCCATTGCAACCTCCATTATGTTATTCATTCTAGAATATAACATTTTGGACTCCAAAACCTTTTAGTATTTATGAAGAAACAAAAACAGATTGTGACACCTGGATAATATTTACCAAAATGCAATTGCCAAGGACAGATCTTCAACCTGAATAGGCATTCAGCATATTGTTCTTTCAAAAGCAGATTCTACTGATTTTTTTTCTTCCTATTTCTCTTTAGAAATAAAATCCTTATTATCTTGAATTTTTTTTTAAAAAAAGCAGTATTAAAAATAATAGTAATGACAAACAATTCTTTACTATTTACAAATCACTCTCTTTATAACACGCATGAGACATAAATAATGCAATAATTGTGAGTCTTGTTTTAAAATTCAAAGGGACAGCCTTGGAGTAGCAAATAAATGACCTCGAATTCAGAAAGACCTGGTTTCAAGTCGTTCCTTGAACATATGACGTATTAGCTGCATGATTTTCAGCAAGCCACTAACCCTCTCAGTTCTGTGGACGACTCTGAATAAATAATCTGCAGAGAAGGTGCCAATTGTCATTGATAGTGTGAGATTCCTCATCTGGGAGTTCCCCATATTAGTAAAACTCAAAGAATTTATTTTTTTCAACAAATACATGTTATATAAATTTAATGTTAATCATATTTCTTTAAAAAATATGTTTGTTTTTGCAACTGTTTGGTTTGGAATAAATATTCTGAAGTATATGTGGATGGATGGATCAAATAGAATCCTCAGCTGTGTATTTGATTCAATGTATTGCCCATCCTAAAATCCGTAATGTGAAACAAGTATGCTTTAGATAAATACAAGCTGTCAGTTATAGGATCAAAGAGTTTAATGACTGAAAGAAGCAGTAGATACCCTCCATAAGCCACCATATGCCCCACACCCCCATTTTATAAATGAATTAGTTTTAGGCAGACCCAAGAAGTGAAATTCACACAAGTAGCAAAAGGAAAAAATAAATCTGCATTCAAGACTTCTGAATCTAAATTCAGCATCTCTGACATGCCCCTAAAAGTCTTACGTGCTGATAAGACTTCATATTTTTTAACACATCTTCCTTTAGATTATTTGAAACAATCATGGAGTAGTGAAGCTAAAAGGAGCTAAGAAGACTGTGCAAAGATCTCTTCATGCAATCGCCTCATTTTACAAATGAGGAAACTAGAGAAGCAAGATGATGTTTTTCATATCATCATACAATAACCCTGGGAGTCAGGTGGTTCCAACATGATTACCCCTGATTGATGTTGGTGGCAGAGAAATCTGGTGGTCTATAGTCTCATTCAGAATGAACTTCTACTTTCTTAAGAGTAGTCTCTTAATTACATTTTTATGGCTGTTCTCATTATCAGAATTGTTTGAATAAATTTATGACAACTTGTTGAACAGTTCTTTGGTTTAAAAAGAAATATACCACAAAATACAAAACTTTGTCCAAGGGCATTTTATGTTGCTAATTAATTTCAACTGTCAAATAGACAGCTTGAAAAATTATAGCATTAACATTCTTGTTAAACTGACTCTTCACTTCTTTCTCCAGATGAAAATGGCAAATAAATGCTGTTCTCCTTGTGACCAGGTAGGATTTTTGTTTATCATTTTAATAATAGGATAGATCTCTATAGGCTAAAACTTTTCTCATTTTGAAAGATGCATTATGTATGTGAATTGGGAAGCCACTACAGTGTAAAAGACTTTAGCACAGTGGTGAAGACTTTCTTTTAACCTTGATGTAGGTATTCATTTGTGGTGCAAGCAATTTGTTGGGAATCTTTTAAACCGGTTTTCTATCTTGTTTGGAAAATGAGAATACACTAAAACCTGATTCTGACATGGATGTTAAGGTTACTTACAAGGCAGCATTAAAACAAGATTTTCTTAGTAGTAAAGCCCCTTTATATATGATATTCAGAAAACAAAAATGCTTTGCCTAAAGCAATATGTAAATATCTGTCAGGGTGGCTGTTATTCTTTATTTATTTAATTTTTTTATTCCTTGGGGTAGAGGAACAGATGTAGGACTGGACCTGTAATTTCTTTAGAATAGTGTATGTTCTTCCTGTGAGGAACTCTCTCCATCTGTGCCCTACTCATTTAGAATTTATAGTCTAGGACATTGAGAAGTTTAGTAACTTGCTCACAATTACAAAACTAGTATACTTCAGAGGCAAGACTTCAAACCCAGTTCTTCCTGACTCCAAAACACTTCATCTGTCAACTTTGCTGCACTGCTTATCATCATCATCATCATCGTCGTCGTCGTCACCACCATCATCATCTTCATCATTGTCATCATTGTTGAGTTAGGTCAAATTTAAGCCTATAGTGGTATGTTCTAAATCGAGACTATTGTGAAGAGTTTGTTGTAAGGAGAAGGACGTTTATGAGTTTATAAAGCACCTAGTTCTGTTAGGAATGGTGCTTTGTCTTATGAAACCTGCATTGGTTTCTCTTTAAGATAGCAAGTGAGCTGTTCTCAGAATTCGACTGGTCAGAAGACAAGGTTTCTTTGTCATCAAAGACATAAAGAGCCCAACTCATAGGAAATTTATTCTTCTTAGGTTTGACAAAGTTTCAGTTACTTTATGGGACATGTTGCTGAACCAGCTTTCTTGCCTGACCAATACAGAGAGAGAAGGTAGCAGTGTCTATGTTTTAGCAAATTTATCCTTTTAATATTATTGTCAATAATTTTAAATTTAAATTTAAATTCACTAGTGTTTTATTATATTTTAGGCCTGAAGCTGAATCCCTGGACTGGCCTGAGCTAGACCTTGTCCAGAACATTCATCTTCAAAAAGAAAAGTAGATAAATAAATGTGCATTCATATTTTTTATAGAATGATGTATGTAACAGGAATATGTTTCCTAATGCATATATCTGACCATGTCACTCTCCTGTTCAGAAAATTCAGTGTCCACTTATTAACTTTATCATAACTTTGTTTTAAAAGCTCTCCACAATCAGGATCCTGTCTATCCCTTCCCACTTTCCCTTCCCATTTTTCTTCCTTAAGTACTCTTTGAGGAAAATCATCCCCACACTTTTCATTCATGCAAGTCAGTCAGTCAAACAGTAGTCAAAAAGCATTTATGACATACTCTATGATAAGTGCTTGGGATGCAAAGAAAGGCAAAAATATTTTCCCTTCCCTCAAAGAATCCACATTCTAATAGGAGGCTATCTACCATGTTTGAATTGCGTTGGCTCCTCAGTTCTGTATTTCACAACTCCTGCATTCCTCGATAGTTCAGTGAAGGTGTCACTTCCTCCATGTAGCCTCCCCCATGTTTCTTTAGCTGAAAGTGTTCCCTCCCTCTTGGAATTTTCCTAGAATACTTGGTCTAGATATCCTCCTCTATCACTGTCATTCCTGATTTTGTATTATCGATATATTACCATACCTCCTAGAGTTGAATGCCATCTCCTTGAGGGCAGGGAATATAATTTTTAAATATATCACCATTGTGTTGCACAGTGCCTTGTATGTAGTAAGCACTTAATAAATGCTTTTTATTTATATAGCGCAAGCTTTGTTTAGTTTTATCATGCTAGACAGGCTTCTCGTACAGGTCCAGCAATGATGGAGTGGCCCTTTTGTCTCATATAACAGTGGTGTCAAACTCAAATAGAAACACGGGCCATTAAAATGTACATAAGGATCCCTGCAGTTTACATCTTGATTTAGAAAGCCAAATATTAACATTACTTGTTTTATTTATTTCTGTTTATTTTATTAAATATTTTCTTATTACACTTTAATTTAATTCAGTCCATTCTTGGAAATGTTGTGCACATATGTTTGACACCTCTGTCCTAGAAAAGAGCAAATGCCAATCAGTGAGGCACATCACTATCTTTGCTGCTGTAACCTACTCTTCTGAAGTCAAAAATACATGAAATTTAGAAGAATAATAAATGATTATGCATCATGAAATTCTCTAATTATTTTAATGGGATCATCAAGAATGAAAAAAAATCCTTTACTTTATTGATGTAGGTATTTTCCAACACATATAGATTGCAAGATCTTCACTATTTATTGCCCCTACTTATATTCTTGTGTAGCCTCCACAGTGTATCATCTAGTGGCCAGCCATCTAAGTGATGAGGTACTCCCAAATTATCTGGGCTTGTCTTAGGTGACAGACACATAAACCATCAGAAATAAGAGTATTTTTTCCTAAAGCTTAGGTTTGCCTGTGTCTCTATCCCCATCACCCCCACTCACATACCCTGTTTCTTAATAAATTCATGTAACTCCATGTTACTTTCACAATCAGATATAAAGCCCTGCATTTGACTTTTGGAGAACATCTTCATAACATGGAAGCTTACTACCTTTCTAGTCTTCATAAGCATTTTACTCACCCACCTCTCCAACACACTCTACCATCCATACACTGGCCTACTGGCTATTATAGTATACGGTTCTCCATCCCCTACTTCTGTGCTGTTAAATTGACTGTGCCCTATCATCCCATCTTCACTTTTCATGTTCCCTGACTTCATCAAGACATGTTTCTAATCCTACTTTCTATAGATTTTACCCAGTCCCACAACTGCTAGTGCCTTCCTCTCTGAGATTATCTTCCATTTACTCTTTATCTCTTGTATGTAACTAGTTATTTACATATTGTCAACCTCATTAGAATGTGATCTCCTTGAGTATATGGAGTGTTTTTTCCTTTCTCTGTATTTCCAGTGCTTAACTTGCCACAAAGTGCTTAATAAATGCATGTTAATCACATGATTGATGGCTGTGCCTCATCTCATCCTTCCTTCTCAATCTCATTTCATGGTTTATCATCTATACCATGTCATCTATACCAAAGTTCTTTCCTAGACCTTCTTTTCTCTTCCCTCTATAACGTTTTTCCTTATCAACTCCCATGATGTCTCTTCAAGAGACTTCATACATTCAACATTTTTACAATTGAATTCATTATTTTCATTCTGAAACCGTCCCTTCTTTCAAACTTGTTTTTGTTAAACACACGGTTTCCCGGGTTTATAATTTGAGCATTATCCTGGATTCCTCACTATCCCTTATGCCACATAACCAACTTGTTGCCAAATATTTCTGTTTTCACTTTCATGTAGATATCTCACATCCATGCCCTTCACTCTACTAATAGATGGACTGGAGTTCAGAATTTCATCACCGCCTGCTTACATCAATAAAGTAATTTTTATTTGGTTTACCTGCCTCAAGTTTCTGCCTACTCTGTTCTGTCTACCAGTGTTGCCAAAGTGATTACTCTTAAATATAAGTGTAAGGACATGACTCCCCTACTCCATCAACTCTAGTGGCTTCCTGGTTTTTATTTGGTGCTTAACCCTGGCACAAAAGTTGCTTAATGATATTTACTAAGTATTTTCTATTTCCTCTAGAGCCAGATAAATTCTTTTATTTTATTTTTAAAGCCTTTTACAATCTGGGTCCAGTGGAACTTGTCAGTCTCATTGGATATTATTTTTCCTTACTAGCTCTCTGTGATCTAGGAAAAAGTGGCTTTCTTTCCATTTTTCACATAGAATACTTGATTTCCTGCCTCAAATAAGATGATATTTGTAAAGTATTTAGCATAGTGCCTAGAACATAGCAAGTGTGTGATGAATACTTATTCCCTTTCCCTTCCCCTTTATGCCTCCAGGCATAAGTGTACCACTTTCATTATCTCCAACTAATAGAGTACCTCTCATCAATTAAATAATACTGTAATTTAATAAACATTTATTAAGCACCAATAATATGTCAGGCATTGTGCTAAGTGCTATAAAAACAAATTAGCAAAAGAAAGGCAACCCTCATCCTCAAGGAGCTAAAAAATAAAGATTCTAAGCCTTAGAATCTAATGGGTGATGGCAACACAAAGATGGAAGCTGGGAAGGTGGAAGAGGGACCACCTATGGGCACCTGGCCCCCAAACACTATGGTTTACAGGGTTCAAGCCAAACAGAGCTGGAGATGGAAAGTGCACAGTTGTCTGGAAGGTGCAGGGCCTAATCACTTTTAAATGAAAGCTTTGGGAGGAGTTTAGTGTCATACCCTCCAGCCATGAAATCAGAGAGGAGAGAATGCTGAGGGAGTTGGGATAGAGCTGAGTATCAGTTACCAGCATGGTGAGATTTTAGGTAAGCAACATATCCTGGGTGGGACTTCACATTCAAGTTCAAACCAAGCAGACCTCCAGATGGAAAGTGAAAATTCATCTGCTACCATCTTCTGCATAAAGTCTTTCCAGATCCCTGCACCTTCTGATTTTCTCTCTCTCAAACTGTCTGGTATTTACTACTTTGTAAATATTCTTGTTCATTCACTTTATATTTATGCTAAATATACTTGTGTCCCATATTAGAATTCGAATTCATTAACTAGTGATATTGTTTAATTCATTGTATGTGCATCAATGCTTAGTATAATTCCTAGCACACAGTAGGTACTAATAAATTACTAATGAATAATTAACTGATTAGTTTTCAAGAATCTAGTGTCCCCTCCATATCACTGTGTGAAAACTTAGTAGGACTTTAGCAACACCATCTAGTGTTGAAATTCTTTAATTTGATTATTTTGACTTCCACTGAACTTTAAGGTTTACAAAGTATTTTCATCACAACTCTGTAAGCGTTGCATTACACATATATCCTGAAACAGAGTCAGAGTAGGATATATGGAATAAATATTGTAGTTCAGGTTAAGAACACATCTCCACATAACATATCTAGTTTTCTTTTATTATTTCACGTGCCCTGTCAATTTGTAAGAGAAATGTCAAGCTTATGTATAACCACTTATTTGGAATGTGTCACTCCTAGGATATCTATGATGAAACATGATAATTTATCCTACAGTGACAGGATATTGGCACTCAGTTGCTACTAGTTCACTAATAAGGGCCCATTATAAAACTTTATGGTCACATTGATTTATACTTGTAAATGCACCTATTTTTTTTCAATAACTATGAGACCAGTCTATCTTATAGAAGATATTATCTTTGAAAAATGCCCAATTTTCTGGAAAGTATCCAATGCAAAACTTCTTTGTTCTCAAGAGGCATTTCCTATATTTGATTTTTGAAAATACTAACAAGTTATTAATTGAAAAATGTTTACTCAACCCCAATTATTTAAGCCACTACTTTCCTGTAAAATAAATATTGTTCCAATATGGTTCAAAATAGTACCATTTGAAAGCTATTATACTGTTTTAGGAGTTTTTAGCTCTTCAATTAATTCTTTTGGGGCAGATGCCAATTTGACATTACTCTCTCTGGTAGAGAAGGGTTTCTTTGCTTCAGTATCCTCCTCTGAAGATGAACCCCTGTCTTCTCTATTGCCATACTAGCTCAGTTGTGGGATCTTTTCTCCTTTGTAATAGTATAGTTTTTATAATCACCTCGAGTCCTCAGGTATGGTGGAATGGTGCCTCTGGCCTCAGATCCTCCTCAGTTCTGCCTTCTAACTTTCAACTCAAACCAAGATCAGCCTCCTTTAAGTGCTCACAGCCAGATGAACCTTGCCCTACTGCTTCTGCCTCTACCTAGCATGTGTTGGTTCC
This sequence comes from Bettongia penicillata ogilbyi, assembly GCA_023548195.1. Lineage (NCBI taxonomy): Eukaryota > Metazoa > Chordata > Mammalia > Diprotodontia > Potoroidae > Bettongia > Bettongia penicillata. The sequence continues at coordinate 889,547 of JAJHZJ010000330.1, forward strand.
TTCGCACCCCCAAAGCAGATGTTCCCTAGATCTTGCGCAGCTCAGACATCCAGCTCCACTCACTGTGCCAGGGATAAAAGTTAAAAATTAAACAACAAATTGGAAATCCTAAAACTCAAAGGTGAGATGGTTAAAAATTGAGAGTAAGGAAACCATTGAACTAATTTAAACAAAACTAACTGGTTTCATGAAAAAATTAACTATTCATTAGTTTGATTTAAAGAAGGAAGAAAACCAAATTCCCAGTATCCAAAATAAAGATGGTGAATTAACCATCAATGAAAATGAAATTAAGGAAATTAGATGCTTATTTTGCCTAATTATATGTTAATACATCTAATAATCTAAGTGAAATAGATGAATATTTATAAAAATACAAATTTTCCAGATTAACATGGGAGGAATACAACTCTGTTTTAGAAAAAGAAATTGAACAAGCCATCAATGAGCTCCTTAAAAAAATAATAATAATTCCCAGGATAAAAATGGATTCACAAGTGAATTCTATGAAATATTTAAAGAACACTTTATTCCAGTGCTATGGAAACTATTTTTGGGGAAACAAACAAGCAAAAAAGAAGTCTTATCTAATTCCTTTTGCAACACAGATATGGTTACCTAAACCAAGATTCCTCAACTAAGAAGAACAGAAACAAAGAAAACCACAGACTAATTTCCCTAATAAATATTGATGCAAAAATTTTAAAGAAAATACTAGGAATGAAATTATAGCAATATATCACAAAGATCATATGTTATGACCAGGTGTGATTTCAACCAGGAATGTTAATGTTTTTCAATATTAGGAGAATTGTCATCAAAATTGACCCTCTCAATAACAAAATCAAATATAATTATCTCAATAGATAAATAAGAATCTTTTGACAAAATGCAACACTCATTTCTATTAAAAATATAGTCCATCAGAATAAACGGAGCCTTCCTTAAAATGGTAAGTAGTATGTATCTAAAACCATCAGCAAGTATACTTGTAAAGGGAATAATCTAGAAGTCATCACAGTATGATCAGGAGTGAAGAAAGATAGCCAATATCACCACTATTATTCAATATTATACTAGAAATCCTAGCCGTAGCTATAAGAGAAAAAAATTAGTTGATGGAATTAGAATAGGCATTGAGAAAACATAATTATAACTCTCTTCAGATGACATGATGTTATAATTGGAGCATCCTAGAGAATCAAATGAAAAACTAGTGAAATAATTAACACCTTCAAGCAAAGATGCAGGATATAAAGTAAACACATATAAATCATCAGCAGTTTTATATATTATCAACAAAGTACAGTACCAAGAGATAAAAAAGAGAAATTCCATTTAAAATAACCATAGATAATATAAACTATTTGAGAGCCTACCTGCCAACATAAACCCTGGAACTATATGAACACAATTACAAAACACTTCACAAAAAATAGAGACCTAAATTGGAAAAGTATTATTTGTTCATTGGTAGGCTCAGGCAATATGATAAAAATGACAATTTTACATAAATTAATCTACTTACTCAGTGTCATATGTATCAAACTACATTTTTTACAGAAATAGAAAAAATACCAAAATTCATCTGGAAGAAAAAAAATAGTTTAGAATATCAAAAATACAATGGGGAAAAAATGTGAAAGGTGGTGGCCTAACAATACCAGATCTCAGATTCTATTACAGAGTGTTAACTATCAAAACAATCTGGTACTAGTGAAGAAATAGAATGGTGGATCACTGGAATAAGATACCCAAAACACAGTATTAAATGACCATAGTAATTTTGTGTTTGATAAGGGCAAAGATCCAAACTTTTGAGATAAGAACACACTCTTTGACAAAACCTGATAGGAAAACTGGACAGTAGGCTGGCAGAAATGAATTATAAACCAATATATCACTATATACCAAGATAATATCTAAGATAGGTATATTATTTAAACATAAAGCATTATACCATAAGCAAATTGGGGGAACATGGAGTATTTAACATGTCAGATCTATGAAGAATTTATGATGAAACAAGAGGTAGAGAACATTATCAGATGTAAAAGAGTAATTTTGATTACATTAAGTTAAAAAGTTTGTGTAAACAAAACTAGTGCATCCAATATTAGAAGGAAAACATTAGGGGGGCGGAGCCAAGATGGCGGAGTAGAAGGACGCACATTCACGAGCTCCAAGCCCACAACCCATGGAATTGAGGTAAACGGAGATCCCCATAAATTCTGAATCTCTGCAGGGGGTGCACAAACATAGGGGAAGAGATTTCCGTTCCACTGAACCCTGGAGAGCCGTCCCCGGGGTCCATCGCACCCTAGAAAGCGGACCCCACCCCCACTCCTGGCCGCGACCCAGAGAAGCTGACCTGAGCAGACTTCAGAGAGGAAAGCTCCGGGAGAAGCTCCGGCAGCCGGGAAAGTCCCTCCGCCCACAGAAGCTAAAGGTCAGTAAGAAGCCTGCGCTAGGGGAGGGGAGCGGGCCCCCTCGGGAGGAAGCGGCGGAGGCAGAGACGGGGGCAGGAAGCGGCGGAGGCAGAGGCGTGGGTGGGCGGCTGAGGCGGCAACGGCCCGGGACTCAGGAATCCCCCAGCAGCAGGCAGGATCTTCAATACTGAAGGTCTTTCCAACCTGAGGGAGCCGAGCAGGAGAGACGGCCCTGCCCCCACCCTGCTCTACAGCTGAACGCCTCTGAATAAAACCCCAAGGGAGCTGAGCACAGCAGGCGGGGCCCCCCACCCCGCCCCCACACGCTCCGTTCCTGAAAGTCTCTTCAGAAAGCCCCTGAGGGCCCAACTTAGGAGGCGGCCCTGCCCCCACCCTGCGCCAGATCTAAAGTTTGCCGCGGGAAAGCGCATTTGAATCTCAGAGGCCAAGGACTAGCTGGGCGGATCCAGGCGGAGGTGGAAAGGAATCTCAGAAGTCAAGTAACTGGCTGGGAAAATGCCTAGAAAGGGGAAGAAAAATAAGACTTTGGAGAGTTTTTTCCAACAAATGCAAATGATCCCGACCTTCGGATCTGATGGGGAAGACGAGGACGTATTTTTCCCATCAGGGAAAGATGTGGAGGGCGGGGGCCTCAGTACCCCAGACACCCCAGGGGGGTGTTGGGTGGGCTCAGGCCTTGGAAGAGCTTAAAAAGGATTTTGAAAAGCAAGTTAGACAGGTGGAGGAAAAACTGGGAAGAGAAATGACAAAGATGCAAGTAGAGTATGAAAAAAAGGTCAATATCTTGGTAAAGGAGACCCAAAAAAATGCTGAGGAAATTAACACCTTGAAAAATAGGCTCACTCAATTGGCAAAAGAGGTTCAAAAAGCCAATGAGGAGAAGAATGCATTCAAAAGCAGAATGAGCCAAATGGAAAAAGAGGCTCAAAAGCTCACTGAATTTAATAGTTCTCTCAAAATTAGAATGGAACAGATGGAGTCTAATGACTTTATGAGAAACCAAGAAATCACCAAACAAAACCAAAAGAACGATAAAATGGAAGAGAATGTGAAATATCTCATGGGAAAAACAACTGACCTGGAAAATAGATCAAGGAGGGAAAACATTAAAGTGGGAGGAGGTCAGGGAGTTACAACAATTCTGTCTGATTAAGCCATAATTTTTCAAATATATAGAAAACTGAGTCAAATGTTTAAGAATACAAGTCATTCTGCAATTAATAAATGGTCAAAGATGTTAATAGGCAGTTTTCAGATGAAGGAATCAAAGTTATCAATAGCCATATAAAATACTCTAATCACTGTTGTTGATTATAGAAATAAACTCACATTAATATAACTCTGATGTATCACCTCATGCTGATATGACAGAAAAGGAAAGTGACCAATGTTGAAAGGAACTTGGGAAAACTGAATCATGAATGATGGAATTGTAAATGGATCCAACTATTCTGAAGTGCAATTTAGAACTATTCCCAAAGGATATAAAACTGTACATACCCTTTGACCCTGCAATACCACTACTGGGTCTTTATCCTAAAGAGATTCTTTTTAAGAGGGAAAGAACTTAATTATACAAACATGTTTATATTAACTTTTTGTATTGACAAAGAATTGAAAATTAAAGAGATGTCCATCACTTTGGGAATGGCTGAACTAGTTGTAGTATATGATTGTGATGGAAGATTATTGTGCTATAAGAAATGATGAGGAGTATAGTTTCAGAAAAGCCTGAGAAGACTTATATGAACTCATGCAAACTGTAATGAACAAAATCAGAAGAACATTGTACACATAACAGCAGCAATGTATGGTGATCTACTGTGAATAACAGTGATTCTCTGCTATATAGTAATCTCAGACAATTCTGAAGGACTCGATGAAAATACTATACACCTACAGAAAAGGAACTGACAGAGTTTGAGTACAGATCAAAGCAGACTTTTTAACTTTTTTGGTGTTTTTTGTGGTCTGTTTTTTCCATAATATGGCTACTATTAAAATATACTTTGCATAACAATACATCTATAACACATATCAATTTCCTTGACTTCTCATTGATGGGGTTTTGGTGAGAGGGAGAGAATATGGAACTTAAAAATAATTTAAATGAATGTTAAAATTTTTTACATGTATTTGGAAAAATAATAAAATATTTGAAAAAGAAATCAATGTTTTGTATTGCATTTAATAGACACAATTTCATGCATCTGTGTATATATAGGGGGTATTCAAATGCCCAGACAAAAGTTCATGCAGAGATATATATTTCATCCTTATTTAAAGCACTGTAACTAACAGTGAAAAATATTTGAATACAAAAATGAAAATGTTGGAGAATCTTGCCAGTGACCTGAATTCTACCTCTTCAAAATCTACCTAACAAAAGTAACATTAAGATCCTAATGCATGGAGTTTAAGTAACCTATAGGTAATAGGTTAGAAGAAGAGTAACCAGAGCTAAATCTAATTCCAAAGAGGATTGGAAGACTGCCATAATTTCTCCTTTCAAAGAACTAATTTCACCCAACCAGCCTTACCAGAAAATTATCAGCTGTCCTGCTTGTGAAAAAGCAATGTCTTTGTCCCCTGCTCCTCCTTAGCAATGAATAATTTAAGTCAGTATATAATTTGTCAACCTCTGAGAGACATGAGGTGCCTTAAAATGTTAAGAGAAATAATCACAGAATCTCCAAGATATGATGAAATTAAGAAATTATTTAGCTCAATTAAAACCTGAACAGATCCTAATACACCTCTGTTCATAAAGGATCATAGAGCTAATAAATTTCATTTAGAGGGAAACTATTATATTCCTAGGCATTCCATTTTATATTTTAAATGATTTTTTATTACAAGAAACCTGAATTTGACTCTTTGAGATTTCCACCTTGGAATTAGACTCTCTATGGCCAAGCAGAACAAGTCCCACCCTCTTCACATGACAGTCTTTCATATAGTTAGAGACAGCTAGTACATCCCTAAAGTCTTTTCTTCTTGCATCTCCAGTTCCTTTATTCAATCCTTATATGGCACAATATATACCATCCTGGTTGCCCTTTACTAGGCATTTTTCCCATTCTTCAGTGATTTTCATATATTTTGATGAATCTAACCAAACAATATTCCAATTGTGAGTGGTGAGTTACCCAGAGAAAGGTGAAGTATCTTGCCATTTCTTTCTCCAGCTTGTTTTACAGATGTGCAAACTGAGGCAAATGGAATTAAGTGACTTGCTTAGAGCCACACAACTAGTAAGTGTCTCAGGCCAGATTTGAACTCAGGAAGATGAGTCTTTCTGACTCTAGACCCAGTACTCTATCCACTGTGCCACCTAACTACTCCATTTTTTTCAGAAGGGGATTCCCTGGTAAAACTGTAGACTTGACAGAACAATAGATTTTATTGATTCATGTTTTTAGAGCTTACCAAAAGCAGTCAAAATCTAAGTGAGGCTAAGTCATTGCTGAGATATGATGGGAGAATCCTCTGTGAAAAGTAATATAAATGAGTTGGAAATGATCTGTTGTGTGTGTTTGTGTGTGTTATATGTGTTATGTGTGTTATGTATATATATATATACATATATATGTATGTTTGTGTGTGTGTATTCTCATTCATGTATAGGTAATATCTATTCCCTATATTACCTTCCCTATGTAAGAATAGAGGGAATATATATTAGGGAATGTGTGTATATACATATATATTTATATATATATATATGTATCTAGTTTGTATATTATATATATATATATGAATATATATTCCCTTTCCATTTATAGGTAAAAACCTATACATGTTCATATGACCAGACAAAATTATTCCTATAATTAAATTCATGCAGAGATGTATTTTTCATCCTTACTTAAGGCACTGTGGCAAACAGTGAAAAATATTTGAATATAATAAATGAAAATGTTAGAGAATGATGACAATGACCTGAATCCCACCTCTTCTCATTTTACATTTTAAGTTAAGTAGCCTAAGAGTGGTGGAAGGATCCATCCAAGGTCTCATGCCTGGTTAGCAAAAGACCTGAGACTTGAATATAGGTCAACTGACTATAAATCTGGTACTCCTCCTATAATCTCCCTCCCCTAATCCTCAACCGATTTATTAAAAGATACAGATATTTTTCAAACTTTTTTTTCTCAGAATTGAATGACTTGACTAAGGTCACTCACGAAGTTAGTAGGTAGCATAGTGAGATTCAAACTGTGATGTTTTGATTGCAAGTATCATGGACTTTCCGCTACAACAATCACGAATCTTTTTTAATTAAAAGGCACAGCTGCTACTACTTGGACTGTTGAAACTTTACGTGGAAAAGCGCTGGAAGAGATAGATTTCTGTTACTGAGATAAGATTAAGTTGACTGTTATAAAATTATATAATAGGAGTTTCATTTGAAAATGCAACATTTCTTCCTGCCTCAGAAGTTTAATAACATACCTAAAATGTTAAAAGTCAACTCAAGTCAACAGGCATTTATTGAATGTTTACTACATGTTAAACCCTATTCTAAGTACCAGAAATATTAAATATGCAAAAATGATTCCTTTGTTCAAAATTTTAAACTGACCAGGTTAGAGACTTTCATATAGTGCAAGCTTCATTTAGCGTTGCATTAACACATTTTTCCTACATTTACAACTCGTGCAGCTTTTTTAAAGCAAAGTTTTGCTGTGTACATAATTACTTACCTTACATTTAACAGACAAAGTATGAGAAAGGAAAAACTAACAGATAGCTCTAAGGCCCGAGTACATGGAGCATAAACCCAACCAACAAATTAAGTCAATTTAGTGAAGTATATCAATTAAGTGAAGTATGAGTTTTTTTCAAAGCCCAGGGGCTTTCACCAATATAGGTGACCATCTATGGAAAAACTCAAACTTACTTGCTTTGCCATATCATGGAGATGACAGGGTGTTTTTCAGTCATTCAGTCATATGTGATATTTCGTAACTCTCTGAGGCATAGCACACCAATGCTGTCCATGGAGTTTTCAAAGATGGAATGCTTTGCCATTTCCTTCTGATCTAGCATAAATAACTTCAACCCGATGGAAGACATTTAACAGCTTGTTATTCTATGAAGGTAATTGATACCAACTTGGTAAATTTCAAGATCTCAAAGGATCTGTGATTTAATAAGTGTAGGTTTTCCCTTCATTGATAAAGGCATCGTTGGTACCCATCTATCTATGCTTGATTGAGGACTTTTGCATTATCTACAAGCATGACATCCACCCCCCCAAAAATAAGTTTTCTCCTGGTGGCTAAATTTCAGAGGAAAGAAGCATATGTAGCATTTTGAGATGCCTGCTTGATAGGCATAGATTTGGAAACTTGGAATCTCCTCCATGCCATCCTGAGATATCAGATCCAAAGACTTTAGTGGGTTAGTTTTGTGGTCTGGATTAAAATTTAAAAATTAGTGACTTTCTGCAATATGGTTTTCTTCTTTTCCCCTCCCCGGGCAAACATGCAAACAAATAAAAAGAGTCACCAATCTTTCCTCATTGATTGGGTTAGGTAAAGTACCTATTCCAGTGACTTCACTGTTCAGATTCTATCCCATTCTGTAAATTTGAAAAAGCCACACAGAAGCAGCTGCTTTATTTTCTCATCTTCCAAATGGGTATAACAGTTCTGACATTAATTACATCTTTTCTCTCTAAAGACAGCAGGAAAATTTAGATTCTGAGCAATAAATTCTATATACTGGCAATACCAAAGGAATAGAAGTAGGGTAAGAGTGGAGGAAATGAAGGTTCTCAGAGAAAACACAAGCAGTGGGAACAAAGTAGAATGTAGCAGATTAATAAAAAAAGGAAACTGCCATGGTTAAAAATTAAAGATGTCCTTATTTCTTATGGAACAATTTAATTTTATTTGAGGGAAGTTTCTTAGGAAATATAACCCTATTTCCTAAGAAACTTCCCTCAAATAAAATTAAATTAAAATTATAGTGCCAAATACAGATATGTTCACTCCCTTATGCTAAGTAATCACCTAAAAATTGCTATCGGCTGTAGTCTTCTCTAAGGAAAGTAAAGCCCAAGTAATGTTGGCAATGAATTTATAACTAGCTATTCAGGCTGATTCAGGCCTACAGATGTAGTTTCCCTATAAATGCCCTCAGGAAAGATAAATGAAAATGTTCTTCTTTATTATCATGGTAGATGTCTTGTTAATTTAGTTATGAGGATACATTCAAGTAAATGTTTATAACATTATAATGTACACTTGCTAGAAAGCTGTAATAAGCAATTATAAAAATCTATAAAGTAAGAGATGAAATTAGAGTCATTTAATATTATTTATTAACTAGGTACATAGGAGAGAATTCCTAAAGTAGCTAATGTATCCAATAATACTAAAGCTATTACTGAATCTTTACTAATTGTATTCAAGACAATCATATTAAGTATATAATTTAATTAAATGTACATCCAACTAATAGAAAATTCAAATTATTAAATTTTATACTACAGAAGAAAATGCACAAGAGTTGTATAGGATGCATAGATTATTTGTCATCTGCAGTGTTGGAGAGAGTAATCATGCTGATAAGAGAGATCTCAGATCCCTTGCAGTATAAATTATATTGTTTCTGTGTTAGAAATATAGTTTCATCCCCAAAAAATGATTCTATACAATTTCCTAACCCAATAGCTATGTGAAATGAAAATATATTATAAAACTCCTCTATTTATCTGCTTGTGACCTGAAATTGTCAGAGGACCCATGCATTGTTTCCTATTCTCTATTTCCCTTTTATAGATATGGCTTATAAGCATACAAAAATGAAACATAGCAGTTTACATCTGTGTGGGTCACCAGCTTTTGATTTTTAGGGCTTTCCTTTCCCCTCTCCCCCAGACTCATACACACTTTGTGTAACCCATTGGTTAAAAGGGAAGATCATAGAAATTACAGGAAGCATTAAGGTGCTGCCAGGGGTGCATACAAGTAAAAATCATACCGCTATATGTGTAAAGTGATACCTTGTCATATAGGGAAGCTGTAATATTGATTATTTTAATGAGAGTTAAAGATCTTTCCCACTCATTAATAGGCCTGTCCATTAAGGGAAGTTTAATTAGGGGAGATTTGTTTTGTAGGAAGGCCCACACCTTTTGTTAATTTCTAATGAGGCACTGGTTCTCAAGGGTTGTGATGCCCTCCAGCTCTGAAGAGTGTATATATACTCTGAGGTGAGGTTTTGTTTTGGGATTTACTCATTGGAAGTATTTGTTTGGCCAGATGAGACTCTGAATAGCTGCTAAGGAGCCCTCCCTACACCCCTACCCCTGCTTTGAAAACGCAGATGTTGATGCTTCTCTCTCTGGTATCTATCTATCTATCTATCTATCTATCTATCTATCTATCTATCTATCTATCTGTCATCTGTATGTGTGTATATATCATACATATAATATATGTATGATATATATATATATATATAAAATGATCAGACAGTTGTATCTATCTGTTGATTTGTGATGTATGTATTGCTAATGTCAGACAGTTGGAAACCCTGTCTATTGATATTTATTTTCCAGCTTGTATTTCCTCTGAAGTTCAAGGTGCTAACTTTTGCCCCTGAACTAAGTGAATGATATATGTGCCTGAAGAAAGTAGATTGTTGACCCTTCAAAAGTTGTCTTCCTTTTAGAAAAGCAGATCTATATAGCAGGCCTTCCTGTGTATGTTGGGGTCCTTGCTGTTACAGAAGCAAAGGAATACTAGGGAGCCTGAGGGTTATACTGATACCCAGGAAATATTTAATGCATAATAAGGAATGACTCAAGGACATATGGTGGCTCATCTGTGGAAGATCTGTAACAGCTAGCATTTTCAAAATGCTTTAAGATTTTTCAAAGTGTTTTGCCTGTTAGCTCATTTGGTCACAACGATCCTATGAGGTAGGTGCTATTATTGTCCCTATTTTAAAATTTAAAAAAAAATGAAAGAGAAGTTAAATGGCCTTACCAAGATCATACAGCTATAGGGTCTGAAGCGGAAGTTACAGAAATATTTGGACAGAGGGTGAAAATGCTTGCACTTTATTATATGGCCTCATTGACATATTGACATGTAATTTCTCCCTTAATCTAGAACACTCAAAGTATTCCCTACTGACTAGTGTCAACACAGTCTGAAATTTCTGAGAGAGCCCCAAAGTCAAGAATTATTTGTTGAATTGTAGTAATTTGGGAAAAAAAGTATATTTTAAACACTTCATTTCAAAAATAACAAAATAATCTGCCTGTCTGAAGACATAATTTGGAAAATATATAAGCCACAGGAATTCCTCATGTGTGTGCATAAGGCTACACTTAAGAAAGAATATCAATAAACTTCAAGGTTTCTAACATTAAGCCTAGGTTCCTTTGCCTTCATCTCTCTTTTTTAGTTTCTGTTGTTTTTTTTTTGTAAAGAAATGTCCCAAGATAATGGAGACTTTTACCTTTCATTTCAATTCAACAAAGCTTATTTAAGAATCTACAAAATTGGAAAGAACTGTGCTAGATTCTAAGAACAGAAAAAAAAGCGTGTCTCTCTTTGTGTGTTTTCCAGCCCCCAAGGAATTTACAACTTCAAAGGGAGGGTAAGATATTTACAGAGATGCAAAAATTCAAGCCACAAAATACTTAAGTTCCTGATCCTTGAGGTGGCACAGTGGATAGAGTATTGGAATCCCAATCCTCCTTACTAGCTGCATGACACTAAGTAAGATACTTTATCTCTCTTGGCCTCCATTTCTTCATATGTAAAATGAAGTTAGTAGTAGCATCTCCCTCAGGATTGTTGTGAGGCTCCAATGAGACAGAATATGTAATGTCCTTTGCAAACCTTAAAGCTCTCTATGAATGCTGGTGGCTGCTATTTTTGTTCTTGTTAATAGTTTGGTTCTTGTTAGGCATGTCCTTAAACTCAAATAAGGAAGAATCACATGCAGTTGGAAGATCAGAGGAGGTAGCCCCAAAGATGGGCTTTAAGGATGAATTAAAACATCAATATAAAGAAGTAGGGGGAAATCTAAGTCTGTTCCAGGAACAGTGGTGCAGGGAGAAAGATGGAATCAGGGACACAAAGTCATCCAATTTGACTGACTCAGCAGATGAGTACATAAAAGGCTGCCCTGGAGGAAAAGGTTAGAGCAGTCAGTTGGAGATGGATATGGGTACCATGAATGCCAGTCTAAAGAGTTCATATTTTGCCCAGTAACCATGAGTAAAACAATGAAGGATTTTGAGTAGAGAGATGATGTCACAAGATTACATTGGCTGTGGTCTGAAAGAGAGATGCAAGGGAGCAGATACTTGACGATATGGATGTTATTGAAGAAGGAGAAGGAAAGAGAATTACTATTTGTCTAGCTCCTACTATGTGCCAGAAATGGTTCTAAGCCTTTTTACAAATATATGATTTGTTCTTCACAATAACCCAGGTATTGTTATTTTTATTAGACTGAGGAAACTTAGACAAACAGAGGTTAAATGACTTGCCCAGGGTTCCACAGCTAGTGAGTGACTGAGACAGGATTTAAACTCAGGACTTTCTGACTCAAGATCCAGCTCTCCAAGTACTGTGGCACTTTTAGCCTCTACATTCACCAACTAGGGCTTTGATGAAATGAAGATCAAAGGAAACATGCTTTGAGGGTTTGCCAATTTCCAAAAAATTTACAAAGGGGTTGACAGTCCTAGAAGGAAATTGAAGAGAAGTCTCCAAAAAGAATTATTTTTCCCTTGATTCTAGGTGAGCACTGAATTATCCAAAAGTTGGGATAAAAGGATGGAGAGGAGGATAAAGGTCATAAAGGAGGGAGAATACAGGACAGGCTAAAGGGAGCATGCTTCAAATCAGTGAAACCTTCATTTCAGCAATTACTTAAAACCTAGAGATATGCTGGCATCACACCCATTGCTAAAAAGGCAGTAACACCTCCTGCTTTATTAGTTTGATGTCAAAGGGACCTTTGGGGGCTCACCTGTGCCCCCATTGGATTTTAGTACACAGGTTTTACCATGTTACTCTTCTGATCAGAAACCTCTATACCTCTAGAAAAAAAATTCAAAATCCTTAGACTGACATTTTAGGTGCTCCACAATCTGTTTTTTGACTTTTTCATATTAATGTCTTTTCACATTCTATATGTTAGCTAAACTGACTGCCTCCCAAAATTATCATGCCATTTCCTACCACCATGTTTTAGCATAAGCATGCCTTAGGCCTGGAATACACTCACTCTTCACTCATTCTTATCAGAATACTCTCTTCCTTAAAACCTAAGCCTCAGTATTCTCTCTTTTTTGAAGCCTTTCCTGATCACCATTAAATAACAGTGATTTCACACTTCTCAAATTTTCCCAGGCCAAGTACACTGAGAACTTCTTTCCTTTATCCTACCCTCATCACACTGTGCATTGTAGTATATAAAGAAACCTGAGTGAGTCACATAATTTCCTGAGTTCGTTTCCTCATCTGCATTTATTTCAGCATTTAGAATTCTATAATTGTTGGTTTTTGAGTATATAGTGAAAGTATGAATAGCATTGATCAGAAAAAAGTGATTTCTTATCTCACTGTTGGCACTAATCAATATATAGAAACAGTGCTAAAACAAAAGCAGATTATATAAATCTATTAATTAGGCACATGAAAATCCTACCTGGTTTTTACTTTCTTACCAGAAAAAATAGCCTTAATTTATTATATTACAGCTTAAACACTTCAGAAATTAATAATCTCATCATGGTTCTACTTTGGACACTTTGTATCTGGTGTAATTCACTGGTAGATCAGACAGCTTATTAACACGTGTACATCCTCCCAAATGGACCACCACATTCCCTTTTTATAATTGTGTCTGTGTAATGATAATTAGAGTTAAAGATCTCCCCCTCCCATTAATAGGCCCCAGATGCTTTCTGTTAATTTCTAATGAGGCACTAGGTCACAAGGGTTATTACCTCCAGTTCTGAAAGGTATATTTTTACTCTGAGGTGAGATTTTACTTGGGGCTTACTCTTTGGAAGAAAGTTCATGTGCCAAATGAGACTCTGGGTAGCCATTAAGAAGCCCTCCAGCTTTGACAACCCAGATGTTGGTGCTTCCCTCTCTGGTAACACTGTATCTATGTAATGGTCAGATAGTTGGATCTCTGTTGATTTGTGATGTATGTATTGCTTATCATCAGATAGTTAGAAGGCCTGTCTGTTGGTCTTTATTTCTCTGCTTGTATTTTCTTTGTTGGTGAATGTAATTAAAGTAGATCATTGACCCCTCAAAATTTGCTTTCCTTCTAGAAAAACAGATCTGACAACCTGTACAGCAGACCCTCCTGTGTATACCAGGGTCCTTGCTGCTACAATCTGTGATTTCCATTCTGAGTAAAGGCCTTACTTCTACACCTCCCACATCTATATTCATACCCTCAATAATGAGTTAGTAAACCATTTGTACTATAATGTAACATTTTTCTGGTACATTTGTATACTATATAGGTATATTCATAACAGTCTTAGATGGTAAGCTCCAAAAAGGTATGGAACAAATTGTATTATTTCTTTTTTTAAATTATATAACACTGTAATTGTGTAACTCATTAAGACAAGGTTGCGTAGTGGATAGAGTGATGGCACTGTCATCCTGAGTATGAATTTGCCATCTGTCTAACACTTCATAACTGTGAACAAATTGCTAAATAACTCAGAGCCTTAGACAACTATTTAAAATTATAAACTAAATCAAAGAAGGGTTACTACAGTGAATCACAAAGTAATCACATGACAAAATCATAGGTACTTGATGTATTAGAAAATAAGTATTCAGTAGGGATAAGGGAAAAGAATTAGAAGACGGGGTCGTATCTAAGAAATATGGAACTTACAATGCTTTTCCAATAATAATACCTGTCAAAATCTAAATATCATGTTCTGCTATACCAAGAGGACCAGATTTATCATTTTAGTTATTCACAAACATAAATATTTGTATTCCCCTAGAACTTCTCACCAATAGAAACTTTAGTGCTGTAATTAGTGATGATGCTGACATGGTGAAATTATAAAGTTTGGATGGAGGGGTTGTCTCATCAATTACTGCTGTAATTTGAGTCCTGCCCCTTCTCTACCAAGTTGACAGTCTGAGTAGGGACTTGATAGAATCTTAGTCAATAGAACATGAAAGCAAATTTCTCAGGAGAAATATCCTCCTTACTTTGCCTATTGGTGACTGGCAAGTAAATAGAGGCCCAAGTTTAGGACTTGGGTAGCATTTAAATCTAAACCCCTGCCAGACTGGAAATCTGGAAGGCACAGAAAAAATATTACAATAAAAATAAGAAGAATTTCCCAACACCTTCCACATATAAACTAGGACATGCCTATCCTCCCTATAATTAGAAGAAAAAAAAAGCCCACTGCATCTGAATGTTTTGGTGTACTTAAAAATTAGTTATATGACATAATGACCCTTTATTATTGTTCCTCCTGAAGCATTACATACAAGTCATCAACACATCAACTCACAATAAAAATGCTGTCCTGTCAGAGAACAGAATAATAAATGAGTAGGATAAGAAGACAGTGAGTCTTCACAAATGCCTGGTTTTCCTGTAACATAGTTCAGCTCATTAAGTTTTACAACTTGGTATTACACAAAGAAATCACTTGCTATTAACTGTGCTGTCTTAGAGTCCCTCCTAACCATGATTTAGTTTGGGAAATCTTGACAAAGTATTTTTCATGTAATATACAAATATATATACATATCTGTGTGTAAAATTCATTTTTGAGGTGATCATAGACTAGAAAGAGAATTTTCTCATTTCCCATTACTTTTCTGTATACCTAGTGTATCTTCATATACTTGAGACATATTTCTAAGGCAAAAAGAAATTATTTAACTTATTTATTTTCAATATATGAAGTTAAGAATTCAACATGATTTCAGTGATTCTGAGCTTAAAGTAAGTCTTCCTTTAAATAATAAACTACAGCACTGTCCTCTTATGGGACAGATCAAAATACAGAATGTATTAATTCAGTATTTTCATGACTTAAACAGCTGCTTATTTGAATTCCAGTTCAAGGCATAAAATAATATCTGTTCAAATTGTAATAGTATAAATCCTCTTTCTCTCTCCCTCTCTCTCTCTTTATCTCTCACTCTCACTCTGTCTCTGTCTCTCTATACACATATACATATATGTAATGTATATGCTTACATATGTATATAAGAGAATAGATTTACATACACAACAAACATGCCATGATTTTTACTGTGTTTTGTAAAATCTATTGTTTTGTTATTAATAAAAGTATAAGCATATAGTAATTTTTTTAATAATTTGATACATCTGTAATCTCATTGATATCCTGCCCTAAATTCTAATTGGTGAACTAGCTCCTTTTCTTATGCAGTCCAGAATGTAAGTTCTGATAGCAGGTACTGTATTACTTGTTTGTATTTGTATTTCTAGCACTTAGCACAATGACAGGAACATAATAAATCTTTAATAAATATGTTCAGCTATTTATTCTTTCATAGCTACACCTTTCAATGTCTGTCATTTGGTTAACTCTTACAAAAATCCATGAGCTACCCCTTTCAAGGCCTGTCATAGATTAATTTCCCATATATAATCAGCCCATTTCCTTTCTGATTAAGCATCCTTCAAATAAAGTCCTTGATGCTTCTTTCAACTACTTGTTGTGACACATCTGAATTAAAAAATAAAGAGCTTAGTCTAACGATTAATTATCCATATGTTTCAAGAACATGTACTTTTTATATCAGAGAGGAAAAAACCATAGAATCATAAACTTAGAGCTTAAAGGCAACTCAAAGGTCATTTAGTCCAAACAAACCTCCTTCTCACCCCCCCCATTATTTCTCTCTCTCAAAATTTTCTACTCTTCCTAATTTTCCATTTACTATCTAAGGTACCACTATTCTCCCAGTTGCGCAGCTTCCCAACATAGTCATCCTTAATTCCTCATACTCCCTCATTTCTAGTATCCCATCAACTGTCAAGTCCTCTCACTTCTGCCTTCAAAACATCTCTCTCATTCTGTCTAAAACCACCACCTTGATGCAAGCCTTCATCACATCATGCCCAGATTGGTGTCCCTACCCCAAATCTCTCCATTCCAGTTCATACTCCAGTTAGTCAGATAACATTTATGAGGAACCTAGTTTGTTCCAGTCACTCTGCTGAGGACTAGGGATATAAAGAAAGGCAAAAGACAGTCAGTGCTCTTAAGGAACTTAAAATCTAATGGAAGAAATAACATATAAACAACTATGTACAAACAAAATATACGCAGGATAAGTTGGTAACAGTCAACGGAGGCATAGCAGTAGACATAAAGGAGATCATGAAAGACTGCCTATAGAAGGTGAGATTTGAGAGAAAGAAAGCATTCCAGGAATTGAAGACAGTCAGAGAAATTGTCTGCAGTCAGGGGATAGAGTGCCTTGTTCAAGGAATGACAAGAAATCCAGTTACACTAGATTAAAGAGTATATGAGAGAGTGTAAGGTCTAGGACACCTGGAAAGGTGGGAGTGGGGAAAAGTAATTAAGGACTTGGAACACCAAACAGAAGATTTTATATTTGCTACTGAAGGTGATAGAGATACATTGTAATTTATTAAATGGATGACATCATCAGACTGATTCTTTAAGAAGTTCACTTTGACAATTGAGTATGAAATAGGAAGAAACTAGTGGCAGGGTAACAGACCAATAGGTTATTGCAATAGCCAGACATGGGATGATAAAGATATGACTAGAGTTATGGCAAAGTCATTGGAGAGATGTAGCCATGTAGAATAGATGTTATAAAGGTAAAATCAAGAGTTCTTGTCAATAGATTGGATATAAAGGATGAAAGAAAGTGACTTGAGGATGGCACCCAGGATGCATGCCTGGATGACTGGGAGTTTGGTGGTACTCTTAAAAATAATAGAGAAGTGAGGAAGAGGGGAAGGTATTAGGAGCAAAATAATGAGTTCAGTTTTTGACATGATAAGTTTAAGTCTTATGGAACATCTAGTTCTAGATGTCCAATAGGAAGCTAGAGATGAGGCTAGAAATCAGCAAAGAGGTTATGACTACATCAGTAGATTTTAGAATAATCAGCAAGGAAATGAAAATTGATATAATGGGACTAAAAAGATCAACATGGGAAATAGAGGGCCCTGAGATACTCACAGTTATTAGGCATGATTTTGAAAAAAATATCCAAAAAGGAGTCAGAGGAGGAGTGTCCAGATAGATAGGAGGGGAACCAGGAGAGAGTAGTGTCATGGCAACATAGAGGGAAAAAATGTGTCTAGGAGAAGAAGGAGATCAGCAATGTCAATGCCTGTAGAGAGATCAAGATGGAGGAGAATTGAGAAAAAGCCATTAGATTTAGCAACTAAGTGATCATTAGCAATTGGAGAGTGAGGTTTTGTTTGGTTTGGCTGGGATGATTAAGTTGTAAGAGACTATCAAGAATTGAGAGTGAAAATAAAGTAAGTAGAGGCACTGATTGGAAATGACCTTTTAAGGAGTTTATCCACAAAAGGCAAGAGAGATGTGCTATGTTAGCATGGATAGATGAATCAAATGAGTTGGTTTTTTTTCCAGAATCAAGGAAACATGAACATGTTTGCAGGCAGTAGTATAATGGCAAACAAAGAAGTATCTTTTGTCGTTTTTGTTTTCGACAATCAAATACCTCTGATAGAATCTTACCTTTGAAAAGTAGGGGTTTTGTTGTTTTTTGTTTTTGTTTTCGTTTTAGTTGGTTTTTTTTAGACAATCAAGTGTCCCTTATTGAATGTTGCCTTTGATTAGTCAAAAGTCTTTAACTAGAAATGTATGTGTGTGCATATGTATGTATGTATAGTAGAGAGTTTTAATGAATCAGACATGAGCGAGTGGGATCTAACCAATCAGACACATGTGGGCTGTAGTCAATCAGATAATGACTAGAATTGTATATAAAGAGAGCCACAGTTGAGAGAAGCAGAAGTGAAGAGAGAAAACTTTGAAGCCAGCATTGAGAGAAAGACCTCTGATAGTGGAAAAGAAGACCTCTGAGAGCCCTGTTGGGTGATCCGTGTTGATTTCTCAGAGAGAAATCTTATCTGTTGGTCTTTATGAGTGAATTGAGAGAATGGTAATGGTGGTATGTGTTAGCATTGTTGTTTCTCTGCTGAGCTGTTTTCCCAGAGTCAGAAGCTGCAGAGTGGAGGAGTCCCCATGAGCTGTGACATGGAGCAGGAAAAGAGAGCTGCCTAGGTGTGGATCCAGGCAAGAGTCAGGAGTGGTGAGCCTACAGAGCAAGAGTCGTGGGACTTGGAAGCCAACCTTGAGTTAAGACAAAAAAAGAACTTTACTTGGAAAATTGATATTGATTAAAAAGATTGTTCTTACAGTGACCTAGGATGGATGGTATGGTACTTTGAAAAAAAAACTTTTACTTGGATGTGATGTGTTTTACTAAAGGATGCTGCTATTGTTACTTGGATACTTGATATTGACTGAATGATGTGTTTTACTTAAGGATGTTGCTATGAATGTCATGCTTAATGCCTAGGTTGCTGCTGAATAGAGAGTTCATTATACTATACAATTAGACCCTTGAAATCATTCACAACAGTAGTCCTCAGGTATGCTGCCTGTGATTGGCTTTACAAGTAGGAAAGAGGCCAGTAAACATGAAGAAATTGAAGATAAGTAAGACTATGAAAATAATAGTTGCTATGATCTGCTAGAGAAGAGTGGCTAGAATTGGATCTCTTAGGCATGGAGAAGGATCTGCTTTGGCAAAGAGATGTACTACTTGATTATTTGAAACAGGTAAAGGAGGAGAAAATGGCAGAAAATATCTGAGTTATATGATAGGAGGAGGAGAGAAACTCTGCTCATGGCCCCCAATTTTTCATTAAAATATAAGATAATTGGATACTAAAGTAGTTGATGAAACTGCGAACTGATCCAGCCACTTTGGAGAACACTCTGGAATTATGCTGAGTTATAAAACTGTGTGTACCCTTTGACCCAGCAATACCATGATTAGGTCTATTTCTCAAGGTGATCCTGGAAAAAGGAGAAGAACCTATGTGTTCTAAAATATTTGTGGTATCTCTTTGTAGTAGTAAAGGGGATGCCCTAAATTGGGGGATAGCTAAATAAGTTGTGGTATATGATGGAATATTGTGATGGAATACTGCTATGCTGTAGGAAATGATGAGCTAGTTGATTTTAGAAAAAATATGGACTCACATGAAATAATGAAGAGTGAAATGAACAGAAGCAAAAGAATGCTGTATATAGTAACTGCAATATTTTTGAAGAATAACTTTGAATGACTGAGTTATTTTGAGTATTATAAATATTCAAACCAACTACAAAGGGAGATGCTATCCACCTCCAGGGAAAAAACTGATAAATAGAAGAAAAACTGAAGTATGCTTAATATGGTTTTAATTTGTGTCAAATGGTGACTTTCTTTAGTTTGGGGTGAGGAGGGAGGGAGTTCATAACTTAAAATGTAACAAAAAAGAAATCTAAAAATATGATTAAGGTTCTCAATTAAGAGGAGGGGGAGAGCATGAGATGTTTAAAGAGGGTTGAAAAGGTCTGAAAAAGTTACCATAGTGGAGGAGATAAGTGAATTAGTCCAAGAAAGAGCAAAATCAGCAATATAGTAAAGGGGCCAGGGAATCAGAAAGAAAAGGAAATAGGGTTGAACTGGTTCACCAAGGGGACAGTATGGGGAATGGAGGAGAGTGTAGATAGTGCATGGAGGAATAACCTAGAAAAGGACTGAAGTATTGTGGGACTGAGGACTACAATGTGGTTGGAAAATTTTGGGTTTATGAGGCAGAGGGAGAGTTGAATTAACAATAAATTTTCATTGGATGTAAGGACATTTCAGAGTTCATGAATATGGAAATAGTTCATTTATTGATGATGGCAAAATCAAGGATATGAACATCTTTGTGCGTGATTGAGGTGAACAGTAGGTTATGTGAAATGAGTAAAAGGAAGAACTGGGAGGATAAGGTATTTCAGAGAGTATCAGTGAATATATTGAAGTTTCCCATGTATAACAATGTTAGGGCAGAATTTGAAGAGGAGAGGACAGTGAGCCAGTTTTCAAACTCATTGAGGAAAGATGAATAGTGTCCTAAAGTTCAGAACAACAGTTATGAGAACTTTTATTGAGTGATAGATAAGGATGTAGTGAACCTCAAAGGAGGAGAGGTTACTGAGAAATGGAATATTCCAAATCCCTCCCCTTGATCAATGAGTTAGGAGGAATAAATGAAAGTGCAACCAATACAGGAAAGGTGGGTCAGGAAGACTGTGTCATTTAGGAGGGAGCCATGTCTCCTGAGAGCCAGAAAATGGGAAAAGTGGTAAAGGAAAAGATTTAATATGAAAGCCAAGTTTGCCATCTATAGATCAGGCATTCCAGAGAGCATTCCAGGGGAAGAAGTGCACAGTTTTAGAAGGGTATATATGGAGGTGGGGGTGCAATTGCATTGAGGGGAATGAGAATAAGAGATCAGGCAGTGGGAGATTGAAGACTAGGTTTGAATGATGAAAGCCAGGCATTCAGAATCACTGAAATGGAGAGTATATGACCAGATAGATGAATGAGTTTAGATTGGTTTGTATTGTCCATTGGGTTTAGACTCAGTTATATAGTTCAGGCTAGGGGAGAAGTTTTGAGAGATGAAGGAATTGTGTCACTTACCCTCCTCAAGGTAAGAAACAAGGCAGATGGGATGGTGTTTCTCTTTTTCCCGGAAAGGGAGGAGACTGGTCCTTGAAGGAATGATGGTTCTCCTCATGCTAAGGGAGACCAGAGACCAGGTAGGAGATCTGATGTGAAGGAATGGTATTTTCTCTTTTCACTTCAAAGTAGAAGACTGGTGTACAATGGAATGGCATTTCTCCTCTTCTCAAGGGAGGCAGGAGAACCAATTCAATTTCACTCAGCTACCAAACTGACATCCTAAAGGTGAGGTCTGATCATGTCATCCAACTATTCCATGATCTCTAGTTGGCATCCTATAACTTTCAGAATCAAATATAAAAATAATCTCTTCATTTAAAGCCCTTTATAATCTTTCCCCTTCCTAGTTCTTCAGTTTCCTCATATTCCATGTATTCCATGTATTTCCTCCATTTCATGTACTCAACAATCCAGTGGCACTAGCCTCCTTGCTGTTTCTTGCAGAGGGCATTCCGTCCCTCACCTCTGCTGTACCCTCATGCTTAAAATTTTTTCTTTCCTCATCTCTGGCTCCTGACTTCCCTGGCTTCCTTTAAGTCCCAACTGAAGTCCCTTTAAGAAGCTTATTTCTAAGTCTACCTTAATCTTAGTTACTTCTCTCTGATATTATTCCTCATTTATATTATCCATATATTATTTGTGCAGAGATATTTGCATGTTAACTTCCCTATAAGAGACAACTAAGTAGTTCACTGCATCTAGCACTGGATCTAGTGTAAGGAAAACTGGAGTTTAAATGCAAATTTCTAGCTCTGTGACCCTGGGCAAGTCACATAACCTTTATCTGCCTCAGTTTCCCCAACTGTAAAATGCCAATGATAATAGCACCAGTTTCATGGAAGTAGTTATGAGGACCCAATAAGATAATGTTTGCAAAGTCCTGAAAACAGTGCTTTCTACATAGTAGGCACTTAAATTTTTTTCTTCCTTTTTTCCTTCCTTCCTGCTTCATTTTTTCTTTCCTTCCTTCCTCTTTCCTTTTTACCTTCCTTCCTGCCTGCCTACCTACTTCCTCCCCCTAGACTGTAAGCTCCTTGAAAACAGGAAATTACAGGATTTTTTTTGTATTTGGTTTTACCTTTCTTTGTATCCTAAGCTCTTAGTGTACTACCTGGAAGTTATTGGGGGCTTTATAAGTCATCATAAGGACTACCTTGTCCTGTTCTCTATTCAGTGCATGAGTCTACTCTATTGCATGTTAAAGGCACCATTTTCTTTTCAGCAAGGGATTCACAGGATCTTGAGTACTGACCAATGCAGCGTTGTAGCATTTTGAATCCCATTCAATAAAACTAAAATGATATATCAAGGGAAGTTGTGAATGAGTGTTAGCAAGCATTTGGGAATTATTAATTTTGAGTTCACAGTAAGCTTGTGAAATTATCAAAATGCCTTGGATAAATTGAATTTTTTTTAAATAGGCAAGAATTCAACATGCAACTTCATAGAGTGCCATCAATTTACAAATCTGTGCCACCAGTTTGGTCCATTTTTGCATACTTTACTATGAAATAATGCAGGTGACATAAAAGATGGGGGCAGGAGATGCCAGTAGTATCAATTTGGACTGTTGTTCCAATTATCAGAAAAGAGGGAAAATGAAGACAGAAATCCTGTGTAAATAAATAGCTAACACATATATGACACATCAAGTTTTGCACAGTGATTTACATGTTATCTCGTTTCATCCTTACAATTACCTTGTGTGATAGGTGCTATTTTTATCCCCATTTTAGAGATGAAGAAACTGAACCAAAGATGAGTTAAGTAACTTGCTTATCTAGTAAGTGTATGAGGCATAATTGGAGCTCAGGTTTGGTGACTCCTAGTTTTGCACTCTATGCAATGTGCCATCTGTGTGCCACCTAGCTACCTATCTCCCCTATATTATTTCTGCTACTTCCAGTGGTTCCATGGTTCCTAGTTGAACCATGATTATGATTACTAATGAATATAGGAAAGTAGAAAGAGAAGTGAAGAAAACTGTACATACAATTGTTTTCTTTACATTTTTACCTTCTATATCAAGTCTGACGGTCTTCAAGTTTGCCAACACTTTTTAAGAGATTGACTGATTTGGAATTGAATTAAAATCAATAATCACTTATTTAACAATATATGTAAGGCATTGTACTAGGCATATGAAAATGTATATGTATGTATATAGATATAGGCATATATATATGAAATGTTCTTTTAATATTTTTCTTGTTAGTTAACATATATTTTTTAGTTAGTTAACATAATATTTTTCTTGTTAGTTAACATTTAATATTTTTCTATGTTAGTTAACATACCTTTAATAAAGTTCTCTTCTAAAGCTTCATTGTGGTAAGGAAATGACCCGCCTTGCCAAGATACAACATCCTTGGTAGGATAAGTCCTACCAAGCTGGAATGATTTTGACTACAGCCCCAGCAATGGATTATACATCTGTTTATGGAGGGAAATTTTAGCTAGGTTTGCAGAGGCTCTCCATAATATTGACCACAGTGTGGTAATAGTTTTTGACCGTAGAAATTCTTTAAGATCAGATACCAAATCGGATAGGAGGTGTGACCTGTGTCAATGGCAAGAGTGCCACATTGAAGAAGAAATTATAGATTTTCTAAGTGTAAAAGTATAAGCCTCCTTTCAATGCCAAAATATGCTAATATGTTATCATCCAGTGGCATGTTAATAATACAACTGATCTAACAAACTATAAACTATGTTATCATCCAGTAATATATTAATAATACAACTGAACTGACAAACTTTTAAATTTACAAATAACATAACACATATTATCTCATTTGAGCCTCATAATCCTATGAGATTTGTACTACAAATTTTGTCTCATTTTACAAATTAAAAAAAAAATGAGGCTTAAAGAGTTTATGTAAATTGCCTGAGATCACTCAAGTTAGTGAAATTCAGACTTGCATCTAGAAGTCTTTTGATTCTAAGTTTAGTACTTTTTCATTATCCATCTCAGTGAAAGTCAAATATATTCCCAAATGAAATCATAGGGGATATGTCTATACATGCATACATACACACCTGTGTGTTGTACATGTATGTTACATTCACAATCTATATTATATTATATTATATTTATATGTGTATATTGCATATATGGTATTTAGAAATCCTTGACATTTCCTGAAATTTCAGGAAACATTTTAAATTTAGTTTTTATAATACAAATTATTACTGGTATTTCATTACATGTGCTTGTTGTGTTTAAGGATGGCCCATTCAATACCAATGAAAACTTATTATGTAATCAGTTAAAAATAATTTTTTGACTTACTATAGAGTCATATTAGGAATTATAGCACTGGAATTCTATTTAATCTCAGCATAATTATACTCTAAAGGCAAAGAGTAATCAAATTTACCTTGTTTCAGACCTTCTCCATGACTAATTGCAAACTTAAAATGTAAATAGTTACCTTAGAAACCATGGGAAGAAATCTCAAGAGCAAAATCTTTTCTCACCATGTCTCTAGCTGGTGCTGATAGAATCTGACACAAATTATGTTAACCTTTATATGGGAAAATCCAATGTAATCAATAAAGGAAACCTAGACTTTTCAGGTATTGTATCACAGTTATTAGTGAAAGCAAAGTCTTGAATTATAGATGTGTACCTCAAGATTATATACCTTTATGAAGATATAAAATTTTGACTGGAAAATTGAGCTAGATTATTCAGTCTCTGCAATGAATCTATTTTTGAGTGTGCAACAATTGCTTAGGGACAACTTGATAATTTTTGCTATTTTTGCTCCTTTTACCGTATTCTGATATTGAGGCTTGATTTTTAATTTTCAAAGGTTTTCCTCTGCAGGTTGTACATATGGGGTGGGTAAATGAAAGGCCCCAGGGAATTGACTCATCTCAACCCTACAAACACAAGTTCCTGGCCCTGAAAGGTTCATCTTTCTACATTTTCAGCACTCCACCGGTAAGAATACATTTGAATTCAGTAAGGAATGGATTGTTGATGCGTTTGCTTGTACTAGAAGCAATGATCAGATCTTTGGAGGGGAAGGCATGATTCCAACTAAATTAGCAGTTGGCTTCTCTTTTACAGATGTCCCAAAATGAAAGCAGACTGGCCTAAAAGAACACTCCTCATTGATGAACAATTCTATTTCCTTATTTCGCCCAATGAAATTAAATGTGATCTCCTTACTCTCACTACAGAAAATTAATAGAAAATCATTTTAATGTAAAATATGGTACTGGAATTTGGAAAAAAAAATATATAGTGACTCAAGGAACTGCCTATGTGGTAAAGAAATTGTTCCTCTGTAAGACAAACTTTCAAATTTAACCCTTGCTTCTAGTTTCTGAAAATTCTTACCTGTCATCTTTTTAAAAAATTTGCCAGTAAAGAGCTATATAATTTAATCCCCATAGGAGAAGCTGACATTTGCATTCTGTGCATTTTAAATTATCCAAATACTTGTCAGGTCTCCCATTTTTCAAAGACCAATGCAGTCTCAGCATGTTGAACAAGGCTATTCTGTTTATTATGAAATGAAAAGGAGTCACAAAGATGGGTAGAACAAGAAGTAATTGTCACAGTTGTCACAAGTCTGGACTATATATTCAAGGTAGTTTTAATGGGCTACCATACCCCTCCCTCCTGTGTTAACTCCTTAACAGCAGCTTGGCAATTTTAAATGGTTGAGTAAATAATTTATTAAGGGAAACAATTTCATAGAAATTGAGACAGAATCCAAAATTTTCACTGACTGTCCAATTTTCATCTTGAGCTGAAGGATTTGGTGATAATGCTATAGGTAACATTACATAGACTGTGCCTATATCTTAAAATATAGATGATATTTTTACAATAAGGAGTTGTACATACAGAGAAGTCAATAATATGCTAATAGATTTTTGTATAACCCACAGGGTTGTTTAGAATATTGAGAATTTTGTATATTCAATAGCTTGGGACAAATTCATTTCTTTAAAAAGAATATCATCCAAGGACTATCTATCGCCTGGCAACTATTTAAGATACACTGCCCTATTGAAGCAATAGAAAAAAAAAAAAAGTTGATTTTTTTTTAATCTACAAGTAACCTGATGGATTCAATTCGTGCTATCTGATGAAGCAAAGGTAGACATTAAGTATGATTTATGCATTTGAGACAGTAGCCATCAACAACCAATACTTATTATTGTTCTCAGAGCACTTCATGCATTACCAGTAGGGACTGAAAATAACCATGGAACAATTCAGCACTTAATTTGAAATTGTGAAAAAAAAAATGAAGAAAAAGCTTGCACACATTTAGATATCTAGCTCAATGTGTTAAAATTAAAAGGCTTCATTAGTGAAATTTGGATTTTTTTCCCCAATCTCTTCAAAGATGGAAATAATGTTGCAAGAAATTAATGCTGTAGATAAGTGGAACAACAAATTAAAAAAAATTCTTTCTGGAAACTTACTTGTTCCTTCTTTTCTGAAAGTTGTAATTTTTTATGTAAGGACTTTACTTTATCTGTATATTATTAATCAGTGAGAAATTACTTCTAGTATTTATCAAAATTCTACACCAATACATATAATTTCATATTTCTCGATGATTCCAACTTCACTGTGAGAAAATATAGCATTCTGGATTTTCCACTTTAACTTTGCAAGACATATAACAAAATCTTTTTTTTTCTTTATGAATGCCATGTCTTGCTTGTTTATTTTAAAACTCAGTTGCCAATTTTCTTTGTATTAATCTATACAGTTAACACTGTGTCTTGCAAATAGAGTACCCTACCAAACACATGCAGACTTGGGCTAGAATAGCACTTTGTATTATTAGTAATATCCAGTTTAGAAAATTAATACATGTTCATAGCTCTCCATTAAAGAAAAAATAAATAAAACATTGGAATCAATACAATAATCAGGTAGGGTAAAACCATTATGTATATAATGTATATAATTATGCATATAATGTATATAATTATATACATACATTACCATATGTATATAAGACAAATGATTCAGGCATTTGGAAATGTATTCCTCTCTCATTTGCCTGTATAAGCATGAGATTGGCCTTTTTCTGTCATTTCTCTTTATGATTTTGTCCAGGCAGTCTATTTATTACAGATAACTCAATAGTCCATACAATATCTTCAGCAAATTGACACTAAAAAAAATCTGCTTAATTAAACGAACCAAAATCACAGTTCATATATCTACAACTCCTTAAGTATTACAAACTTCCCTTGCAGCAAACTGTGAAGTGAATAATACATATTAAGTAAAACAAACTTTTGTGTATTTCTAGAATTTAAACCAGGGTATAGGGGAAGGCTGAAGGCTCTTAATTTGTGATTTTCAAATGGTATTATTTTCTTGAATTGTTTTCAAAAGAAATTTAAACAGGTTCTGATACTTAACTCCCTATGTACTCCTTTAGGCAAGTCACTTCTCAGGGTACCTCATTTTTCTTCTCTGTAAAATGAAAAAGTTTGATCAGATAATAACTAAGGTGCCTTTCAGCTCTAATATCTATTATGATCCTTCAAATTCCTATCTGAAATTTCTCTATTGATCCACTGTAGCAGGGAGCATGCTAACCCCTTGAAAAGTCAATATATCACAATAAATCTCCTGTTTTCTGGGTCCCCTTTCCATCTGGGGAAAATGTGGCCAATTTTCCTTTTATTGATGCAGCATGGAATACTGAGTAGCATGCTAGACTTGGTGTCAAATAGACGCAGGTTCAAATCCCACTTAAGACACTTTGCTGTGTAATCTTGGGCAATTCATCTAATTTCAGTTTCTTCCACTTTAAAATAAGGAAGATGTTGAACTTGGTGCCCTCTAAAGGTCTCTGTAAGTATAGATCTGTGATCCTATGAATTTAATAAAGCAATTTAATTTTCCTAGAACTACCCACTGAATTTTCATAGGAACTCATCACTTCAACTTCTTAGACCTCAGCATGTTCAGAATTCTGGCAACTCTGGAAATAGTTTCTTCAAATCATTTGAAATTAGGCAACACTTTGGAAGTGAGGGGAGATGGGATGTATTCATGACATTTCTGTAGAAATCAAGGCTTTTCTAGGAAATTACTTTGCAAATAAAATAAATCATTTAATTAATAAGTTACATATAAGAATTTAATACTCAGTAAAGTAAAATCTGCTAAATGAATTTTTGTTTTCCCTGTTTTTTTTTATTTGCTTTTGTTTTAAAATTTCTTTTAACCAAACACAGAGAGGATCTAAGGGTAAAAGACTGAGGTCTAGAAAGGGCCTTAGAGAGCTAGTCAAAACCCTTGTTTTTATAGACAAGGAAACTGAGGCCAAGGAAGGTTAAGCAAATTGCCCAAGGTTTTACCACTGCATGGCTAAGCTGGAGAGAAACTCCTGATCTAAATGCCTAAACACACTGCTGCTGCAGTGATGCATGTTGCAATCTATAAATCACAGCTATGAGATTGTGTATAGCTTGTTTATTTGTTTTTCACACTATTGCTAAAAAAAAAAAGTTGACATAATTAATCCCAAGAATGAAAGTATATAAAGTTCTATGGCTTTCTACAAAAGATACTTATTTTAATAAGGTAATGTAGAGTTCACAGAGATGACAGAACATAGATAATGTGAAAGTTCTTATAAATATATTCTGTTACAGTGATACAGCTAATACAACATCAATATCCTTCTGTTTCATATTAATAGGACAAAAAATACTAAGTGCTTTCAAGAAAAAAATAATAATTCATATTGGTATAATATTTTAAGATTTATAAAGCACTCTCAACAATCCTCTGAGGTAGCTATAGTAATTGTAATTCTTGATATTTCATACAAAAAAGTGAAGTTCAGAAAAGCTGAGTGACTTACCCAGGGTCATATATGAAGTAATTGTAAGAGTCACAACTTAAATCCAGTCCTTCTGACTCAAAATTTAGCACTATTCCCACCCCCTCAGGCTTTCTCTAAATGAGAGCTAACTAAGCTTATAAGAAATATTAACTTCACAACGTACTATATGATCATGAACGTGGCATACACTTTATCATATAATTCACCAAAATAATCATTTTCATGATATTACTAGAAGGCCAGAAACTGACCATGTCTCGGTCCAATGCTGCCCAATTATAAGGAAGGTAGCGGATGTAGTTTGATGTAATGTGGAAAGAATATTGACTTGAAAAGCAGTGGGCTCAAAAACGAATCCTGATTCTGCTACTTGATATAACCTCCCTCAGCCTTAGTTTCTCTCTGCAAAATGAGGGGTTGGACTGAATTAGGAGTTCTCTACTAGATTTTATAATCTTAAAATGAAGACATGGGTAGTGGTAAAGTTAGGATTAGGTCTGCCTTTATTTGCATTTGGTATATCAATATCATTATGGAGATTAACTAATGATATATTTATTTCTACTGTTAACTAAGAGAAAAAAATTAAAAATAAATATTTTATGTCAAATGATAAATTGAACAACTATTTTCATAATTAACTGCTTTCTGATGAAATTTAGGCTTTTGCAAAAAGTACCTGTAATTGACTATATATCCTTTTTATATATAAAAGAATAATAAATAAATTTGATTTCCATTAATGTTATTTGTGCTGTTATTAGTCAATTTTCTTTCTTAAATTGTCTGTAATTTATAGTAATTATGATTAGTACTGGAACAGTTTTAGAACATAGTTATAATCAAAGGCAAGAGAGAGAGAGAATTCTTTTGTAAGTTATTTTTCCACAGATATAATTCACCAGCTTTATTCCTTATCTGCTACCCCACAGGGCAATGAAAAGTCAAGGATGTGGGAATAACTAGAAA
This sequence comes from Bettongia penicillata ogilbyi, assembly GCA_023548195.1. Lineage (NCBI taxonomy): Eukaryota > Metazoa > Chordata > Mammalia > Diprotodontia > Potoroidae > Bettongia > Bettongia penicillata. The sequence continues at coordinate 919,640 of JAJHZJ010000330.1, forward strand.
ACATATCAAACTTATTATATATGTTATCTTGTTGAGTTGGATATTCATTACAATGATGCTGCTCACTATGCTACCCTATCCTGTGGAGATATTATGTGTACCTTCTTACTTGTTCACCACAAGGGCTCACCTAGGATGCTAGGATCTTCCTTGCCTTCTCCCAAAATCGCTAACAGTAGATCCCTGTAGTACCATTGTGTGATTGATTTTTGATTTGCACTCTCCATCTAAGATATAAAAATTTATGTATAAACTCTAACCAACTATATTTGAAATGAGTATTCATCCACTTGTTTTTTCCTATGTGAATGATTCAGCCAAAGTTTTAAATGGTTATGAATCATGTCCAAGAGGCTCTGCAATTTATCAGGGCTTAGCATAGGTAACATAATGTCATCTAAAAAGAGAGCACTTAGAAGATTACACAGTCTAGAGGGATTCCTTCTCAAACTTGGAATCTGTGCTTGACAAAGGCATTTCTATTGCCTTTGGTATCCTCTTTTTCTTCAAGTATCTTATGATTGAATTATTTCTTAATGCCCTTTAAGTCATCTAGCCTCCAGTATGGATATGCACTATGTGCATTTAGGTTAATTCAGATTTTTTCCCAACTTTGTTTACTTTGGATTCAATTCTACCACCTTAATAGATTCATCTGGGACTCTTGATGTTAGAATCCAAGTGTGGCATTTCTATATGGTGAAAAAAGTTTGGTACAAAAATATTTGCAGGTCTTTTTACACTTTTCTGTTTGTTGTTCCCTCTCATTTCTGTGTACTTACACATTATCAGGTTGACCTTATCTAATTGTGTCTCTCACTAAGATTTCTTTAAATTCAGTTTTTCCCCATTGCTTATCATGGTTTAGGAAGGTGATACTACTCTTCTTAATCTTTTACTATATCCCTGGGTGTTTGAGCAGCCTTTTAAGGATCGCACTGCTCACCTCTTGGTGTGAGGAAGGGGGTAGAAGGTGCCCTAAACATTGTCTGTGTACCCAACCCTGGCCTGATTACCTCGGGCCGGTGGGGAATTCCACTATGCAGTCAAAACATGAAAAAAACAAAAACAAAAAAAGTAGGATGCGCAGATTTGGGATATCCACCCCAAATATTCACACAGACTCTCTGTGCCCAACCTGTGGTTGAACATCCTGAGCTCATATTGGTCTGATCAGCCACAGTCACACACACTGAAATTTCACTTTATCATGGTGATGTCATTTTGGTCCTCTTCAAAAATGAAGGACAACAAACAACCAACCAACCAACCAACCCTTCCCTTTAAGGTTTTACAAATTATTTTACTTGTTAAACTGTATAATCAAATGCCCTCTCCCTCTCCCTTTCTCCCTCACATCTTCCTTCCCCTTCTCCATCCTCTTCTTTGGCAAGCAAATTAGATGTTTATAACTAGGTTTTTCATCTCTATGTTATAATGGTAAATAACATTTACATAGCACTTAAAGTTTTCTAAATATTTTGCATGTGTTATGTCATTTGGTCCTCACAGTGACTCTAAGAGAAAGATACTATTCTTATTCCCATTTTATAATTGAGGAAACTAAGGATGATTGAGGTTAAATGGTATGTTTAGGGTCATACAGCTATGTGTCTGTCAGAGGCAGGATTTTAACACAGGTTTTCCTAGGTCCAATCATCTATCTACTCTGTCATCTAGCTGATTTATGGCAGTTGATTTATATACTTTATATATATATATGGTTTATATACTTTATACATATATATTTATATTTATGATATATATATAATTTATATACTTTATGTATATGTATTATAAATATATTTATTTTATTTATAAACTTCCATGTGAAATTTTATGGCCTGTGTCTTTCTTCTTTATTTCATCCACAACCCATTTTCCATCATTAGCAATCTGCTTAACTTGGTCAGAACTGAATTGCTCCAATTAGGAACTATATCTTTTATTCTGAATTTTATTCTTCTAGTTTCATACTAATTTTGATCTTTGCTTTAACAAGTCAGTCATCTGACTGCATACAGACAAATAATTTAGGAATTACTACCTCATCGGTAATGCTATTTCTTTTCTGGTAAAATAGAATCAGTTTCTTTTTGTGTATTATTATTCAGCTCTGGCTATACCCAGGGACTTTCGATTGTTTCTCAAAGAGAGCATCCATGATAAATAAAGCATGAGGCTTTAGTGTAACATATAGATCTTTTTTCTCTCTCATTCCTTAACCCTGATCCACAGTTTCGGTTACATTTCTCACAATTGTCAAATAGTCTTATCATTGTGTTGAAGTCATCAATCCCATGAAAGAATTTCTTGTTCATGTAGGGCGCATGATGAAACCAAACCTGACCAGTGCTTCTGCTTTTATCTCCAAGAAGAAGCTTTTGGTTCACACAAAAGTGCCCAGACTCTGCAGACTTTTAACTTTGTTCAAATCTTGATTTTGATGCTTATTATTTATGTCCCATGAACAATTGATGTAAATTCTCTGGACCTTAGTTTCCTCATCTTATAAAATCAGTGGTTTGACTAGGTACTTTCTGAGGTCTCTTCCAGCTCAAGACTTCCGAGTCTGTGATCCACACTTTCATTTCATAAGTAATTTCCTTCTTTCTCCTACTACCATTTATAGTGTATGCAGATTGATATGATTCAGTTTTTAGTCTAGACATATGTCTATTAGTTGTGCATTGGACAGTGTTCTTACATTTAGCATATGAACCACTGGGTTAACGTTTATAGATGGTCAAATATCTGTGTGATTGTATCTTCAGTTTCCTCTTCTACCACTCCTTCATTATCACTACAGAGTGAAAGGGGGTCACCAAGAATTAAGGATTAGTTTGTATTTTTTTTCAGTTCATATGTTGTTATGACCAAAGAATTCATCAACCAGGAGTCAACATATTAGTGATGAGTTTCTCTATACTTAGCTGGGCTGGTAATCAGAAATTAGAATATCTATTGCCAGCGTTGTACTCAAAGCCCTTCCAACACGATACAACTTCCAAGAGTTTATACTTCACTGACACAGATTTTGAAAGCAGAGAGTCAACTCCACATCATAATGAAGCAATAGAATAGAACTTTGTGTTTGCAACATAAACAAAATTTGACTTGCATAAAATTTGATTAATCATCTTCCCCTCTTAGCATGAATTTTTTCAGTGTATCAAGTTTACTTCTGGATATTAGCTGGAAGTTTTTGGTCATGCCATTGCCAGTATGGTAGAAGTTCCTTTTAGGCCATAATAATCCTAGTCAGACAAGCAATTCTAATTCTAAACATTTATTCTAGGTAATTTGGTTGTTCACATAGATACAATTTGCATAATTCATATGAAATTCAATTTCAGAATAAGCATTATTACACATAAAATAAGTGCATTTCCTTTAGTGATTGTAATGATAATTTAAATGGGAAGATTTTTCCCATCATTAATTCCCATGTGACCTGCTTAAATCACATAAAAGTGTAAGTCACATGTGATGGGAGGAGCTTGCTGAATAGGTAGAGCAGGAAGGGTGGAACAGAACTAGGAGAAAGTTGGTAAGAGGAGTTAGGGTGGAGAAGAGAGGATGCATGGAGGCAGGCATAGCTGGTCATGTGAGTGTTTATGGGAAGGCCCCAGTGCGGGGAAGGAGTGGGAGGAAGACTTGGGAATGGCTTTGTACTTCTGCAGTGATAATGTGTATTGACTTCTTGGTTACTATGATAGATTTGGCTTTATAGTTTTGGGATTTGGCTTTATGGTGTCTGAATAAATGTTTTTCTTCTGCCTTTTATATCGAGTGTCTGTTGTACTCTGCAGTTCATATTTATAGTCTCCCTCAGTGCTGTGAATATTGCCTTGACAATACAGTTATTCTTCCTAGTACTTAAGTTAAATAAGTATTTAAATTAATATTTTGTTTAAAGCTTACTTGCTTGTGGGAAAAAAATCACAAAAAAAATAGCATTACAACTTTCTTTGGTTGTTCATTTATATTTCATATAGTCATAAAACTGTTCTCTGTGCACATCCACCTTTTTAAAAAAAATACTAAATATCTAACAAATTAGAATCAAAATTAATAGATACGTTGCTTTTATTTCATAGGATGCATTCCTATTTGATACCATAGTCCACCATGGCATGTGCTCAGAATATCTGAGTCAAAAGGGACTTCAGAAGTGATCTAGTCTAGTTTCTTATCTAGACATCAGTCTAGTTACAAAGTTAAAATAATAACTATGAACACTGATTGCATTTTTTAAAACTAAATCCTTTATTGGGTTGTCTCTTCCATGTTATATTAAAATGTACATGAAAAATGATACTTGTGTTTTACTTCAGAACATTGAATTTGAGAGTCAGGTATTTAAGTCTAGAGACTCAAACCATGGAAGTTTAGATGTCATATACTGGGCTTTTATTATCCTTTTCTTTTTTAACCTGTCCCCTCCTCAAAAGTCTGCTTTGCTTCTGACCACTACCTCCTTTAATATGTTCTACCTCTTATCACCCCATCCACCATTCTCTAAGTCTAGTCCCCTCCACCTTTGCTGTATAAGATTAATGTCTGTACTTAACTATGTGTGTGTGTCTTCCCTCCTTGAGCCAGTTCAAAAGATAATGAAGTTCAAATAATACCTGCTCCCCCCAACACCATCATAAATACCCTGGCTTGCATGCCTCTTTTATGTGAAATAACTTTCCCCATTCTTCTTCTCCCTCCCATTTCTCCCAGTATATGTCTTTCTCACATTTCCATTTTCCTTTTGAGATCATCCTAGCATAATAAACTGCCGTGATGCTTAAATAGATGCTAACAGCCCTAAGGATGATTAAGTTCTGAGCGGTTACATGCACCATATTCCCATTTAGGAATATAAACTATTTAATCTCATTAAATTCCCTTTCATTTCTCCCTCTTCTTTACCTCCCTCATGTATCCTTCTCTTGAGTCTTCTGTTTAAGTGTCAAACTTTTATTCAACTCTGGTCTTTTCATCAGGAGTGTTTGGAAGTCCTCTATTTGATTTCATGTCCATTTTTCCCCTGAGAGATTTATACTTCCAGCTCTTTTTACTTCCAGAACATTGTATGCTAAACTTTCCTTCCTTTAGCATGATAGATGCTAAATCTCATGTGATTCTGTCTGTGGCTTCTTAAATGGCTTCTTTCTGGCTACTTACAATATTCTCTCCTTTACCTGGAAAATCTGGAATTTGGTGATAATATTCCTGGGAGTTTTCATTTTGGGATCTCTTTAAGGAAGTGATCAGTGAATTTTTTCCATTTCTATTTTTCTACTAGTTATAAGATGTCTGGGGATATTTCTTGAAATATGATGCCTAGGTTCTTTTTTATTGTGGATTTCCAGTACTCCAATAATTCTTAAATGATCTTTCCTTGCATTATTCTAAAGATCAGTTGTTTTGCCTATGAAATACTTCACTTTTTCTCCTATTTTTCTTTTTTCTCTGTTCTATTGTTTTTTGATGCACCATGGAGTCAATAGCTTCTACTTAACCAATTCTAAATTTTTTGAAATTAATTTCTTCTATGTATATATGTATGTCTTCTAAACACTTTTTCCAATTTTGTTTTAAAGGAGTTATTTTCTTCAGTATTTTTGTGTTTCTTTTTGTGGTTGTTCATTTTTCAGTCATGTCTAACTCTTTGTAACCTCATTTATGATTTTTTTGGCAAAGCTACTGGAGTGCTTTGCCATTTCCTTCCCCAGCTCATTTTGCATATGATGAAATGGAGGCAAACAGGACTAAATGATTTGCCCATGGTTCTATAGCTAGTAAGCATCTGAGACCAAAATTGAATTCAAGGAGATGAGTTTTCTTGACTCTAGGCCTGACACTCTACCTACTGCACCACTTAGCTTTTTAACAAGTATTAACTTTATTTTCATAAATTTCTTGTATTGTTCTGATTTCTTTTCCCAGTTTCCCTCTATTACTATTTGCTTTTTAAAATCATTTTTGCTCTTTTTTATTTCTTTAAGTCTTCCAGAAATTCTTGTTGTGCTTGTGTCCAATGTGCATTTTTTGAGGTTTTGCTTGAAGATGTTTCAAAATCATTATCTTCTGATATCTTCCCTGTCACCATAATAGTTGTGTTTGTTTGTTTTACAGATTCTTTTTTGTTGTTTACTCATTTACCCACCCCATTTCTTGCCTTTAGAATTTATTTTAGAGTTTGCCTTTACTCACTTAGGGGAAGGAGGATGGAGTGACTGTCCCAAGCTTCAGACTATTATTTTCACAGCTAATTCTGTAGGCCTGTAAATTTTCATTGTTTCCACAATGGTGTGATCAGGGGAGGGGTGTGGTCACTACTGTTTTCATCTATACTCCAGTCCTTCCCCTGGTTAAGACCTCTGCTCCCTCACAACTACAACTCCTCTCCGCCCTGGAACTACAACATTCTCTCACTAGGGTCATTGCTCCCTTGTGAATGCCAGTTCTACCCTGAACTACCTACAACTGGATAATAGGCAATGGAGTTGCCAAATAGTTCTTGATCCTGTACCCAGTGCTCGCAAGGAATTCCCTGTAATCTCTTTCTGACAAGGTCTTCAATCTCCTTACTATATCTGGGCACTTAGCACTAACAGTACTCCTCTTGCTTTTACTGCTGCTTCTACCACCACTGCTACCTTCAAGGCCCGCTGCTAGTGTTTCTGGATGCTATGCTCACTGTGGATCCAGCCATTTCCCAACCCAGTGTCACTGACTTCCTTTCTGTCCTTCTAAACTCTCCCAGACTGGAAAAATGACTAACTCTGAATTATCATTGGTTATACCACTTAGAATTTGATTTTACATGCATTTAAAAGATTGTTTGGGGGAAATGTTGGGAAAGTTCAACAAAAATGTTCCCTTTACTTAGTCGTCTTGTCTCTGCCCTCAAGTCTTTACTATCATATATAAACCCTTGAGGAGATATTTAATCTATCTCCTTCCTTTCAGATATAATTTATACTTGTAAAATCTGGAGATTTCCAACAGGCCTTAAGAGGAACGGGATAGAAGCCTTGTGCTTTGTAGTGAATAGAATGCTGAACTTAAAAGATTTGGGATCAGATTGTAGCTCAGATGTTTACTTTTCTGGGCAACCATGGAAAATTTACTTCTCTCTGCATTCTCTCTGCTTCTTCTTCTGTAAAGTGGAGATAACAAACTTTATCTCAAAGAGTTGTTTGTAAGAGCAAAGATAATGTACAAATGCTTTAAAATACTTTAAATGCCCTTTAAACATCTGTGTTGTTGTTATAAATTCAGATAATTTGCCTCTACATAATCCAGACTGGCTTGCACCTGAATTACTAGGCCATTGCATACTTTCCTTACTAGTAAATAAAGGACCTCATCAATAAGCATATGTCTCATTTAGTAATCTGTGCAAAAGGAGATTTAACTACCTTGCTTTGCATTCTACTTCAGAGTTTCATAGTCTCAATTTCCAGGAATTCTACTGAGTATTGTAGTAGTATCTAGAAAAAAAAATGTTTTCAGAAATCACTGAATCTATAAAAAAAAATATAATGATGCACCCCCTTCCATAGTTATAAAAAGCACAAGATACAGATTTCTGGACTAAGACCTTGAAGAGTACTTGGATACCATCTCTTCATATGATTGCAGAATCTAGAGTTATAAAGGAACTTTGGAGATCATTTACTCCAACAAGAATTCTTTTCAGAATTTGTAAATCAAGGTCTAAAATGATAAGTAATTTTCTGAAGGATATAAAGCTAACAAATAGCAAACCTAGAACCTGAATCTAGATTTGTTGACTTCAAATCAAATTCTCTTTCCACCATACAATTCTATTCCTTAGAAAAACCATTCATTAGATATGAGCTAAGTATTAAATAGATGTAAGAGTAGAAAAGTCAGAATAAATTTTCTGTAGTTATTGTAAGTTAAAAGTTTTTGCCACTTTAGTGTCTTGAATCACTGAAATTCGGATATCCATTACTCTCAGTAATGTATAATAGTCATGAGAAGTGATCACATTTTAATATCTGTAATATATACATGACTCTTATGAAGCTTCTCCTAAGTCACTATAATAATATGGTAGCTCCTGTTACAGTATGATGATCTATTATTTATTATTGGTATAGAAATCTCTTGGAGGGATGAAGTAAATGTTGGGTGGGTGAAACACCCTCTAATTTGATCCTGAAGCTTCAGAGTTCTATAAATTCATAGAACTATAGTTATATACTTAAAATGAACCTCAGAGGATATCGTTTTCCACACTTATTCTACAGATGAGCAAACTGAGGGAAAAAAAGGAAGTCAAATGGCTTATCCAAAGGTACACATGTGGCCTTGCTACCTGAACTGCTTCTGTACTCTTCAGACCCATGGCCGTGGTACCACCTTGACATCTGAAGCTTTTCCACCTTGACATCTGAAGCTTTCAACATACTGGATATTGTCATTTGCCCTGCAACAATCCTAATATTTTGCCTCCTATTAGAATGTGAGCATTTTGACAGCAGGGAATATCTCACTTTTTCTATGTATAAGCTAAAATATCCTAACATGCTTAGCCCATAGTTAAATGCTTTTTAGTAATTAATTATTAATTATTGAGTTATGCTTATATGGTTTCATAAGTTGCAAAGGTCATAAAATGTATTAACCAGTGGCCAACCTCTGCTGATGGATTTCTTCATATTTTGAGACTGGTCTTCAAAAAATAATATATTATAATGCCCATGCTCAGTTTCTCAATTTAATAAAAAAGAAAGTCCACAGGTTATGCTTTTCTGACATAGCTATCAAGAATTCAAGGTTAACAGGAGACCAGTATACCTCCTCTGAAGTATTAGAGGAGGACCTCCAAGAGAAAACAGGTCTTCAGATTAATCTTCTTCTGAAAAGAGCCTAGAAGACAAGCCTTATCACAGGTTCCCAGACTTTTGTTGGTTCTGTTAACACGCCCACACACTTAGAACAATTATTCTTCATAGTACATGTGGACCAGTGGGACCTCATGATGGAAAGCCATTCTCCATGGAAGTCTTGAAAGTCACCTGTGCCTTAAGCCACTCACAAAGACCATAATATTGGGCAGGACACACATAAACAGAAGAAAAAAGGTCATTCATGATACAGTAGTCATGTCCGTTTTATAATCTTTGTATATAGCGACCCTTCGAACCTCATCCATACCAGGATTAATTGACTGTCAGAAGCTCAACTTAATTCTTTTTTTAAAAAAATGAGGGGGGGGGGGAAGCCAAGATGGTGGAGTACAAGAATGGACCGATAGAACCTCTCAATTCACAGTACATAAAATATCTGTAAAAAATGATCTGAACAAATCCTAAAGCAGCAGAAGCCACAAAACAACAGAGTGAAAGAGATGTCCAGCCCAAAACAGCCTGGAAGACTGATAGGATGGGTCTATCACATGAATCTCAGAGTGGAATGCAGCCAAAGCGGGGCAGCTCATCCTTGGCCACATGGTGTGGCAAGGACAGGACCAGAGCAGGATTCAGGACATGGAGTCATCGAGATTTCTTACCCCATTAATTCCAAAGACATCTTCAAAGGTCACTGCGAAAGCTCTTTCACCTGGGTGAGATGGGAACACAGTCTGGCCCCAGGACCCAGGGCAGCAGCAGCCACTGTGTGGCATCATCCATTTTTAAAACCCCCAGTCTAAAAACCCTGGGGGAATTGAGCTGCTGATCTGGGTCTCAGCCCTGAGTGGTGGTCCTGGAGTGAGAAGGAGCATTGGCTGGTGGAGTTGGTGGAGGTTCTGGAGAGGGAATTCTACTCACAGATCCTGGACCGAAAAGCTTATGATTACTTCTAGACCAGAGCACAGACCAAGAGAGGAGTAAAATCCTCTCCTGCGATTGTGCCACTTTGGAGGAACTGAGAATGTACAGGTCCCTAGAGTATACCCTCTTCTTGACAAAGGACTCAAAAGTTAAGTAAATGACTGGGAAAATGCCCAAAAAAGGGGAAAAAATAAGATTATAGAAGGTTACTTTCTTGGTGAACAGGTATTTTCTTCCATCCTTTCGGATGAGGAGGAACAATGCATTCCATCACAGGAAGACAAAAAAGTCAAGATTTCTACATGCAAAACCTCTAAAATAAATATGCAATTGTCTTAGGCCATGGAAGAAGTCAAAAAGGATTTTGAAAATCAAGTAAGAAAAGTGGAGAAAAAATTGGGAAGAGAATTGAGTGTGGTGCAAGAAAATTATGAAAAGCAAGTCAACAGCTTGCAAAAGGAGACCCAAAAAGTACTGAAGTAAATAACACCTCTAAAAATAGACTACATCAAATGACAAAAGAAGTCCAAAAAGCCAATGAGGAGAAGAATGCTTTAAAAAGCAGAATTAGTCAAATGGAAAAGGAGGTTCAAATGCTCACTAAAGGAAATAGTTCTTTAAAAATTAAAATGGGACAGATGGAAGCTAATGCGTTATAACAAATCAAGAAATTATGAAACAAAACCAAAAGAATGAAAAATAGAAGACAGTATGAAATACCTCATATGAAATACCTCATTAGAAAAACAACTGACCTGGAAAATAGATCCTGGAGAGAAAATTTAAAAATTATGAAACTACCTGAAAGCCATGATGAAAAAAAGAGTTTGGACATCATCTTTCATGAAATTATCAAGGAAAACTCTCGTCATATTCTAGAGCCAGGGGGTAAAATAAATATTGAAAGAATCTACTGATCACCTCTCAAAAGAGATCCCAAAAGGAAAACTCCTAGGAATATTGTAGCCAGATTCCTGAGTTCCCAGGTCAAGGAGAAAATATTGCAAGCAACCAGAAAGAAACAATTTGAATATTGTTTACAGGATAACACAAGATCTAGCAGCCTTTACATTAAGGGATTGTAGGGTTTGGAATATGATATTCCAGAAGTCAAAGGAACTAGGATTAAAATCAAGAATCACCTACCCAGAAAAACTGAGTATACTACTTCAGGGGGAAAAAATGGTCATTCAATGAAACAGAGAACTTTGAGGCATTCTTGATGAAAAGACCAGAGCTGAATAGAAAATCTGGCATTCAAACACAAGAATCAAAAGAAGCATGAAAAGGTAACCAGGAAAGAGAAATTTTAAGGACTTGCTAAAGTTGAGCTATTTACATTCCTACATGGAAAGATAACATTTGTAATTCTTGAAACTATTCTCAGTATTTGGGTAGTGGAGGGATTATATATATATATATATATATATATATATATATATATATATATATATATATATATATATATATACATATTCATATAGATAGAAAGATAGAGAGAGAGATAGATAGATAGATAGACAGACAGACAGACAGATAGAAGGCACAGGGTGAGTTGAATAGGAAAAGATGATATATATAAAAATAAAATTAAGGGGTGAGAGAAGATTATATGGGGAGGAGAAAGGGAGAAATGTAATGATGCAAATTATCTCTCATAAAAGAGGCAAGAAAAAGCTTTTTCAGTGGAGGGGAAAAGGGGGAAGGTGAGAGGAAAAAAGTGAAACTTTCATAACATTTAACTTAAGGAAAGAATAGCATGCTCACTCAATTTGGTATGAAAACCTATCTTACACTATAGGAAAGTAGGAGAGAAGGGTAGAGGGGGATGATAGAAGGGAGGGCAAATGGGAGAAGGGAGTAATTAGAAGTAAACACTTTAGGGAAGTGACAAGATCAAAAGAGAGAATAGAATAAATAGGGGGCAGGATAAGATGGAGGGAAATATAGTTAGTCTTTCACAACATGACTATTATGGAAGTCTTTTGCAAAACTACAGATATATAGCCTATATTGAATTGCTTGCCTTCTCAGTGGGGATGGGTAGGGAGGGAAGAAGGGAAAGAAGTTGGAACTCAAAGTTTTAAGAATGGATGTTGAGAATTGTTTTTGCATGCAACTAGGAAATAAGAAATACAGGTAATGGGGTATAGAAATCAATCTTGCCCTACAGGAAAAGAGAGAAAATTGGGATAAGGGAAGGGTGTGATAGAAGGGAGGACAAATTGGGGGAGGGAGTAATCAGAATGCACAGTGTTTGGAGATGGGGGAGGGGAGAGATGGGGAGAAAATTTGGAACTCAAAGTCTTGTGGAAATGAATGTTGAAAACTAAAAATTAATAAATAAATTTTTAAAAATGAGTGAAATAGAGGAATATTGCTAGAGTTCCCATGTTTCCTTTTCCTGCAACATATTAATGGTTATATTTACAGGGAACAGTATTTTTTCTTAGGTTCTTTGTAGTGATCTTCGCAGTGCAGGAAGTGTCATCAGGATCACTTATTTCTTTACTGACAAAGCAAGTCATCAGTGTAGTTATTTTAATTAGTCACTCCATCCAAGGTTATTTATAGATCACCATTTCAGACTCTTAGATGGGCTCTAATACAAGTCATATCATGTCACTTTGACCAAAAATGTACCATCTCCTATTGCTTTTGAGATAAAATGCAAACTATTTTATTTAAGTCCCTGTCCAAATGGGCTTCTACCTCCCCTTCAGGATTTACTTCCTATTACTCCCCTTCCTAGATCCTACATGTTCAAATGACCTAGTAACTATTTTCTGACCTTGACATTCCATCTCCTGTTCCCACGTGTTTGCCCAGATTATTTCCCTTCTAACACTCTTCTAATTTCCATGTCTTAGAATACTTAGTTTTCTTTGTGGATCATTCTATGTGCCACTTCCTGTGAGAAGCTTTTCCTTTTCCCCTAAATGCAAGTGAAAATTTTCCACCTCAGATGATCTTATGTTTATTTATCTTTGGTATATATCCTAAAATAAATAAATCCCTCAGAATAATGTTAGATCCTTCAGGTAAAGAATTGTTTCAGTTCTGTGTCTATATCTCCAGATCCTCGCATAATTCCCTACTCATAGTAGATTCTTAAAAAAAAAAAGTTTAATCCTCCTGAATTAGCCAAAGATCTAGAAAAGCCAGGAACAATTGCTCAAAGCAGTTCCTAAATTGCCAAAAATACATTCTAACTTTTTTGATGATCAGATTTTAATCAAGATTTTTTAAAAGCTTGGAAGGTGTAAATCAACCATAATTTGAGAAAGTATTGCTTTATTTCACAGGAAGATACTATACATAAAAAATATTTATTTTGGAAATGCTTGACTTCCCTCCCTATTTATTTATATAATTCCATATAAATAGAATTGTGTTGTCATTGTTGGTTTCTAGTTTACAAGAGATAGAAACATAATCCTGCAGAAATTCAATGTTTACAAACTTCATTAAAATGTGTTAAAATAACAACCATGAAATCAAATTTACAGTGTATTAAAGAATTAAAAACATATAAATTATGCAACAGTTGTCAATGTATGCAGGAAAATATGAGAAGCAATTTTTAACACCAATTAAGCAATCACAGCCCATCAGATTTTGTTGTTTACCTAGAAGAAAATAACTCAAGTGCAAGTTTGTTGATTGAAGAGATATTCAAACATTATAAATCTAGTGTTGACATAGAGCAGGGCTTCACATCTTTGTTGTGTGTCATGAAACCCTTTGACAATCCAGTAAAATCTGTGGACCCCTTCTTAGAATAATATTTTAAATATATAAAATAAAATTAATTGGCTTACAAAGGAAATGAATCATATTGAAGAATAATTACCAGCATATTTGTTAAAAAAAAAAAAAAAAGTTCATGAAACCCTGGGTTAAGAAACCTTGCCCCTAAGATTAGAGTTTTGCCGTGAGTAATCACTGGAATAAGATAATAACAAAAGATTTTTTGATAACTTATCTGATCTTTTTAAACAGCTATAGTTTTCACAGGTTATTGAAATTAATTGATCTTATATGAAAAATATGCGCATATATTGCATTATAAAATGCAAATATATATTGCATTTTAAGAAAATAATAAAGGGATGGTCTTTTGAATCTGTTATTTTTAATGATTATGTTATTGATTAATGCTACCTCTACAAGATTTGAGCTTTTTTTAGCACATTGTTTTCTATTATTTTGTTTCCACAGTGACCGTCAGTGAAGTGATCCCATGGTTGATTGCATAGTATTTCAGAAGATAACAAAATCATTTATCAGATAAAGGTTTTAGGCTTTTGGAGTGAGAACATGTATAAGGTTTAAGTTGCCTCTCCCCTTCTTTTCCTATTTGTCATCACAAATGTACCTCACTTTCCTATAGCTGTTTTCCTTTAAAAAGCTTGCTGTACAATTCATTATATCTTCCAAGACTTGTGACTAAGACAGAACATTAATTTCCAAAGTGAAGAACCCCTCTGTGATATGAATTATGACCTAATCCATCTTTTCTGTTACTTTTATCACCCCATTTAATAATAGGTTTTCTTAAACCAGGGTATTTTTTACAGATTCTAAATTGTATACCATTGTACTTTAGATCTTCCTTTCTTGTTCTACAGTCATGCTGGAAACACAGTTCAGACTCAGTTCCATTATTGGAATATAGCCTTTGCCAGGATAGACAGATACAAACCACCAGTCCTGCTTCTAATCTAGCTCATACGGCCAACTTCCAGGGAAGCAATTTCTATGGAGAAGGAGCCAGGCATCCCCACAAGCGACAACAAATTATCACCCAAAAGGCAAGTAGGCCAGCCTATCTGAAGCAGTAAGGCTCCCTGAGGGAGAAATACAAAACAGGATGTGCCCGGCAAGTCAAATCACCACCATCACCTTGCCCATCATCTCCCTATTCGTTGCTATAGAGACAGTTCAGAACTCTAAACCCAAAAGCCTTGAAAAAATAGCAATGTTTCTAGCATAGAAACCATCATCTTCATCATCCTAGGAAGTAATCCCTGTGGAGATTCAGAATCCTGACTACTACAAATATTACAGCCACAGCTACCAGGGATCTAACAAAGGGAATTTCTTGCAGCCAAAATACTTGGCACTAACAAATGATTCAACTTTAGAAACTGATATAATTGAATCAGTAGCAATGACACGAAAGACATTAAATAACATCCGTTTTGCACTCTAAGATCCATGGAACTTTTTCATCTGACTTGCAGCTGAAACCTTCTAATATGTGTTGTCTCCTCCATTAGAATGTGAGCTCTCTTAAGCGTAAGAATTGCCTGATTTTTTCTGCTTATCCCCCCAGTACTTCGTGTAGTTCTTTGCACAGAGCAAGCACTTAATAAATGGCTGAGTCTTTTCGTTCATTTATAGAGACAATGACCTTTCATTGGTCTATGTATTTTTGTCATGTATATTGATAGAAACAGTTTTCTCAGGATGTGACTTCCTTCCAAAGCCATCTTTTGGATATTTTCATTTGGATTTCTTGATCACTGACCATACAAAACTTGTTTGTTGAACAATACTTTTGTCTTTTACTTATATCTATTTACCTTTGGCTAGTTTTCTGGGCATTAAATAATTCTGATATAATTTTTGTTGAATATAATTTTATTACAAAAATAAATGTTCTTGTCTTTTGAGTCAGACACTCAAAACAAAATAATATAATAATGATGACAATACCTTAAATATAAAGCCTCACCTGGGAATCAGATGACTTATTGTCACACTTTTTCCTTACCTAGTTTTCACAGTGTTAACTACAAAATGTAGACCAAAAAGGAACTATAAATGATATGTTAAATGTTTCTTATGGTAAAATGTTGCCACAAGAATAACAAACATGCTTTTAGTTCGTTTTTGACATTTCTGAAGAATAAGATTATTTTTAGCTTGACACCATCACAGATAAATATGGAAGTCATACTGATAGTATATTAAAAGAGATTAGGTTTATCAGCACTGAAAACACACATTCTGTTACCATATGTGGATTGTTCATCCATTTTATATAATTAATATTATACCATTAATATATACCATATCTGGTCTTACAAGTTTATTCAAATCAATCAATCAATAAGAATTTTTTTTAATACACTGTGTAAGGTGACATGGAAAATGGAGAGTGGCATAAAGTCTTTGACTTCAAGGAGATTTTTATGGGGTTGGGGTATCATGCTAGATACTTAAAAAGACAGTTTATGATTCAAGCCAACTTGGATAAATGTCAAATGAATGATACAGACAGTACTAAGCTCTTGGCTTTAGGGAAGAGAAGATTCTCTTAAGGCTGAGGTGATCAGAAACATCTTTGTCGAAGAGTTGGATATTAAACCTTGAAAAATGAGTAAGACTACATTAATTGAAGGAAAAGGCAGAGAACTGAGTAATATATTCTTTCCCAACTATCAAAAAAACCCCATAATCTACCTGTATTAAAACCAAACCTCCTCTCACTCTGTCTCTCTCTCTCTGTCTCTCTCTCTCTGTCTCTGTCTCTCTCTCTCTTTCTCTTTCACATACACAAACATATGCATACATATGTATGTACATATGTATACACGTGTATATTGCATGTATAGGTATATACCTAGATATACATATACACACTTGTGTGTGAGAGAGACTGAGGGAAGAAGAGAGAAAGGAAGAGGGAGGGGAAGGGAGACAGACAGACAGACAAAGAGACAAAGAGGGTTAGGTAGAACAGGAGAGTGCTGGGCCTGAATTTAGGACTCATTTTCCTGAATTTAAAACTGGCCTCAGATGCTAGCTGTGTGACCTTGAACAAGTCACTTAAACTTGTTTACCTCAGTTTTCTAATCTGTAAAATGAACTAGAGAAGGAAAAGCAAACCAGTCTAGTGTCTTTGTCAAGGAAACCCCAAACAGTGTCACTAAAAAATCAGACCTAGTAGAATAACAATGGATATGTGTGTGTTTACATAATATGCATATATTAGATAGAGTGATAGATAGATAGATATTTTCCTTTTCCTGTCTGCAAACTGTTCAAGGTTTACTCTGTTTTTGTAGAGGTCTCTTTGGAGAGTCTGTGAGCAGCAGTTGTAACCCTAAGGGAAGATGATTTCCAAGAGCTTAAATAGTTTTTGCAAGGAAGAAAGATTAACTTTGCTCTGCTTGGCCCCAGAGGGCAGAACTAAAATCAGTGGGTAAAGGTTGCTGAGGCGGTTTCTGCTTAACGTAAAGAAAACCTTTTAAACAATTAAAGATCTCCAAAAGTGGAATGGGATGTCTTAGAAAGTTGCACGTTCCCCTTTATTGGAAATCTCCAAACAAAAAGGGAATTCTTGTTCAGGTATGTGTGAGATTTGATGGTCGCTAAAGTCCCTTCCAATTCTCTGATTCCATGAATCAGAGGACAACATTAAAAGTATGTAGAATGAGAAGGATCAAACGTTGATCAGTTCAGATACAGGGGGAGGACTACGTCTTGTCACAATGATGATACAGAGAGCAGCTGAAAACGTCAAGTTACCAGGTCATTAATGTAACCTATATGACATTCTGTGCTTTGCCTGTACTAAGCAGTCCTCCATATATTGAAGAGACTGCTAAAGATGTACCTCAAATGGTGCTGAAATAACAGTGCAATAATAAAGGAGAGGCTATGAGTGACATTCATTTTGTGGTGAGGAAGATGAAAACGCAAAGGAAAAAAGATAGAGAGAAAATAGGCATCCTATCCATGATTTCTAAAGTGAAGCCATTATATGTGACCGTGATCTGTAAACACATTTACTGTTCTTAAGATTCTCTTCACACAGATGGCTATTTACGAAAAAAATACAGCTCTAATTATATTAATATATAAAGCACTTTGCTATAATGATGTAAGTAATCCTGTGAACATATCAGCAGCAGAAGCTATAAAAATTCAAAAGGGAGGGTTGTTTTTGGAATCAAAGAAAGAACAATAACTGGTCAGTTTCAAGGATCATAATAGAAATTACTGTAAGTACAGAAAGGAGGTTTTATTAGAGGCAGCATCTGTTACTAACCAAAGGTCTCAGAAGATGTACTACTTCCTCCAAAATTTTTATTTTTGGAGTTCTTTAAACTATTAACAACTAATGTTGATTTTAACTTCTCTGGCTTTAATTTTATATATATTTTAAAAAGTAAATAAATAGCACATCAGTTACCTGTTGACTGTTCTTTACTTCATGCTTATGGGTTGGTTGAGTCTATTTTTTTATCAGAATCTGTAAGTCAACTGTAGAACTAATTAAATGGCAATTAAATGACACTATGTTAAGTGTAGCTTTTGTTTACATTGTTCACTTAAAGTTGGAAGAACATTTAGGAAAATTTAGTGGCTTTAGAGTTTCAGCTTTTGTACATGTCTAGAATTTTATTTAATAGAAATTTACTACAGAATGAAACAAATAGATTAAATTTCTTGCACGTGGTGATTTTGATACTTGAAAGATACAATGTAGTGAACTTTTGATTATCCTTTGTGATAGAAGATTAAGAAAAACACAGATAACCTAACAAATAATCCAAATTTAGTATAGAACTCCTCCAGCCCTTACATAAGTCAATTAATTTCTTTTAATCAGTCAAGTAAATTTTTTAAGGTAGATGATTGCTCAAATTAGCTGACTGTTTCTGTGATTGAACTATAGATTTAGTTGGGTCCAAAATAATTATTAATGCAGGTAGACAGAGAATTAATAGTTGAAAGAGAACTTCAAGATCATATAAACCAAACCTTTTATTTTACAAAGGATGAAAATGAGACCTGGGGAAGTTATAAACTGCCCAATATCTAAGAGGTAACAGAAGTAGTATTTGAACTGAGAGCCACACAGGGTTATAGGATAATTAGAGGTTATCTAGTTGAACGATCCTCGTGATGAAGGAAACTGAGGCAGAGAGAATGACTTGAGCAAATTCACAATGGTATCAATTGGCACCATCAGCATAAGAACTCAGGTCCTTTGACTCCAAATCTAGTATTCTTTATACTATGTCATGCTTTTCCAAGTACTAATATGCTAATGCCTTTCTATGATTTGTCATAATCCCTCTTAATTGGACTCCTTTGCTAGTAACTTGAGAGAGAAGATCTCAAGACACAGAGGATTGCTCATAGAGCTATTTATTAATACATTCTTGGATCAAAGATTTTTCTGCATTACATCTAATAAATTGAATATATTTTGAAGATATACATATTTAATTTTAAAATAAGTAGATGTTATTAGTAACTGATAAATATATAGTATATGCAAGTTAGTATTGCCACGTAAGTAGTGATTATTTGACATTGACATAGAAACATATTAACTTTCATTTTATATCTACAGATGATCTACATTATCAGACTAATAGAGGAAAACATCTATTTACATGTGCATATTCTCTTTCTTACAGGTGAGTACGTTAGACTGGGTACGAGCTGAAAAAATCTATAACCTCTGTGAGGTACTATTTAAAGTTCACAAGGTAAGTATACTGCGGAAATGAGACTTTTTCAAATAAGCAAGAGAGTTTGGGGTTTCAGTTAATAGTGCGGGAAGCCAAATGCTTTGTCTTTCAGATGCATCCTTGAATTCAATAAGAAATTTAAAACATTCTAGATATCATCATAATCCCTACGTATTTATATCTAGGCTAGTCAAGACTGATGTGTAGTTACTGGTGGCTTTTATTATCAGAAGATATCATTGGTAATATAAATGCCATTTTATCCATGGCATTGAAATCGAATATTCAAAGTCATCTGATTTAGTGTGGATAATTTCAGACTAGTTAATCTCTTGCTGCACAAATCAAATTTTAACTGTTCCTATTAAAATTCCATTATTATGGGCTGTCATATCTTAACAAGACCTGTCAATGTAAGGGAACATATCTACAAAATACATGGCATTATTTTAGAGTATTTATCTTTTTTGGAAAAGTTAAGCTGTGTAATATGGAAGTAAAATTAGGTAAGTTGGGACAATTGGAGAAATAAGAATATTCCTTTGAGGAAAATTGTTTCATCAGAAAGTCAGATCTCAAATAGCTCTTGTCTAGCCTCAAGGAGATTATATTCAACTGAAAGACAACATAGTCACTGATAATTAAATGCAAGAGATAGATTGATAGGTAGAGAGACAGACAGAGAAAGACAGATAGTAAATCCAAAGTAACAGGGGAGGGGTGGCAACTGGGAAAGTCAGAAAAGTCTCTTGAAAGAAGTGATCTTCAGCTGATCCTTGAAGAGACTGTATCTGCTAAAGTACAAAGGTAGGACATGGAATGTCATGTATACAGGGCCAAGGATAATAAGCATTTATAAAGTGCTTACTGTGTGCCAAACATTGCTCTGAGCAATTTAACATCTCATTTGATCCTCACCAATTACCCTATGAGACAGATGCTATTATTTCCCCTTTTCACTACCAAGGAAACTTAGGCAAACAGAGGTTTAAGTGACTTACCCAGAGTAATATAGCTAGTAAGTGTATTCAGTTCTTTCTAGGATCAGCCCTCTATCAAATGTGTCACAAGCTACCAGAACAGTAAACAGACTAATTTAACTGGAGCATCAAGTGCGTGGAGGGAAGATGTGTAATTACTCTGGAAAGAAAGCATGGAGCCAGATTGTGAAGAACTTTAAGTGATTAGAAGAGGTATTTGTATCTTACTGCAGAGGATACTGGAGAGCCACTGAAATTTCTTGAAGGAGGGAAAAAGATAGTTAAATATGTGCTTCATGAATAATGCTAAACGCTAAAATGTGGCTCCCAGACTTCAATACAATACTTAAGATATGGTCTAAAGCAGAATATATTTTATAGATAGATTAAACATACAGATAAATAAGTAGATATAGAGACCAATTATTAAGCACATGTTGTATGTGCCAGGTATTTTGCTAAGCATTGGAATATAGATAAAAGCAAATGAGATGGGTCTTACCTTCAAGGAACTCAGATTTGAGAAAAACAATAAAAGGGAGTTGGAAGTGGGGGGAAGGATAAAGAGGTAAGAGGTGTAGGAGAGTAAGTCTCCAGTCAGGTAAAAAGGCCCTAGGGCAAAGGCTTCAGCAGGGTTGGGAAAGTAGTTTGTAAGGAGAAGTCCAAAAAAGGGAATTGAGATGTGAATGAGATGATCCACCCATCACACTCGCAGTGTTTTACATCAAGCCTTTTCCAACCCCTCTTAATTCTGGTACCTTTTGGTTTTTATTTCTTATTTATCATGAAATGCTTGCCTTGTATATATTTGTTTGCATATTGTCTTTCCCACCAGATTGTGAGCTCCTTGAGGGCAGCCTGTTTTTTGCCTCTTTTTGCATCCTCAGCATTTAGTACAGTGGCTGACACATAGTAGACTCTTAATAAATGCTTATTGAATGAATGAATGTGTCAGACCCTGCCTGACTTTTCTTTCCTTATCACAAGTTGTGTTACTGAAAGCTTCTCAGAGTGCTCTCAAGGTCTCTCAATATTTAATCAGTCGTAAGTTTGGGAACATAAGTTAGTATCTCTAACAACCCCTTCTAAACCTATTCATTTTGCCTATTTCAAATATTGTAGGATCTTTTTTAGAAACTAAACCACCATGCAAAAAATCCATTTTTGTCTAGCATAACTTGTAAGTTTGATGTTGATTCTATCCCATCTTTAATTTTTCTAATATGAAGTTAATTTCTATTTCAGGAATTGGAATAAATGCATAAAAAAATAAGACTATTACTTTTCTGCTTCAATTTTTTTTATGATCTGTGTTCATAATCCCCTCCCACAATTAATATCTATCAATGTTTAGTGAAACTAAGAAGTTTAAAGAAATTATTTTTTTCTCAGTGGTGTTCTTTTCTCCCTAGAGGTTATTTTTCTTCCACCTATTAAAATTATGTCTATACCAAATTTCTACATCAGCCATGAAATTGATGAGAAAATTACATCAATCAGTGCCTTGATTGCAGTCGTGACTTAAATTATGAATATCATCTGAACAGTGTATCAAAGACATACCTTTTTAATGATGAAGTAGAATGCACTCTAAGTAACATTAATTTCCCCACCAAAAAGAAAAATAAATTTGTGTTTAACTTCTTTCAGGGAAAGTAAAACTATCCATAATCTTTCTAAATCATATTTTTTCTATTAAAACCAATGAAATGGAAACATTTCTTAGTTAATGAATTTTATTTGTATTCAATTCAACAAACACAAATCTATTTCTGTGTGTAAGGCACTGTTCTGTATGCTGGGGACACAAAGGTAAAACTAACAGTCCTGCCTTTGAGAATCTGATTTTCTATATATAAATACACACATGCCCATGTTATTTTAAACTGGACTTCTTATTTCATCAGTAAAGGAACCTATTTGGGGGTGGGGGGAAAGAGAGGGAGAGAATCTATCTGCCAGAACATCCAGAAAAACACATGCTGTCTATATTCTTAAGAGAGTCAACAGGGGAGAGTAAGGTCAAGTAGGGTCACGTAGCCAGAAAGTCAGAAACTAGCTCTTTCTCTCCTTATACTCAAACACAATACATACATACATAGAGAAGGAGGGAGTGATGGGAGAGAGAACAAGAACAAGAGGGAGGATGAAAGAAGGAAGGGAAGAGGAGATGAGAGGAAGAGGGGAGAGAGAGGACAGAAAGAAGAATAGATTAGAATATAGTTATAGATATCTCACATTATTCTTTAAAACAATTAAATCATAGGTCATATGTGTGTATGTATATGTGTACGTATGAGCATGTATATTGTGTTACATGTACATACATACACACATATGTACATGTGTGTATCTATGTGTGTTTTCCCTATATAAAGGGCAATGGAAAGAGGAAAGGACTTGGAGTCAAGGGATTTGGGTTTGAATCCTGACTCCAGTATATTCTAGGCTTATTCTCATATACGATTCCCATTTTTCCCCAAGCTTTGTTTTCTTCATCTGAACAGTAAGAATAGTAATGACTACATTACCTCTCTCACAGGTTTGTATTCTTACACAAAAGAGCAATTACTTATTTCAGTATGATGATCTGTATTTCCCATCAGTCTGATCAACATGTGAGACCTTTCTCCTCTGATGTAGATAATAATCTCTACTGTTAGGTTACGTTTAAGGATTTTGCTATGTTATTCATGGATATTTGAGTGTGAGGTATAATAAAATACTAATACATAAATTTGTTTTCTATATATCATATGTTGTTATATATCATATTTATCGCATATATAAATGCATATGTGCTTACATACTATAAAATAAAAAGAAGACTGACCTAGCAGTCTAGGTTCTGTGCCTAATTCTTTTACTTATTCACTTTGTGAACTTAAGCAAGTGCCTTCAGTTCTCTGCTTATTAGGTTGTTTTGGTTGTTTGTTTTCCCTCTCTAAAATAAAGAGGTTTTGTTAAATGACAAGTCAAGTCCTTTCTCATTCTGTATTCTAATATTTACCTCCTAAGGTCCTCTCAAGCTCAAACATTTTATTTGCTCTGTGTTAAGGTCCCTTTTTACTCTGATATTTTGTACATCCGTATCTAACATGGCTTTCTGTATTCTTAGGTCCTTCCCAGCAATTAAAACAAACAAATAAACTTCGATTCTCTGTTTTTCAGCTCTGGCTCGCTGATGACTACTGGTTACAAGCAAACTTTTATCTAGGTCTTCACCAGGACTATGACCTGGAAGACCAACGGCCATATTGCTTCAGTGTCATGGTTGGACAGGGAAAAAGTCATTTTTTCAATGTTGAGCTAGGGAGCGAGCTAGCTGTGTGGGAAAAATCATTCCAAAGAGCCATTTTCATGGAAGTTCAAAGGACAGGGGTAAGTAATATATATACTTTATTAGTAATCTTTGACCCTTAATAGCCAGCATAGGAAATCACTTTCATATATGTTAGATGTTAAAAAATATTTTTCTTTGTTCTAACAAAGTTCAGTTTTTTTCTGATAACAGAATATCTTTAATGATATAAGTGCTGGTTAATCCATGGCAGTCATGCTGAGCAATATGTGTGACACCATGGATTACCAGAGAAGTAAAAAGTGAGGAGGAAATATTTAATTTTCATAGTTGGAAAATGACCCATGTTTTTAATTGCTATCTTTTTGAATTGATGTTCAGTAATTATTTGCTCTTTGAATATAGCCTGAAGTGATGGGTCTGCCTTACATATTGTATTTATAGAAGACCAAATAACCACATAAAAATTGAAGGACTCAGCAAATTATCTGGATATTCAATTTTCTAGAATATCATTTTCCTTTCTGTTCTGCCTAATGATCCAAAAGAATATTTTTTAATTCCCATATTTGTCAGGTGTGGTTGTTTTGTTTTGCTTTCCCCACTGATGACAGGAAATAACATACAATTTCTCATGGAAAGCCTTTGAATTGATAACAAAGAGAGTATTCGACTGTACTATCTAAAATAATAAAACCCCTTTCAAGGAGAATATGGATCACCAGAAATAAAAATATACCAATGCATAAATGAATCAAATATATCACAGAAGAGATTGCATTTTTCACAAACAAAAATGGAATAGTTTTCCCTCTAACCTTGTGTGTTACATCATGGACATGATAAGCATCCTGTAAACCAAGTATTAGTTATATCTTTCAATGAACTCTTTGAATTCTAATTTATGTCCCATATTTGATTTACTACTCAGGCATGTTGATATACAGATAGAGGTTGAAATAATTTTACATTAGAGGATAGAAGCATAGTGAAACCTGTTTTCTTAATATAAAGGGAAAGTTAGCACAGTGCTTGGCACATAATAAGAGCTTAATGAATGTTTATTGCCTTACTGATGGGACTTTGTGGTTACAACAGAAAGGTTTAAATCCCACCCACAACATATCAAGTGACAGTGAAAGTCACTCAACTTCTCTGAGCCTCAATTTTCTTATCCATAAACTGGGGATAGATATACCTCCCTGACAAAATTGTGGAATTCCCATGAATTTCTCTACATAAAATCAGTACAAACTTTAAAGCTTGTACTTTTTGTATATGAAAGTCATACACTTTGACTGGTATTTTTGTGAGTATGGTGAGATAAAAGTAGGATCATTCCTGTGAATGACTAAGGTGAAGAATAATCCCTATCTTACAAGCTGTACACTCAAATGTGATAGTGTATATAAAGTGGCCTATAAGACCTAAAGCATTATATAAATGCCAGCTGTATTTTTAGCTAGCTATTCCCCATTCATTTTTTCTATTGTGCATAATTTGAACAATCCTCCAGTAACTATTATAGCATTCTCCTGAGTCTAAGCTTACTTAAGTAGAATTGTGATAATAGCAATGAAACTGACATAACTTTGTTCCTGAGGGCATTCAGTTAAATTAGTTATTAGCAGTAATGGTAGCAATTGCCTCAATAACTTACCTTTACATGGTGCCTAATGGTTACAAAGCATGGATGTTTGTGTGTATGTATGTGTGTGCGCATTTACATGCATAATCTCAATTAATTCTCACTTTTGAGAGATATTGAATGAATGAAAAAAACATTTATTAAATTCTTGTTACGTACCTAGCACTGTACTGAGTTCTGGGGAGACAAATAGAACATCAAGATTGTCCTTGATCTGAAAGAGCTCACACTCTACTTAGGGAAGACAACACATATAGGAAATTTGTGGTGGAAAGGCTCAGAGGTCTTTGGAGTTCAGCCACAGACTATGTGTCAAGGCCTAATAGTCCTTAGGAAACCCCAGCAAGTCAAATGTCAATACACAGAATTCCAGAGGTTATGGCAGAAGAGTGAGACAACTGTTTTATCCCTATTTTACAGATAAAAAAACTGAGACCCAGAAAAGTTGTGATTTTCATAATTATTATAAAACAGAAAAAGAACTGAAGTCTAGGTCTTCTGATTACAGGTCAAGCATTCATCCCATAATAACACATTAATCATTAACTCTATTCCTAACATTATATAAAAATAAGGAATACAAAACTAATGGTTCCTGATCTCAAGTATTTTATACCATAATTTCAGGGACAAAATATAAATTAAATTTATTTCAGCAAATGTTTACTAAGTACTTACTATGCTTAAGGCACTAAAGTATATGAAAGTACAAATCAATTTAGATTTACAAAGACTTATAAAACTGTGTTAGTAAGTCTTCATTACTATTTTACAGATTTCGTAAGGAACTACTAAGATGTGGTATAAAGGAGTAATTACAGTCAAACAAGCATTCTTGGGGGGTGGGGGGGAATGTAAAATTTGAGTCACATTTTGAAGGTGATTTTTTTAAGTCAGATTTTGAATTCTGAGGAAGGTGATGGGAATTGCTAGTGCTGAAGAGAGAAGGCGTTCCAGGCAGGAACTTCCAAGGGCCATTGTTTCAAAATTCCTGAGCTAAACCTTCCAAGATAGACAAATCTTCATTCCTATCTTGAAGCTGTGTAGAGATAAAGACTATACAACCTCACTTGAGGATATTCTAGTGTGAACACAGCCTGTAGAAGATTGTCTTGAACATCACTTTTTTTTACAATTTCTTAAACATTGTAAGCAAGTACCACCATTAGAGATGTGAGCCCCATTATGTCATTATTCAGTTGGTCACTTGTTTATAGCTTTCTTTCCTGTGGAATTAGCCATCAACTGCAATGCCATTTCCCCTACCATCTTGTTTTCATGGACACAATTAGCAATGTTAGGTTAGAGAAACTACATTTTAACACCTTTATAGTCATAAAGTCATTCCTTATGTTTAAGTGTTCTAGGAGGAGCCATAATGCATTGGAAAGGACACTAGAATTTAAACCAGGATATTAATCAATGAAACAACCAAACATTTATCAATCACCTGTACTGTCTGTCAGGTTCTGGGAATGAAAAGAATTAAAATAATCCCTGACCTTGAGAAACTTACCTTTTCTAGGGAGGAGACAATATGAATATGTAGAAATACTTGCAGGAAGGGACAAGGCATTGATAACTTGAGGTAGCTGGAAAGACCTCATATAGGTTATAGAAGTTGGACTTAGAACCTAGAAGGAAATTGGGGACTGTAAAAGAAGTTGTTTGAAGTTCTAGGTTTTTTAATTTTTTTTTTCTCTCCATACATTACAATTACAATACAAAGTTTTTTCTCCATACATACAATTATAATACAAAAATTCATGCTCTCATGGTCCTTGACTTTAAGGAAGCTATATTTTCTTGGGTACAGGGTTAAAATATGTATGCAGAGAAGCATATTACAAATCAAGGACTGAAAAGCCTTAAAAGTGATGCAGGAAAATTGTTGAAGATAATTTGTGTGTATGTTTGTCCTTCACTGCCAAAGAAGACCATGCCATCAGAGAAATGATGACATGACTTGCACTTGACTTTGTTTTGAGTGAGGGAGGGCTGTGCAGGTCACCAGCCTCACTTCTCCAGAGTCATCTGAATCCAGTGACCAGATATTCATCAGGATGACTGGAGATGACCCAGGATGAGGCAATTGGGGTTAAGTGACTTGCTCAAGGTCACACAGGTAGTGAGTGTCAAGTGTCTGAGGTGACATTTGAACTCGGGTCCTTCTGACTCCTGAACTTGTGCTCTATACACTGCCTATAGATAATCTGAGAATAAAGTGAACACTCTAAATGAGCGTAGGGCCTCGAGGCCACAGGTTCCCCACCTCTGCTCTAAACTATATAAAGTAGGTTAGAATAAATGGGTAGAGAATAGCTGGAGTATTAGAAAAAAGTTTCTCAAAGACAGCTGAGTAGTATTTGAATAAGGAGAATAGAGGGAAGACAGTCATCTAAGTGAGAAGTAATAAAAGTAATAAATTTGAAGGGGGTATTGCTGAAAGATCTTAAAATTCAGATTTGATACATGGGTCATAGAAGTTAACGTAGATTGTTGAACAAAGAAGTAAAATGATGAAAATGGTGATCGCTAAAACAATTTGGTCAGTCAGTCCATAAGCATTTGTTAAGCATTCATTCTTATACTATACAAGAATGTAAATGGAAAGGTCAAAAAAAAATGTCTGAAACAATGCTGTGGAATTATAATGATCAAGCTTGTCTTTTAAGAAGAGTTAAGAAAATATACTTTTCTCCTTTATTTGCAGAACTAGGTCACTAGGGTGTGAAATATTGCTTATATGATCAGATTTAATTGATTTGTTCATCAGTTTTGAAGGTGATATAAAAAGTACAAATAATTATAAAACTAAGCAATTTGCATAAAATATTTTTTTAAAGAAAAAAGGTGAGAACCTGGGTACCAAACTAGTTCTTTACTGACTTTATGGCCAGTATATTTCACTACCAACAGCAGGCTATGTCTTCAGATTAAATAAACTCAGCTGGTGGCTCAAAACACTCTCCTCTATCAACTGTCAAAGAATCACCTGAAGAAAAATGTAACAACCTCATAATTAAGAAAAAAAAGAAATTAGAAATATGAAGATCAATTCCATTTAAAGTGTGCTAGAATTGAACTCAAAAGATTTTATTTAAATCCAGATACTGAAATATACTCGGCTATATGGCCCAAGGCAAGTCATGAAACCTTTGTGCTTCAGTATCCTTGTTGTACAATGATGGAGTTTCAAAACTCACTGCCCATGGCAGCTAATGGTCTTTCAGAACTCACGAGAGCTGCCTGAACCAGGTTAAAATGTAATTGGAAAACATTTGACAAAATTACCAAAGACATCAGAATGTAGATCACGCCAATCTGTGATTTTCTAAGTCAGTATGCACCTTACAAGGATTAGTGTTTTTTATTTTGACACCACTGATCTGTGAGCCTGTGAGTGAGTCGTGAATAGTGATCCGGTAGTAGTGAGTGAGTAAAATCTAGGCATGAGGTATCCCATGTGGAATATGGGATGAAAGCAATATTATGGTAATATTATGGCTATGAAAGTTAATAGAACCAAGAGAAATTGTACAGAAATAATAATAAAGCTCACATGTGTGTATAACTTTAGTTTTAAAAGTTTCACAATTTACTTATTCCATTTTCACTATAACTTTATGAGGAATTATCTATTTATATTTTACCCTTAAGTAGAATTTAAGCTTTTTGATGGCAGGTTTTCATTTTGCCTTTTTATCCCCAGTGCCTGGTATAGTATTTTGTATACACTGGGCAATCAATAAATGTTTGTTGGATTCAGTTAGACTGATTTTTTTTCCAACTAAAAGCATTCTCTCCTTTTTTGTTGCTGTTGTGGAGTCGATTCAGTCGTGTTCAACTCTTCGTGACTCTATTTGGAGTTTTCTTGGCAAAAATACTAGAGTGGTTTGACATTTTATTTTCCAGCTCATTTTACAGATGAAGTAGCTAAGGCAAAAAGGATAAGTGACTTGCCCAGGGTCACATAGTTAGTAAGACTGTGGGACCAGATTTGTACTCACAAAGGAGAGTCTTCCTGTCTCCAGAACCAGCACTCTAACCTCTGCCCTCTCTACCTCCTAGCTGCCCCATCTCTCTTTCCTTTATTTTCTGAGAATATTTGGCTTAGATTTTCCTTTGTTCCTATATAATTTTATCATTTGTTATACTAATTTGGGTAACATGTCTTAGCTTACTATTAGACTGTAAGCTCTTACCAGAAATTGCCTTTGTATTCCCAGCACATAGCACTATGCCTGCAAGTAATAGGTACTGAATGAATGCTGAACTGAATTAAAATATTCAAACTTAGTACTGCGTTCCCATTAATTATATCATTTTTAAAAAAAATTTTCAGTATCTCTTCCAGGGATTTGCTATTAAATCTATTCTCTAAGGATTTAATGTCAAAAATAAGGCAGTGGCTCCAGGGAGCCAAATATTCATCTAGGGTAATTTATTAATGACTCAGTGCCCTGTGAAAGCCTTCTTCACATCAGCATAGAATGCCACTTATCATGATAATACTTCTAAAGGGAATGTATTAATTACCTTAGCATCACTAAACCAGGCAAGGGTGATGCTGTGTGTGTGGCAGTGTTAGATTCACTTTATCCAATGTTTTGGGTAAAGGCAGATTCAGATCATTTGAATTCAATTGGACAAACATTTATTATTGTAGTGAAGAGAGAACTGGGAAAGATAGGATGTTTCAACAAACCCCACACAGTCATAGAATTTACAGTCAGGTAAGGGAATAAGAAAGTTCATACTAATAAAAAATAATATATAATAGGTCTTTTAGAGAGGTACAAAAAAGATTAGAAAGTAGAGTGCCTAGTTTTAGGAGAAGTAAAACCTCAATTAACTGAAAACCCACCTAAGCAGAGCCTTCAATTGACTTAAGTTTTGCTGCCTCCCATTTTAAGGGAAAATGATAAACTATAAGAAAACAAACGTATGTCTTGGATGTAATCAAAAAACCCATTTCTAGGTCATTCCTTGTGTTTACACTAAGTTAAACACTCAGGCTGTTCCCATATACTTTCTCCAGCTACCTAGGAGCCTGTGAGAATTGATGGTCAGAACTGAGAAATCTGAGGCGTAGCTAGATACTCAATCACTGAATAATAATAAAAAAATTATAAGAAATAAGAATAATAAAATAAGAGCTAACATTGATATATCACTTTAAAGGGTTTTTTTTTTTACTTTTTACATTTTAAAGGTTTGTTTTTTGCTTTTTTTTTTTTTTTACTATTCATTTTATCATCACAACAGTCCTATTGGGTAAGTGCTATAATTATCCTCATTTTGCAGTTAAAGAAATTGAGACTAAGAAAGGTTAAGTGACTTACCCAGGGTCACAAAGCTTGTGAGAGTTGGAGTGGAATATGGGATGATTTTTAGGGATGCAATATATGTTATTTTTCATGCCCAATCAAACAAGTTTTTATTAAGTATCTACTATGTATCAGGCACTGTATAAGACACTGAAAATGTAAGTGCAAAAAAAGAAAAAAAATCCCTTCTTGCAATCCTTCTCATCTTTTCCAACAGCTTGTCCTCTCTATCAATCCCACTCTCTCACTTCAATATTTTTCTGTCAACTGATGCCCCAGTGTTTACAAAATGCCCATGAATACCTCATCTTCAAAATGCCCTCACTTGATCCTTCCATCTTTGCTACCTACCTACCATCCCATATCTCTCCTTCCTTTTATGGGTAAACTCCTTGAAAAGGTCCTACAACAGATGATTCCACTTATTTCCTCTCATTTGTCTTAAATCTCTACAGTCTTCCTTCTGACCTCATCATTCAATCAAAACTTGTCTCTCTGATCTTCCTAACAATCTTAACTACCAAACCTAATGGCCTTTTCTCAATCGTCAACCTTCTTGACCTCTCAGCAGTCTTTGATACTTCCTAATATTCTCTTTTCTCTAGGTTTTCATAACACTGTTCTCTCCTAGTTCTCCTATCTTTCTAACTGCTTCACAGTTTTCATCTAGATCAATGAGCTGTTCTCCCTCTCTGTTATTTTACTCAATGACTTCATCAGCATCCATAATTTCAATGATCATCTCTATGCTGATAAATCTCAGATCTACTTAAGCAGCCCTCATCTCTCTGCGAACTCCTAGTTTCACATCTCTAAGTGTCTATTGGATATCTAGACCTGAATGTCTCATAGATATCTTAAACTCAACATTTCCAAAACTGACCTCATTATCTTTCCTCCAAAACCCTCCCGTCTTCCTAACTTCCCTTTTACTGTTAAGAATACCATCCTCCTCCTACTTATTCAGGCTAGCAATCTAGGTATTATCACCAACTTTCCCTCTCTCTCACCTCCCATATCCAATCTATTGCTAAGTCCCATTTAATTTTACCTTCACAACATCATTGGTATAATCTGCCTTCTCTTCTCTGACAGCAATTCAACCTAGGGAGAGGTCTTCATGCCTTGCCATCCTTGGCAAGAGGCTGCTGTTTGTTCTGCCTTCCACAAGCCTATTTACACTCCAGTCCATCTTCCACTCCACACAGCTAGGTGGGGTAGAGAATAGCTACCATTAGGAAGGCCTGAGTTAAATTCCAGGCTCAGGCACTGACTAGCATTGTAACTCTGGAAAGTGACTAAATTTCTATCTGCCTCAGTTTCCTCTGTGTAAAATGGGGATAGGAACATCACCTACTTTACAAAGTAGCTGTGAGGATCACATTAGATGTTACTTTTAAATACTTTGCAAACCTTAAAGTACTATTTAAATGCTAGCATAGAACCCATAGTAGGTATTTACACAGTAAATACATAGTAGGTATTTAATAAATGTTTGTTTTCTGACTGGTTGAAGAACTTACATTCTAATGAAGGAGATAACAAATACAAATCTAAGTATATACAATTATAAAAAGGAATAAATGCAAATGCATATAAAGTAAGTACTTTGGGAGGAAGCTCACTAGTAAAGTGGAGAAACAGGAAAGGTTTTCTGCAGAAGGTGGTGCTAGAACTACATTCTTTAAGGAAGAGAGGAATTCCCTGATGTGAAAGTAAGCAGGTAATACATTCCAGTCATAAAAAGTATTTTGTGTGTGGAAAAGAGAAAAGATTAGTTTTACTGGCTTGAGGTGGGGTTGGGGTAAGGTTAAAAAAAGAGGTTGGGTCCAGGTTGTGAAAGATATTGAAAGTTTAACAAAAGAATTAATTTTTATCCTAGAAGCAATAGATTTGAGTAGGTGACCTAGTCAGATATGTGATTGAGGAAAATCGTTTTGGCAACACTCTGCAGCAGTATTCAAGAAGACTCTTGAGGCAATTAGGAGACTTGCAATAATCTAGGTGAAAGCTGATGAGAGCCCAAAATAGTATGGTACCTATTTGCATGGAGAGAATGGGCCAGATGCGATAGTAATTATAGAGGTAGCTAAAGCAAAACTTGGCACCTGATCAGTTATCTAGGATGAAGGAGAGTGAGAAAGCAAGGATAATGACAAGTTTGCAAACTTGGAAGATTGGAAAGATGATAAACTAGTGGAGTTTGGAAGAGGAAACCAGTGTAAAGTCTTTCAAAGTCCAGAAGACCTGGGCAACTAGCATTTCTTCATACTTTTGGCCCAGCTTTGTATACACCAGATGTGAACTATCAACTGTCAGTGAATTAGTATAGTCTTTGAAGGTGTTGCAGTACATTTTTAAAAAGACCACAAGATTTAGAATCAAAAGATATAAATTTTGGGAAAGCTGATGTTGAAGGATTCAGAGAAACTGTACGTAGGATCCCATAGCTAAAACGCTACAGGGGAAGCCAGTAGGAAAGGAATGGGAGATACTTTATTAAATTTATTGAGTTTTTTGCTTAAAATGTTTTATTATATATTAAAAGATTTTATTTATTCATTCATTCATATTTAAGAATGAAATTCTCAATACAAAGGAAAGCAATTGAAATGAGGATGAAAAATGTGATTTATCTGAAGATACCAAGGAATTTACTTAACAACTGAGATTCAAAAGAAAAAGGTGATGAAAGCAAGACTAGGGAACAGAAAATGAAAATAGAAGAATAGAATAGTAGTTTCCTATAAAGGCAACCTCAAGAATGATAAATATCAAAATGAATGGAAACTGACTAGGGAAGCTACAGACAATCAAAAAGTCTCTTGAGCTATACTGATAGAAAAAAGATAAAAGAAGATACAGGATCTCTACTTGAAAAAAGAATCCATACTGAGAGAAGGCAAAACAAATCAATTCTTCTGTTGTTTCTGTTTTCTCTTCAAAACACAATGAGAGAGACAGATAGAGACACAGAGATGTGTACACACAACAGGCATCTGAAAAGTTAACTTGAAGGAAGTGGCACATGAGCTAAACCTTGAAGCATGCAAGGCTTGCAGTCAGGAGTTGGTGTTTCAAGTGTGTCAAAGAATATATAAGCCACTGTCCATAGATGATTGAGTAGGTAGAAGGGAAAAGTATAAGATTAGAATTGAAGGAAGGGGCAAGCTGGTGAAGGATTTTATATTTAATCTTAGAGGCAATAGGGATCCACTGTTTTTTATTGTGTAAGGAGGTGATGTGGTCAGATCTGTACTTTAAGAAGATCACTTTAACAGCTAAGTTGAGGAGAGACTGAAGAGGGAAGATA
This sequence comes from Bettongia penicillata ogilbyi, assembly GCA_023548195.1. NCBI lineage: Eukaryota > Metazoa > Chordata > Mammalia > Diprotodontia > Potoroidae > Bettongia > Bettongia penicillata. Next base: position 953,515 of record JAJHZJ010000330.1, read on the forward strand.
CAAGAAGACCAACCAACAGGCTAGTTGAGTAGCCTCCAACCCTGAGGTGAGGAGGATCTTGGGAGTGGCAATGTGAGTGTAGAGAATGGTGCTGTGAATGTAGAAAAGTCTTGGTTTCAACAACGAAATATTTATTGAATATTTTTAATAACAAGAGAAAAAGGAAATATGTAGCCCTTTAAGAAATAGAAAGTGGTTTAAAGGACAGAAACTAAAGGATAAAAATGAAAGAGGAGCAAACAAGTGAGACAATAATCAGTCATGTTGATGGAAATTCCTCATGTCATCATCATCATGATGTTTCTTATCATTATTGCTATTAATAATAATATAAATTATTTACATATGCCATCTTATATTCACAGCAATCCTGTTAGTTGGATGATATGATTTATCCCCATTTTACATAGGAGAAGGCTGAGGGGCTAAGTGACATTAGTGTCAGAGGCAGGTTTTGAACCTAGGTCTTCTAGATCTTCCTTACTACATATATAGGTATGCACAGACACTCATATATGCACATATATACATATATACTCATGTATACATATGCATACACATATACATATGTATATATACACACATATGCATACATACATATGCGCGCACACACACATATATGTACACACACTCAGTTGGGTATGGAAATCTATCTTCTGTAGCATATTACATAGTATCATACTCTACCATTCATCTCAAATTTCATCACAACACTCAGAACTTATATATTCAATTCACCAAATATCTGTTCAATTCTTATCAAAAACATAACATAATATATAAGGCATTATGAATTTTAAAAAAAAAAGATGTTACCCAGTTCTCTTCCTTGGGGAATTTGCATTCTACTTGGGAAAGTGGGACATTAACAAATAAACACAGGATTATGCAAAGTGGAATGATAGAGGCAAAGGAGACATCCAATACAAATTGTATTGGATAATTTGTGTCAAAAAACAACATTTTCCTCCAGAGGCATCAAGAAGAATTTCTTAAAGAAGGTGGCACCTGAAATAAACTGTGGAGTAAGGATGGTTCTCATCACATAGAGGTGACGGTGTAATATATCTCTGCCGTGGAAAACAGGGGGTCTTTGTTGACTTACTGAAGCTTCTGGATCACTCATATCTTCTACTATACCTATACCCAAGTTGCTTCCATTTAATAAATCCCATAATCTTATCCATGTGTATGAAATATACATCTTAAATTACTAAGATGTACTTACATTTATCTGATGAAAAATTACATCTCTTTCCTCCCTGTTCTATATTATTCATGTACTTAGACTTTAGCTCTTCACAAGGCATCATCTACAAGAAAGGCAAAATAGAAAACAAAAACTATCTAGTTAAATAAAGAAAACATTCAGTGAGGGCCCTACAAAAGAACTTTTATTTAAAAGATCATAAAGAATAGTTATGAAGAAAATTAACAAAATCATTCCAGGCTGGCTACACCTTACAATGAAACCATGATAAACAAAGTCAAGAATATACTCCTGGAGGCTCAGGAGTTTCTTTGCTGTATGATGATTCCTTGGAGGAGTGTGAATGATTGAACAAAGGAAGGAAGAAATAGAGTTCAAAAACAAAGTCTGGGATAAGGGTGACTAAGGATGTAGATTAATGGACCATTACATCAGTGGAAAATTTCCGTGGAATTGAAAATCCAACTGGAAGGTTGATGAGAAATACTCTTTCATTATCTTGTACAGGTACATATTTTTTTTGCTTGAAACAAGATTGTAAATCAATTTTCTCCTTAGAATTGATCTGAGAATAGGGGAATCATATCTGCCTTTAATATAGCTAAATATAGTCTTTATAGTGTTTTACTTAGTAACAACCCCAGTTAATTGTATTTATTCTAATGATTCTCCTACTTTGGGATCAGCCAATAACCCAAAGTTGCCTTATAGATTTGTTGGGTGATGTGCTAAAGAATAGGAAGTACACATCCAGAAAGAAAGGAAACTCGTTTCTCTTGGATGATCCTCTAACATACACACTCTTCCTCCTAGTATTCAGAGTTAACTAACCTTTCCCCTTTTACTGTCATTCTTATTCTGTAAACTCCAGCCAAATTAGATTACATGCTCTTCACATTTTTCAGCTCTTCCCAAGCTATTAACTCTTCTCACTTAATTCCCATGCATCATTAAAAACCCATTTCAAATATCATCTCCTCCATAAAGTCTTCCCTGCTGTCCCAGCAAAAAGGTGATCTATTCTCCCTCTGAATTCCCATAGTATTTTGTAACACATTACACTTTCACTTCCTAACTTGAATTTTAAGCCAGTCCATCAGAGAACCAGCACTTATTAAGCCTACTGTGTGCTATGCACTGAGGCTGCAAAGAAATGCCAAAAGGAGAAAAAAAAAGCTAATTACTACATTCTTTTTTAATTTATAAGGGCTTGAATTTAACATCTAGAGGCCAATCTGCTGGCAATGTCTCTCCATACTCAAATGAGTTGGTACTCCACTGAAACCATTCTCAAATCTTTTCTAATATTAAAGGCTTCGAGAGCTTGCACTCTAATGGTGTAGGCTTTGAGAATTCTCTTCACACTGAATAAGGCATCAGAGTAACATTTTGTTTATGTACTATCTTTCTTATAAAACTGCAGTGCATTGTGGATAAGGACTCTGTTTTATCCATCTTAGACTTAGAAAAAACTAAATCTGGAAAAAACAGAAACTATTTAATCACAGTCATTAATAGAGGAAATCTAGGTGAAAAATTAAAAGGCTTTCTTCAAGTCACAAAGTTTCTAAATAATGGCAAAGATTTTAACTTGGGTATTCTGACCAAAGCCCTGTGCTTTTGTTGTTCTAAGCTTATACCATGTTGTCTGTTTCTCCATACTAAATTGTCATATATATGATGGAAGGATGAATAGATGATTGGATACGTGAAATATATATACCAAATAGATGAAACCGAGATGTGAAAAGTTCTTTGATCTACAGATTATTCAAAAAAATCACTTTGCTAAATCTGTTACCCCAGTGAATCAGCCTTTTGTTCTAGCTTAATGAGCCTCCTTTGCCCCATGTATACAGTAGCCTCTGACAGTGATAAGCTTACATTATTCAGAAATAATAATGATTATCATATTTTGTAGTATCTCATTTATCGGGAGTGTTGAGAAGTGAACTATTCCACATGACTGAATTTCCTATTTAATTTGCCCTTAAACTCAAAGCTTTAAAAAATTGAATGTGGGTGGAAATCTTTTCACAACGTATCATGTACTCCCATTTTTATAACTAGAGCATATTGAGGAAAAAAAAGAAAACATAAATATATTTTTAATGTCTCAAGATAATTAAAAGAATTGGTTATTATGCTTTCCTGCCTTTTCAGGTGTCATCAAGGAGTGGCAAGGTATATGGGGCTATTTGCCACTAAAATTTGTTAGAGTATAGGAATGTCTCTTCTCTATGGCAGCACCTGCCGTAAATGAGTCATAGAAGGAGTAAAATCTCTACTTCAACCACCAGATGGTGCCCCGAGCTCAAGATGCTCTAGCTCCCTTTCAGTTTCTATCTTACACATGTACATATGATTGATGCCTGTCTGAAGTCCTGAATGAGCATCTAAGTCCCACCCACACACCCTTTCCATTCTTTTTGAATATCTGCCTGGGTTTACTTTGTGTTATTTAGGCTAGGGACTAAAATACAAAAAATTATCATATATGTAATTTTTGATTCATACCCCCAATTTCTTAGATTCTCTTTCCCATCTTCACATGATCCAAAGGAACACATATACATTTCTTATAGATTTTACTACTTTTACTGAATGGAACACGGAGTGAAAGCATAGCAAAATTCCTGAGAGGTTATTCATCTACCACTTGTATCAAGATCTGAACTCTCCCCTTCTCAGCTGTATTCACATTAGGGTCTGAGTTCCCAACTTCAGTTTTGGCAAGGAAAGCAGTGCTCCCAAAGGCCACATACCGAGGAGGTTAATGAAGACCTCACATGAATATCAGAATAGTAAAGAGGGGAAAGGAGCAGGTTCATCACATGGCAGGTGACAATCCCTAGTTCAACTTCCAATAGCATCAGCTTCCTTGATGATCACTAAACATTCTCTACTCCAGTAATCATTAGAAGGTCTCTTTGGAGTTTTCAGCATCAATATCTGTTGTCCTTTTGGTAGGTCCCTATGACTTCATACAACAAATTAACTGCATATTCAGTATCACAAGCCAGTGCATCTTTCCTGTCCATCTTCAATGAATCACAGAATTTTAGGAGTTGGAAGGGATTCCAGGGACCATCTAGTTCAACCCATAACAAAAAATAACAGCAACAACAAAAAACTCCCTACTGTAAGCTGCCTAGCAAATTGACATCCATTTTGTTTGATGAATGCTTGGCATTCAAAGCCCTTCACAGCCTGCCCCTCTCCTCCTTTCTCAGCGTTCTTTCACTTGACTCCACTTCGTATACTCTGTAATCCAGTGACACTGACCTCCTTGTTAGTCCTTCTAGAATACTCCATCTATAGACTTCACACATTTTTACTAACTATTCTCTATGTCAGGAATTCTCCCCCTGCTCATATCTGCCTCCTGACTTTCCTGGATTCTTTAAAAAATCTCATCTTCTACAATAAGCCTTTCCTGATCTCTTTCAATTCCAGCACCTTCCTTCTATGATTATTTCCAACTTTTCCAGTGTATATCTTGTTTGTACATAAGTGTTTTTATGTTGCCTCCCCAGTGAGATTGTGAGGTATTTAAAAATAGGGACTGTCTTTTGCCTTTCATTATATCCTCAGTGCTTAGCATAGAGGCAGCTAGGTGGTGCAGTGGATAGAGCACTAATGCACAAATCAGGAGGACCTGAGTTCAAATATCGCCTCAGACACTTGACACTCACTAGCTGTGTGACCTTGGGCAAGTTACTTAACCCCAATTGTCTCATCCTGGGTCATCTCCAGTCATCCTGACGAATATCCTATCACTGGATTCTGATGAGTCTGGAGGAGAAGTGAGGCTGGTGACCTGCACAGCCCTCCCTCACTAAAAACAAAGTCAAGTGCAAGTCATGTCATTATTTCTCTGATGGCATGGTCTTCTTCAGCAACAAGGAGAACACATGCACACAGTGCTTACCATAGTGCCTGATATGTAGTAGGTACTGAGCTTCAATGAGATAAACTCATTCTTTCCCAAGGCAGTCCATTCCACTTTTGGATAGCTCTGATTTATATGATCACAGATTTGGATTTAGATCTTAGAAAGACCTTAGAATTCATCTTATTCAACTCTCTCATTTTACCTGTGAGGGAAATGTGATCCAGCAAAGTGAAGGGACTTATCTGAAGTCACACGAGAGAGATAGAGTTGTCATTTCAATTCAGATTTTTTCTGACTGCAGACCTAGTGTTCTTTCCACTTTGAAATGATGTTCTGACAATTTTTAAGCTCCAGGTCTCTCCAAGGGTTCTTAACCTGAGGTCCATAAGTCCCAGAATACATTTCAGGAGGTCTATGAAGCTGAATAGAGAAAAAAAAAATACATCTTCATTTCAATATAATTGTTTTATTTTGTAATCTTATGATTTTAATTTTATGCATTTAAAATATTATTTTGAGAAGGGATCTATATATCTCAACAGACTCCCAAAGTACTCACTCACACAGAAACAGACATGAATACATTAAGGATCTCTGCTTTACAACAATCTTAGTGGTTTGTTTTGTTGTTTTTTTTTTAATTTATTTCCTATAGCTATACAAGTTACAGAAAATTTCCATACCTTTGGGACTTTTACAGGGGAATATAAGAAGAAAAAGTAAATCTACCAGAGCAGCCCAATAGCCCCAAACTACTATACTCTTTGAGATTTGAGTTTGCTTTATAGTTTCAAAACTCTTGAACCCACAACCTACCTCCCCCAGTCTCCAATCACTCCTCCTTGATCCTGTAATTTGCTGTTTTAATCATCTTTTGAGTGGGAAACTAGGTAACAAAACCCAAAACTTATTGGACAGGCTGTATGATATGACAAAGAGAGCCCTTCCCCAAACCAGGCAACCTAGGTTTGAAGATAAGCTCTGACATTGATATGTGATATAACTATGTGCCCTTGGATCCTATGAATCAGAGCTATCCAAAAGTGGAATGGGATGTTTTGGAAGGTAATGAATCTCCCCTCCTTTGGAACTCATAATCCTAATGACCTACATCCTAAATCTGTATTCTCAAGGATAATTTAGAAATAATGATAACTCAGAGTTGCTTAAATAATTCAAAGCAGCTACAATTCAATTGGTGCTAGGGTTCTCTAAACCTATGCCAGTTGGAATGTATTCATAACTTGGGTAGGGAAGCAATTGAGACTATTGTTATTGATGAAAAAAATGTATTACCACTAGTAGCTAACATTTGGATGACAAAAGAAGCTTTGCTGACCTTTGATAATTTTTTTTTCTTACGCAGCAATTCATCATTCGAAGCCTTTCTAGTTTGGAAGGGTCTTCCAGAGACTATATTTCCCTAGTCTAACCTTCAGGAATCCAGGGTCACACCAAGAGAGGAACACAAATTTGAGTAGTCACATATATTCAGCATTCTGGAGACTAAAAGAGGAAAAATTACCGTTTAGTGGAGAAATTTCTCTGAATAATCAGTGTAACCCCTGAGTTAACAATATGCTTCTCTACTAGTTTGCAGTGAACTGACATGATAACCTTGGATAAGTCATTTGATCTTTTCTGAATTATTAGTTTACATAAAAATGTAGCTACTATTTTCTGTCTTTGAGTAGTATTATAAAGTTTAATTAATTGATGTTTAGAAAGCACTTTCAGATAAAAGGTACAGGATATAATTACTTTGAATGCTTAAGACAATTTCCAGATAAATGCTTAAGGAAACCAGACTGAGGTTATCCATAAAACCCCTGCTAATGTTAATGAGAGTTCTTATAATATTTTGCATGGTACATTGAAAATATGTTCTATTGTTTCTCCCAGAGGAAAAAAAAAGACAGAAAGCTCCTAATATAAATTCAGCGAGATATTAAATAGTACCTAGATTAGAACAGATTTATGGGATCATTAAAAGGTAATTACTGATTTGTTATCCAAAGCATAGTTTAATTACACAATTAAGTTTTAGATTGCCTTCATTACATACAGAAAACTTATTGCAATTTTAATTTACCTAGTCACTTTGGTTTTTCGAGTTTTTTTAATGTAGCTTTTGAGCTAGGTTTATTTTGAAGTTAATGCCATTAATGTAATTATGTGGTTAAAGAGACAACATGGTAAAAATAGTGGCTCTGGATTCGGAAGGTTTGGATTAAAATTCTGCACTAACACTTACTACTTATGTGACTTTAAGCAAATCAAACACAACCTCTGAGTCTCAGTTTTATCGTTTTTAAAGAATGAGGATTCAGTGAGATGACCTTTGAGGTCTGTTGCTGTTCTACATCTATGATCCTTTACATATTTTACTTAAAAAACTTATTTTCAAAAATACAATAGCAATCAGTTGACTTTTTAAAATTTGGAATTTTATTAATTGAGAACTTATGAAACAAAAATTAGTTCTTAAATCATCTTACCATTTATACCTTTATATCTCTCATAGGAAAAAAAAAATTGCACATGACCACCAAGGAATTTTAGTATCCCTTTAGAATTTCTTAATTGTTGCTATTAGAATTTGTTATTTTTCTTTTAAACTATGATTCGCTTGACATGCCTTCAGTGAAATTCAGTTCAACAAGCATCATTTTTGCCTATGCGCTATGCTAGATGCTAAGGATACAAAGATTAAAGGGATGATAAGCCCTGTCCTCAAGAGGCTTACATGGGGGACTGAGGTGGGGGGGTTGGAGGAATACAACATTTACACACATCAATAAACACAAGTTAATTTAAAGAGGAAAAGAGGGTACTAAACCTAAGAGTATGTGAGAAGAGTTCATATAGGCAGTGATGCCTGATTTGAGCTTTGAATAAAGGTAAAGATTCAAAGAAATGGATCACATATTTAAAATTTTAATTTATTTAAATTTTACTTTATGGAATAAAATAGACATTTCCATAACAGTATAATAAAAAGATAATTGCACATGAAACTGAAAATCCATTATGTACAACTTGCTATTCTTTTTAAATATATAATAAAGTTATCATGGATTTTTTTTCCTTTTTTTCTTTCCTCCCTCCCCACCCACCCGTAACCTAGAGGCTACCATTAGACACAAGTATGTGTGTGTGTGTGTGTGTGTGTGTGTTGTATGTAAAATCATTATATATATTTCTATGGATCATATTTCAGACATGAGTGATAGCTGTTGCAAAAGCATAGGGATATGAAATTAAATTTTAAATTTGGGATAGAATTTGTTGGCTAGTTTGGCTGAATGAGAGATTATAATATGAAAGTAGTGAGGATTTTGTATTTTAACTCTCAAGTAATAGAAAGCCACTGGAGTTTCATGAGCAAAGGAATGACATGGTTAAACCTGTGTTTTAGAACTATCACTTTGACTGCTGTGTGGATAATGGATTGGAAAAGCAGACACTCAAAGCAGGGAGACCGATTAAAAGGTTAATAGTCTAAGCAAGAGGTGATGAAGACCTAAGCAGAGCAAAGAGGACAAATTCCAAATATATTGAGGAGGGAGAACTGAAAAGATTTGACCATTGATTGTACAAGGGGAATTGCAGATTAAAGGGACAAAGACAGTTTCAGGATCCCAAACTCGAGTGACTGAAAGGATAACGCCATCCTCAGCAGGAATAGGGAACTTTAGAGGGGGAAAGTTTCTTTCTTTTTTTTTGTTTAGTTGATTAGTGGTGTTCAACTTTTCATGACCCATTTTGGGATTATCTTGGCAAAGATATTGGGATGGTTTGCCATTTCCTTCTCTAGCTCATTTTACAGAGGAGTTAGCTGAGGCAAACAGGGTTAAGTGACTTGCCCGTGATCACAGCTAATAAATGTCTTAAGTCTGATTTGAACTCAGGTCCTCCTGACTCCAGGGCTGTAAATCTATCAGCTGTGTTACCCATGAAACTATTGAACCATGTTATATTCACAAATGCTAAAATATTCTTATAAATTCTTTTGTAAGTTTGAAAAAAATTTAGGAGAGTTTCTGTGCTTAGTTTTCTTCTAATTAGTGTTTGGTTCCAGCTCAAGTTTAATGGGGTACTATATCAGTTTTTACAAAAGCTAATCATTACTTTGCATATTTATGTTTACCGAGATACTGAGAATACTGATGCTGAGTGTTATGCTCTTTAGAGAATTATATGCATTCATCTAAGGTGCATTTATTACTATTTTATGTTTTTTGGAAATTCATATGAACTTTTAACATTTGCATGGTCCCTTCTAGCTCTAAAAAAGTGACAGTCATGATGATATTCATCAAGATCATTACCATCATCTTGGGACATTGGTTATTGCTTCATTCAATTAGTAAATTTCAAGTGACTCTAGGAATCCTAAGTCTCAGAAATGGAAGGGACCTTAAAGACTTCTTAGTCCACCAATCAGACAGAAGTATCACTTTATTCCATATCTACTGTTGATAGTTTCAGCTCTGTTGAATAAGATGTCCTTCATGCTGCTAACCAAGCCCTCCCTAACACCACCTCCCTCTGTCTCCTTTCCCTTCTGATAGGAGGGCTGGAGTATAGAGTACCAAACTCCTCCCAGTGTCTTCCTTTTATTGAGGGCGGACACTGAAGTATAAGATCACCCCACTGTGGATCTGCCCTGCCTCTTTTCTACTGCATAGAACAAGATGCCCCTTGACTTTCTCTCCAACCCCCCAACCTGTCCTTCCTCCTTTTTTGTGTTGTCTCTTCTCTTTAGAGTGTAAGCACCTTGAGGAGAGGGACCAGTCTTTTTTTTTTTAATTACTTTCTATTCCCAGCACTTAGTATAGTGCCTGCCAAGTGAGTGGTATGCACTTTAAAACAAAAAGTTGATTGGATTAGATTGGATAACCTTTATCATATCTCTAACAAGTTCTAATTACATCAAGTAGATAAATTTTGGAATAGGATAAATAACCTTAGATCACTGAAAAAGTAAATGTCTATATGAATGAAGAAGTATTTTTTAAGCACTTACTATGTGCCAAGAACTGTGCTGTGATCCAGGGATTTAAACAGAAGAAAATGAGGCAGTTCCTTTTCTCAAGAAACTCATACTCTAATTAGGGAAACAATATGTATTACAGAATTCAGCTGCAAGGCAGGTGAAAGAATACTGAAATTCCAAATTGATCCCTACTGAGGTGTATGGAAAGGCCCAGAGATGGTACATGGAAAAGTAGGTCAGGTGACAGTACTTGGGGTTTGGTGAGCAAAACAGTAGGGCAGATGGCAAGTCCTGGAGGGCCTTAAGAAGCAGTACCAAAGCAGATGATAAACTCTAGTCATCCTGCAACACATTGCTTGGCACATAGTAGGCACCTAATAAATGTTGATTGATTGAGCTTGTCAGAATGCTTAAAGCCAATGAGTTTCAGTATGAACTGGGTTGACCATGTGGTGTTTAGTCTTCCCAAATAGCCAAAAATTGAGGGTCTGGGCAGCCTGAATGTGACAAAGGTGCAAAGTAGACAAGGGAGTCTGGATATTCTCAGAGTTATCTGGGGAAACTGAAAGGGGCCACCAAATTTGGTTGACTTATCATCATGATAAAAAAAACTCTCTTGCCTTTCACTTGATGTTACCATGTATTATTTGTATTATCGTTCTTTGGGGAAATTAGAATAATGAGTTATTCTTCAAGAATAGGCTAATTGCATTTAATTTTCTCATAGGAATACTAAACTGGTAGATCAGGGGATGTTTTAGATATTGTTTATCAAGGTTTTCAGCAGAGGACTTGACAAAGTCTTTTTCTATAGTTTTAGAAACAAGATGAAGAGATTTGGTAGATTATAATGCAGTTTGGAAAATTTAGAAATAGTTGAGTGTCTAGACTCAAGGCAAAATGATTAATGGATTGATATCAGCCTGAAGCGAGTTGTAGCAGATTATGCCAGGGATCTTTCCTAAGCTATTCAACATATTTATCAATGATTTAAATCAGAGGTTTCCAGACTTATTTGACCTAACACCCCCTTTTCAAAAAGAAATTATTCAGTGTCCCCTTGGAAATCTACTTTCTTTAACTTACCTTTTTTTAAGTTTTCATCATTTCAAAAAATATATATATTTTTTAAGTGACATATCTTCAACGTAATAATTTATTGTAAACTTGTGGTGTTTTTCCTGCATTTAAATTTTGGTGATGCAGTATTGTGTCATTTAACCATACAGTATCCTATTGTAAACCAGTCATTACATACACATATTCCTGCCCATGCATGCTGGACTTCCTGACAATATGCGACATTGCTCACCTGTCAATACTTGCTTGTTGACATCTGTCAGCAGACTTGACCAGTGCTCAGTTATAACTTGTATTTTGTGTATTTATTTGGAAAATAATGTCGTTACCATGACTCTAACTCTGTTACACAACAGATAAAACAAGTACGGAAGTTTTTTTTTTCAAAATTTTCTAATCTTCTCCTCTTTCCTTATGCTTCTACCATCCTCTTAGTTTTATTCAGTGTCCCCCCCATTGCACCCGAGGCTATTACTGTCCCTCTAAATCCTTCCAGAACCCCCGGGGGTGGTGCCACCTACTTTGGGAACCTCTGAATGGTGACTATGCCAATTCTATGTAGATATTTAGATGCTTCCGCAGATAAGGCATACAGGCCAAAGATGTTAAAATCAAAAAGCTTTTTTGCAGAGTGCTTTTAGATTATACAAACAAAAGCTTCTGGCTTTCCTTGAGACAACCAGAAATCTGAGATGTATGAGTGTAAGTAGATGAGCAGACCACAGTCTTGCTGGAGAGACAGAAGAAATGAATTTCTGTAGTGTCAGACTTGGTCAATAGAAGGGAATCTAGGTCCTGGATAAGATGATCTTCAGGCCATCACAAGGGGAACAGGAATCGATGATCTATTTAGAAGCAACCTCCTGCCCTGGTTTCTAAGTTGTGGCAGTCTACCATTGCTTTTATTATATATTAGTCTTCTCTCCATAAAACAAGCCTCTCTCTCACTTAGCTCATATATCCAGTCATTTGCCAGATCTTACTGTTTCCATCTCTCCAATATCTCTTTCATTTGCCTTTCCCTCTATTCACATATCCACCAGTCTAATTTAGGGCTTCTGTCCCTGGACTCTGGAGTGATACAACAGCATCATAATTGCTCTCTTTACCTTAGGTCTCTCCCATATTCAATCCATGTTTGTCACAATTGTCAAAGTGATTTTTTAAAGCTCCAATCTGACTTCTTTACTCCCCTACACAATAAATTACAGTAGCTTTCTATTACCTCCAGGTTCTTTCAGTCAAGAACAAAACTTGAAACTGGGGGGGAAAAAGCTTAAAAGAGCCTAATAAGTCACCTAGAAGGGGAGAGATCCAAAATTGGTGGCCCACTCACTCCAAGACTCTGTAAATTTTACATTATATAAAGTTTAAACAAAGCCACAAGGAAACAATAGGTAACTGACCGGCACAGAGGCAGTTTCCAAATAAGACACAAAGGTTGTTTGAGATATACAATGGAAGGAAACCCCTTACATTCTTTGTATCTGTGATCAGATTCCTGGAAAGATTTTGGGGGGTCAGCATGACCTGGGCATCAGCATTAAAAGTATCTGGTCTCCAAGCAACAAGTCTGATCTCTCAACCATGTAGAGCTAGGTCCAAACGATGTAATAAAGGTTTCCCACAGATCAAATATAAACTCTTATGGTTGATATTTAAACCCTTCACAACAAGCCCCAACTTCACTTCAGAATTTTGTTATTCTCTTCCTCCTGTACTGGATGGATGTTTGTTGATTCATTCATTCATTGATTGACTGCTCTCTCTGGTCCATGTTAACTGACCTTTCTTCCTAGTCCACGTACATGGCATTCTTTCTCCCATCTCTGTGCCTTTTTTCCTGCCTGTTACCTAAGCCTGAAATGTACTGTCTCTTCACCTTTGCATCTTAAAATCTTCTATTTTCTTCAAAATTTATGAAGAAAATTATCACCTTCTACATTAAAATTTTCTGGGTCTCCTCTCCCACTTCAATTTCTCAAAAGATTACTTTGCATTTATTTTATTTACATTTGGTATGTATTTATGTACACTTTGCCTCCCTGTTAAAGAATCAAGTCCCATGAGGTAAAGACTATTTCATTTTTTGTTTTTTGTTTTATCCCTAGGGCCTGTCTTGATAAATGGTGTGTAATAAGTGCTTGTACTATTTAATTGATTTGTTCATTTGATGAGAGCACAGATATATTTAAGTGTTTTAATACTTGAGAGATCCCCCTACTTAATTTCTAACATATACAAATTTAGTTGAATTCCTAAATTCTTGAAAAAAGTTGTAAAAAGAATCAGAGAAATATTTGAAAAATGATTAAAAGGAGATGTGAAAAACACTTTTTAGGGGGCATAATAATTTGAAGTTGAATAATAACTCACCATGAAGTATTTATTTGGCAAGTGGTAACAAAACAAAACAACTTTTAAAAAAATTTACTCCACAAAAGATTATTTAGGTCAACATTTTCTTTACAGAGATATCTATCTCTTTTTCCTAGAAAAATACCTGAAATTTGTTTGAACTGGTATACATTTTTAGCTTTAAAAAAGCATATTTCCCAACTTTATTAATCTTTTCCATTATGAAAACTCTTTATCTGTAGTATGCAACATATCAGATAGTTTCAAAAATAAAAATAATCTTCAAGGCAAATATGACATTAAAAGGATTTTATTTTTTTAAAAAAATCATCTTCCTTTGTCACTATATACCTCTTTTCTCCCTCTTCGGGATTTTTTTTTTTTTAAGAAAAGAGAAGGGTGAAAAATAGTTCATAAAAATTAATCAACACGTCCACCAAAACTAAAAATATGTGCAGTATTCCATACCCATGCATCTATAGTTTCCCCTCTCCTTTTTCTTGAGAGGGAAGTGGATTTTATGTTCTAAATCAAGGTTGATCATTCTAATTACACAGCTTATTCATTTGTTTTGATTGTAGTCCTTTCCATTTACATTTCTGCAGTCATTGTGTACAGTATCTCATTTCATGTAAGCCATTCTGCTCCTCCCTGTGTTCTTTATGTTCATGAAGATGCAGTTATATGCTATTATATTCATGTACCACAATCTATTTAACCCTTTCCCAATCCATGGATGTCTACTTACTTTTTAGTTCTTTGCTGCTACAAAGTAAGTGCTACTATTAATACTTTGTTGTATAGTCTTCCTTTCTATCTTTGATCTTACTGATGTACATGCCAAATAGTAGGATCTCTTGAACAAAATGTGTGGATACTTCATTGTCTTAGCCTAATTCCAAATTGCTTTCCAGAATGCTTGAATGAACTCATAGCTTCATGAACAGTGTGCTTATCTTTGCACATTTCCTCCAACAATGAATATCCCCTTTATGTCATCTTCGCCAATTTGATGTATATGAAGTGACACCTCAGATTTATTTTCATTTGCTTTTCTCTATTATTGAGCAGGGGTAATGTTTAATATGTGTGAATTCTCCTTTTGAAAAGTTTGTTCTTGTTTCTTGACCAGTTATTCATATGAGAATGGATTTTAGTTTTGTATATTTGTGTTCCCTACATGTCTTATATATCAAAGGTGGCATTTTAACAATGAATGACAAAATAACTTTTTTCTTGAAAGAAATTCATACTATGGAGGAAGCGTTTGAAAACAGTCTATCCTTATGTTGCCCAAAACAGCTGATGGAATCTATAAATGATCTCATATGTGCATACTTTAAAAAACTTGAAAAAATTCTGTAATCTATGTTAAACCCTTTCAAATGAAAGTTCAGAGGATTTAGAATTATTTTTAATACAATTTTTTAATCCTACACTTTATGTTAGAAAGAATAACTGATATTGAAGAAGACAGAAATTTACTAGTTTCTTTTCATGTTCACCAAAATAATTAGTAGAAGAGATTAAAAAATGAGTACCATGATTTAGCAAATAGAGCCAGTATTATGCTTTTTCCCTTAAAGCAATATATACATATGTATATTTATGAAATACCTCTGCTAAGACAGAAAACTGAATGTCAAAATTAACTTAATTCTGGGTCACATGTATACAGATAAAGACTATTTTTATCTTTTTCACCTCAATATTTGGACCAGTATCCAGTACATGGTTGTTGTTGCCGTTGGCTACTGCTGCTGTTAAGTTGTTAAAGTCATGTCCGAATCTTTGTGACCTCATTTGGGGTTTTCTTGGCAAAGATACAAGAATGGCTTGCCATTTCCTTCTCCAACTTGGATTTTGTAGATGAATAAACTGAGGCAAACAGGGTTAAATGCTTGCCCAAGGTCACAGGGATAGTAAGTGTCTGTGGCCAGATTTGAACTCAGAAAGTCTCCCTGAATCTAGATCCAGCACTCTATCCACTATGCCACCTAGGTGCCCATCTGACAAGTAGCAAGTATCTAATAAATGCTACATGACCAATCGATTTCATTGATACAGAGAATGTTCAAGTGAAGAAACTCTCTAACAATGCTAGCGAGCATGTTCCCAGCAGTTTAAAGTTGTAGAGAGTTGTCTAAAGCTTGGAGAAGTTGACTTGTCCAGGATTACACAGCAACTACACTTCAGAGGCAAGACTTAAACCCAGGCATTCCTATCTTCAAGGGTGGCTCTCTAACCACTGTGCAAAGTTGCCTTTTGTACATTTTATACATTTGTACAATTGTACAAATTATACACAGTACAACTTATACATTTGGGAATGCTCAAAAATATCTTACTTAGAGGGTACACCATCAAACAAGTTTGGTGTCCACTGCTCTAGATCAGTGCTTCTTAAACCATGGGTGGAGACCTCATATAGAGTCCCATAACTGAATGTGGGGGTGATAAAAAATTTACCAACAGTAAAAGGTTTTTGAATGTACAATGACCAAAACTTCATTCAAAATCAAACATGTAATGAACCCAAGGTGTTTTTTGGCAGCACTTGTCTATGCTGTATCATGCGAGTTCACTGCAACCTTGATTCTGAACAAACAACATGCTCACTTTACACTGCACATGCCATCACATCATGTGACATCAACAAATACTTCCAGAAATATCTCAGCTCAGACTGAAAACTATTGTGTTATGAATTGCAGTGTTTTTACTGCATATACAAAATTATTAAATGAATTTTGACTTACAATTAAGACAGAATTTTCCATGATATCTGAAATGTCCCTAAACATACTTCTGCCATTTTGTACTATGTATTTACATGAAGCAGCATTCTCAGCATTGGCAATTATAAAATCAAAATATCAATTAACTTTAAAAAATGTTGAAGATACTCTAGGTCCTGCAATATCAAATGCTTCTTCAAGATTTAATTCTTTAAATAAAAAATAAACAAGCCCATCCATCATATGCAAACTTGCCTTCATCTTTAATAAATGGTAAAATTGTATGTAAACCAAAGAATTGTTTTAAAATATTTTTAATCACTTATTATCAGTAAATGTTTGATTTTTTATAACTATTTTATATACCTATACACCTGAGTTTGTGTAAAGCTTTCTCAGGCAAAAAAAGGGTCACAAATAGAAAAAATTTAAGATGCCCTACTCTAAAACATCTGCCTTTAGCTGATACACAGTTTTAGAATGAATTTTCAAAGGCAAGAACAATGTGATTTATATTCCCCAAAAAGCTAATATTATCTTAGGCTGCAGTCATAGAAGCATTTGTTCATAAAGAAGAAGATGATACATCTTTGACTATATATGGTATGTTGATTTTTTCAGTCCACTAAGTTTCCCATATACTTTTTTATTATGTGAAATGTGATTTGACCATGCCTCCTCCATCCTGCATTTGTGAATGTGATTTTTTGAATACACCAGCCAGTCAATAAACATTTATTAAGCACTTAGATTGTGATAGATGCTGTGCTAATTGATGGGAATACAATAAAAGACAAAACAGACCCTGCCCTTAAGGAGTTCATAGTCTAATCGAGAAGACAACATAAAAACATCTATATACAAACTATGTGTGTGGGGGTGAACATATATATGTGTGTGTGTGTGTATACATATATAATATACACATCTATAAATATACACATACATGTATATGTATATGTGATAACCTCAAATGAACACTTAGAGAAGGTGGGATTTTAATAGAAGGAAGCCAGAGGAGCCAAGAGACTTATTCAAGGAGGGGGAGCTTTCCATGCAAGGAGAACAGTCAGGGAAAAGGCCCAGAGTCAAGAGACTTGTGTCTTATTAGAGGAAGAAGAAGAGCAACATATTTAAGCCTTTATATTTAGCTTTCTGGTTGTTATCCTTTGTTCTCAAAGAGAATTGAAATGACATCATTATGCTAGAGTTAAGTGATCAGACCACTAGGAGCTTGGAATGCTCTACCACAGGTCTGGCACAAATAGACCTCGTGAACATATGGGGCGGATTCTCTAAATTTTCATTTATTGTATTTCTTTTGACCTACTTCAATTCTGCTTTGCTCATAGAGCACAGTACCTTCTCTGATGTGGGCACATCATGCTGAGTGGTCCTGTGCCAGTGTCTCCCACGTCACGCAGTCAATTCCAAAGGTCTTAAGAGAGACCTTGAAAGTGTTCTTGTATCCCCTCTTCTGACCACCATGTGAATGCTTGCCCTGTGTGAGTTCTCCATAAAATAGTCTTTTTGGAAAGCATATGTTTTCCATCCATGTTTTACATTTTACATGACCAGCGCTTCCAAGTTGCACTCTCTGAAGTAAAGTCTGAAGGCTTGGGAACTTAGTTCAAGAAAGGATCTCAGTGTCTAGTATCTTGTCATGCCAGGTGATAGTCAGAATCTTCCTAAGACAAATCAAATGGAAGCAATTCAGTTGAGCAATTCAGTTCAACCATGAGTTGAATCCAAAGTATTCTGTTATCTCTATGTGAAAGACATAGCACTCAATTAGCCCTTTTAGAAAACACAGGAGGAAGATGGATAGAAAATTTTTAGAGGAAAAAGCAAGTTTTCAAAGACTCATTTTAGGAAGCAGATAGAAAATAAGTGTTTTTAGTTCTACTGTATGGAAAAAGAAAACTTTTTCTCCAGGTCATTGACATATTTAGTGTTAGAAGGTAGAGGTGGGGAAAGCCTGGGACCAAACACATTCCTGCTGTGGGTGTGGTCACCAAACTATATGCTACAACCTCTCAGCCTTAGCTGTACTCACTGGAATCATATATTTGGATTCAAAGAATTCTTCATGGAGTTATGGAATGAATAGCTGAATGAACATGACAGATAAATAGATAGGTAGATAGATAGCTAGATAGATGATAGATATAAGTATATGGATATTTATATGTGTGTACATATGTGTGTTTGTGTGTGTGTGTATAATGTACTCTAGTACACTTAATCAGGGAGCTACTGTTAGCAGATTCCTTAATGAGGTTCACCTTTATAATTCTGTTAACAAGAGTAATCACTTATTAGCTTAAGTAAGACCCTTTACTTTGTCAGCCATTTAAAATCTGGACTGAACTTGAAAACTGTTTAGAAATTCAGGAGCTGTGCGTTGACAGATGCTTGAAAGTCCAGGCATTATCTCTTTTGGAAGTCAATAAAAAGTGATAAACTAAGTTTATCAGTTCAAGCAAACAAATGATTAAACTTCACAAGAGAAGTGGAAATGTGACCTTTATAGTCACGAAGTTGATGAAGGTTTTTATACTGTTTGTAGACATTAGACCAAGTTCAGTCTTTCCTCATTTTTGCATATTTCCTTCAGTTTTTCAAAAGGTACTTAGCTAAGCTGGTACTCAGACCATCTTTTCCAGGATATTTTAGTCTGTCTAGCTTCATAGGTTCTACCAACATAAGAGCTCTACTCCCCTAGCTTTTAAGAACTGAGGGTCACCTCCATAACAGGCAGAGGCACCAGAATAGGACTTAGAAGGAGGATTTTGTATTTATAGCTATCTGTGTACACGTATGATATCCAGATGCAGATACCAGTAGATAGCCAGTCAAAACAAGTAGGACGCTCTCTTCTCTGTTGCTACAGCCATTTCCTCCCTCCTAGAGAGGCTGGAGAATGCCTCCCAGATCCTTCTTTTAAGGAAGGCATCCAGGGCAATCATCTCATCATTTCCCTCCTGGCTCATTGCTTCGTATTTGAACATTCCCTTCAGCTGAGTACCCTCCTCCCCTCCTACTTTTCAGCTTCCCTGTAAGATTGTAAACTTCCTTGATGGCAGAGACTATCCTTTTCCTTTCTTTGTAGTCTTAGCACAGTTCCAAGCACATAGTAGGTGCTTAATACATTTTTATTGACTTTTATTGTTAAACATTATGCTGCTGTTGGGGCTTTTTTTTTAGTGAATTGAGTGAGAAAACATTTTCATCAGATCATAATAGCTCCTATCTCCCAATATTGTTGTAAGGATCAAATGAAATCATATTTGTCATTTAATAGGCAATTAATAAATCTGTTTCCTTTTCCTTTCTTTCCACTAATACAGTCAACACCTTCAGTACTTCATCACCTCTAGATTCTTAAATCTGCCTCCTCATTGGTCTTCTGGTCTCGAACATCTCCCCGCTTCTGTCCATCTGTGTCTTTCAAAGAGATTTTTTTAAGAACAGATCTGATTGTCACTCTCCTACTGAGTCATCTCCAATGGTTTATTTTATATTCATCTTCCTCCTCTACCTCCATGTAAAACAACTCCTTGAAAGTACAGATTCGTTTATTCTTTACTTACATCCTCAACACGTAGCACAGTACTTGGCACACAGAAGATGCTACATACTTATTGTTGATTAAGGAGAATAGAAATCAGATGAGGAGTGGTCCAGCAGAGGCAGGATATTCACCCCTACATAAAGTTGACTGCAAATTACTGCCTTTTCCAATACTGGAGAAAGGCAGATAAAATATTTAGGTTAGAATGCTGAGACTGCTATTTGAATAGAAATGCACACAAGGACCTGAAGGGTTTTATTGACAAGATAAAATACTTCTTTGTAGAGGGTACTCATTGTAATTTGTCATTTTGGCCCATGGCAAATTACATTTCTTTTTCATTCTAATGGTTTGACAGGTAAAGCTCATAACTTATCAAGCAAGCAACTTCCTGCAGTGTGCCGCTTGAGCCAGAATAGACTATTGTGCTGAAAGTAATGGGCCTTCCGGGGTCTGTTCTCAATCAGTCAACAAGGATTATTGAGTACCTATTAGTCTTTTCAAGTCTAACACTGAGGTAGGCACCTTGGGGGTTCAAGAAAAGTATGCAGTATTTTCTCTTTCTCTATATATAACTTGGAGGACTTGTGGTTTTATTAATAAGCAATTAGACCACAATACAAAAGCACATATAATAAAGTGCTCAATTGTGTGATATTTTTAATAACAAGAGTTCGGAGATGAGGGAGATCAATTAAAGTCAGGGAAGAATTTTATGAGTAATGTGGGGCATGGTCTTCACCTTGAGCTCTGATTGTTTCATAAGTTATTTTAAAATTTTTCCAAACTTTTAAAAGCCTTTTATGAATGACTTATCAAAGAAACATTTCTCTTTGAACTTGAATATTGACAGCTTAGTAACATATTGCGTTCTATGTACATTTCTCCTACTGGCAAGGAGATCAATTGTTTCCTGATGGGGCTATTTCTGGACTCCTATGGCCTCCTTGTTGTGGCAATTATTTAACAGTTTTTAAACTTCTATAAGAAATGGTATTGATTGGTGGCAATGTTCATTTTCTCCTTGTTGATATCAGGTTGATATTGTAATTACATGGAGCATATTTTCATTTTTAAGATTTCTTTTAGTTTGCTATTGATTTTTATCTTTGCTCATGTAATAGACTCTAGTGCTTACTCTCCCAACCCCCTACTTAACTCCTGAAAGCTGAATCTCCAGAGTTCTGCTACTACTTTTTCCTTCCTCAAGTCTCTAGGGCCCTGAAAGGTTTTTACTAAGTAGTATACTAGGGAAGGGGCACTAGGCAGGAAAAGGGGATTATACCTTTATATGGCCCCAAAACACTTTACAAATATTGTCTCATTTTATCCTCACAACCCTGAAACATAAGTGCTTTTATTATTTCCATTTTTCGGTTGAGGAAACTGAGACAGACAGCAATTAAACAACTTACCCAAGGTCACATAGCTGGAGTCCACGGGAAAGTGAGCTCAAGATGAGAAAATACATGTGGCAAAGGCATAATTCACAACTTCTGGTTGCCAGAAATACTTTAGTTCCTGTGTTTCTCTTTATTTGTGACGTAGCTTTTCTGCTGAACTTCCCGTACAGTGTGGAATCTGCCTTTTTCCCATCACATTCAGGGTGCCCTAGTCTCTTAATATAAATGTTATCAGCTGTTTTAGGGATGTTACAAAGATGACAATGAAAAGTCCAAAACTCTACAGACTCTTTGAAGTTCATAATATTCTCCTTCGGCCAAGATGAAACGTTACAAGGATGACAATTGTGTGTGTCAGACAATCACCTCAAATGATACCGGAGTCAGGGTTCTAGTATAGAAAGGGCTTTTTATTCTTTTTCCGGAAGAAGGTTCCTCAGGTGCTCAAGTAGCAGTAGTTGGGGTAGTGTGCAAGTACCCTACCCCCCTCCTTATCTGTTTCCTCGTTGACTGAGTACTCCAGATGTACAATCTCACCACCTCACCAGAAAGCTACTTGCCAATAGCACTACCCAGGCTGATGTGGATTTTGGGAAATGGAGACTTACCAGGGGCTACTGAGACTTAAGATGACATGTAGAAACTTAACAAAAAGGGGGAAAAATCCTTCTAGTCTTCAGCTAAGGAAACTACACCTTAGGCCATCTCCCACACAATGAAAAGTCCAAAACCCTCCAGACCCTTTAAGTCCATAACATTCTCTTTCCACCAAGATGGGAGGGGAGGAGACTAAAGCTGAGGTTGAAGGGCTCTCCTCCTCTCCCTCCAAGTGATTACTTTCTCTGGGCCTCCACCACTAATTATGCTACAAGATAGAATATTTCAGTTCTGAACTGGATAGTTATTTTATATTTGGCTAAGTTTCTGCAACCAGTACCAACAACTGTTCAGGGAAGTGTCACTCCAGTTCATCCAGTGGTTTCCAAAGACTTCTAAATTGATCAAGAATGTTTCCCACTCTTAGTCTTAAGACTCCATTTGACTGACTCAATAGAGTGGTACTCACCTAGTTAATCAATAGTGGTGTAGCATTCTGGCACTTTAAATATCAGGGTGTGATTTTATTCATTGATTCAATTGACTCCTATCCTTGCATTCCAACTAGTCAGTATTTTGAATGTGGGCCAGCTAGGTGGTGCAGTTGATAGAGCACCAGTGCAGGAGTCAGGAGGACCTGAGTTCAAATCTCACCTCAGACACTTGACACTCACTACCTGTGTGACCTTGGGCAAGTCACTTAACCCCTATTGCCTCATCCTGGGTCATCTCCAGTCATCCTAATGAGTATCTGGTCACTGGATTCAGATGGCTCTGGGGGAGAAGTGAGGCTGATGACCTGCACAGCCCTCACTCACTCAAAACAAAGTCAAGTGCAAGTCATGTCATTATTTCTCTGATGGCATGGTCTTCTTCAGAAACGAAGGATGTACACACACACACACACACACACACACACACACACACGCACGCACACATTCTGAAGGTACACAGCTTATTTGGAAATGCCTTTCACATTGACAGCCAGTCATTTTAGGTCTGTGCCTGTTAAGATAGACCAAGATAGATTCTGCTTTATGTGGTATTATTTAATTCTTATTGTGTCTAGGAACTCTGTCTGTTTGTCTGTCTCTCTCTCTCTGGAGGGGAAAATAATTCTTAATAAGAGGAAGGGATGGAAATAAGTATTTATTAAGTACCTACTATGTGTCAGACTTTACAAATCTTATATCATTTTGTCGAGGTCTGGTACGCTTGAGACCCCAAAATACAGACACTTGATGCCCTGAGACAAACCAGGTCCTGCTGAATGAACTGGATTTAAGACTTCTTCCAGCCAAAGTAAAACAAAGCTTGTTAAATGTTCGCCATGTTGGGTTGACTCTTAAGGAGCCTAACCATTTGTGATGCTTGTATTGACAAGCGGGTCAGATAGAACCTCGGCTAGACAGGGTGGGAGTCGAATTCAATCTGAGCACCTTCGTGGAGGGGAGATGGAATTTATACGCAGGAAGTCCATGGGAAATATCTAGAGGTGGTCTAGTAGTCTGGGAGGAGGGTCTAAGGAGAATCTTGATGAGACTGGGGGTGATCAAGAGTGGAAAATAGCTGGAGGCAATTGGGAGGGGTTGGGTGGAAAGCTGGTGGGACAATCCAGAGACAATGGAGGGCCAGACTAGGTTAAGGGTAATAGATTTGCGTATGAAAGGTCAGATTAAATAGGAAGATTCAAGGGGAGTAAAGGAAATTTCCAGAGTCTGCACCCCATCAGTCTGATATTCTCAATAACCTTGTGATGTAAGTGCTATTATTATCCCCATTTTAACTGGAGCAGACAGAAGTTAAGAGACTCCCTTAGGGTCACACAATGAGTAAAGTATTTTTAAAACTTGGAAGATAGGTTTCTGAGTACTCTTTGTCTTTTCCCATTTCCTAATTCAGAGCCATATTTGCAACCTACTGTTTACTACCACACTCTCCCTCACACTCTCTATCTTCAGCTCGCTTACACATTGAAATCATGGAGAATTAAAATTGATGTCAACTACAGTGATTTTGTAAAACTCTGTGGAATTTCTCTTCTCCATGCCTTGCAGCAGAGGTGGGCCCATACATTGCAGTAATCTTCATAGTGTTATCGATGTTTTATTTTTTGTTTATGCTCGTAAACCCTGAAAGACGAGGCGACCACGAAATGTTTCTTCCTGCCTTTGGGCATGCAATGAAAGCAACTCCTTTATTTTCCTCTACAAGGTCATGTGAACCATCATTCCATTTAGCTTCAACTTCCTTATTGTCTTCTAATATGAATATTTACACAGTTCAGTTCCTCCAGACCTGGCATTCTATCCACTACAACATCTAGCTGCCATGATAGAATGCAGCCATCTTATTATCAGTATTCAATGAGAAAGCTTGTATGCTAAATTGGCACCCATGGAATACCCATTAAATGATTTAGATGAAGTCTGCCTGTCCAATGGATAATTTTTATTTTATAGAAGAAATAAACCAGAGGCATACAAGATGAAAAGATTTGAGTGCTTATGACTTACAACTGTAGAAGTGTATCCACATCAGTGCAATCACAGATCCATAGGAGTCATGGAAATGTTCTGTATTAAGTGCAAATGTTTGATACTTGGGTTATCAGCCTTGGTGAAGAATCCAGAAGAATACAAACTATGCCTGAGCTACTAAAGAATGTAGTTTCCTCCAGGCAGCAAAGCAAGTCAACAAACATTTGTTAAGCTCTTACAGTGTACCAGATGCAGTACTAAATTCCAAAGAACAAGTACAAACACAAAAAAGACAGTCCTTGTCCTCAAAGATTCTTCATAATCCAGGAAGACAGTACAGTAAAGGGAACTGAAAAAGTGGGGGAGAGAGTGGAGAAGGCATCTGCCATTTGTAAAGTTAGAAGCAGTTGGAAATGGGAGTAAAGATTGACTGGCCTGGCCCCTCCTCAAATGGAGACCCTAGGAGGAACTTGCCAATGGAAAAGAGGATTAGTATGGCAGAGGGTTGTTTAAGAGAGGAGGCCTTCAGGCACTCTCTCCAAGGTGAGATGTAGCAGAGAATTGTGTAGAAGTCCAGAAAGACAGAAGCATAGTCAGGAGTAGAATAAGAATTACAAAATGTAATCTCCTGGAGGGCAAAGATAAATTCAGTTTTGTCTCTCTATCTTCTACATCTGACAGTACCTGAAACAAAGCAGGTACTCATTGATTGAGGATGTAACCTTCTTGCTGCATTATTTGGCAAGGAGGAGACAAAATGTTGCCGCATTTTTTTCCTTGCTGCCAGTCAGGCAGCTGCCACCATGAAGGTTACAGGGATGGCAAGAAGCAAAGGGATAAAGGACAATTTTACAATTCATCCTTATAATCAGTTAAATGAGGTTTTGTGGACTAATCTAACAGACTGTACTATATATAATTCCCCTACTCAGTTGACTCCAGTGATTTGCCATTGTCCCTAGGATAATATGGACATTCATCTGTTTAGCTTTGAAAGCCCCACGTGACCTGGCCCCACCTTATCTTTCCAGCTTCATTGGACATTATTCCATTCATCCTATATTTCCACATTTTTTACATTAGTTATCTCTGTGTCTGAAATGCATTCCCCCCTTACCTCTGCCTCATACCTTTGATGTGAGTAGATAGAGGACTGGTCCTGGAGTCAGGAAAAACCCAAGTTCAAATTTAGCCTCAGTCACTTACTAACTTTTAAGTCTGAATAAGTCGTTTTTGCTGTCTGCCTCAGTTTCCTCAACTATAAAGTGGGGATAATAACAATAACTACTTCATAGGGTTGTTATGAGGATGATAATATTTGTAAAATAATAAAGTACTTCATACAACATAGTAGGCCCTTTTAAATGCTTACTTCCTTCCCTTCCTACTGTCCCTCTCATCCTTAAAATGCAGCTCCACTTTCTGCAGAAAGTCTTTCTTGATTCCCCACACTACTGGTATCCATCCTCCCAAACTGCCTTGTATTTAAATGCTTTGTATAGATTGTATTTTCAGACTTCATATTTATACCATATGATTTTTTATGCATACTTCTTGTCTGCCCCATTAAAATGTAAGCTCTTTATGAGATGGGATTGTGTATGTCCAGCACTTAGGGCAGCATGCTGGCCACATAGAAGCAGCTTAATAAGTACTTGTGATTGATTGATATGCCAGTGTTTCAATGGAAGTATTGTATAGCTGTAAATAATTATGTATACTATATATCTCTCTAAGCTCCTAATAAACCTAGTAGTAACCCAAATACATTAGACATTGTATAAATATTTCTTGAATGAAAATCCAAATTACTTATATGTTGGAGAAAATTCTTAGCTACTTATTTATTTTAACAAGGTCTGTGATATCACTAGTATGGACAACTCCTAGTGGGAAAATTCTCTCCATCAATTCAGACCGGTACCTGCTCTGAAATTTATTGGCTTAGAGAGTTGCCTGGACACACCAAGAGGTTAAGTGAATTGCTCAGGGTCACACAGACAATGTCAGAGACAGGACTTACTCTCATGTCATCCTGACTCAGACTGCTTCTCATGGCACTACTCTTTAGTTTTATAATCAATGAATTTGCAATTATTTACTAAGTGACAACTATGTGCCCTAACCTGGCAATACAAAGCTAAAAAAATGAAGCAGTCCTTGCCTCAAGGAGCATAGAATCTATAAGAGAGATAAATTTACATAAATATTAGAAATAAATTGTTTTAACAAATGTGGATCTTTTTAATGACTTATTTCTCTGAGTCCCAGAAATAGATAAGCCTTTCCCTTCATCTTGGTCCAAATTAGATCTGTAAATCATAAAATTTTAGGTAGGCTTCAAGGGATACTCTAGTCCAACCCTGTATTCAAATCAAATCCTGTTTAAACCATCTCCCCAAAGTGGCCTTCCAGCTCTACTTGAACAGCCCCAGTAATGATGAACCTCTTCCTATGGTATGCTAGTTCATTTTGTGATTGCTTCAATTATTAGGAAGATTTTTTTTTTTCCTACATGTAATGTTGAAATTTGTCTTCTTATCACTTTTTCACTGGTACAAGTTCTGCCATCTGGGGCCACACAGAACAAGCCCAATCACTTGTCCATCTGATTTGGGGGTAATAAGCCCATATGGCTCACCAAGAATAGATTTAGATTTGCCAGGGAGGCTTGCATACTTTAAAAAAGGCTTTTGTTATTTGTTTTTAGCACAACAATATACATATCTATAATTATTACTGCCTTGTAATAGAGGTTATAAGCATTTCCCAGAGGTTATTAGCATTTTTCCCTTGAGAATTTATTTTTATTCATTGTTTGTAAAGTTACTTACATTTTTTCTTTTATAAACATGCTTCCTTTAGAAAGTGCTATACCATGCTTTTGAAGTCAAAAATATATACAGTATATTTAGGATGCCATATTCTTGAACTGTCAGATGTCAAGCTGAGCTCAATGGCATCTGTGTTGCATTTTCCCCTCCAAAAAAAAAATGCTTCCTGATGTAGAATCTGTATTCTTATGATCTTGTCAAGCATAACTCATTATAATTCTCCTGCCCTTCCAAAAGTACATCAAACTCATTGGAATATTTTTCCATCCTTTATATCAGATAAAAACTGTTCACTTCAATGTCACTTTCCATTCTTCACCTCATACACAGTTTTTCACTACATATACACTTGACAAAATCCAAATGGAATGTTTGTGTTTCCTTGTGATACCAATATTTGTATTTATTACCGTGAAAATAAGCTTTACCTTCTATTTCTCATACAAACGTACTTTACTGCCAAGGACTTCCCTATATCTTTTCTCATTTATCTTTATAAATGGAGTTGGAAAAAAGTAGATACTAAGTGACAGAAAAGGTCACATAGTGCATTAGTAACAGAGCAAAAACAAGAAGTTCCCATCTTTCTAGTCACCTGGCTCAAAATATGAGACATTTGTTTCTTCCCCCTCCCAAATCATCCACATTCAGTCCCTTGTTGAGTTCCCTTGATTCTGTTTCCAGACATGCCTTCTTGAGCCATCCATTTCTCTCCATTTGGATTGCTACTGCCCTTGTTTAGACTTTCATCGCATTTCACATGGATTATTTTAAAAGTTTAATATAAAAATCTAACTGATCTCCCTAACTTCTTCTCTGCATTCTCACCCATCCTTTTCAAAGATGCCAAAATAATCTTCCTTGGGCATAGCTCTTAATACATTGCTCCTATGATCACAAATTTTCATTGGCTCCCTAATGCTTATAGGACAAATAATAAATTATTTAGCCTGGCATTCAGAACTCCAACCTATCTTTCAAGGTTTATTTACTCCACTTTGTGCAATCTTCATTCCACCTATATTGGAGTACTTGTTGTCTCTTTCCTCAGCACTTTGCAGAAGCTCTTAGTTATCTCTAGAATTCATTTTCTCTCCATTTCTACTTCTTGAAGTCTTTTTTCCATCTTTAAGGTTCAGCTTAGATGCCACATCTTCCAGGAAATGTTCCCTCATTTCCCCAATTGACTTTTCCCCCTCTCTCTCCTCAAATTTTCCTGTGCCCCATTACACCCCACTTACAGTACAAGTAAGTATAGCCTATGTCCCTTTTCTTGCCTATAAGAAGGGCAATATTTTCCATCTTTGTATCTCCAATGTTTAGCACAATACCTTGCACATAGAAGACATTTTAAAAATATTCATCAGATCCAAATTTGCAAAGTTTTAGACCATTAAACTTCATCCATTCTTTATCTACCTGCTACCCAGGAATTTTTAAAAAATCTCTAGAAGATATTCTTAGAAAGAAGAACAGTGATATTCTCCACACCTGTCAGCTAAGTGTGTGACTGCAGATATATGCCGTAGAACCTTACAGGCAAAAGACTCACTATTCTCTTTCTATATTGTTATGAAGAATATAAGTTTGATTAATGTATGTTAGCATATAATTTTCATAATGATTTTTATGTTAATTAGAAAATAGGTCACAGATCTGTGGTTATTGATGTCCTGTAAACTGCCTTTTAAACATATTATCTATATTTTTGGTTGTTAAAAAAAGTGGTTGCTACTATCCTCTCCTTTCAGATATCTTGACATTCAGTCCCTCAATAGTTTCAAAATTTTTTTGCCTCTAGGCAACAAATTTTTTTCTGTGTATACTTGGCATGGTCTAGCTTTTATACCTGAATTCATTTTCCAATTGTATTTCTTTTCCATTGCCTCACATGAGGGCAGGGACTGGTATTTTTGTTTTATTTTGTTGTTATATCCCTGACACTTTTCAGTGACTTTCCATTTTTGTTTCCTTTTATTTCATTTTTCTGGTCTGTACTTGTGACTTCACAGGTATATGGATCTCCACATACTAAATACCAGCTGCTCTACAACTTTAGTCACTCATAGGGAGCTAACTAGGGCACCAAGACACTAATTAACCCAGCATCACAGTCAGTGTGTGTCAGAGATAGTACCTGCCCTCCTACCGTGCTAGTGCTGAGTCCAATTGTCTGTCCACTACTACCATGCTGCCTCTCACATATGAAGTAAATTATCTTGGCTCTTTTTTACCTTTTGATTCAGCTCCAAATGACTGCTTTAGCTGCCCAGCATCATGGTTGATAAAGTAAGAACAAGTCTATGTGTCTCTGAGTAACCTAATTTTCATTCACTTTTAATTTTTATTTTAGGAAAAGATTCCTAAATCTTTTTTCACTTTATATAAACCTTCCTCCTTAATTTGAAGTGTTCATGTTGCTAAATCTCAACCTGGAAATTCCAGCATTGGCACCACTCATTCATCCATGTTAGAAATCTATATATTAGTAGGGTGTGGAAGAAAGAATAGTAACTCTAGAATCAGGGAACCTGGATTCAAGTCTTACCTCTGACACATACTTGGAATAGCTCTAAAGTATGATTTGATCACCAAAACATTATCATTTTACAATCTCAAAGGCTATAATTCTGAGATGTCGTATACCAGAACTACTTCGGGATATATACTCTCTCTCTCTCTCTCTCTCTCTCTCTCTCTCTCTCTCTCTCTCTCTCTCTCTCTCTCTCTCTTTCTCTTTCTCTCTTCCTCTCCTCCCTCCCTCTCTTTTAAACCTTCGTTAATAAGTTTTTTTAAGTTATTCCATAAAAATATAATTTTGGTTAAAAATTTTATTCCTTCTTTGCAAAAAAAATCCCTAAAAACAAAAACCATGTAAATATAATGTGATAAAAATATCTTGAAATTATTATTCTAGCATCAATTCCTTTGGTTTTAACTTTTGGTATTGTCAGAATTTAATAGTATCACATCTAGTTAAAAGTTCTTTTGAGTTCTTGTGGCTATTATGGCTTTTTCAAATGAAATTTATGCTACCATCCTGTTCTTTTTAAAGATCTCTTTAAAGAGATTTCCTCATCTGTACAATGATGGCCACTGGGGCTCCTTCCAGTTATACATCTACAACCTATGTGTCATCTTCGTCTCTTTCTTCTCCCTCACCTCCCACATTCATTCAGCTGCCAATTTTATTTCTATTATCTCTGTCCATTTTTTTTTTTAGTTCCTGTGCTATGACCCCAGGCTCCCGAACAACAACCTTCTCAAATTTCCAGTCATCTTGAATATGCGCAAATATAATTGTCATTTCACTGATAAAAGAAAAAACTTTCAGTGACTTCTCATGGTCATTGAATACAGTTCAGACCTTTAATATGACTTCAAGACATTGCGCATGCTATCACTGCCGTTCTGACTTTATCTTTCTATCTTATTTCCTATCATTCCTCCTCAAATGTATCTCAGTCAAATTTGACTCTCATCTCTTCTATAACTGTAGTGCCTTTTAGTATCTGTGCCTTTCCTTGCAATATTTCCTTTTTCTAGAATTATTTTCTTTTTCTCATCTCTGCAACCAGGTGGCACAGTGCTGGATAGAGTACAAGATCTAGGGTCAAGATGATCTCCATTCAAATCCAGCCTGAGGTACTTATAAGCTTTGTGACCCTGGGAAAATCACTTAAAGTCTCTGTGTGTCACCTTCATCATATGTAAAATGGAGATTAAAAATAGCACCACATCTCAAGATTTTTGTGAAGATAAAATATTAGTAAAGTACTATGAAACCTGTAAAGTGCTATATAAACATTAATTGCTCTTGTTAGGAAGGATGGAGGAAGGGAGGAGTGATGGAGGGAAGGAAGAAAGAAGGAAAGAAAAGAAGGAGGGGAGGAAGCAAGGAAGAAGGAAAAGAAGGAAAGAAGGAGGATGGAAGGGAAGAAAGGAAAGAAACAAGCTTTAAGCACCTAATATTCCAGGTACTGGATCAATATTATTTCATTTGATCCTTACAATAATCCTGTGAGATAGGCACTATTATTATCCTCATTTTATTGTTGAGGAAACGGAGGCAAACGTGTTATGTAACTTCTCCAGGGTCACAGAACTAGTGTTTCAAGCCAAATTTGAACTCAGATCATTCTGGCTTCAGACCCAATATTCTCTCCAGTGTGCCATCTAGTTGATGATGATAGGGTGGTGATATTGATCATGATGATGAAACTTAGTTTGCCTTCAAGGTCCAAAACCAAGACAAACAAACAAAAAAATGGCAGTTTATCCTATTACCATCTTCTCTGATTCCATTAGTCAATAATTGGCTTTCCAAGAACCAGCCTAGCTTAGAAGAGATTAGTCGCTTAACCATTGGCTTGGCCACTTGATGATGAATTCCCTGGTCATGGTAACACATAAAACAAAGGAAAATTCAAAACGACTCTTAGTCCTTTGTGGGCTTCTTCTGTTTTCACAGTGATAGTGGTAGAATGGCAGTAAAGGCAGAAGAGGTAAAAAATGCTAAGAGTTACCAAGTTTTGAGACAGTCTATAAACTTTAGCTTGGCCTTCAGTGCTCAAAGCATGAGAGCATTGTCCAGTTGCCAATGAGAGGATATGTTATTGGAAGAACTGAATTTTGAACCCTAAAATACTTCTTACCATTATCAAAACTCAAAGGCGCGCGCGTGTGTGTGGTGTGTGTGTGTGTGTATGTGTGTGTATGTGTGTGTGTGTGTATAAAACTTGTAGATAAACGAAAGGATTTCTTGCAGGTTTTTCTTAGAGTGACAAAGGAATTGATGGTATTGGTTTTTATCTTGTGCCAACAGGCAACAAGAAACATCATTTCATGGAACACTGATCTCATCATATTGCAGTGCCAATGATAAATACTTGTAAAAAAATGACTACCATGAAAAATAATTGTAACATACAAAAATGTTAGTGGTAGAGCATGAAAAACTTGGGAAATGCCACAAAGAACTCAATAAGATTCTCAATATTGAATGTGTCTGTATTGATATTTGTTGACTGCTGTAGATATGGGAATAAGTGAGGATGGGCAGAAAACATGGTTCAGGAAAAAGTAATGAGAGAGGCCAAAGATTATCCAAAAGCCTTATGGTTATGTACCCTCTGGATATTTCCCAGAAAGAGAGTTGATTTTAGCAAGGCTATGCATTTCTGTAAAATCATTATAGCTTGATTTCATTAGATTGTGATGTTAAGGGCACCAGTTGTAATGTTTCTATTTCTGTACCTTAATTTATTCCAGGGCTTAAGTCAATCCTTCAATTAACATTCTCATCATAGGAAGAACAGGACCAAATTAGATTTTTATTAATTGTCCATGATTTTAGTTTCTTTTTAAGCCACCGAATTTGACTAATAATGACTAAGAAAAAAATATGTACCTAATTTAATCTGAAAATCATGAGCTCCATGATTTTTCCAGTGTTGCCTCTTCAGGATTATGTTTGATATTTCTCATCTACATGTCTCCTAAGTATACAAGTCTCCAAACAATTATTCTTTTGGTTTGGGATTCTTTTAAAAAAATGAAGGAATTATTCACCGATTTAAGGTAGCTCAAATTTTTCCCTTAAATTTCATAAAGACTATGCCCACAAAAAACAGCAGATAGTTGTGAAGTAAAAGTAACTTATTCCAGTGTTTCCTAATATTGAGCTGTTCTGTTTCATGGAAAGGTATGATGATTCTTTTTCCTAATGACTTTGATTCTCATTTGGTCTATTGATTAAACTTTTGTTGTCATTATTAGGTCATTTTAGTCATGTCTGACTCTTTGTAGCCCCATTTGGGGTTTTCTTGGTAATGATACTAAAGTAGTTTGGTATTTCCTTTTCTATCTTATTTTACAGATGAGGAAACTGAGTCAAACAGGTTAAATGACTTGTCTAGGACCACACAGCTATAAAGTGTCTAAGTGACTAAGAAAATGAGTCTTCCTAACTTTTAGCTCCAGAACTTCATCCACTGTGCCACCTACCTGCCCTAGTCAACATTTACCAAACATTTATTATTCTTCTACCATGTCCAATGTATTGCAATAGCTGCATCCTAGAGGAATGGATAAAGAAATCATAGTTCCAGCCCTCAATTACTTTACAATCTTGGAATTCCATATCATTTATAAGGATAGATGGTAAGAAACATTTACTGTAGTAGTGTTTCCTTTTCTTTTTTTTTCTGGAGAGGGATATGTATTTGACTACATATTCTGACTCTTGTTTTCCCTCTGAAAATGTAAAATTCATAGACATCATTTAACAGATTTTAAGCTTCAAAAGAAATCAATTTCAGAATGTCAGTTATTATGAATTAGATTCTTTTTCTTTAAACACAGTTTGTTAAATTAAATTATGATTTCAAGTTTGATACTTTACTGTAAATCACCTAAGTAGAATTCATGGTTCCAGCAGAAATAATAAATTTGATAGAGCTTGTAGGAAAAAAATAATTCCTGCATACCAGTCAATTATTTAATCATATTATAATAATATACAGGTTAATCTCTTTAATTACTGTATCTCTAATCTTTGCTCTTACTCTGTCTTCCATTTGTAATACCCCTTTTCCTCCTCACTGCTCTGCAAAATTTTACCCAGCCTTCAAGGCCCATATCCTTTCCATTCAATAGATGCCTATGCCAGTTGGTGAGTTACAGAGATGTCTACCTGAAGCCTTTTCCCCAGGCAGAATGAGCAAATGAGAACAGTTTGTTCCAATGGCCAAAGAGGTGGCTGAATGAGGCACCGTGGAATGCTTTTACCTCGGTCAGACACTGAATATGCCAAAGTCATCCCCTGATTCCTGGGCTCTAGCTTGTCATCCTGACTTGTCTTGTCCCTGAACTTCAGTGACTTAGGGAGAGAGAAGGTGGCTAACAATTCTGTGCAGTTCTGCCTCACTTAAATCCAATTCATAGGCAAGCAAGACATAACTCCTTGATGTCATTGGTCAGCTTTGAAAATGAAGGACTGACAACAAGATCTAGAGCTGCAAGATACCGTGGCCATTATCCATTTCAAGAAAAAGTACTACAGCAGAAAAAATTCAATATCAAGCAGCCACAGTCAGAATCAGCCAGGTGTTGGCAGCTCTGCAGCTGTCTCTGTAGCACCAGCCTTTGCCATCCACCCTCCTATGGAACTCTCTATGCCACTAGGCCTTAACATCTTCCTTGATACTGCATCCTAAGAATCTCTGAGCTTTGCCATTCTTCAACTGAATCTTACCCTTTGTATCAAAATGAAATGGCCTTGAGATCAGAGACTATCATTTTTATTTGTATCATTTGCACTTTGTGGCAGTCTTTGGTCCATAGCAAATCCTTAATTAATGCTTTCTTCATTCATTCACTCACTCATTTAGGCAAAAAGTGCGGATAGTGAGAGTTTTGGTGAAGTAATGTTCTCCTTAAGCTATTAGCCCATTAACCCCTTCAGTTCCTCTCTGAGACATGACTGGTACAGCCTCCAGAAAAGAGTTCCACTATCCCTCTGGTCACCATTGAGAATTTAGCATATAAATGACTAGACTATTCCCCTTTCCATAGCCTAAGAGCTGAGCTATGTAGTTCTTCATGGTGGTGCTCGTTGCATTCAAAATTCAAACCAAGTGATGAGGTGAAGTTGGTCAGTGGTCTTTTAAAAATCATGCCCTAGAATCTCCCATCCTCAGCTGGAACAGTCTACTTCTGAAAGATGTGCTCCTCCTCCAAAAGCAAAACATGCAAATAAACAAAAACTAGCACACTTCATGAGATGAGGATTACTGAACATTGCATAAGTGAAATGTAATACAGTTTTACATGTACACCTTGTCCCCCAAGACTCTTTCATGACATCTTCCTAGAGGTTGTAGAAAGAGAATATAAGTAGAGGGGTGTCTGTTCTCTGAGTCTCAGTTGTTATAAAGTGAGATCAAGGGGAAAATGGTACAAATGGGCTTTTTTGCCCTTTTGTTACAGCAGCCAGTAGGATTTCCTTAAGCTAAAGGCCCTGCTGATCTAGATTCAATTCAGCTGGGCTGATCTCCACCATCTGGATTTGCAGGTTGTGTGCATTTGGGGAGGTTGGGTTGTGCCACCTCCTCATGTGTTGAGCAGCAGCAGTCATCTTGTGGCTCATCCATCCACAATGCCAAAGTTAGCTACTATTTGTCCCAATCCCTCACTTGGCAAGCAGAATCCCATATCTCTGTGTTTCAGCCTGATCACAGTAGCTTATCTACATGATAGCTAATAAGTCTTCCTCAAGGTCAGTGGAATAAAGAAAAGGGAACCCTACTTCTGGATTTCTACACATAGCTCTCCCTGATGTTTCACAGTTCTATTTCTCCCACTGCTGGAATTCCTGGGTTCCCTTGACTTCTTACAGAGATGGAATGACCCTGCAGGAATATTGATTATATATGGAAATAACATTATTTGGTAATCTTAATATGAGACTGAGTAGCAGAATATCTCATAAATTCAAAATCTCAGAGGTTCAGAGTTGGATTTTAATGCTAACCTAGTTCAGCCACTACCAAAAATATAATCTTCGCTACAACATACACTACAAGTGGTCATCCAAACTCTTTCTGAAGACCTCCAATGAAGGGAAACTCATTATTATCCCCTGAGGCAGGCTACTCCACTTCGGTACATTCTGTTAGTAATATATTTTTCTCCCTGATGTAATGCCTAAGGTGTCTCTGTACCTTCCATCCATTATTGGTCATTTGTACTTCAGGAGAAAAACAAAATAAGTCTAATCTGTCCTCCACCTGTAGGTGTTAAAGTCTTTGAAGACAGTTATCTTGATTTCCACTTCCCCAAAGTCATCTATTCTCTGTGTTAAACATTCTTAGTTACCTTAATTAAAACTTCCATGCCATTTACTCAAGGTGAGTCCATTTGATTGTCTTCATCTAGACTTTCCCCACTTATCCTAACTAAAATATAATGTCAGAACTATTCAGTATTCAAGATATGTTGACCAAGTCAGAGCAATCCAAAATTACAAAGTCCCAGGAGGAGAATCTAACTCTAATGATAATAATAATGATGATAACAAGTATTTCTATAAAACTTACAATGTGAGAGGAACTATTATGCACTTTTAAATCATTAATTCATCTGATGCTCACAACCATAGAAGGTAGGTGCTGTTTTTATCCCATTTTACAGAGAAAAGCTAGGAAAACAAAGGTTAAATGACTTGCCCAGGTTCACACAGCTAGCAAGTATCTGAGGGTAGATTTGAGCTCAGGGTTTTCCTGTTTCCAGTCCTAGCTCTCTATCCAGTGAGCCACTACTGTAATAGTATGTTATTTGTGTGTTTGTCCTTCATTGCCAAAGAAGACAATGCCATCAGAGAAATGACATGACTTGCACTTGACTTTGTTTTGAGTGAGGGAGGACTGTGCAGGTCACCAGCCTCACTTTTCCTCCAGAGCCATCTGAATCCAGTGATCAGATATTCATCAGGATGACTGGAGATGACCCAGGATGAAGCAAATGGGGTTAAGTGACTTGCCCAAGGTCACACAGCTAGTGAGTGTCAAGTGTCTGAGGTGAGACTAGAACTCAGGTCCTCCTGACTCTTGCACTGGTACTCTATTCACTGTACCACCTAGCTGCTCTGTATGTTAATTTAACTCAATGATCGATATACTACAGTTGCTCCTAGTTTGAATATCCCATTAGGTTGTAAGCTTCTTGAGGATAGGGATTGTCTTTCGCCTCTTTTTCTCTTCCTATCATTCAGGACAGTACTTGGCATGTAATAAGAACTTAATAAATATTTATTAACTGATTGCTGTCTTTGTGATCAAATGCAAACTGTTCTGTTTGAAATGTCAAGCTCTTTACAATTTGATCCCAACCAAGCTTTCCTTGCTTATTACACATCTGTCCCTTTTATGAATTTTAATATCCATCCAAACTGACACTCTTGTCCATATTTTTGCAATAATTGTCTCCTCATACCTAAAGTGTATTTCCTGCTTACTCTCCCTATCTAGAATCCGTATTTTCATCAGTGACCAGTTGCTACATGAAAACTTTCCTGACCTCAGTGGCTTCTAGTGCCATTTCTTCCCTCTAAAATTACCATGCAATTATTTTATGCATTTTATTCATGCTTTATATGTATTATGTCCTCCAAGACAATATTGTCTCAGAAAATGTTTCTCTTTATTTTTTTTTAACTTTGTATCCCTACAATTTCTATACCCCATTGTCTGTATGTCCTATTTCCCAGTTGCATGTAAAAACAATTTTAAACATTTGTTCTTAAAATTTTGAGTTCCAACTACTTTCCCTTCCTCTCTTCCCACCCATCACTACTGAGAAAGCAAATAATTCAATATAGGTTATACATGTGTAGTTATGCAAAACATTTCCCTAACAGTCATATTGTGAAAGACTAGCTATATTTCCATCCATCCTATCCTGCCCCTCATTCTATTCTCTCTCTTGACCATATCCTTCTCAAAAGTGTTTACTTCTAATTACCCCTCTCTTCCCATTTGCCCTCCCTTCTATCATCTCATACACACACACCCGCTTAACCCCTTTCCCCCTACTTTTCTGTAGTACAAGAAAGATTTTCATACCAAATTGAGTGTGCATGTTATTCCTTCCTTAAGTCAAATGCAATGAGAGTAAGGTTCACATTTCCCTCTCACCTTCCCTACTTCCCCTCCATTGAAAGAACTTTTTCTTGCCTCTTTTATGTAAGATAATTTGCCCCATTCTGTTTCTCCCTTTCTCTTCCCGATATATTCATCTCTCATCCCTTAATTTTATTTTTGTAGATATCATCCCTACCTATTAAACTCACCCTATGCTCGCTCTCTCTCTCTCTCTTTGTCTCTCTCTCTCTTTGTCTCTCTCTCTCTTTGTCTCTCTCTCTCTTTCTCTCTCTCTCTCTCTCTCTCTCTCTCTCTCTCTCTCTCTCTCTCTCTCTCTCTCTCTCTCTCTCT
The DNA here is from genome assembly GCA_023548195.1 of Bettongia penicillata ogilbyi. NCBI lineage: Eukaryota > Metazoa > Chordata > Mammalia > Diprotodontia > Potoroidae > Bettongia > Bettongia penicillata. Next base: position 991,674 of record JAJHZJ010000330.1, read on the forward strand.
CTCTCTCTCTCTCTTCCCCTTAATACTGACTCAAGAGTTACAAATATGATCTTTCTATGTGGAAATGTAAACAGTTCAATTTTACTAAGTCCCTTAAGATTTCTCTATCCTGTTTATCTTTTCATGCTTCTCTTGATTCTTGTGTTTAAAAGTCAGATTTACTATTCAGCTCTGGTTGTTTCAGCAGGAATGCTTGAAAGTCCTCTATTTCATTGAATGACCATTTTTTTTTAGTTTTGCTGGGTAGGTGATTCTTGGTTTTAATCCTAGCTCATTTGACCTCTGGAATATCATATTCCAAGCCCTGTGATACTTTAATGCAAAAACTGCTAGATTTGTGTTATCCTGATTGTATTTCCACAATACTCAAATTGTTTCTTTCTGGCTGTTTGCAATATTTTCTCCTTGACCTAGGAGCTTTGAGATTTGGCTACAATATTCCTGGGAGTTTTTCTTTTGGGATCTCTTTCAGGAGGAGATTGGTGGATCCTTTCAAAATCTCTTTTACCCTCTGATTCTAGAATATCAGAACAGTTTTCCTTGATAGTTTCTTGAAAGATGATGTCCAGGCTCTTTTTTTGATCATGGCCTTCAGATAGTCCTGTAATTTTAAAATTGTCTCTCCTGGATCTATTTTCCAGGTCAGTAGTTTTTTCCAGTGAGATATTTCACATTGTATGCTATTTTTTTTTCCAATCCTATGGGCTTTGTTTTATCATTTCTTAATTTTTCATGAAGTCATTAGCTTCCATCTGTTCCATTCTTTTTTTCTATTATATATGTTCCATTCTATTTTTAATAAATTATTTTCTTCAGTGAGCTTTTAAACCTCTTTTTCTATCTGGCCAATTCTGCTTTTCAGGACATTCTTCTCCTCCTTGGCTTTTTGGATCTCTTTTGCCATTTGGGTTAGTCTATTTTTTAAAAGTGTTATTTTCTTCAGCATTTTAGGGAGTCTCCTTTAGCCAGCTGTTCACTCACTTTTCATGATTTTCTTGTATCAATTTCATTTCTACCTTTCTGCTCCACTTCTACTGCTCTACTTCTCTTACTTGGTTTTTAAAATCCTTTCTGAGCTCCTCCATGACCTGAGACCAATTAATATTTTTCTTGAAGGTTTTGGATATAGGAGCTTTGAGTTTGCTGTCTTCTGTGTGTATACTTTGGTCTTCTTTGTCACCAAAGTAAGATTCTATAGTCTGATTCTTTTTCTGGTTTTTGCTCATTTCCCCTGTTATTTATTTGACTTTTGAGCCCTTTGTCAAGACAGTTCTCTGCTTCCAGTGGGAGTATTGGGTGTGCTATCAGTCACTCGATCCCGCCATGATCTGTGGACCTAGAGCTCCAGAAACAGTCACTGGGCTGCTGCCCCTTCCCCTGTTCCTGCTGCTTCTGCCACAGGGTCCTCCTCCAGACTCCTCCACCCCCTCCATAGCCCTGGGACTGGGGCCCTACCATTCTACTCTTTCACACAGGTCTGACAGTATTTTTTTCCACTAACCTTCCAAATTGTCCTCAGTGTTTTGGGGTCATGAAGTCTGGAAACCACCACAGGTGCCCAAGATTCATTTCCCCCCAAAGCCTGCTCAGGTTCCATCTATGCAGGCATGACACACACTAGACTGAGCTCTGCTCCCAGCGTGGCACAATAGACACTTCCTGGCCTAGAGATTTGCTTCACTCCCACATTCTGTGGGTTCCACAGCTCCAGAATTTTAGAGTCATTGACTCTAAAAACCCATGACTGGGTTTGAGGAAAGAGCACTAGCAAGTCTGTGCGGTTACTCCACCATCTTGGCTTTGCCCCCCAAAATCTCTTATACGCAGGAAATTCTCAATCAGTATTTGTTGGTTGATTCATTGATCTAAGCCAGTGTGATCTCTGTGTCCTGAGACTCTTTCAGGGTGTCCTCATGGACAAAATTATTTTCAGAACATTGACATTTAAATTTTTAATGTGATACAGACAGCTATAGCAATATTAACAAAAGTGTTGTAGTATATGGGGGTGTTCATGGAAGAATAGATCCTCCAGTATAAATACTTGCCAAGTCCTTTTTATAGCTACTCATCCACCTTTGGTGTCTACACAGCACCCAACTCTCTACGGCTCCAAGAAACTGTAGCATGTGCAGCAGTCACACTGTGGCAAAACCTTTTCATGTGAGGGGCTAAAGTAGGGTAATTGAGCGTAATCAATAGGCCTCAAACCAGTGCATGGAATAGGGGGATGTCTATCCCAGACATGTAAAGACTTCCCCCAGGAAGAATAGTCAGCTAAGAATAATAGGTTCCAGTGGCCATGAAGGTGGTGGAAGTAGATACTGGAGTGCTTAGATCTTGGTCAGACATTGAAGATTCCAAGGACATTCACCATGTCCCAAGTCATCAACAGTCATGTTTACTTTTGTCCTGCCACTGGACTTTGATAGCTCTGAGGCTGATAACTTTGGGCAACTTTGCCTCACTTAAATCCAATTCACATGCAAGTCAAGACATTATCCCATGATGCCATTGGCCCTTTTTGAAAACAAAGGATAAACAAAAACAATTTTTAATAGTATAAAGTGGTCCTGAAATTAAAAAATTTGAGAACTGTTGATTTAAGTATTAACTGTATGGATGACCCATTGTTAATTCAAAATCAGTATGTCTAAAATCATCTGGAGAAGGAAATGGTATATCCATACCTTTGCCAAGAAAGCCACAAATGAAGTCACAGAGTTGGTCACAACTGAGACACCTCAACAACAAAATGCTTAAAATCAAGCTCATCCTACATTCTCCCAAACAAACTCTTTTTCCAGGCTTTCTTACTGACTTTTTTTCAAATACTATCATTCTCTTAGTTTAAAATTAGGGTTAGTTACTTTGGGGTAACTTTATTAGGCACATGCACCACTCTGACCTACAATTTCATAAAATGAAAAATAAAAATGATACTTAACTTGTGTCCTTCAAAAGATATTTATGAGAATCAAAAGAAATAATATATGTTGGAGGAAAGTGCTTTGTGAATCCCAAAGGAATGAACGATTATAAGGTGTTCTCTGGGGTTATACCATGCCTCTGAGTCTTTCTTGCTTTCTCTTGGTCTCCATTTTTCACCTAGAAGATAGGGATAATGGAGCTTATACTATTTGTCTGACAGGACAGAGATAAAAGCATTTTGTAAATGTAAGATGCTGATATTGCTGTAGTTATTGTTAAATTTTAACTGTTTCCTTCTTTTTACCACATCTAGTCAATCACCAAGTGTTGTGGATTCTCTTTTTGGAATGTCCCTGACATCCATATCTTTCTTTCCATTCCAACATTTGTCACCATAGTTCAACATTATATTATTTTTGCTTATTTTATTGCAGTAGACTTTTAATTGATTTCCTTTTAATCAGTTTCTCTCCTACTCTAATCCATTTTTGCAGCTCCACTCCTAGAAAAGAATATCTACTAGAATACTATTTTGCAGATATTTTTGCAATTCAGAGACCTCTGTTGAAGACCCATTGTTTGCCATCAGAACTCCTTCCCTCCACAACCTACCTTCCTACAAAACGTTGTGTCCCATTCTTTAAAAGACTCTTCCACTCCAGCCCCACTGTCTTATTCTCTGAATCTCCTGGTCTGTGAAATTTCCAAATCTTCCTCTGTTCTCCTTAGGTTCATAGGTTTAAGGGTCCTCAGAGGTGAGATACCAAAAACCCCTCATTTTGTAAATGAGAAGACTTAAACTGAGAAGGGTTGCGATTTGCTTCTTCATCTACCTGGAATACTAGTCCCTCAACCACCTATCCACATCTGACTCTTCCTTCAAGTCCCAGATCAAGTTTTAGATCATACACCAAAACTTTTCTTTTTTTTTTAAACAAATGGTCCTCACGTAATGGTGATGGGGTGGGATGGTATTATAGATTGCAAAACATGGAATGAGGAAAACTTAGCCCTGACTTTTACTAGTCATGTGACCCTGGGCAAGTCACTTAACTTGTCTCCTTCAATTTCCTTAGCTATAAAGTGGCAGTCTCCCAGGATTGTTCTAAAGGTCAAAGTAGATAAAGCATTTGCAAACTTTGAAGCATTATATAATTGCTAGCTATCATTTTCATCATTCTCATGATGGTGAACGTTTTCACCTCTAAATTTCTGTAGCACTTATTGTCTCCATCACTCACTTGTGAATTAATATATATGAGCTTATATTATGTTACTTTTTTGACATACATGTTAGAAGACCATGCTTTCTTACTTGAATTTGAAGAATATTATATGTGACTTGTCTCATCAATGGGTTCTAATTCCCAGGGATGTAAGGAATGCATGTTATATTTACTTTCTTGTATTATCACTAATTAACAGTATGCCCCTTCACACAGTAATAGTTCAATAAACATTCTCTGAAGATATTCCATATATGACATCTATAGCTATGGATTTCATTTATAAGCCAAATAGGATGATTTATCACCTGTTACTAATTATTAAAAGACATTTGAAGTCATGGTAATTTTAAGAACAGAATCTGATCTGAATCACACACCTTATTTTATTATCTCATTTCCTAAATGCCTTTCCTTCATAATTGTTTTTATGCTCCCAAGTTGAAAAGTTTGTTGTCTTAAGAGCTCTTTTATTAAACTTTGAGGTTTTTTTTTATTAACCTTTAGAATTGGCAGATGGTACAGTAGGTTTATATCTTTCCTGTGAAGCATAACTAAAGGAGTTAATCCCTGCCAGTGACCACTATTCAATTCAACAATTATTTATTGAATCTTTACTATCAAACATTTATCTAAGGACATAAATCATGCTGCTAGGAATCATTCACCTGTCAATATAAATTAAGACTGTATTAAAAAATTCACTCATATAATACTTAAAAATGTATAAAATCTCTTTCCTTCCAAAAAAATTCTATAAAGTAGGTATCATAAGTATTATTCCTATTTTATAGTTGAAGAAAAATAGGCAAGCAATGGGGCTTAGGATCATGGGTATTCTGGTAAATGTTTAATAGCAGCTCTCAAAATATATGCACACACATGTACATTATAATATATATATATACCTACAATGTACTTTTCAGTTTAATCCTCATTATTCACATTTTCCATCATTTTCTTAAGTTTATATAATTAGCAAAACAATAAATAAAGATTTTATTTATGGAGTTTGCAATTTCCAAAGTAAAAATTTAGTAGTTGACTCTAAACTTGCTCTCCTACCATGAGCCCTACTAGTCATAGATAGGCTCATAGCTCTAAAATAGGATGAGACCTAGATTTTTGCCCACAGTCATATAAATATTAAATGTCAGAATAAAGATTTGAACTTGTTATACCTTACTCCAAACTTGTGCATTCTCACTGCAGTACCATTTCATTCATTCATTCATTCATTCATTCATTCATTCATTCATCCATCTATTGAAAGAGATAGAGTAGCATAATCTATGAAATCTATGAAAGAGACAGAAGAATGGAGTTCTACTTTCCCTTTTTTGCTACTAACTACCTAACTAGCTGTAAGATCTTTGGGAATTGGAACTGTGAGACAACTGAGTTGGCACTATTGCCAATCACCTTAATGAGACGATCAGGTCTCTCATTCAGAGGCTGTTTGTAGTCAGTTTTTAAGAGCAGTAAAGGCCCAGACCTCTGAACCATAGATTCTTCATCTGTAAGTAGGTATGAAATGTTTTGGACTTCACAGAGTTGTTGGGACGAAAGCATTTTGTAAACTGTAAGGGGTCATAATAATTTTGTGTTTATAACTCAGTAATTGGCACAGTGCAGCAAATATAAAGAACAATGTTATTTACATAAGATAGTCCTAGACAGATGAGAGAGATATGAAAAAATTGCTTCTTGTCCTTGAAGTCTTTATATCCTAGATGTAAAGATGAGAGATGTTCCCACAGGCAGCAAATAGGAGCAATCAAAGGCAGCATATGATGGGGTACCATAATGAGAAAAAAAGATGCTGTGAGCTAAAGTGGACAACCGTGTGCCCAAGAATAAGTAATGTCTTAGACTTCATTTTCAGACAACAAAGGTCACAAGAAGGGAAGTGATTTAAATTGTCAGAATCCAACCTTTAAGTGTCCAATTTTGTTTTGCTGTCCAGTCATTTTTCAGTCATATCTGACTCTTTGTGATCCCATTTGGGGTTTTTTTGGCAATGATACTTGAGTGGTTTGCCATTTCTTTCTCCAGCTCATTTTACAGATGAGGAAACTGAGGCAAACAGGGTTAAGTGACTTGCCTAGACTCACATAACTAGTAATTGTCTGAGGTCAGATTTAAGCTCAGGAAGATGAATCTTCCTGACTCGAGCCAGAACCCTATCCACGGTGCCACCTAGTTGACTCTTAAGGTCCAGAATAGGTATATAAACCTTTCCTGTAAGCCTTTCTTTGGAGACCACACTGACGGTTTTAGTCAATGGCAAGTTCAGTATGCCCAAACACTGTGATGTGGAAGCTAAGAAACTTCCACGATCTTAGGCTTCATTGAGAGATTTAGTTTCCAGAAACAAGGCACTGATCACTCTACAAAATATACCCTGGTCAGGGCATTATATCACGAGTATCATACTCAATTCTGGTGCCACATCTTAGGTAAGACATCAGTAAGTGTCTAGAGAATGACAAATACAACAGAGAAAAGCTTCAGATTCATGTCATATAAACTTGAAATGTTTAGCCTGAAGAACAAAGCTATAGGACTGAAGAACAGGGACTGGCAGTGAGACACCAGAAGTGGAATGGACCATCTTTCTAACCTGGGTTCTTTCCACTGAATAACGTTGTCACTTTTTTTACTCTCAGGGCCTAGCAAAATACCTAAAATAGTGGTGTTCCCTGTGACTTTAATGATGTTGATGATGACAGCAATTAATAAATTGCTCAATTTATTACAATGATATGTCTTATCGGTCTTGTGTCTACTTTTCTGTATTTCTATAGCATAATGTTTATCAAGGTAAAACACAATGCAGCAAATGTAAAGCACAATCACAACATAAATTGCTATTCTTAGCCCTGTCACTCTAGGTTCTCTGTTTTTTCTTGTTTCTTTAAGGGTATTATTACTTCAGGCTCATTCGTTAATAAACTGTGTTGTGTTTTGTTTTACATTTGCTCTTTACTTCTCCTAACTGTAAATGCTTATTCCCTTGAGCATTCTACCATTGGAAGGTGGTTCCAACAGCATCAAGCAAAATACAGCACAAGGTACAATTTGTGCTGTCCTAGCAAATTATCTGGAAATAAATCATTACTCTTTAAGAAAAGTCTCTGGTTTGAAGCTCTACTGTGGAATTTCATTATTTACCAAAAAGACTACAGACTATACCCTTCCCTAAATGGTCCTCCAGTAATTAAAGTCGGAGATAAACATTGTGTGTTCCTCCTACTTAAATTCAAACACCATATACAGCAAATAATCTCTCATTTACCTAAACAATTTATGATGGAGCATTTCACTTTCTAATGTCTCCTGGGGTGAATATTCTCATTATGCACCATGTCAACTCAGAAAGCCCCAGGGGATGGTTTAAACTATAGTGGTCATGGTTCTCTTGATATTAAAGGCATTTCCTGCTTCTACTGTTCCCCTGAGAAGAAATAGCATAATGAGGGCTGATTTGTGCTGTTTTACTTAATACACTAAAAATTAGATTCCTACCTACACATTCCAAATTTCCAACTGAATTTCATGCTTTTATCTCTCTTAAACCTTGGAAATGGGAGATAGAAAATAGGATGTAATTAATTGCTTGGTTCCTGCAACAAAACCTAAGTATTACAGGATTCAAAACGGTATATATTCATATTGAACACCAAGTCTCAAAGCAAACATTTAATTAAATGTCACATGGCAAGAGGAAAATATACCATTTCCTTTTTTGTATGATTCCTGTTATTTGGGGTATTTATGTTACAAGATGTATGGATTGTCTGACAATTTGAAATGTGACTACCACAAAAGAGTACCACAACTTAGAGTCAGAACTTAGAAGACTGGCATTTTAATGCCAGATCTAAATTTCTTCACTTATGAAATGAAGAATTTCATTTTATAAATGAAATGCCCTCTATGTTTCTTTCCAACTTCATATTATGTGATTCTGGAATACTTTAATATTTTGCAGTTCTGATCCTGTCAATATGTATAATCTGGCTACAAATATAGCTAAGAACTTTTCTGTGTCATAGTCAAGGGTCTTGATGAGTGATGGCCAAAAAATTCTTCAATCTCTTTTCATTCTGGTAATAACTCTGTCTGAACTTAACTAGACTGGTCCTCCTATGATAGACATATAGTTTACCTTCAGAACAGCCCTCAAAGTCTTGGTAGGCTCCAATGGAGCTTGTGTCCCAATGTCATAGTCTTTTAGAACCATCACCTCCATATTACAATGAGAAATGACTAATCACTGGCCCACATTTAATGTTGGCATAATCCAAATTAATTAGATCAGAATTTAAGGGGAGATCTTGAAAACTTGATCTGGTAGTTCAAGATTGCTATCACCACCATTTCTCTCCTTCCAACCACCCCAGCACAAGATTTTCGGGAAGTTCTAGTATGAAGACAAGCATACCTTCTTTACCAAAGGGGCTTGTATCAACACATGTAATACATAAGTGTGGTTCATAATTAATTGGAAGAAAATCCAGAAGTTGCTAGGAAATGGGTAGGTTTAGCAGACTAAAAGCTTAACATGAATTAGCACTGACATAGCAACACAAAACTGCCCAAATGATCATAGCTTCCTTTGAGAGAATTTTGTCAAGAATAAGGAAGGTTATCATTCTTCAATGATGTCTGCCTGGGGTACTGTGGCCAATTCTGGATATCCCAATTTTGAAAGGACATTAGCAAACTAGAGGGCTTTCAGAAGAGGACAACTAGACTGGCTAGGGTATATCATAGGAGGTTCAGTTGAAAGAAGTTGAAATATTTAAACACACACATACACACACACAGCATATTAGAGAATGGATAGCTATCTTCAAGGATTTAAAGGGCTCATATTAGACTTGCCTGACTTGATGCAAGATCACAGAGCTAAAAATGACTGGAATTTACAGGGAGGTAAATTTAGTTTTGATGAAAGAGAAAATATCCTAAAAAAACTGTTGTTTGGTCATTTTACTCACATCCAACTCTCTGTGATCCCATTTGGGGTTTTCTTGGCAAAGGTATTGGGATGGCTTGCCATTTCCTTCTCCAATTCATTTAATATAATAGCTCTAATAATTAGAGTTATTCCAAAATGGAATATGCTGCTTTAAGCAATTGTAGGTTTCCCTTCACTAAAGATCTTCAAGTGAAGGCTAGATTCTAAATCAAGGGACAGAATCACTATGAAGTTGTTTGTACGCAATCTGAATCATAGAACGTCAGTCTGAATGGAACTTAAAGAAAATCAGTCCTACCCTCTTATTTTTAGGTGAGGAAATTGAAGTCCATAGAAGGGAACAGATTTTCTCAAGGTTACACAACTAGTAGAAGGCAGAAATGGGATAAGATTCCAGATCTCCTGAATCCCAGGCCATTGTGCTTTCAATATTCTATTATAATTATATACTATCATAAACTAGTAAACAGTTTGGGAAGCTAACAATATGTAGTGTTCAAAAATATTTCTTGAATAAATCCATTTCCCTTTATCCTTTCCCTCTCTCTGTCTCACTGTCTCTGCCTCTCCCTCTCTAATTCTCTTTTTTCTGTCTCTGTCTCCTCTCCATTTCTCTCTCCCTTCTTCCTCTCCCTCCTTCTTGCCTTCTCTCCCTCTCCCTGTCCCTCTCCCTTTCCCTTTCCCTCCTTCCCTCCCTCCCTCCCCCCTCCCCTTGCTTCCTCTATCCTCTCGTCACTACTTCATAGGTAGTGTGTTAGTTAACACTGCTGTCTTCCCAGAATATTCAAAAATTTTCCCAAATTGTCCATATCCCATTCTAGGAGGACCAAAGAAAATAAAGAAATCAAAGAAAAGTAGTTTATTGTGGATGACAGTATACTAGATTTGAAGTCAGTAGCCATGAATTTGAGACTTGGCTTTGCTATTTTATTCCTTCTGTGACTCAAATTTCCTCACCTATTTAATGAAGATAATATTTGAAGTGCACTTTGCACAGCTTTGTAAACATTGAAGTGCTTATAGAAATGGGAGCATTTGTTACTGGTAACTAATTTTGAGTCTTGATGTTGAAATGTCCTGCGTTGTTATGAGTCACCCTGTTTATTTGAGCCTGCTATTTAGGGAATTTTTAAGGGTCTGTAGTATTTTTTTTTCTGTCACTCTTTTTTTTTTCTCCTTTTCATCATATAACCTTTATTTCTCTGTGAGCTATTCTGTTTTCTGCTGAAGAAAGCATTGGACTATTGGGACTCATTGACCTCCAATAAAAAATAAAAAGTCAAACTACTCAACAGCTCTTAATATTAGTCAGCACTTTTTGACCTGAGAATAAATGGGTTGCTACCTTAGGATGTAGATATTTTGGAAAAACCATTGAATAACAATGACTTACATTTATATACTGATTTTATAGATTGGTTATTTTTCTACATCACTTTACAGTTTACAAAGTTCTCCACATACCATAGCTCCGCAGTGCAAGAGTTATTATTTGGGTGTCAGTTTCCTCATTTATAGAATGATGAATCTAGCCATATCTCTGAGGACCCTTTGAGCTCTAAATCCTATAATCTCCCATCATACGAATGAGGAACCTAAAGCTTGGTGATTTTCCCAGGCTTTTCAAATGTTCGGCGTCAGGACAAAGGCACGAACCAAAGTCTTCCCATGTCTAGAATCTTGCTACTGTGCTATACTGGTTACAAAGCTTTGTGTGTTCAGGTGACCTTCCAAATAACCCTGTAAGGTAGGTAGGTAAGTAACCTAAATATTCATATTCCCATTTTGTAGGTGAGGAAACTAAGGTTCAGTGAAGTGAATTTCCTTGTACAAAGTCCTAATTTAAGTAACACAGCAGGAATTTGAACTCAGGTGATTAGCTCCCTAATTTGAGCCTCTTGTTCTTATACCATGCTATAAATACTTATGGATCCAGCAATGCATTTTATATGTGTATATTTAAGTGTAAATGTGTATGTGCACATTGTGCATGCATATGTACATGTATGCATAATTTCTTTCTGTCCAGATCCCATTATTACTTCCACATAAGAAATTCCGGTTGTGGAAATTCCCTCCACTGATATAGAAGAGCAACTCATCTGTAATTTACACTCTTGCAAAGTTGCTTCAGCACTGACGGGTTAAGTCTTTTGCCCATGTATACATACTAGTATGTGCCAGAGGTAAGATTTAAGTTTAGGCCTTCCTGACTCCAGAGCTATCCTCCACTATTCTGCCTCTTGGCAAAAAAAAACAAAACAACAAATCCTCCCCATTATTAACAATAAATATATTTTCATAGTTCTCTAAAGTTTACAAAGTAGTTTTATTGCCACAGTGACATGAGAAAGAGGGGGAAAGAGGAAGGGAATAAACATTTATATAGCACCTCTGTGTCATCTTGTTGAGTCATTTAAGTTATGTCTGACTCTTCGTGACCCTATTTGAAGTTTTCTTGGCAAAGATATTGGAGCAGTTTCTCATTTCCTTTTCCAGCTTATTTTAAAGATGAGGAAACTGAGGCAGATAGGGTTAAGTGACTTGCCCAGTATCTGAGGCCAAATTTGAACTCAAGAAGTTGTCTTCCTAATTCCAAGCACTGTGCTAAGTGCTTTTCAAAAGTTATATAATTTCATCTTCACAACTCTGCAAGGTGTTGTTATTGTCATGCTTAATTTGCAGATGAGGAAACAGAAACAAACAGATTAAATGATACACAGTTAAGATGTGTCTGAGGCCAGATTTGAACTCCCTGACTCCAGGCCCAACACCCTATCCACTGTGCCACTTAACTACCTCAAAACTGATTCCCAGTCCAGTACTTTTTTGATGATATTATACATACTTCTTCCTTTTTAACAAGTCATTTCTAATTCATTTCAACAAACATGCACTGAGCACCTACTACACACAACGCACAGTGGGAATCCTACCATAAAAATAAGAAAAGTCCTTGCCATTAAGGTGCTGACATTTTAGAAGGGCATGCAATTTAGTCACAGGTAAGGACTTACAAAATGATTTGAGGGGAAAACATGTACTAAGTGGGGAAACTGGAAAAGTTTTAACAGAACTCATGCAAACAGATCTGAACTTTGAAGAAAGATAAAAACTCTTAGAGGCAAAAGTGAGGAAGAAGTACCTTTCACACATGGGGCTAGATAACACGTACAAGGCAAAGAAATGGAAGATGCAATGTCATGCACATGGAAGAACTAATAAGCCAGGTTGTTGATATGTAGCTATGAAGGGGAAGAAATGAAATGGAGCTGGATAGTTTCCATTCTTAAAACATATTGGTAAATGTTTTATGATATTTAAAAAAAATAATAACATTTTTGTCATCCTGTATAAATGTACATTAAAAGGTAAAGTTTAACAAATTTGAGATTATTTGACTGCTCTTTAATCTCATATTTTCCATTGTGCTGATATATGTCATAGCCAACTACCCTGTGGACAGCTATTTTCATCTCTGTTTCTCCTGATTTTCTTGCCTCTCCTCATTTCTTATTTTCTATCTAGCATTCTTAGATCAAGTCTTGAAATATTTAAAAAAATTTTGATTGGACTGGAATCGAACCCCCAGGAAACTTTGATTAGTGATTAAATGGACTCTGCACAGTAGGAAGCTAAAAAACAGAGTTGTGTGATGCCTTACCTATAGAGCCGCTCCATTTTTATATTCAGAATTATTGAGAGAAAGAGAGAGAGAGAGAGAGAGAGAGAGAGAGAGAGAGAGAGAGAGAGAGAGAGAGAGAGAGAGAGAGAGAGAGAGAGAGAGATTTTATATTGACCTTTCCATTATTTCACAATGGGGAAATAGAATCGTATTTATAGCCAAAAAGTACCTCAGAATTAATTTAGTCCAGCTCCCTTATTTCAGGAGGAGACAACTGAGGCTCAATGAAGGGCAGTGACTTGCCTAAGATCACACAATAGTAATAACAGCATAAATACCTATAGTACTTTAAGGTTTACAAGAAACTTTTCTCCTAATAATCCTGTGACAGAAATAAACCTCAGAAGTGACATTCAACCCCAACTGCTCTGACAACAAATGCAGTGCTCTTTTAACAGCCCTCTGTGAATTAAGATCCTACAATGATAAAGGGCAGCTAGGTGATGCAGTGGATAGAGCACCAGTGCAGGAGTCAGGAGGACCTGAGTTCAAATTTCACCTCAGACACTTGACACTCACTAGCTGTGTTATCCTGGGCAAGTCACTTATTTGCCTCATCCTGGATCATCTCCAGTCATCCTGATGAATATCTGGTCACTGGATTCAGATGGCTCTGGAGGGAACTGGTGACCTACACAGCCCTCCCTCCCTCAAAACAAAGTCAAGTGCAAGTCATGTCATTATTTCTCTGATGGCATGGTCTTCTTCGGCAATGAAAGACAAACACACACATACATTGATAAATATTTCTGTACAAGATACTTAAAATGCTTTCCCACATTGGTAAAGATACATGCTTTATTACTGTAAAGATGCTTTGTGATCCAACCTCCTATCTTCACAGCACCTCAGACAGGTACCATAAAATACCCTTTATTACACTGTAGTTAGGCAACATGGAATAATGGCTAGTAAGTGGCTTAAATGCTGAGAACACCCAACACACACACACACAGTGACCCTGGGCAAAGCACATAACCTCTCAGTGCACTGGACAATTTTCCAAAGTAGTAGTTTTCAAAACTTTTGGTTTCCGAATCCCCTTACAATTTTAAAAATTATTAAGGACCCTGAAGAGCTTTTGTCTATATATTTTATATTTACTGTGTTAGAAGTTAAAATAAATTTTAAATATTGATTCATTTAAAAATAATAGTAATAAACATATTCTATGTTAAAATGACATTTTTTATGAAAAAAATTTTCCAAAGAAAAATAGTAAAGAGTGGCTTTGTTTTATAAAATTTTGCATATCTTTCATATATGACTTTATAGAAGACAATCGTATTCTTGTATCTCTCATGTCTACTTCTACAGTTAATCTGTTCTAATATGATTTAGTTTAAGTAAATGAAGAAATTTAACCTCACACTAATATGAAGTTGAAAAAAAGTAGGGAAAATTTCAATAGGTAAACAATGTTTTAGTATTATTTTGGAAAATAGTTTCCAAATGCTCAAAGATCACTTTTATGAGAACTTTTGATCAAAGACTATAAATTGCAGAGAATGAGTTGACTTGCATTGGAAAAGAGAATTTCTTTAACTCGGAGTTTTCTATGTCAGAGAAATTGCACTTATCCCCTTCTGGTTATCCCATAAATGAGGAAATTCAGGTTCAAAGAAGGTGAGTAAGTTGTAGGATAAAACACAGCTTATTAATTATCAGAGTTGGAATTTTAAACCAATTCCACTGTTCTTCCATCACTCTGCCAAAGTCATTATTCTATTTGGTATGATACCTGTGAAAGCCAGTTAGTTCATATCCAAATTGGCTAATCAGTCTTATGCAAATAAAAGAGAAAAATTTCCTTCCAAGTTTAAAAAGCCATGAAGATAATCAAATAAATTATCATCAACCTTTTTAAAGCGAAATTATTTTTATTCACATCTTTAATCTTAAGTCTACTGTTACTCAATTCAAATGTATTTTTATTTGTATTAAATACCCACTTCATTCTAAATTCAGTTACTGAATTAAAGTAGTATTATTGTGATATAATATCAGTGAAAGAATTGTACATGAAGCTTCTCTAAGCCTGGTCATATCTCTTATAACAATTTGCGAATAAGCCATATATTTGAAAACTGACTGTTTTTTTTACCTTAAGAACATTTTTTTTCCAGTCACTTACTAGGATGAAAGTGATACCTAAAGAATTTTGAAGATAAGTCTAGAATGGAGGCATAATGGAGAAATTATAAGTGAAGGGAAGAGAGGGACTTCAAAAATGTATCTCTGTGTGTGTGTGTGTGTGTGTATGTGTGCTGGAATTCTCTGTGAAAAATAGAGTAGCTACTTATATCATGACTTGCCCAATGATTATTTGATGCTTTATTTTTTCTAGTTTTAAAAGTAGTTTATTTTTCTCAACTACATATCAACACAATTTTTAACATTCAGTTTTACAAGATTTTGAGTTCCAGATTTTTCTCCATCTCCCTCCCACCCATCCCCTTATCCTAAAATGGTAGGCAATTTGATATAGATTATATATGTGCCATCATATAAAACACATTTCCATATTAGTTACAGTTGTGAAAGAAGAAACAAATCAAAAGAAAAAAGCACAAAAAAGAGTAAAAGTAAGTGAAAAAATATGTTCTGATCTGCATTCAGAGTCCATCAGTTCTTTATCTGGGGGTCAATAGCATTTTTCTTCATGAGTCTTTTGTACTTGTCTAGGATCATTGTGTTGCTGAGACAAGCTAAGTCATTCATAGTTGATCATTCACAGTGCTGCTGATACTGTGTATAATGTTTTTCTAGCTCTGCTCATTTCCTCTCTGCATCAGTTTGTACAGGTCTTTCCAGATTTTTCTGAAATCTGCCTGTTCCTCATTTCTTATTTCATAGTAGTATTCCATTACATTCATATACCACAGCTTGATGAGCCATTTCCCAAATGATGAGCATCTCCTCAATTTCCAATATTTTGCCACCATGAAATGGCTACTGTAAATACATTCACACGTTTAAGTCCTTTTCCCTTTTTTATGATCTCTTTGGGATATAGACCTAGTAGTACTGCTGGATCAAAGGGCAGGACTGTTTGGTTGCTCTTTGGGCATAGTCCCACATGCTCTCCAGAGTTGTTAGATCGGTATACAACTCCACTAACAGTGCATTTACATGCCAATTTCCCCACAACCTTTCCAACATTTATCATTTTCCTTTTTTGTCATATTAGCCAATATGACAGGTGTAAGGTGGTACCACAGAGTTGTTTTAATTTGCATTTCTCTAATCAACAGTGATTTAGAGCACTCCTTCATATGTCTGTAGATTTAATTAGGTCTATTTTTGCTCTTGCTTTGTCTGAGATAAGAATTGCTACCCCTGCTTTTTTTTTTTTTTTACTTCAGCAGAAGCATGATAGATTCCACTTTAGCCCCTTTGCTTTCCTATGTATGTGTTTCCCTGATTCGTGTGTTTCTAATAAGCAACGTTTGTAGGATTCTGTTTTTTTTTTTTTTTTTAACCACTGTGCTATCCACTTCTGTTTTATGGGAGAGTTCATTCCATTCACATTCACACTTGTGATTACTAACCATGTATTTCTCTCTATCGTATTTTTCTTCCTGTTTGTCCTTTCTCTCCTTTCACCCTTTTATCCTCTGTAATAGTGTTTTGCTTCTATCTCCCTCCTTCCCCAATCTGCCCTCTCTTCTGTCAGCCCTCCTCCCTTTATTTAATATCCTCCCCTCCAGGTTTTCTGTTAAGTATTATAGATTTCTATTTTCAACAGACAGTGTATGTTTTTCCCTCTTTGAGCCAACACTGATGAGAGTAAGGTTCAAGTGATACCCTTCACCCACCCTGCCATCTTCCCTTCCACTGTCATACGTCTTTCACATCTCTTCATGTAAAATAATTTCCCCCATTCTATCTCTCCCTTTCTTCTACAACTGGTATACTCCTCTTTCTCATCCCTTAGTTATTTTTTATGTTGTTCTCGCAAATTTGCCTCATACTTATGCCCTCTGTCTATGTATATTCTTTGTAGCTGTAGTATTAGAGGTTCAGTTCTGAAAAAAGTTACAACTATTGTCTTCCCATGTAGGAATATAAACAGTTTGATTCCATTGAATACCTTATTTTTCTTTTACCTTTTAAGACTTTTCTTGAATCTTGATATTGGAGATCAGATTTTGTTGTTCGGTTCTTAGTTTCTCCAAATAGGTGATTCTTGGTTGTAGTCTTAGCTCCTCTGCCTTCCAGAATATCGTGATCCATGACCTTCAATAATTTAGTATTTATAAGGACAAGTAGGATCTTTTGCTGTTTTTGTTTTAGTATAATGCCTTTGATTGAATCTTGCCTTTATCAACCAAGAGTCTTTACTGAGAGTGAAGTATAGAAACAAGAATTTCTTTAACTAGAAAGAGTATAGATGTATTTGTATTGTTAATGTGATTAAATATCTTCCTCACTCATTAATAGACCTGGCTAATTAAGGGGAGTTTGATTAGGGAGGATTTGTAGGAAGGCCCACACCTTTTGCTAACAAATGACTACTTCTTGGGATGCCCTCTGGCTCTAAAAAGGGTATAAATATTCTGAGGGTGAGGTTTTACTTTGGGGCTTAGTTTTTGGAAGAAACTTTGTGTGCCAGATGAGACTCTGGGAAGCTGCTAAGCAGGCCCCTAACTTTGAAAACCCAGATGTTAGTGCGTCCCTCTCTTGCAACTATGATCAGACAGTTGGACCTTTCTGTTGATTTGTGGTATATATGTATTGCTTGTGTCAGACACTTTGGAAGTGCTGTCTTTTGATTTCCTAAACTAAGTGAATGATATGTGTGCTTAATTAAAGTAGATTGTTAACCCCTCAAAAGTTACCTGTCCTTTTAGAAAAGCAGATCAAAGAACTTGTGATAGCAGGCCCCCTTGTGTATGTAGGGATGCTTACTGATATAATGTTGCAGCTGCTGAGTCCTGTATCTACCTGGTTGTTGATACAATGTTGCAGCTGCTAAGTCCGTATCATCATGGTTGTAGCTCCCTGATATTTGAATTGTTTCTTTCTGGTTATTTGAAGTATTATTTGCTTGACCTGATAATTCTGTTAACTTACCTATAATGTTCCTTTGAATTTTTATCTTGAAATTTCTTGACTGAGGTGTTTGGTGGATTCTTTCAATGTCATTTTGGTCTCTAGTTCCTAGATATCGGGGCAGTTTTCCTTGATAATTTCTTGAAAGATTCTGTCCAGGTCCTCCTTTTGATTATAGTTTTCAGGTAGTCCAATGATTCTAACATGGTCTCTCCTGGATCTATTGTCCAGGTCAGTTTCTTTTCCCATAAGGTGTTTTATATTTTCTTTCATTTTTTTTTATTCTTTTGAATTTTGATTCTTGATGTCATAGAGTCATTAGTTCCCTCTCACTAATTCTAACTTTGAAGGACTTGTTTTCCTCAGTTAGCTTTTATACTTCCTTTTCTATTGGCCAATTGTACTTTTTATGGGATGCTCTCTTTAATAGATTTTTGTATCTCCTTTTTCTTTTTGACCAATTCTACTTTTTAAGCACTTTTCCAAGCAATTGACTCTTTTTTCATGATTCTCTTTAATCCTTCTCATTTCTTTTTCCAATTTGTCCTTTACCTTTCTTATCTGATTTTTAAGCTCTTTTTTGGGCTCTTCTATGAGTTCTTTCTGAGGTTAAGGCCACTTCCCATTGTTTCCTTGGGGTTTGACCCATAGGTGTTTTGAGAGTTTGTATCTTGATGTCTCCTGTCACCATAATGACTTCCTATGATCAGATTATTTTTGGTTTTTGCTCATCTTTTTTAGCTTTTTTCCTTTTTTTTTTAAATTTGAGATCTGCCACCAGTGTGGAAGGGGGTTTGTCTTGAGCTTCTTCTGCCATCGGTTACAGACCCTGGTTGTTTACTTGGTGCTTCTTTGATGTTGCCCTGAGGTCTATGGGGGACCCTTGAGTCAAGTGCTATGTTAAGAGTTAGCAGGTGAGGGGTGGCACTGCTGGAGCCTATAGAGGTCAGGCAACTTATCTGGTGCTGAGCCAGGGTCCTACTATTGGTGTCTAATGTGTTCTAAGGTCAGTAGGGTGTTTCTGCATTCCCCTTGTGCTCCTGAAGCACATGGTGATCTGGTGACTGAAGGCTACCTCTTTGCCTAGGGCTATGCTAAAGCACTGTGGCAGTTCTTAGAGCTGGAGTCTACCCATTCCTTGGCTATGCTGAGGTATGTGGGAGGGTCTGGTGTTGGTGTTTGCCTGCTGCACCATGCTGAGGCTCAGAATGTCCCACTGGTTTGTTGAGGTGGGAGCTTGCTCCTGTCTTTCTAGGATGCTTCCTGTCCTGGGCTGCATTCCTTTTTTACCCAAGCAAGAAAAACTTTTTTTTGCCAATCTTCTAAATTTCTTGGGCCAAAAGATTGTTTCACAATGTTTTTTTGCTGATTCTCCCATTCCAGGATTTGTTATAGGGTACTAGTTCCTGGTTGTTCGGTGGTGAGTAAGGGAGAGCTACAGTGATTTGCTGCTTACCCAGCCATCTTGGCTCCTAGAAGTTCCCCCATTTGATGCTTTAAAAGACAAAGGAAACTGAAGGACTAACTACCATTTGAAATCTGACTCTCAGCAATGAGGAGAAATTGGTTGCTAAGGTACAATGATTAAAACTTTGAGACAGAGTGATCACTTCATCTTAATTTCCGGTAGAGAAGAAGAAAATAAAGCACAGTCTGGTATTTATCCTAGACTTATGGAAAGTTGTTTTCAAAAGATTAAAAGAAAATACAAGTAGGCTCCAATGGATCAAAAATTTACAGGGAAATTCAGTTCAGAAGGAGTTTGAAGTCCTCAGGAGTGAAATTCTAAAGAAACAAGGAGAAAAGATTTTCATGAAGCAGTAAAAAGACAATGTTTAAAGAAGTTAAACTCAAGGCACAGGGAACTCAGCATTCATTATCACATTAGCTAAATGGAGAGCTAAATTTAATTAAATTGAGAGAAAGAAGAGGATCAAAGAAAGGATGGGAGAACTGCTCAGAGCTGGATATGTCAATGACAACAAGTCCAAAGGAAGGAAGAATTTCCAGTTATTTTCCACCTATTTTCTCTCCCAAAGGAAATGACCTATCTTTACCTCTATATTCATCTTGAATTTCCATTTATTATACAGTCGTTCTAGTTAACAGATCATTTTGAAAAGCTGTAGACAATGTAATAGGTGTTGCAGGACTATAAGCAAAGAAGATGATTCCTCCATTTATTAAAAGAGAAAAGAGAATGGAATCTGCAAACCATAGGCCAGTCTGCTTGACTTTGCATCTTGGCCCAGTTCTAGAATATGTTATTAAGATCTTGCATGGACTGTGATGCTTTGCTAAGCTGGTGAACAGGCAGAGTAGAAGACCAGTCACTCTTAACCATCCTTGTCTTTTTGTGTTCTGAGTTGCTCTTCCTCTTCTGAATGACTTTCTCTCCAATCATTCCTTTGGACATAGCCCTTTAGGAGTACCTTGTTTCCTCAAACCAAGCCCAGGAAAATAATAGTAAATGCCCTGGCTCAAGACTAGTCCATCAAATTATATCTAACACACAACTCTCTCAATATTGAACTCCTAGCCAAATAAACCAGAGTTTGAGCTTTAGAAAATATTGCAATTTTAGATACATCTCTCTCCTTTCCTGGGACTGGAATCACCTCTACCCCCTGAGAGTGAATGGTTAACAGTTTTTAACACATTTGTTGGATTCAGAGACAAAGTCAACATTCAAGTTTAACACACTTATAAGAACAAAGATAAGCCTTTCTTGGTGCCTAAGAAGGAAGTAGAAGACTAAAAATGCTCACCTGTCCTCTCAAGAAAATATATTTTTTTAAATCATCATGCTTTGTGCACCACTCCAGTAGTCCTCTAGGGTGTCTGCACCTCCAGATGCTTCCCGTCTGTGTGTGTGTGTGTGTGGCCTTCCCTCTTTGTTTCTCTTTCTCTCAAGTCCAAAGGATGGAAAGGATTAGCTAATGAGTCATATTACCTCCTTTCTGGACAAAATTATCTGGAAAATAGATGAAGGGAACAGAGAGAGAAGTATCCTGAAACCAGTAGTCATTTATCCTTAGATCTTCTTGACCAGACCTGGGTTAAGAGAAGCCAGTACAGCCCTACACAGGGATGGCTGGTTAACACCTAGAAAAGGAATTGGAAAACTTAATAGGTCAGCATGACTTCATCAGAAATCAGATTAATTTATTTCCTGGTTTTGCAAGCAGAAATATAATAATAACTAGATGATGGGGCTGTACACTGAAGCAAACTGTACCTATATTTGTGCAAAACATTGACAAAGTCTTACTCTATTTTTGTTGACAGGCTAGAGAGAGACAGCTGATCAGTTATACAGTTAGAAGGATTTAGAAATGGAGACAAAACAGAAATTAAAAGTGTTAATTAATGGATTGATGACAACCTGGAATGAAGTCCCCAGTGGTATACCCAAAAAATCTGTGCTTGCCCTTGAGCCATTTAATATTTTTATCAGTTACTTGGATAAATGACATGCTATATTTATCAGATTTTTCAGAAGAAACAAATTCAGGAATGAGAGATAACATATTTTTGGCAGAATGAGAATCTGCACTTGGATTCAAAAATTTCACTTCACAAGTACAAGATTGTGACTATATAATTTATAATTGTTTATCTAAAAAGGTTCTGCAGTTTTTAATGGTTTGTAAAGTTCAATGTGATTCAACATTATGATATAGCAACCAAAAAATGGGATGAAAGAAAAGGTTGCCTTGAGAAGCATGTCGAGAACTAAGGAGGCAGTAATACCACCAACTTTGCCCAGGTCATGCTAATCAGAAATATTGATGTTCATTTCTGGCCACCACATTTTAAATAGGACATTGATAGAGTAAAAGGCACAGGATAGTAACAAGGATGAAGAAAGGTTTGAAGAGCATGCCAAAACAATGTCAACTGAAGGAAGTAAGGATGTTAGCAGAATGAAAGATTCCTGATGAACTTTTCTTTCTTCTTTGCTGGGTCCTCTTTCAGATCATACCCTCGAACAACAGAGGTCTCTCTGGGTTCTGTCCTGGATCTTCTGCTCATCTCCTTCCAGATTACTTTACTTGGTGATTTCATCAATTCCCATAGATTTATCACCTCTATGCTAGTGATTCTCAAATCTTCCTTTTTTTTAGTCTCTTTGCTGAACTCCAATCTCATATCTCCAGCTGCCTTTCAGACATTTCAAATTGGATGTCCAGTAAACATCTTAAACTCCCCATGTCTAAAACAGAACTTGCTATCTTTCTCCCTAAACTGTCCCCCTCTCCCACCTTCCCTATTTTGGAGAAGGTAATACCATCTTCTCAGTTCATCAGGCTCACAGCTTAGGGTTGGTCTTGGATACCTTACTATCTCTCAGTATCACCATCATGACCCCTCCAAATCCAAGCTGTTGCTGAGTCCTGTCAATTTCAACTTTGTAATCTTTCTCCAATACATCCCCTTATCTACTCTGAAATGGCTGCCACTCTAGAATAGACCCTAATATATCACACCTTGATTATTGTAGTAGCCTGCTCATGGGTCTGCCAACCTCACATCACTTTCCATTCCAGTCCACCCTCCATTTCGTCACTAAAGTGAATTTCCTAAAAGACAAGTCTGATCATGTCACCCCCTTTTCCTCAATATACTCCAGTGGCTTTCCCTTGCCTCCAGAAGAAAATCAAAAATGCTCTGTTTGGCATTTAAAATCTTTCATAATCAAGTACCTTCCTACCTTTTCAGTCTTCTTATACTACTTACCTCACTGGTTTCCTTTAAGTCCCTGGTAAAATCCAAACTTCTGTAGGAAGCCTATCCCATAGTTTCTTAATTCTAGTGCCTTCCCACTGATAATTATTTTCTATTTATCCAATATATAGCTTGCTGTGTGTGTGTATGTGTGCATTTTCATGTTGTCTCCTCTTTTAGCTTGAGGGTAGAGACTGGCTGACTGTCCTTTGCCTCTTTTTGCCACTTTAGAGCAGTGCCCAGTACACAGTAGGTGCTTTATAAATATTTATTAACTGTTTGAGTGATTGATGTTTAGCCTCAAGAACTGACTTAATGAGAGAGGAGCAGAAAACATGTCTTCATTTATTTGAGGGGCTTTCACATAGAAAATGAACTACATTTTTCCCCTACTTGGTCAAGAAGATAGAACTAGAAGTGATAGTTTGTCAGCACAAAATTCCTAACAATGAAAGCTATCTAAAATTAGAATGGTTTATATCAGGCTATAGTATATACTTTCACATAGGAATTTTCCCAAGGAAAGGCTAGATGATCATTTGTTATAGATATTATAAAGGAGGTTTTTATGCATTTATCTGAGATTCTTTCAAACTTTCTTGTTCAAAGAATCTAAGTATTAGAGGGCAAACAACTCTCTTTTTCATCATCTATCATACAGATCCTAATAAAGTATGGGAACCTATGGTAGTGACCTGAGATCTCAAAGGTTATGTCAACAGTTCTAGCAGTTGTCAAGTTTGAAATAACAGTAGCAGCAACAATAATATGTAAGATATTTAAGGTTTACAGTTTGTAAAGTGCTTTGCTTGGGTCATGTCTTTTGATAAAACGGACTCTATCGTTCCCTTAAGTTATCATCCTATCACTATGCCCTCTCAGCCGAAAAGGAAAAAGTCATCTACACTAGTTGCCTCCAACTCAACTGAAACTACAGTCAGTGATCTCTTAATTGCCATATCTAATTAGCTTTAGACAGCCCACTTCTGTCGGGGCTTCTGTAACATTTGACATCATTGACACCCTCTCCTCCTGGAGACTCTTCTAAGGGTTTTCTTGACACGACTTCTCATTGTTTTTCTCCTACATATTGATTCGTCTCAGTCTTTTTGTATGTCTCATTAGCGATATCATGCCCCATCACTTTATCTGTTACCAAGGCTCTCTCCAAGATCCTTTTATCTTCCTACTCTCTTGGTGACTTCATCAGCTCTTATGACTTTAAGTATCTCAATGCAGATAGATCCAACTCTAGTCTTTTCCTCTTAGCTTTGGTCCTGAATCATCAACTTCTTGTATATTTCAAACTAGTTATCCCAGAGACATCTCAAATGCAACAAGTCCAAAACAGATTTTTAAAAATGTTTTACTCTTAATCCATATCTCTTCCACATTTCTTTTTTTTTAAATGCATCACCTTTTTCCAATATTTCAGCTTCTTTACCTTATGATCCCAACATCATGTCCAACTTTCCTCTCTCCCTTTCCCTTCATATTTAATCATTTATCAAATCTTATGGGTCTACCTTCATCTCATTTCTAAAAATCTTATCCCTTCCATCTATTTAAACAGCTGAGACTTTAGTTCATGCCCCTGTTAGGTACTCTGGAGGAGAGAGTGAGGCTGATGACTTTGCCCAGCTCTGCCTCACTTAAATCCAATTCACTTGCAAGTGAAGGGATCAATTTCCTGGTGTCTTTGGTACTCTTCAAGAATGAAGGATGAACACCAACTTTTATAGGTACTTGTTTCCCAATAGAACTTAAATTCCTTATGAGTAAAAATTATTCTATTCTTTTTATATAGATCCCTTAGTACTGTGACTGGCATATTGTTAGGTGCTTCATAATGTTGATTGTTATTTGGATTGCTTATTAATTGACTTGAAATCACTAAATCAATGTGATGTGATAGAAAAAGTTTTAAGTGCAGACCCACTTATGTATTCATATGTCTGCTGCCTAAGGACTGTCCTAGAAATACTGAGAGAGGCTCATTATGAAACTGGTTGCAAGGACTTGAAATTTTCATCCACTTTTTACAAAACTATCAACTAAAATGTGAAAGATCCATGATTTTCATTGGTGTAATTTCCACATGTGGAAATTACAAATCCTTGGACCATTAGTGATGGGCAAGAGAAAGGAGGACATTACACCAATCGATAAGAAGGTGCCACAAAACCAATGGGAGGGTATTAAAAACAAAAACAGACTTCTTTGCTTCACACTTATGTTTAGAATTGGTACTTATTACTTATTATGAGTTACTTCCAATTTAGCATGTCCTTTAAGATACTAAGATCCTTAGATTCCCTAAGCTTTTACCTCCCAGATAAGGTAAATTTATGAATTTTGAATGGCTTGGATTTTTTAAACTGTCTTGAATTAAAAAAAAAAACAGAAAAAATATATTTAAACATAAAATTTTACTAAGAGTTTTGAGATTCCCTGTCTGTATGCAGATTCATATATGTTATATATGCACCCACTTATGTGCCTAGTTTTGTTTTTTCTTTCACATAGAATATGTTGGGTTTATGAACAAATTAAAATATATCATTCAATATTTGATTTTTTCTCTGGATCTTTATTCAACAATTTTTAAATATTTTTTATCCAATTAAAATCTTATGAAATTGATTACTAATGTGAAAGAATTATCCTGAGTTCTTGACATCTGGGAGAACATCCAAATAATTCTTAGCAATTTCTACTTTACATATTTTTAATGGAGTTTCCAACGAAAACAAAATTTTAAAAGTATTTTCCATATGTCATGAAAATATGCACAAAATACAGAAAAGCATCTCAAGTACAAGAGACAAACCAAAAATTATCAGAAAACCCAGTCTTTCTTGAAAAATTTGAAGATATCTGTAAATTTGAGGCTCGTAAAGGGTAAAGGCTTACATAATAGGAGGCTAAAAATCATTTAATTTCTTCATGTGTATGCTGAAGAAACTCTGACCTGGGAAGAAAGTATATTTTAGTAAATATCAACATTTATAGTATGACTCTTTGGTAACTGTAATAGCATCACACTGAACAACACAAGTCATTAAGCAGAGATGTAAATATTGAGACCAGATTCTAAAACTGCAAATGATGAAGTACTATCTGTTCCTGAGAATATATTTATTGAGTCAGGGCAGAAAATGGGATTTTGTGTAGCAAAGAAACACTGTAAGCTAAAGTCTATTCTTTTCTTCTCTCCCCATCATAAACCCCTTTAGAGATTATGCAAATATGACTATATGCAATGTGCAACCTTTCACCATCAGCTTTCTCTTGTTACCCTCTATATAAGAACACAGATGAGCTATTATTACTGAATAAGAGTAATTGTGATTTGCTATCAGCCTGCATAATTTGAAATATTAAATTAAGCCAGACTTTAATGGGTGTTGCATCCTACTTACTGAATCAATATAAAATATGTAGTTATTTAGTAATATTTTTATTCCCTCCATATTGATACTCTAGTTATTTAGAGTCTCCAGATCTCATGATGTAAGAATTTTAGTCCTCATGTACCTTTCTTGAATTTTGTAGTAATTTTATTTTTAATCTGCTTTTTTGCATCATCATAGTTTCCCACAGTATATCTCCCCCACCCCCTTCCAGAGTTATCCCATATCACAAAAAGTATTTTTCTTAAGAAAAAGAAAAACAACCAACAGGACTTTTTAATATATTGCAAAATCTGAAAGCATGCACTGTGCAATACCTGTGGACCTCTTACTTTAGCAAATGGAGAGCTGGGGAGTGTCATTTCCTAGCTCTTCTTTTGAGTCAGGCCTGATCTTTATAATTTCACACACTCATGGACTTTCAAAGAGTATTGGAAAGTCATTTATGAACTGTGAACTCTTCTCACAATGTTGTCCATCTAAGTTTCTCACACTATGGCTCATGTCCAGAAAAAAAAAGAAAAGAATAACAAGGGGGAAAGGAAAGGAATGGAAAGGAAAGAAAGAAAAGAAAGGAAAGGAAAGGAAAGGAAAGGGAAAGGAAAGGAAAGGAAAGGAAAGGAAAGGAAAGGAAAGGAAAGGAAAGGAAAGGAAAGGAAAGGAAAGGAAAGGAAAGGAAGGAAGGGAAGGGAAGGGAAGGGAAGGGAAGGGAAGGGAAGGGAAAGGAAAGGAAAGGAAAGGAAAGGAAAGGAAAGGAAAGGAAAGGAAAGGAAAGGAAAGGGGGAAGGGAGTGAAGGAAAGGAGAGAAAGAAGAAAGGAGGGAACAACTCAGCAAAACCAAGCAACCTATCAATTATCTAAGACAATATATGCAATATTTCACACCCATAGTCTCTCAGCTTCTACAAAGAGAGAAGGAAGAATTTTTTTTTTCAATTCTTCTCTGAGGAAAAACTTGGTCATTATACCCACACAGTGTTCAATTATTGTTGTTTTTATTTTTCCTTTTGTTCTTTCCATTTCTATTGTGTCATTGTGGATATTGTTTTCATGGTCAGAAAACACTCCTGCTGGTATTCTTTTTTATAGTACTTCTGTACCTTCAGTAAGCTGGGTATCACTGAGATGTGTGGTATTTGTAAAATGAACAGGTTCACAGATCTCTCAGATAAATGATAGCCCACATGGAAACTACTCCATTGATTGGTGGCAACTTCAGCTTGGACCTCATTTTTTTTATTTTATCATATGGCAATCCACCTGTCCCTAACATAGGGAAGACTAGTGAGAGAAGTGACAATTAAGAGTCTCCTTCGTGTAACTAACTTATCATCACTGTCCCACCCAGAATGCATCCTAAGAAGAGGGGAAATAAGTTTCCCTGGGCATTCTCACTTCAAGTTTCATGCCCTCAAAGTATTCCCTGACTTCTATACCAACATTAATTTGCATAGATACTACAAGGCACATAGAAAATTGAATTGTAGTCAGTAGGAAGTTACCTGCAATCCTCAGGACGGTTCTTTGGTAGTCATGTGGAACATAAAGTCAGTTTTCACACATTTACATCAGTAAGCAAAAAACACCAACTAATCTAGGTTTTGGAGGGGTATCTTCCGTGTGATGGCATGGCTTCTTCCCTGGAGGTGTCATTATTATGAACTGCTGGTACTTCAGAGTCTTTCTCTGAAATGGGTATCTATCTAGAACAGTGGGGGACTTTGTATCTGCAGTTGCCCTTTAGGGCTTCTTAGGCTAGTTCTCCAACCTGCACAGGCCACTGGGCGGCCTACTAGAGGTTCCTACTCTACTGGAAACACAGATGACAGAAATTCTCTCTCTCTTTCTCTCTGTCCCTGTCTCTCTGTCTCTCTGTCTCTCTGTCTCTCTGTCTCTCTGTCTCTCTGTCTCTCTGTCTCTCTGTCTCTCTCTCTCTCTCTCTCTCTCTCTCTCTCTCTCTCTCTCTCTCCCCCCCACCTCCGCTTCCATCCTGGCCTTGCTCATCAGTGTAACACTCACAAGATCTAGATTGGGATGCATGTGGATATGGCAGGAGTGGAATTCTTTAGGGCACCAGATATTCCCTGAATTTCCTTTTTCTGTAAAACAAAAAGTTGCCTCGCTACAATTTACCCATCCCCAGGGTTGGGAAGGGGATGTTGTGAATCACTCAACTTTGGAAAAACTCTGGCCTGAATTTGCATACATCATTAGTCAGACTGCTTTCCAGGTCAGATTGATAGCTGATTTATGGATGTAACAGTAGCCAGGCCCTGTGGCAGGTTGTTTACAATCTGTTTTTCCTGTGTCCATGACTCCCTGAGGTACTTGTATTATGGGTTTGCAAGTATCTCTTTAGCCACTCATTCATACCTACGGTGAAAGGCTCAGTGTTTGGTCAGACTATTTTGTTGTTATGTGTCTAAGTCACAAGGAGCCTCATCAAAGCCTGTGCAGATTTCAAATACTAGGATTTATTTGGCCAGAGTCAAAAAGACACATCTCAACCAAATGGACTCCCAATATTTCTACTTTTATGCATGACTTAGGTTTTTCTTCTGGCCCACTCTGCTTTGCTAGTTTGTATGTCATTTCTTTCCTTGGTTTTTACTTCTAGAATTAAAGTTTAGAATTGTGCTATTAGAATTAGTAATAGTTTTAAAACAATATTTTCTGAAAATTAATACTTCTTTTTTCTAGTCAAAAACATATATGTGCAGCTGGCAAGGAGAAGCATTGTGCTTCACAGTGGATTTTGCCTTGGGATTCACATGTTTTGACAGTAAAACAAAGGTAAGTTGTCAAAGAGTTCAATACTGTGTGTATGTATGTGTGTGTGCATAAATTCTAATTTTTAATAGCCAATTCTTGAAATGGAACACACACAAGCATGCATTTAAAACTAATATGTATTGATTTGGGGTTGAGAGAGTCAAGGTGAGACATTTAAAATATTAGTCTGTAGTTTAATATATGTACCACCTTAGGTAATATAGAGTGCAGTTCTCTCTTATAGTTGAATAGCAAGGGAATTTTTCAAGGTCTAACCCAGCTGTAAAGCTCAAAAAGATATGGGGCCACAAATCCATACATAAGGATCTCTGATGACTGCATATTGACTTAGTTTTAAAATGTAATATTATTTATTTTTATATTTCTAGCTATTTTGTTAAACATTTCCCAATTACATTTTGATCTAGTTCAGCCTGTACTGGGAGTGTTTGGACTTGCATGTGACCATGTCTAACACCTCTCACTCTGAGCTTGAGTGAGGAATGCTACAAAAGAGCCAAGTGGACAGAATTTAGCTACTTAGGGAAACTACTGACAGAGGTACATTTCTTCCTATGCTTGTACCCATTAACATTCAATAAACACACTTTGAAAGAAATTGTATTCATTTTTAGACTCACTCTCTGAGAATTCCAAGTATTAGCAAGGAAAAATAACATTTCTTATTTGATATGATTGAGGTAAGGAACAGAGTCAGTTTCTTGTTGAAATTGATCTTTGGGACCTATATCTTCACCCCCTTAAATTTAGCATTTGTTTAAGAACCGTTAGAATATAATTTCATGAATTAAATTGTAAGCTCCTTAAAGGATTATCTTTTACATCTTTTTGTTTTCCTAGCATTTAGCACAGTGCCTGGAACATAACAGATGCTTAATAAAGATTTATTGATTGAACAGATGTTATCTACCTATAAAGCCCTGTTTTTACATGTATATGGAAAACTTACTTAATATAAGTAAGTAGCATACTGTGATGGATGGATCATTGCCTATGAAATCAGAAGACCTGGGTTGAAACTTAGTTTTGCTACTTACTACCTCTATAACATTAGGCAAGTTACTTTACCCTCCCTGAGCCTCAGTTTCCCCATCTATAAAATAAAAGAGTTAGAGTAGATAATTTTCAAGGTATCACTCAATGAGAACTTGACCTTTGGCAGTATGCTACTATTACATACCATTATCATGCTTACTGTAATGTGGGTAACCCCCTGATATGATTTCACTGACCTATTGCTCTATTTTGCCTTTTTGAAATATTTTAGCACTGGGTTACTGGATTAACAAATCTGAAGGAAAGGTAAAACTGTCAATCAGTTTAGCTTTTGCAGCCACCTTTTCAAGTTCAATTCTTTAAAAACATCCTCTTCTGAATATTAAATAACCAATGCAATCAGTTTTTAAACATTTATAACAAGGTCTCTTTTCCCACTTCTCTTGAGACTCATATATGAAGAACAGATCATCTACTTAGCTTGCATTAGTCAATGAGTTGTACAGAGACCCATTTTCCATGCCTATTAGTAAGATATTATCTCAACCAAGAATACATATGTGTTTATCTAAGAAGTGCTAAACATTTCAGAAAAATTTTTACTGTAGGCTGTTAATATTCTGGATGATCTTTATATAATAGTTCAAGTTCTGATAATTAATCCCCAGTGATCTTATCCATAAAGGTGAGGCCCAAATTTATCACAAATGGCAGACAAATATAATCTCAGAAGATAAAAGGCAGCATGGTGTAATGGTAAGAGCACTGAATTTGGATTCAGATATTTAGATATAGATATATTTGAACTTTAGGATTTTTTTTTCCCTTTTTCTGTATAATCCTTCCCTTAGTCTCAGTTTCCTCATTTATATTAAAAGAGAGAGAGAGAAAGAGAGAGAGAGAGAGAGAGAGAGAGAGAGAGAGAGAGAGAGAGAGAGAGCAAGATTCGATAATCTCTAATTTCCCTTCTAGCTATACTGTCTGCTTTACATTGTTGGAATTTTGTAACAAAACAGAAGAAATTTTGACTTTGAACATGAAGGGATTTGAAATATCTGGAACCTTCAAAATTGAAAGAATCCAGATCTGTTACAACTTTATAGAATTTTTTGACATTCCTGACTCCATGTGACCTGAGATTATTCTTAAAAGCAAAATTAAGTTACGATCTAACTATCTGTCGACCTAGAGTCCCTTTTATAACCTGATCCATTTATTTTATTTGTAGGTACTTTCTAATCCCTTACCATTCAGCAGGGGATTTAAGTGCCCATTGCTTATTTTCTATCTTAAGTATTTTACCTCTGGAAGACCAAATTGACATTTACAAAGCTTCAATATAAAACCATTTGAATGGAATGTACCTAACATCCACCTAACATGTTCAAGATCATCCTCTACGACTTAGCCAAATAGAGAAATATATTCAGTGTGTTGTTCATTAAGTCATTTCAGTTGTGTCTTACTTTCCATGATACTATTTCAGGGTATTCTTGCAAAGATACTAAAATGTTTTTCATTTCCTTCTCCAATTCATTTTACAGAGGGAAATGTGCTCAGGGTCACATGACTAGTAAATATCTGAAGCTGGATTTGAAATCATAAAGATGAGCTTTCCTGATTTCAAGCTTGATGCTCTATCCACTGTAACATCTAGCTTGCCCTGTATTCAGTGTAAGCAATAGTAAATATCTCTATGCTGCTTAACATCCTATTTACCAGTCTTTAGAACAAAGTATGGAAATCATTGCATATACCAGAATAATTATTTGAGATCCTCTAATTCTTCGGTGTTTCCACCTATGGTTTCTTCCAGTTGATGGGACTTCTTATCTCTTTTAGCTTAAATTCTCAACCACTCTAGTGGTTCTTTAATTCTCTCTAGTTCTCTATCTGCATTCCAAAATTTCTGGAGGCCCTCTACCATTTTAGACTGCCCCCTGGACACCTTATGCTCATTTAGCATTGCCTACAACACAAAAAAATGGAATTTAGGACTACGCAAAAATTCCCAATAACTAAAGCTGTTCAAGAACAGAATGAGTAGTCTTTTGAACAATATATGATCTGATATATGGGAAGAAAAGAATACAATTACTGGCTGTGTAATTTAATCCTACCCAGGATACTG
Organism: Bettongia penicillata ogilbyi; assembly: GCA_023548195.1. Lineage (NCBI taxonomy): Eukaryota > Metazoa > Chordata > Mammalia > Diprotodontia > Potoroidae > Bettongia > Bettongia penicillata. The sequence continues at coordinate 1,023,619 of JAJHZJ010000330.1, forward strand.
TGTTGATGAGATGATCTCTTTCATCTCTAAGAATGTGAAAGTTGTTCTTTGCTGAACATCTTTAAAGGAATCCAAAATAAATGGTAGAACCCCATCAGGAGCTGCTCCTCCAACTTAGCTTTGCACTCATGAGTTGCATGAGCATGAGCTTGTCATGATTAAGACAAATATTTCTGGGTTCTGTGAGTAACCCTATGGATCTTCATTTCTAACATGACAGCTCCTGAGCCACAACCAGAGTATTTTCTCTTAACAAAAAGCTGTCAGACACAATTGACTCTTAGTAAAAGCATTTACTAAGAGCTCATAGTAAAAATAGTAACTGGAAAATATTCTTCCTTCAAACCTAGGGTGAACTTAGAGTACAGTGGTGATAAAGAATAATGTAAATCCATATGAAGATATATGAATAGCAAAGATAGCTCACAGGGCTTTGCTTCACTGAGTCCACATGTAGCAACCCTTGCAGTGTCTGCTGGGTAGGTTGCTGCGTTCAGAGATTCCTCCTTTTACCTTGACTCTTTTCTCTACTGCCAAGGGTCCTGCTCCTTGACATTCCCCTTCTAAAGCTACATAGCTGATGGGAGAGATAGGAGAAAGAAACTCCCTCCTTACCCCTTCCCCAGAGACCAAGTCTATAATCTGTTTCACCCTAAAATTTATGGAAGTAATATAATTCTTGTATATTATATATATATACACATACACACATATATATACATATATATATATATATATATATATATATATATATATATATATATAATTCTTAACTATTTAAATCCCCCAGAAACATGGTTAATTTGATATTAATTGCTCTCTTCTTGACTTGGGGAGAGGTTTGTATTTCATAAAGTTATCATCCTTGTATCTATGTTTTTGCAGTTAGTTTAATATCTCCTTAACACTTTAGAATTATGAACTAGGCTTTCTGAGCTGGGGTTTTGAACAAAAAGCAACTTCCCTATATGTGGTTGAGCTGAATGTTTAACTACTGCCAAGTTTTTCAAAAAGTGTGTTCTTTGGGGGTATATGAGTTGGCCTAGGTAATCTCTGAAGAGCTATCCAGTTCTGAGATTCTATCTGTGAGCTCTTATGAATATCTCTTCTTCTCCTTCTTCTCCTCTTCCTCCTTCTTCTCCTTCTCCAACTTCTTCTCCTTCTTCTTCTCCAACGTCATCTCCTCCTCCTGCTCCATTATCTTTTACCTTTCAACTCTTACCTTTTACAGTATCTGACTTGAAAGATCTAGGTGGGCATTTTTTCTTCCATTATCTTCACATTTAAGCCTTCTTGGTGACATTTACAATACTCCTTGTTAGGTGCTGTACATCCCTAGCCAATGCATCTGTAATTTCTATACTGTGAACCATAGTGCACAAATCTAAATCCCATTTTCATGTCATCTTTGTAATCAGGCAATCAAGAAACATTATTAGGTATCTAGTGTGTGTCAGGAATTATGCTAAGTATTGGGTTTTAAAAGACAAAGATAAAACAGCCTTTGCCTTCAAGGAGGGAAATTCAATCAGGGAAAGCACCAACATAATATATGCAAAATAAATACAAGGTAATTTTTGGAAGGAGGGCCTGGTGGCTAAGGATAGCTCAGGAAAGGGATCATATAGGAAATGGTGCTTAAGCTGTGGTTTGAAGGAAGCTAGGATTTCTGAGAGGACTGAAAGAAACAGAGAAGTGAGTTCTACGTATGAAAAGAGAGTATACAAAGTTACTTATACCCCTAAGGTCTTCAACTTCTTACCTAGGTCTAAATAATCTCTCTTTCATGCTTTCTTTTTAAAATAATCTTGCTCCATTATTGTTAGCACTACCATTGTTTCCATGTGAAGCCCCAGGAGTGAACAAATAATATTTACATTAGCACATATCTCAGGAGGATCTTGGGATGGGGATCAGGGATGGGGAGCATTGTTCTTGTGAAGTTTGGATTCAGTCAAGTTTGGAGAGCCACATGTGCCCTCAAGGTCACAAGAACCCACCTATCCCAGATAAAGGCCCTGAAAAGACAATACTTTTTTTTGTGCCCCTTAACACATTTATATTAAAATAATGTATTGTTATTCAGTCATTTCAGTTGAATCTGACTCTCCTGGACTCAATTGGGGTTTTCTTGGCAAAGATACTGAAGAGATTTGCCATTTCCTTCTCCAGCTCATTTTATAGATGAGGATACTGAGGTAAACAGGGTTAAGTGACTTGCCCAGGATCATGCAGCTTGGAAGTACTTGAGCCTCAGTTTGAACACATGAAGATTAGTCTTCCTAACTCCAGGTCCAACACTCTATCCACTGTGCTACCTAGCTGTCCCCAAATTATACAATGTATATATGATATATGTAAAATATATATTTTGCATATATGTATATAAAACCTATTAAATTTTCATATGAATATCCATAGCCATATTTCTGAATTCTTAGTTTCCAAGACTCTCACCAGATACATTTTGCAAGATTGATATGTTTATTTTACATTTATTTAGTTTTTCATCCTTTGAATCCATTTCTTTTAAAATGTCTAGGCATTCATTATGCAGTCACCAATATAGATTTTTTTTCATTAATTATAATAGTGACCTTCTATTAAAATGTTAACCCAGTATCTCATCATGGCATTAAGATAGCATGTGTAAAGAGCTTTGCACACCGTAAAATGCTATGTAAATATTATTATTATTGTCCTAGATTCATGAAGTCAAAGTCAGAGAATTGCAGTCATTAGGACCTGGCAATAGGCTGCATGTATATTATCCATGGTCTATCCTAGAGGGCAAAAAGGCTCATTTCCAGAAGTCCGATCACTAAAGAATAGTAGTAGGAGTTACAGGTGTCCTCATAGTAATAGTAACAGTTGTAACAGTAACCACAACAGCAACAACAACATTTATATAATGCTTAAATAGCAACAGAAATATGCCAGGCACTGTGCTAAATGTTGTTTTGTTTTGTTTTTACAAATACTATTTCATTTAATTCTTATAAGTGACCCTGAAAAGTTATTATCCTCATTTTACAGATGAGAAAACTGAGTCAGACAAAGGTTACATGATTTATCCAAGGTCACACAACTATTTGATATTTCAATCCATATTTGAATTCAAATCTTCCTGACTCCAGGGTCCATACTCCACTGTATACCCAGCTGCCCCAAACTATTATTAAAATTGATAAAATGTATTTTTTGTGACATTCTGGATTTATGGCCAATATAATTAATTAATTTTTGCATATGACTAGGAAATGGTGGAGCCAAAATGTGAAGTTAGATCTTTTGGTTCCAATTCTAAGTCCAAATCTAGTTCTATTTCTATGACCTCAGGTGGCATTCATAAATTGAAACATCATTATGCTATTTAGTGTTTCTGTTGGATTGAAAGGGTGTCTCTTCCATCAATGTCCATCCCTAGCACAAAACAATTCATGGGTGAGATTTTTAGGAAGGAAACATTTCTTTTCTTTTGCTTATTGGTTAGTAAATTGTCAGTATGCCCCACCTGAACATGCAGTTCCATGAAGCTAAATTATCTCTCATCACTCAGCTCATGATTTAGCCAATATAATAAGTGCACAATTAGAATGTGGGCAGCCAGCATGTACAAGTGTCTTTCAGTGTGATCATATTTTATTGTCTTCCCAAACCATATAACGTATTCACTTCTTGACCTGAAAATCACCAGTCATTATTCTCAGTGGCTATTCTCCGTGTCTTAGAACTGTAATGATCCACATAGCATAACTTACATAAGCAGACCTTTTTACTTTGTGTTGCCTGGCAGTAGTATGATTACATCTGTGTTAAAATGACATGGTGGCTCCAAAGATGTCAATACTAGATCATCCTATCTGTTATCTATTACATCCTATCTTTGCATTGTATGTGTAAATAAATAGTGTTTATACAGTTTAATACTGTATTTATTTACAATTATTGTCAGTTGCTTATATTATTTTTGATATTTAACATCCAAGCACTCACACCCACTCTCATGTTCTCAAACTTTTAAAATTGTATCTTTAAAGGGGGTGCTATATTTGAATCCCTCTCAATCTACCCCTCTGTCACAATCAAGCATAATTGAAGTTTAAAGAACCATGGGTTGCATTAATATTGTAGTGTTGATTTAGTGAGCCAATTGAAAAAAAAAAAGTTTTTATCCATCAGATATCACCAGATTTGTTATGAACTTATGATGTAGGGTTCCAGGGATATGCAAAAGGGAGCTTATTAGATATGTGTAGTCATCTATATCACAAATCAGCAGAGGAAAGCAAGCTTAATAGGCCATGTTCAAACGAGAAAAGGAATGTTCATTCCAAACCTCATACTCATTTTTAAGTCTCTAAAGGGTATGTTTAGTCTTACCCTGGAGGCTAAAGTTATTATGCCTTGGTAAGCAAAGAAAATTCTGTCAAGAGATTAGATTAATGCTTTCTAAAATTGAATGCACAGTTGTGTGAAAAAGTATCCCTAATGGAGTTGCTCCTAAAAGCTGAGCTCATTTACATAAGCTTTAACAGATCCCTAAAGTAGTTTGTATGACCTTGGCCAAGTCATCTGTAAAATGGGGATAAAATCACTTGTGATACCTAACTAAGCATATTGAGACAACAAATAAAACATGAGGTTATTATTATTCATAATATAGAATCATAGACACTTAGAGCTAGGAGGAACACTTATAAGTCATCCTTTCAATACTCCAGGATTTGCATTTTCTCAAAGATTTTTCCTTTTTTCTGTAAGTAGAGGTTTGATTTTAAGTGATTTACATGGAACCTATACTCTTCAATTTTTGCATATAAAGCATAACCTTTACAAAGTCCCCAATAGCCTTTAGAATGCTAAAATACTTTAGTTTAATGGGCATTTATAAAGAAATAGGTCAAAAGGTGCCAACACAAGTTAAAATGCCCAATCCACCACTTACATTGCCTTCCCATGCTTCCAAAGCATTGTCACAAAGGGAAAAATAGGGAAGTTATCTAAAAGTCTTTCAGTATTAAAAGAAGATCATAGCTTGGTTTAAAAATAATGCAGCTATTTTGTTCTGAACTTTTCAGTGGTTCAGGGGGAGGTATTTGTTATAATTTTAAAAACTATAATTTAGGCTATCTTTTATCAAATATATAATCATTAAGTTTTTATTTTCCATGTCTTTGTAAAAATGAAAGGAGTAAACATTTATAGTGTACGTTTCATCATTAAGTACTTTGGTAAATGTTCGGTTATTTTTGCAACACTGCAATGAAGCAGTATTATTTACATTTTTCAACTTAGTCCAGGGGAAACTAAGGTTAAATGATTTGCCCAAGGCCACAGATGGAGTTGGTGTCAGTCAGGATTAAAATCTTTCATTGTATTTGCCCTCCACTAGACCATATCTTCTATACTGGAGCAATAACAGAGTGTTACATGAGAAATTTTTTCCAGGCAAAGAAGTGACATTTTCCTGAAGTTTTCAGTATTAAAAAACAAGATCCAATGAGAGAGAGAGAGAGAGAGGCAGAGAGACAGAGACAGAAAGAGAGATAGAGAGGAGGAGGAGAAGAAGAAACAGAGAGATGAGGGTGGAAGAGGGGGAGAGAAATGGAGAGGAGGAAAGAAGGGAGGAAGGAAAAAAGGGGACGAGAGGGGTTATAATCAGAGAAGAGAAAACTGTGGAATCAGACATACTTATTTCTTTATCTCATATGTGTCCAGTGAGGAAGAAATGAAAATTTTAGAAGTATACTGTGTATAATATAGTTTGTAAATATATCATTGTCTTGAATTTATCTTTAAATATAATATTCAACTTATTTACAGTGTTTTGAATAATTACAGTAAATTTCAATGACAAATTACTAATTAATGTCATTCCTTTACAGAATGTTCTCTGGAGATTTAAATTCTCTCAGCTTAAGGGATCCTCAGATGATGGGAAAACTCGAGTAAAGCTGCTATTTCAGAATCTAGACACCAAACAAATTGAGATGAAGGTAGGGAATGTAGCGTATCTCTCACAACCAATACCACAAAGTTTCCCATTTCATTGGCAAAGAGATGACCATTCCATATGTTATAAAATAAGTCTATGCACCAGCACTTTCCCTAAATTTCAGGAACCAGATCACAAAGGACATGATGAACATAGGAAGTGAGAAAAAATGTTTTATCAATCTAAATTTTGTTCAGTTACATATCAGTTTCATGACCCAAGATGATCAGCTTTCTTTCAAATTTTCAGGTAGCTTCTAATTGTAGAGTTTTTTAAAATATATTACATGTAGAAATGTAATATTTCTTTATACTCTATAGTCCTAAGAGGAAGTTTATGTAGAAATGGATGTCTGTGACTGCTTGCTACAAATAAAATAAAGACAATATATGCTGATCAAATATCATTTTTTGTCAAGACATGGCCCACAAAATATGCTATTTTATAATAAATTTATTCTAAAGAGTTTTAGTTTACATATAGATTAGAAATGAAAATAAGGAATAACAAACATCAGAGTAGTATATAAAAGTTATAAAATGAAACACCAAAAAAAAAAAAAAATGGGATCCCTGCTTTTTGGACTTTGCATCTTTATTTATGCATATATACATTAGCCAGAGAAGTGAGAGGTATGTCAGATATCATTTTTAAATGTTAGGCTGGGTTGCCTCATAGAGATGTCATGAGTGACCAGCTGGTCAATAATGATCAGTAGCTTTCTGGAAGTTCCTATTCTCTCAGATTATAAAAACAGCTACTGTGTTCCCTGTTTGCTTATCAGGTCCAATTCTCCAAAAATACGAAGTGCTATTTGAGAACTTGTTAAAGTTGCATTTGCTTTTTTAAGGTCTCAAGTTGTGATTTATCTTTGCTATTTTTTGATAAGATACTCTAGTATTCTAAGGTGCTAAGTGTATTTTCCAGCAATGTCTATTGTTCTAGAGTTACCTTCTGTACTGGAAGTATCTGGTCTATGGGAATATGCTTTAATAGGGTTGATCTCTTTGGGTATATTAGCAGATTCTGTCTTTTACATATTCACCCTATTCTCAGTTACTTGGTATAATAGAAGGAATGATAGCATAACAATTTTTGTAAATCCAAAATTTGGCTTGAAAACATTATTTTTACATCATTAGACTTTCCTTTCAAGTTGTATTTTTCTTAAATTAGCATTAGTTTGCATTCTCAGCTACTAGGGTGTGTTATTGGGGGTGGAGGAGGAATGTGACCTAGAATTGTTTCTTGGCAAACAACCTAGGAAGTAAAGTGCCATATCTTCACAAATTAAACTACCAAACCAAGAGTTGGGTGTACCTGAATATCATTTTTAAATGTAATCTATACCAGGAGATACCATTGCAAACTCAAGTTTTACATTCCTTGCTTTTTCAGCATTAGAAAGAATAACTAATAATGAAATGAACAGAGACACTGCTGCTTTTCATGATAATTTCTAGAACATAAGTATAATAGGTATGAGAAGGGAGAACAATGGAAATGAATTTTTAAATAAGTAATAAGAAAATTTGACATGTCTTGTGGAAATAATATGGGGTTTTTAGTAGTCTGGAAATAAAATTATTTTCTTTAAACCTCAATTAACTAGAGTACTGGTTAATTGGATTTTTTGTTGTTCATTAAGAAAGATCCTCCAAACTCCCTTTTATTTCAGTCTTTGTGATGGAAAAAAGTCCATTTTTCTACTGTAAGAGTACCTAGTGAAGGCTGTTGAATCTGGGGTGTTAGAGGATAGGATGTTGGACTTCAGGGTCCATATTTTAAGTATTAATATTAATGGGGTTCTGTCAATTTCAGTGGTTGTTAGTGACCACAGGATATATAGTGTAGAAGCTTATAAAAATAAATGAATACCTACTCGTAGCTGGAGAAGGATATTCAACGAGTATAGGCACTGAGGATATCTTGAGTTAATTCAGCTGAGTGAAGCTCTCTTGCCTGGTACCCATTATGATCCACCAATCAATTGCCAGGATGCTCCTGGAATTCCTTGTTGCTGCTTTGTACTTAGGATTTGAGGAAATAGCATCAAAACTTTTAGTCCCCTGACTCAACCAAGTTTCAACTTATGTCTCAATACCTTTTTAAGGAAAAGCTACCTCAACTTGCATTGGGATAAGGATTCAGATCCTGCTTATACCACACTTGGTATCAGGAGACACCTGAGCTTGAATCCTGTCTCTCACACTTATCAGCAAGATGACTATGTTCAATTTACTTTGTCCATGCTGGGCCTTAGTTTCTTCATCCATAAAATATGAATAATATTACTCATGGTGCTTCACCGAGTCATTGTGAGGAAGAATTAAAATAATGTTTTGCAAATTTAAAACTCTTTATAAAGTAGGATTTTAGTTAACTCAGTGACAGATTAGCAGGGCTAAAGTTCTTAGAGGACATCTAGATGGAATAGTGAGTATAATGCCAGGCCTGGAGTCAGGAAGATCTGAGTTCAAATATGGTCACAGATACATACTAGCTGTTTGACTCTGGGCAAGTCACTTAACTCTGTTATTAATTTCTTCATCTGTAAAATGAACTGGAGAATGGAATGGCAAACCACTCCAGTACCTTTGCCAAGAAAACCCCAAAAGGTTGTTATGTAGAGTTGGACATGACCGAAACAAGGCAACAGCAATAATAACAACAGAAGCAAACTACTTAGGAAGGAGGAAAGTATGTATCAGAATATAGCTAAAAGTACCCTCAAACACCTCTCCTAAAAATACGTCAGTGCTTTTGAAAGGAAAAGTGGACCCTCTATATTATTTTTAAAATAATTACCTTCACTTTTGTGGCTAGATTAAATGCACAAATGCCTGACACCCTTGTATTTACACACGATCACAAAATACTGTTTAGCTTGCAAAAGGAAAGACCAGTTCAACAGATGATAATTCATGTAGTTAAATGAGACGATCAGGTGGAGTTTTCACTTGCTCAGGTTGTGATGATAAATTCTATGGGAAGATAATTTCTTTACCATGGAAGAAAAAGATTAGTATGAGACTTTCAACATAGGTAGTTGAGAATTGAACTTGGTTGCAAGAGTAGATTAAAAACTGATTGAGAACTTTAAAGAGTAGAAGTAATTTGGCATGTTTCTGAAGCTGAAGCCTCTGTGCTAAGCTTCATCAGCAAAGAGCCTTGGGACCCACAGAATTCATTATTGATAGGAGTGAAGCTGTTCTGCAGTAGCGAAGACTGTCAATGAGCCAGATGGTGCAGAGAGGGAGGGACAACCAAGACAAAATGTCATCAAACAGAAAATTTCAGATCCCTTGTGTACATGACTGAAGGAACACAGAATGTTCCTTTGAGTAGGTAGTACAGACCAAGAAGTCAGGGAGTAAAGAATTAAAAAGAAATTTATGAAAGGGGTCTCTTATCCTTGACATACTCCCTTCCCTCAAAAACAAAATCTACTTCTGCAATAATTTGGTCTCTTGTATGTACTTGAAGATGTTGAAACAAAACACAGTTTACTTGAACCTTCTCAATAGGTTACCAGAGGGAGATTATCAACAGTGCAAGAAGGCAGTCTTCCTTATAAAAAGTGGACATGATGCCTTTGGTTTTGCTTCTGTGGTAGCTTTGTGACTGTATCTGTACAACCAAAAGACTGGTTGTACAGAGCACTGAACCACTTAAAACATTTCCATTGAATTAGCTTCTTCAGTCAATGGCAGTCAACCCAACTGAATAACATTCTAATTTTCTTAGGAGATCAGGGACAGTCACACAAGATCTCTTATAACCTTCTTTACTGACAGCAATTTTTAGAATGTTTAAAGTATGGAAAGGCCTTAAAGAAATGTAGGACTACTTCAAGGGGAAAAAAATCAAACACCTACTAATTGCTTTTCTTTCTTTAATCAGACCTGTGGTTTCATCAATGTAGGGAGCACCTGGTTAGCAGCTTCCCTTACCAAAATAGATCAGCAAAGAAAATGTCATAGATAGATAGATAGATAGATAGATAGATAGATAGATAGATAGATAGATATAGATAGATATACATATATATATACATATATAGATATATATCTACATATAGATAGATATAGATATATAGATAGATATAGATATGTATGTATGTATAGGTATATGTACATGTGTATATGTATGTATATGTATGTGTATGTATATATGTATATGTATATGTCTTGAATGAATGAATACCACTAAAATCCTCTCTATTGTAGCATAACCATACTTCATTGTGTTGGACTCCAAGGAACTAACTTCAAATCCTAACCCTGTTACTTATGTCATTTGGCCTTTCTGAGCCTCATTTTCCTCCTTTTCAAAGTGAAAGATCTGTACTTTATTATCTCTAAGACCCTATAATTCTAATAAGTAATTTATAAATTGAGCAAAAGATTAGCATATGTTATCAGTTAAGATGTTCCTGTCTGAAACTTGAACCCACCCCAGATTCTCTATATATGAGAGTTAACTTATAAGAATTGAAATACAGTAAAATGCTCTTGACTATATGGTCAAATTTTCAATGACCTTTTAACACAGGCTCACCCAAGAGACTAAGCAGAAGGTTCGAAGATATTTTTGTGAAATATCCATGACTACAAATGTTTCATTGTTTTCAATGTCAAAGACTTCTAGCAGCATAGCCAGGCACCTGATACTCTGCCCTACCCCCAAGTACACAAACAATATAGGAGAAGCTATCCAGGAACATCAGACCACTTCAGCCATATTGCTTTGCCATGACAAAATCTCTCCTGACTCACTTTTCTTCAAAGATAACCAGCTTTACAGGATGATAAAAAGAACAAATTTATCCCAACACCAGCCTAGGATTCTAATGTCTTTTTCTGTGTGTCTCTGTCTCTATTTCTGCCTGTCTCTCTCTATCTCTCTGTGTATGTCTCTGTCTTTCTGTGTGTGTGTGTGTGTGTGTGTGTCCATCTCTCTGTCTGTCTCTGTCTCTGTGTATGTGTCTGTCTCTGTGTGTGTCTCTCTCTCTTTTTCTCTTACACACACACACACACACACACACACACACACACGCACACAGGTCATGGGCTAGTAGGTTTTTTTTTATTATGGTAACAGACAGAAAAATTTGGAAGAATACTCATTTCTGTTTTGATTTTATTTCTTCATTGAATGAAAACTTTCCTTTCCTCAACTTACTGAATATTTGTTAGTAACTGCTGTGAATAAAGTCTGAGCTATTTGATTTTTGAGTTAGTTAACAGAAGCATTATTTCCTAAGAACCAGATATTTTGGTAACCCAGAGAAGACAATCAATCAGAGCAATTATTTTTTTGCTTCTTTTAGTCTGATCTCCTGGAAACGTTTCATTTGAATGTTCTAAACAAGTTAATTTACAGAATTTGGCAGTACAGTTACTAAATGCCTTATATCTCACTAAGTGAAAGTTCTTATTTCCCCTTAAGATATAACTAAGTGAATAATCTTTCCAGGGTGAATAAAACCAAGTGCATTTAAAGAGGCACATTTAGGTACTTTTCTGAGGTGGATGATTTCTCCTATTGAGCCTTTTATCTAATGTATTCTCAACATTCTCACTTTTATAGCCAATGAATAGTGATGTGGCATATTACTTCTAGTAAACTTGGCTACATCTTCTCACACGAGCCTAAACCAATCACCTCCCACTTGGTCTTTCACTTCTCTGATTTCTCTTGCGTGTGTCTATTATCATTTTCATGTTTCACCACTCTGATAAGGCTAATCCTCTAGTATAAAACCTTCAGTGGCTCCCCATTTCCTCCTAAATAGGAGATGAAGCCCTTATTTTAGAATTTGAGGCCTCCATAATCCAGCTGCCACCTAGATGAGCCTTATACTACTCTATAATATGTTTTATATTCCAGCCAAACTAGGATATTCTTAGAAACCTGGCACCCCCTAGCCCTATATCTATTTTGTATTATCCCTCTCTGTTTCTGGAATAGACTCACCTCCCTATGAACATTGCATCTGACAATGAACACAAAACCCAACTCATGTACCCCTATATCCATGAAGCCTTCTCTCTCCTTTAATGTACAAGCAAAAATGATCTTTCTTTCCTTTAATTTTTTACAGTGTTTTATCTGGAACTTTTTTGTCCTTACCTGGTTCTTCCTTAGATTGAAGTTACCTTTGTACATGTCTCCTTCCATGAGTTTATAGACTTCTTGAGGTCATACTCAGTGTATCTATTCTTGTAACTCCAATACATAGCAAAGAACCCTGAACATAGTAGGTGTTGAATCAGTACTTCTTCAATGAACAGGACAGACTGCAATTTGAATTTCCTATCCATTGCACCACCTGGTTACCTCAATTTACATTAGTAAATATTAAAGTTACAAAGATGTCACTTTAAGATTTATGTCAGGAAAAGTTTGTTAATAATTAGAGAGCTGCTCAAAAATAGAATGAGTAGCCCTAAGAGATGGTGGTTCCTCATCTTTGGAAGTCTTCAAGTAAAGGTTGGCTGAGATTTGTCAGTTTTTTTTAGAGAGGATTCCTTGACTCTGTGGGTTAGAATGGATGACTAATAATATCCCATATAATTGTAAAATTTCGTGATTTAATGAATTAATTCATTATTGAATGTATGAATGAGGTTAAGTGTGTGTGTGTGTGTGTGTGTGTGTAATGGAACTAATTCCATGGAATTAGCAAGCCATCCTGGGGTAAACTCTATGTATGAAATGTTCCTGTTCACCTTTCCTCTTGTTTTATAAAGAGAACTAGAGTTACCATTTACAGGAGAAAACACACTGACTCAAGAATGTGAGAAGTTCAAATCTCACCTACGATGTATGACTTTAAGCAAGTTACTTAACTTACTTGGATCCTACTTGACTCATCTGTAAAATGAGGAACCTCAACTAGATGGCCTCTGAGGACCCTTTTGGCACTACATCTGGGAAATATGGTCCTGCAGTAATGGTGTGTGGGGTAGAGGTTGAATACTATCTCCTGTGGTGTTCAGCGTACAACCAGAAAATAGCATTAAAGAAGTCTGTGTTAGGAAATCAGAGACATAGGTTCTGGTTTCAGCTCTGTCACTGACTTTGTGGGTGACCTTGAACAAGTTTCTTTGCCTTATCTAGACCTCAGTTCCCTCATGTTTCAAATGAAGGAGTTGTTCTAGAAGGCATCTAAGTTCTTCACCAGTTCTAATAATTTGTATTAATCCATTTCCATAAATTCAAAACTATTAACATATAAGCCCCAAACAAGCATATAGGCCTGTCAGTTAATGTGTTTTCCCTGAGTATTTGCAGGAAGTCAAGTGCAGATTTATGAGATGTATTAATGTAAATGGAATATTTAGAAACTGTCACTTAAAACATGTTCCATTTCTGTCAGGCCTGGCTAAAGAAATCTACCACCTTAACAATTTAAAATTCAATGTGCTATCTAGAGTTCAATTTATATAGAGGTTTAGGTGAAGGTTTAGACCAAGTGCAAAATGTTTGCACTGGACAAGTTACCCACTGGAAATATTTTTTTCTGTATGATAAAAATGCTGGTTGATGAGCTAGCAAACACCAAGGACTTGGAGAAAGGTAGATTTTCTTAATTAGTGATTTTTAGTTCTATTTCTCATTATCTCTTCTCAGTGACCATTTTATACCCTGAGTAGTTTAACTAATAATGAAAAGATATTCATTTAACTCAGTAATTTAGTTATACTTATATTTACCTATGTATCATATTTATTTGTATATAGTGTATGTTTAGATATACTAATTCAATAAGCATTTCAATTCATTAAACATCTTTAGTGCCTACTATGTGCCAGGAACTGTGCTGTGTTTTTGTATATATGCAGTATGAGTGTGTGTGTGTGTGTCCAATCACAGCTGTGGCATACAGTTAGATGGACAGTCCATCATTTTTTTTTTGCATATAGACTTTGTACATATATACATAACATATATACATGTGCATATGTATATGCATAGATAGATATAGATATGTATCTATGTTGATGTTTTTTTTGTGATGTTTCCTTTAAAATAATGCTTATTCTGTGATTCACCATAGACTATCCCGATTCCTTGGGAACACAGGGAAAATAATAGAAATAAAAATAGGATTTATTATTCCTTTTTCACAATGATTTAACAGGGGAATATTTTTTTTTTGTTCAACTTCTCAAAGCATATTATTCAGCATAAATATTAGACATAATGACCTTATAATTACATTCACAAAAGCCAAAGATGCTGGCACCATGATTATAAAATATTTTTTTCATTGTGTCTCAAGCACTTAAATCTAAACTTGAACTACCCCATTAACACAGAGTTTAAAAAAAAGCTTTTCTTGCCTTTTCCTAAATTTTACAGTGCCAACAATTGACAATTTTCCTTCAAGCTAAAAGGAACACTTGTTCCATCCAATAAATGAAAAGATTGAGACATTGCAAGGGATATTTTATGTTGTAAGCCAGTGGATATCATGGGGGAAATAGAAACAATATGGCTGAGCATCAATGATGTTGAATGATATTAACTTAAATTTAAGGTGACAGCAACATAACTGTTTCAGTTTCAGAGATTGTTTTTGAAAAAAAAAATCTTCATGAAACACTTTTTTTGTATCATTCTAAATGAATTTCCTAAGAACTACAGTATATTATAGTTACTCTAATATTATTGCCTGAGCCCAAGTCAAAGGAGTTTGTTGGCAGTCACCACTATGTCAGCATGCATACTTCCAGATTATTGTGCCCATGAGATAGAATGCCATCTTTAAGTCTCGCTAAAGTCCTTCTGTTATATGCTTTCAGGGAGGAGGGGAGGGATTCTCCTTAAGGGATCAAATTTTCCTTATCTGATCCTTATTGGAAAGATAGACATACTTTGGAAATTTTGAATTTAATTTATTTAAGGGTTTCTGAATTATAGGATGGAAATGAATATGCTTGTTTTACTTGTCTTAAAGTCTTTTCTACATGCATTTTTGGTAGCAATATTGAAACTTAAAATTTTATGTATAGTCTACATCAGATTGCACTTTATGTTGGGGAGGGAGGAGGAGAGGGAGGATGAGAAAATTTAGAACTCAGAATCTTATTGAAGTAAATGTTGAAAACTAAAAGTAAATAATATATATGTATATATGAGTGAAAAAACTTAAAATTTTGCATATAGTATACTAATTATGAGTCATACTGTCTCTACAAATTTCTTAATGGAAAAAGTAATTTTAAGGTTCAACATCCACCACATCATTCATCCAAGATCTTCAAGAAATATTCTACAAAAGGTTTCCCCCTTCAACCACTTTAAAAAACAAACAAAAACAGATTGGTACTCTATGTTAAGTCTCTTTAAAGGATCATATTTATCTCTGCCCACTACAACATTCCAGAGAAGTCATCATTCAGCTTCTACTTGAAGTCCTCTAATGAGAAGGAACCCATTATCTCTTGAGAGCGCCCCTTCCATATTTTGACAACTAATTATAAGAACATTTTTTTCCCTTACTTAACCTGGCCTCTGCAACTTTCACCAATTTTTCCCTCTTCATTCACATTAGCCCCAAGCAGAATAAGTCTAATTCCTCCTCTATAAGACAGCTCTTTAAGTATTTGAACATAGCTATGATATACCTTCTGAGTTTTTATTCTACCAAATCTACCTTTTTTTCAAGTAATATAAGGACTTAAGTCCTTCTCCTTTGTAGTTTCTGTCCTCTGTACACCCTCTAAATATTACTCATAGTTGACTTTGTCTAATAGTATTAAATCTTTAAGCATGTCAAATCCCTCTAAGTCAAACCTACATCAGTGTAAAAGAAATTGGTCTAGCAATCCACATGCGAAAAACAAAATGGATTTTTTTAAAAAATATCACAGCAATAGCATGCAATTAGGTGGACATCAAAGTAATTTGTATTTAGCCTTTACCTTGCATAAGCAGTATAGATGGATGATAAGTTAGACCCAAAATTGCATAAGGAACAGACAAATTGAGTCATTTTTGAGTAATTATGCAGTTTTTGGATCATTCTTAATTGTGCAATCCTTCTATCCCAAAGTGATGCCTTCAATACCAGGAATTGTTCTCCTGGCAATTCTGTTTGGCTGTGAAACACAACACCATGGTCTCAGAGGAATCAAAATTACTAATAACCTAAAAAGGAATAGAAAGCTATATGATGGGTAAGACAACTTTTAAGTGAAAAGTGGCATGAGAAGTGGCAGAGTTGATGACAGCTATATGGTGAGTCAGTTATATAATAAAAACAAAAGAGAACAGATAGACAAACTGATTGATACATTGGTACACTGGAAATTAGAGGGCTGAGGGTAGAGAAATGGTTCTAATAGTTAGAGGATTCCCCAGGGAATCCTCAGGATAAAAAAAACATAGTGGGATTTCATTTTGCATTATGTCATTGATATGAAGCCACAGATCTAGCAAATTTCACAAGCAGGCAAAAAAAAACATTACACACACATGCACACACATGTACACACACAATTTTCAAAACAAACCTGATGCTTATTGCTTTAAGCATGAGAGTTTGTTTGTTTTTTTTAATTATTTTAAATAATTCTTGGGAAAACTATTTCTTTCCCTATTCCATGCTTTCTTTTCTCCATACATAGTCTGTCTATAAAGAATGGTTTAAGCATTCAAGGTCCACATCCTATACATACATTTCTGTACTTACCTTCAGTTGGCTATATTCAGTAGCTGTTGAAGAATATGAGCCTGTTTTCCTTACTCTGAAGGATCCCAGAATATTTTATTTTTAAAAATCTTTAGTTGGCCATTAAAAATGCACATTTTGTCCCTTGATTGTCAGCTGTCTTTTCTCATTGATTTTTATTGCTTTGTATCTTATTTTACATATGATTCTGTGAGAACCAGAGTATGCCTTCAGCTCTTCTTTTTAAGCAAATCACATGAATTTTTTGACAGATTTCTTCCTCATCATTACCTAGATTTTTTTAGAAAATATTAAAATTATTATATCTATGCTTGAGACTATAACTGATATTTGAGTTTGAGAAAAATATTATCACTATGTAAATGAAACATATATTCTATGAGTTGATGTATTACTCCAGAAATCAAAATGAATGTAACTGTAAAAGAAGTTATTTTCTTTTCCATTTTTCCCAGCTATATCACATCTCAGAACCACCACTGTTACCATGTAGACAAAGCCAGAGGCACAGATATTCCAGGAAGATGATTGGTCCAGTAATTAGATTCTATTGAGTCAGATATACTATCTTCCTAAATCTGCAGCTTCTATAAACCTCCTCTATCTGCAATGTAGTTAAATGAGTGGTTCATAAGGGATGGAAATGTTAAGAGAGGGAGGAAAAACTGAGGCATGAATGGGTAATATGTAAAGTACTTTGTTTAGAGAAGATAAGCTGAGGAACTTTCAAGTACATGACTGAAAGACATAATCAAAAAAAGGTTAGGAAGATGTAGAGCTTTGTTAAATACTAAAGATTTAAAGATGTTTTAGTGAGTTAGCAGATATCTTAAACCTGGAGCAAATACAAGACTCAAACCTAAACAACAAAAAAACACGTCATTTTAATTTAATGATTTGAGAAGTTAATGTAGTGGTACAACTAGTACAGAATTAGACCTGAAATTAAGAAGATCTTGGTTCAAATCCCATCTTTGTCATGTACTAGCTCTATGACCTTAGGCACGCCAAGGTTGGCTTCTAATCTTTAAAATGAGGATAATACTGGATATCTCTCTCCTTGGCTTGTCATGAGAATGAATTAAAATTATGTATACAAGGTATAGTACAAATTTCAGCTAGAAATGGTGGTTGTTGTGGTGGTAGGAGGGGGAGAAAGAAGAAGAAAAAAAGTAGTAGTAGTAGTAGTACTAGTAGTAGTAGCAGTAGGATGGTGGTAGTGATAGTAGTAGTAGAGTATATAAAATAGAATGCAGTGAATGAGGTGTTTAAAGGGGACTAGCACCTCTGGTGGGAAACACTTTTCAAGATTTCTCATCTACCTTTGCTATCTACCAGACATTTACCTCTCACTTGTGGCTCCAGGTAACTGTAGCACACACAGGGGCCACAACTCAGTAAACCATCTCAACAGATGGGCAAATCAGGTTGAAGGTAACCAACTAGACTGGAAGTGAGTTAGGTGGATGTCTACTCAAAGCATGCAAAGGCTTCCCATTGTGGAATGAGCAGATGAGAATAATGTGTTCCAGTGGACATGAAGGCAACTGAAGCAAGCACTGTGGAACACCTGTATGTGTCCTTCATTTTCAAAGAGAACCACGACATCAAGGAAATGATGACATGACTTGCGGTTGACTTTGATTTGAGTGAGGGAGAGCAGTTCACAATCACCAGCCTCACTTTCTCCTCCAGAGCCATCTAGATCCAGTAACCAGATATTCATCAGGATGACTGGAGATGCCCTAGGGTGCACTGGGAGACCCTGGCCTTTTAGGCTAAGGCATTTTTGTGGAACACTTAGAGCTTGATCAAACATTGAAGATGCCAAGGTCATCCACTGCATCCTGGAACATCTCCACTTGTTTTCACTCTTTTCTTGCCACTGGACTTTGATAGTTCTGGAAAAGAGAGAGAGGCTTATAACTTTATACAACTCTACCTCAATTAAATCCAATTACATACAAGTCAAGATATCACCTGGTGATGTCATTGGTCTTCTTTGAAACTGAAGGACAAAAAAAAAAACCAATGGCAATATAAAGAATACAGAATTTGGAGTCAGGGCACCTAGATTTGAATACAAATTCTGTTTCATAAGAGCTATGTGAGTTTGAGAAATTTACTGCCCTGCTTTAGTCCTTAGTCCTCTCATCTGTTAGTAGGATGAACTCTGTAACCTCTACAGTCCCTTCCAATTCTAAAATATAGGATTACAGAATTTTATGCTGCTTATTAAAGGAGAAAAGTGACTCACAAAGACATTATGCTCTGATGTTATTAGAAAAAAATAATGATAGTATATAAAAACAGACTATTAGCTTGGAATTTAGATGAACAATCAAGTTAATAAGTAGTCTGTTTCTGAAATGCTGCTATCAAGCTGTCGTGACATGAATCATTCAGACAATAGCACATTTTCAATATTAATTAAAGGGGTGTATCTCCTCTACCATTCCAATCACGGTTCTTCTTTGCATTGTCTAAAGCTAATTATATTGTTAGGATTTAATAATATTAACTAACAATGAATCATCATCCATAGCATGGTTCAAAGATATATAATCATCTCTGCCAAATTTTCATCCTTGTAATCAAAACAGGAAAGTCTTTGAAATAAAGTTATTCAAAGAAACCATTGACTTGACATCAAAAGACAAATATATATTTAATATAGGAATACATTCATTTGTATACCATTTAGTGTGATCAAATATTGCTTTGATTACAAGAACAAGACTTTTTTTAAATACAATCATTTTTCTTTGGTAAAGGGATACCATCTTTTTCATTTAATGAAATTATTTATTCAATATCTGCTATATACAAGGCACTATACTAGGTGTTGGAGATACAAAAAGTGAAACAAAAGTCAGTTCCCAGTCTTATCCTACTTTTGTTCTACTAAGGCAAAGGTGTCAGACATACTACAAATTGCAGCCTGTTGACTACAACACTCACAATGCAGAAGAAGCAGATTAAAATGTAATTGGGGAATATTTAACAAAATAAATTAAAAATACAGTAAAACATAGATGGCACGTATTTTTTCAAAAATAGATAAATCTAAAGAAATGTCATTGTAAAACTAAGTCAATATTCAGGCAGCAGGGATCCTTATGTGTGGATTACTGGTCCCCTTTCTAGTTAAGGGTCTTCTCTGCGTATTTGACCCATACCCTCTGACCTTAGATGTGCTCTCCTTTCTGGTTTTTCAGGACAGTAGTCTATCTGAATTTATCACCTTCCCACCTTGTCTGTCTGTTTATTCTTAGTGTCCTTTGTTGGATCATCATCCATGTCACACTTTTTAAACGGGAGGGGAGAGGAGTTTCCCCAAGGCATGTCTGAAGCAGGGGTGGGGAACCTATGGACTTGAGGGCACATGTGGCCCTCTAGATCCTCAAGTTCAGCCCTTTACCTGAATTTAAACTTCAAGAACAAATCCTCTTAATAAAAGGATTTGTTTTATGAATCTTGGACTCAGTCAAAGTATTCCATCCAAGGACCTAGATGGCCACCCGTGTCCTGGAGGTCTCAGGTTCCCCACCCCCTAGAATTTCTAATCTTCTCTCTCAATAATAAGTCAAAGTTCTCAGAGAAAATACAGACATTGTTAGATTCAAATTCTTAGAGGGTAACCCTTTTAAGAGGAAATATAATCACCTTCCTTACTTATACTGTCCGTGTTTCAGTTTCACCATCTGTAAAATGAAAATAATAATGACACCTACCTCACAGGATTGTTGTGAGAATCAAATAAGTTAATATATAATATATGTTGTTAATCAAGAAACTTTAAGATGTTATGTAAAGGACAGTTGTTATTACCATTTTTATTATTTTTCTAGCCTTTGGTGCCCACTGATTTTCCTATTCACACAGTCAAGCCTTTATAATGTAAGTGCATGATATTTACATATAACCAGCCCCTCACAATAATTACACTTTTACTTCTTAAAAGTAACCATGCACTTAACAGTAAGGCAAAGGGAATAATAATATCAGAAGTACTCAAATAATAAGATACCTCGTCATCCACACAAAAATTAGAGATACTTTCCCCCAGTGCACTTAGTATACGTGAGCAAGAGTGGGTACACATAGTAACTTGGCAGAGAGATCTAGGTAGGAAAACCAATGTTCTTAAGGCAAAAAAAAATGAGGTGCTACAGGATTTTTTTACATCATTGATCCATTCAAGTAACATATGCACTACACAGTATGCTTCTCTGCTTACTGCTTCTGTGTTGGTCCTTACGGTTCTTTAGCTAGGCAAATTCTCTTCCCTTCTAAACTAGAATGTCACATTTACAAGGTCTTTCAATTTACAATCACCCTTAAAAGGTCATTTAGAAAATATTACTTCAATGTGATCCAGAGTAGAGCTTCTTAAAGTTTTTCCACTTCAATGACTTCAGCGCTTCTTAAACTGAGGGTCGCAACCCTAGATGGGTTTCTGGATTCCAGGGAACCACCGAACTCCCAAGATTGGTTATCTATGAGACAAGCCCACCCAGATATTGTCTAATTAGAACAGAGCTCACAGTTTAGACTGAATTATTAAGCAAGAAAAAAAAAATTGTCAGTTCACCAGGATACTAAGTAGCTGCAGTCTGGATTCACTTCTACTTCTCCATTTCAAGCCAGAAGTGGCATAAGAGGAAGACAGACACGTGAGAAACATCACCTTTGTTCAGCTCTAGGGGACCCTGAAGAACAATCACTCTGAATGAAGTTTTTGATAATTAAATCAATTTTTCTCTCCATTACTTAATTGAAATTTTCTGCCAACTGTTTCTAGCAGCTTTTTCAACACTCTTCTCTTTAATTCTTTTTTACTTGACTTCCTATAGCATTTCCTGGGCTATGCTGTTCTTCCAGTTCCCTTCTCTTCAATGGCTTAAATGAGAGTCTCCTGATTTCTCAGTCTTACCTTTCAACTCTCACTGTGAAATTGAAAAGGTTTTTTACCTTAGGTTCCAAATGTTTATATGATTTCTATTTTTTAAAGTTTCACCCTCTTTAATCAACTAGCTATCTGTAAAATGAGCTGAAGTACCACAATTGTCTGCAACTGTAAGTCTTCACATGGTCCA
The DNA here is from genome assembly GCA_023548195.1 of Bettongia penicillata ogilbyi. NCBI lineage: Eukaryota > Metazoa > Chordata > Mammalia > Diprotodontia > Potoroidae > Bettongia > Bettongia penicillata. Next base: position 1,045,421 of record JAJHZJ010000330.1, read on the forward strand.
GTATGTCATTCTGTGTTCTTGAACCTGTGTTTCTTCAAACTCATACCTTTACATTTTAAAAGAAATACAAGTTCTTTCTCTGCTTCTATAAAGCATAAATTTGTTCACATACAAGTGAGGCATTATTCAACTTCAATTGAAAGGTGATTTGAGCAATTAGATTTAGGCTACCATTCATTTTCGGTCCAAAATGCCAGAAAAAGCATTTGAAAGTTCCCTTTCATTACACATATATTATTCTACTCCCTTGAGGTATTAAAATATTTTTCAAAAACAGCAGCAATATCTTACATCATTTAATAGTTAATATATAACTCATTTACTTCATATCAAAATACTTTTTCTGCTCCTTTTATTACTAAACTGTACCATACAAAGGGAACAGTATTTTAAAAGGACAAGACATTCATTGATATATGTCGGGTTTAGTACCTCCATTAGAATGTAAGCTCCTTCAGGGAAGGGAGACTTTTGTCTTTCTATCTCTTCCCATGTCTAGCACAGTACCTGGTATATAGTGAGAGTTTAATAAATTCTTGTTCTACTCTAGTCATTTTCCATAGAAGGAAATTTAGGTCCAGAGAAGCTAAGTAAATTGGTTCTGTGAAAAAGACTGAATTTGAAATCAGAAGCCATTGGTTTGAATTTTGGCTCTATTACTTATTAAATATGTTAACTTGGGAAAATCACCTAAACCCTAATTCTCAGTTTTCTCACCTGTAAAATGATAGGGTTGAATTAGAGTGTCTCCAAATTCCCTTCTGACCCTTAATGTATGGTCCTGTAAAATCCTACCTGTATCACCCTGGGCAAGTCACTTAACCTTTCTAAGTTTCAGTCCATTTGTAAAATGAGGGAGATTGAACTATATGACATTTAAGGTTAATTCTACCTTCATAGCTATGTCATTCCCAAGACCATTGAAGTAGAAAGTAAACCAGAATTAGAAACTTGGCTTCTGACTGCAAATGTTATATTTTTTTCCCCACTAGACTGTCATGCAGTAATGATTTCAAGAGACTTCAAATTATCCAACCATGTACATCATTCCACATGGGAAATATTTAAGGGAAACTTCCTATGATTTTGTCATATCCCACCCCCAACTTTTTAAAATATAGAATATATTATTATACATTTGGGTAATAGGATTCTTAAAGAGCTTTTCTTTTATGGCTAATAAACCTTGTTGAAGACCCAATAAGTACAATTCACAAATGTTCATGTCTGATATTGAGCCACTTTAAGATTCAGTAGAAGAAATGATGGAAGAATCTGTTATTAGCATTCTTATTTTCAACGTGAGGTATTCCTTTCTGAAGTGTGCACCAAAATTTGAGGAGTATAGCAGCCCTCTCTTTAGTTTACTTCAGAATTTCAGCTGTTAAGAGAAAAAATTTTAAAGAACATTTTTTCTTTCCCTTCCACGAACAAAGCTATTCCCTTGTCTCATACATTAGAAACTCTGCTGTTCTTAGATGATGAGAAGAAAGATCAAGAGATAGTAAAGAACAGCTAGGAATGAGATGCAATCCCCCCAGAAGAGTGATCCTAACAGATTCCCAAGGTACAGCATCTCATCACTTGGATGCTCATTTTTCTTCCTCTTTTTTGCTTCCTCCCTCCATTTCTATTATCTTTTCTCTCTAACCCCTCTGTCTTCCTAATTCATTCTTCTAAATACTTTAGAAGAATACCATTCTCTCCTGTTTTCCTCTTACCTATGTGACCTCTGCTCTGTCTCCTTGAATGCTATCTATCTATAGCATCTGCTCCAGGACCACTTTTCCAGCTCCCACTTCCAAAAGCAAACTCTTATACACTTAATTCTTTCAGGGTTCTAAGGGCAATCATGGCCAAAGGGCAAATTCATAACCCCTGCTGCTTTCTTGAGTCCATAACCAGTGTTCTTCCATGATGCAAAAGGTACATTTGAAGCTGTTTCTTCTCTCTGGTGGTTACCCTACTATTTTCTTCTCTGTCTCTTCTTGTCCATGACATATCTTCTAAGTTGTTGGGTATAGCTTCATGTGATCCTCTGTTTGTTCTCAGTATGTCTTTCTGCTTTAAGTTGAATGTTTCTTTCTTGTATTCATTTCTTCTCTCCAATTTTATAACCACTGGGGAATACGAAGAGTGAAATATTTCCTTTAAACTCATCTCCTCCACCTTAACACCTTTAGATTACAAGAGTCTGTCTCATCAAGGACTTCCAAGCTTATTGAACTCTACTATTAGACTGAGTTTACTTCTGGACTTACTATTCCTTTCATATGTAACCCAAATATATGACTTGAACCAATGATAAAGTATTGTCACATGGCATCATCTGCCATTCTTCTATTGACAAAATGTCCTTTGATTTTTTTTAAATGATCAAAGGCTTGTCAATACATACAAAGTTACAGGATAATTCCTTAGTAACTAGTTTATTAATTGGAATCCCACCCTTATATATCCAATCAACCAACATTTATTAAATGCCTACTATATGCCAGGCATCATGCTAAGCGCTGAAAATACAAAAAGAGGCAAAAGACATCCCTGCCGTCAAGGAGCTTAGAATTTAATGGGTGAAACAACCTGCAAATAGCAGATCTATAGAGGATAAATGTTGCAGTTTCCTACCAGGCCTGATGTCTTTCTTTTCTTGACCTGGTTAAAGGGGCCATGCCCTAGTTACTTCTGAAACAGGCCTATTCAATTAATGGGCATTGCCTCACCCTAAGTGAGTGCCTGCAAAGACCTGGGCCTAAAGGGGCCCAAGGTCTCCCAGTACATCCTGGGTCATCTCCAGTCATCCTGAGGACTATCAGGTCTCTGGATTCAGATGGCTCTGGAAGATAAGTGAGGCTGGTGACCTGCATAGCCCTCCCTCACTCAAAACAAAGTCAAGTGCAAGTCATGTCATCATTTCTCTAATGGCATGGTCTTCTTCAGCATAGAGATGGTAATGAAATCCATGAGAACTAACAAAATCACCAGTGAAATAGAATAAAGGGAAAAGGGTTCAGTGCAGAACATTCAGGTGTACCTAAGGTTGGAGGTCATGATCTGGAGGAGAAATCAGCAGAGGAGACAGAGGAGAGGTCACATAGGTAAGAGGAAAACCGGGAGAGAATGATATCCCAAAATCTAGAGAGAAGAGAGTACAGAGAGAGAGAGAGAGAGAGAGAGAGAGAGAGAGAGAGAGAGAGAGAGAGAGAGAGAGGAGAGAGAGATGACAAGCTGAAGACAGATCAAGGAGAATGAGGACTGAGAAAAGACTATTGGATTTGGCAACTAATAGATCATTATTAACTTTAGAGAGAAGTCTCCGTGAAATGAAAAGGTCAGAAGCCAGATTGGAAGAGGTTAAGAAAAGAATGAGGCAGCTAGTATAGGTGATTTTTTTCCAGTTTGGTTGAGTGAGTTGATAAGGGAGGTAATTGTAGGATTGCCTAGCAACAGTGAGGGTCCAGTTGAGATTATGTAACATAAATTTGCAATGGACTAGTCAGAACAGTTATGTGATTTTCTCTACCTTCCTTCAGCAGCACAGATGTAGACCTGAAGGCAAAGGGGTGACTGAAGCCTAAAGCCTGGCTGGGCGTAATCATGGGCAATACTATAAGGAGGCTGGAGATACTAGGGAGGAGGACAATATAGAGTTTAATTTGTTCACCAAGGATTTGAGATGGGGAGGAGAATGGCTGATGCAAGGAAAATGTCCTGAGAGAGAACTGAAGGGTCATGGGATTAGAGGTCACAGTTCAAATAAAGAATAAGTTTATGTAAGGGAAGGTAGAAGGAGAGGAGAAAAGCTTAAACATTCTCATCACTATTGCAATTCAAAAGTCTTTTCTTCCTTCCCTCGTTATATCCAAGTACAGTACAGTATACCTGAATGACCATTTTGTCTCGGTTTCATTTGCTGTATCATTATCAATATCATGCCAGCTAACTGTGGGCATAATACAAAGCTCTATTTGGAAGTCTTCTTTCCCGTTCATGTAGTGATTGTATTAGCACCCACATGAGTTGAATTATCATCTCTATGAAGATATCTCCATATCTAGATACATAGTTCTACAAGGAGTATGAAACCTGTAGCCTGGAGGCCACATGTGGACAGAATCCAAACTTCACAGAACAAAGCCCCTTAATAAAAGAATTTGTTCTATAAAACTTGGACTTGGTCAAAGACCACCCACAAGGATGTAGAAGGCCTCGTGTGACCTCCAGGCTGCAGGTTCCCCACCCCTACTGCTCTCTCTCCTAAAGTTCCAGTTTTACATTATCAGTTACCCGTTGGTTATTTTGAACTAAATTTCCCATAGTTATCCCAAACTCAGCATGTTCAAACTAGAAATAAATATCTTTCCTCCCAAATCCACCCTTATTCTGAACTTGCCTGATGTGGTTGAAGACACCCCATCCTTCCATTCTGCTTCACTATTTCAGTGTGATCTTCGAATTTTCTCTTAATTCCACAGGCACAAGATCTTTCTGTCTCTATAGTATATCTACCACACACCACCTTCTGTCTGCTCACTTAACAGTTCAAGCCCTGTTAACCTCTGATGTGTATTCTCACAACAGTTTCCTATTGATTTTCCTTACCGCAGATTATCGTCCCCCTACCTCAAGCCATCCTCCACAGAGTTGCCAAAATGCTTTTCCCAAATCACTCATCTCATCTCATCACCCTAATACTCAACTCAGTGAAGTTCAGTACCTTCCTAGAATCAAATATAGACTCCTGTTTGGAATTTTAAGCTCTTTACAACCTCACCAATTTCTCTATTTCCAGTCTTCTTAAATATTCCCTTTTGCACACTCAAGGCTTACTGGATTGCTTGCTATTTTTCACACTCACACTCCATCTTCCATTACTCTTCATTCCTCTTAGAATCCCTGATTTTCTTTAACACTTAGCTGAAACACAACCTTCTACAGGCCTTTCCCAGTCCTCTGTCTTGTTTTCATTTTTCTTTTTAACCCTTATGGGTACATGTTGCATCCACCATTAAAATGTAAGGTCTTTGAATACAGGATCATTGTTTTTTTTCTGCTTTTACTTTGTATCCCTAGCCCTTGGCATAATTTGGCATATAATTGGTGCTTAATAGGTTCCTATTTGATCAGTTAATTCTTGGTGTTCAATTTACCTTGTTTCAGTATGACAGGCTATGAGATGTAGCTTTAATCTTTACCTCATAGTCTGCCATATTGTTTTCATATGGATAACAAATTGATCCATATAAAAGACCCTTTTTCTGTTTCCTACGTTCATAGAAGTCTAAGTGTAACATATTTGCTACCTAAAGCCTCTCCGCATGAAAACCCGACTTGCAGTTCAGAGTCTGCATAAGTCTTAAAGCACAGAAGGTAACAAAGGGCTTTCGCAATGGCCTGTGGGCTATCCTATACTTCATGCACTTAAATGGCTCAAAAGAAATAGAGCAACAGTGGCCTGGCCCCTCTTCTACCCTTGCCAAAAATGCTGCTTTCGTCCTGACAACATGGAATTTGCCTGGCATAGCAAAGTAGAGTTAGTAGAGCAGAAAGATAATTTATACCCAAAGAACCTGGGTTTGAATTCTGACTCCATTATCTTACTACCTGCATGACCTTGGTCACAATTTATGCAGCCTCATTTCTCTTCTCTCTAAAGTAAGGGGATGGGAAATTCATCTTTGCCCCTTTCAACCCTAAATCCTAAGATTCCTAGTCCATTCCCAGCTATATGAAAACTATGATCAAGAATTTAATACTTGTTTATCTTCTAACTCACTCAGTGGTCTCTCACAGTATATAGCTAGCCTCCAGCCAAGGCCTTCACCAGGATATCAGGTGGTGGAAATAGAGCTAACTAACTGTGATTGTCTTCACGCTAATATATCTCAGTGATTCACTATCTCATTTCTAATTCCTATCCTTCCCATTTCTTTGCCTTTCTCATTCTGATACAAAGTCATGTACAGCACCACTTCCTTCTAATCAAAGGTCAAATTGAGGATACTAATTGTACTTGTAGAAGCATGAATCATTCCTGATAGAAATGAACTGTTAAATCTGGTTTTCACTGGTAGATATAAAAGGATATAAAATACTTGATTTTAATGATAAGGCAGTAAAGTAAAGTAAGAATTAATAATACCTCCAAGTCAGTCTATGTTTCATCACAGTGTGGAGGTGACTCTAAATTTCTCAAGAGTTATACTGTAATTGGTATATTCTACCAAACTAGAAAGGCTTTGAATGTAGATCAGTGATGAACTGTATGTCCATTGTCTAAAGAGCAATCTACCTAATATTTTAGAGGGTATTCACCAGGTTGTCCAAAGAATGATGAATTCAATTGTCACAGCAACTCTCAGAGATCATATAGGAAGTCACCTAAACCATGTTCTTCAGAAGAGAACCCAAGATCACAAAAGTATGGCTCATTCATGATCAGAGAGCAACTGTATCATAGAATCACATCCTCACTGACTTACTCCTCAAATCTGCTTTTAACTCATTTAGTTAATCCTCTAAGAATGTAGGTACCCTTGATCTCTAAGATATATCCTGTGAAGTACAATTCCTACTAGTGTGGATTATGAGCCCCCTACCATGTTTTTCCCATTTACAATCAGCCAGTATACCTAATTAGCTTTTAACAAAGGTACTTTTTAACAAAGGTATAGTAAAAAGAGTTGAAGCAAAACATTTTCTCCAGTGGCTTAAGGCATTCTTCCCTACATGAATACATCATATTCATAGTAAAAATGGCCTCAAACTTAGAGTACAATAGAAATGAGGCTTATGTGTAGGATACACATATGAGAGATGGGTAACACAATCCTGATAATAGAAATCCTTTCTCTCTGCATGAAGTTACTTTTTCAGTTACTCCTGGGTACAACTTTCCTCACAGCTAGTTACTCAGTTGAAATCCCAAGATATGCTCGTTTATTAAGTCCATAGATAACATTGCTAGAAGAGGCCACAATCTCTGGTGCTGCCTCCTTCATCATGCGACTTACTACATCCACCTCTCCTCTGCATGTGTCTGTGTTCTTTCCTAGAGGTACTGTGTCCTACTGTCCTGGTAGTTCCTATGAACTGGTCAGTGGGGAATGAGAAGAAGCAGGGACATCAGAAAATTCCTTCTGTGTGATTCTCTTCCCCAAGATCAATTACCTCTCATGGGCTTAGTTCCTACTGCATTTTGGACTCCAACTATCAAATAGTCGACTTCCTGAACTGACTGGATGTTTTTATACGTTGGACCAAAGGACATGACTGAGTCCATCCAATCACAAAGTATTTCCTATGCACTGTCATTTGTCTTTATCTCATAGGGGAAAAAAATAAAACAACCCATAATCCTTTCTAATTGATTACTGCTTTATCCATACATTATAGTGGTCTAATAATAGAAAAAAGTCTTAACATCAAATTTATAGTTTGTGACTACTTTCTAAGTCCATTAAGTGATGGATTATCTGACTATTTAAGGTCTAGGGGAAGCAAGGAGAGCAGGGAGAAGAAGTCATCACCTGTGATTAAGTGACACTGGCCTCCTTGTTATTCCTCATACACAACACTCTATCTCCCAAATCTGAGAATGTTCTCTGGCCGTTCCCCACACCCAGACTTCTTTTCCGTCCTCTTCCCTGCTTCTTGTTTTCCCTGGCTTCAAGTCTCACCTTTAATCAAAAGCCTTTCCTAGTCCTCATTCATTTCAATCCCTTCATTCAGAAACTATCTATAATTTATCCTAAATGTATTTTCTTCATAAATAGTCACTTGCAAGTTGTCTACCCCATTCTACTGTGAGCTCCTTGATAACAGGGACTGGTTTTTGTTTGTGGTGTGTGTGTGTGTGTGTCTGTGTATGTGTTTGTGTTGCCTTGTTTTGTATCCCCAGCACTTAACAGAGGGTCTGTCACATATTAGCTATTTAATAAATACCTGACTGACAAACCACTTCCTCATTTATACTTAACACCTTGTGATTACACTCAAGATTTTCTCTAATTATGAGGTAAAGGTGAAACCCTCTCCCTTAAAATACAAAAAGTACAAAAATACACCTACTTAAGTACAAAAAAAAATAGATTAACAGATAAAGATTAAGATTATGAGAAATGATAATGTGACATTTACTGACTGTGCCACCACAGTCAAATAAATTAGCTTCTCTGAACCTTACTTTTCTTTCTGCAAAATGAGGATAATGATAGCACCTGCCTCAGCAAATTGTTATGAGGTCAGACAAGGTAATGTTCTAGTTATAAAGTGTTTTGTCAATCTTGAAGCACTATATAAATTATTTTTCATTATTATTATATAGCGCAATGGTTTTTTTGTATGTTTTAAAGAAATGCTTTGTAAAAAATGAATGGATGTCTTCCCTAACCTATGTTTTAGATAGGTAACTATGACCCCTAGAAAATCTCCATTTTTTAAAAACAATCTACTATGCTAGAACTTAATCTAAAACCATTTAGAGCCCATTTACACATTTAGTCTGGTTCACTATAGGTTTTAGTTTCCTCAGTGGTAAAATCAGAAATTTGGACTAGACATACTGATAACTGACCATTGCAAAGCAGATTATTGTGCAAAGATTTTTTTCAAAATTATGTTCTTTGAGGTTACCTAAACTAATAAGGATCTTTTGAGTTCTAGATCTTATGCTACTATTATCTCTTGGGTGGAGGGAGAGACAGAGGGGTTAATGGGTTAACTGTACCATTGTGAAAAGAAATATTTCCTTTTTTGTCTCAAATTTACCTCTTCAATTTGATTCCTACTTCCTATGCCACCTACTGCGAGATTTTGTGAGCAAGGTATTCTCATGCTGTTCATGCTCTTCATAGTTTTATTGATTTTGATCATAACTTTTTTCACTTAAAATTTTTCCTCATGGAAGAGTGCTAATCTGTGAAGATATCATTATATCTCTGCTGCGAAACCTAATTTTCCTGGGTTTGAATGCTCAGGAAGGAAAGGGATTTGGGAGGTAGGGAGCGGGGAGAGAGAGAGAGAGAGAGAGAGAGAGAGAGAGAGAGAGACAGAGACAGAGACAGAGACAGAGACAGAGACAGAGAAAGAATTGTTTAGAAAGAGTGGGTACTTATATAAGTGATTAAGAAATACTGTTTTTAGTATACAACATAACTAAAGGTCTTTCCTTAGCTTCTGACTTCTGAGGTAAAGTTACTGGCTAGGAAAAGAAGAGACAAATAGAAGAAAATTGATTGAAAAAATTATGATATGATTTTATCCATACTTAGAGATTTAAGAATTTCAAATATATGTTGTCTACATGTGTGTGTGTGTGTGTGTGTGTGTGTGTGTAGAGAGAGAGAGAGAGAGAGAGTGACACACATATGAATTAAACATTATTGTTTCCTATCTGGCATAAATAACTCTAATGGAAACCTAAAGAAAGGTGAAAATGTTGAGCTGGTATCACGATTTTAGGTTAAGCTCCAAGACTGACAGGGCCAACCAGAGCTAAACAGTGTTGTACTAGGAGGCTGTCAAACTGTCCTGACTGGGTGGCTAAAGAGCCCTTCTCACAACTGAGGAAAACCATCAGAAGTGGAAATATCAATTGTGCATAACGAGAAGCCCCCAAGAGGGAGCTCTGTTGAAGGGAACAAGGGATAGAAGTTGGAATTAGAAGAGCAGGCAGAAGTATAGCCAGGAAGTAGGCCATGGATTATGTAGCTTAGATAGGCAGGCCAGAGCACAGCCAAGTTGGACCAAGCAGAAACACAAATTAAAAAGCAAATCAGGGTAGAAGACTGGGCAGAGTTAGTATACATGTATGCTTGCCAAACATTCACCACAGAGGTGAATTTGTTTGTTCAGTTGCATTCATTCAGAAAACATAAATTATGTACTTCCTATGTGCACCAGGCTGTGCCAGTCATGAGAAAGCAAAGATTAAAAATGGCATATCCCCAACCTCAAAGAGCTTACATTTTATTAGGAGAATAAATATGTAAATATAAATATAACCAAAGTACATGGTGAAGGAGGCAGAGGAAAAATCAAACAAGAGAATTCCAGGAAAATGATGGAAGAGAAATCATTGTCAGGGAATGAGAGAAGGCTATGGACACAGAAAAACTGACAACCATGAAGGGAGAGACAAAAAAAGAAGACTATGTGAGAGACAAATCTAATTTGGGGAACAGGTAACAATTTAGTTTAGAAAGAATGTAGTATATGTTAGTCAATAAATATTTTTTTAAGTCCTTGCACTGTGCTAACCACTGGAGATAAAAATACAAATAAAAACAGACAATCCCTGCCTTCAGACTAGTAGGAATCTAAAGTATAAAGGCAAGTAATGGGAAATAAAACTGGAAAGGTATGCTGATGCCAGACATAGGCGAACCTTATAGGTGGCTCAGTATATAAAGCACCAGGCCTGGAGTCAGGAAGACTCACCTTCTGAGTGCCTCAGACACTTACTAGCTGTGTGACCCTGGACAAGTCATTCAATCCAGTTTGTCTTAAGTTTCCTAATCTTTAAAATGATCTACAGACATGGCAAACCACTCCAATATCTTTACCAAGAAAACTCCAAATGACATCACAGAGAGATATACATGATTGAAATGATCACGAAACAACAAACGGATTTGTCATTTCTTTCTCAAGGCAACAGGGAGTCAATAAAGGTTTTTGAACAAAGTAGTGACATGGTCACATCTGTTCCTAAGTGGGATTATTTAGGTGACAGTATAAAGGATGGGTTGTAAAGGGGAGAAACTTAAGATAGAGAAATCAATGAGACCATTACAAAGGTCTATATGGGGCCTGAACAAGAATCTTAACTTGACCTTGTTTTCAGAGATTCAAAAGGTGTTGAAGAGACAGAATTGAAAATATTTGTCAGGTGATTGAATTTTGGAAATGGAATGGTATATTAAGGTAGAGCTGTTCATTAAGAAATTAGAAATACAGGAAGAAGTTAGAGATGAAAATTAAAATTTAGAAGTCATCTGTTTATTGAAAATTAACAAGTAGGAATAAGTTTGTTGCTCAACTTGGCCCTATGCTTCTAATTAGAATCTGAGTATGAATGGGAGTCAGTAACTTTTCTATCTTGCACATGGATGACTTTGTGAGAGACGTCCATTGTCTATGATGGTAATGATATCTAAGAAGGTCCTAAGATGGCTGCCATCTTGTACTATAGGAGGATCTAGCAGTTCTGATTTCTGCAGCTTTCCTATCTAGACAATCCCCTTCATCTGATTGGAGATATACATTCTTTGGCACATCTTGACAACCAGGTATACTTTTCTTACGCTGTAGTTTTTGTTAAACAATTTTTTTTGAAAAAAATTGATTTTATACACCTACACTTCCCATTGAATTCCTACTACCTCCTAGAGAGCCATCTCAGAGGACTAAACATTTTATAAAAAGAAAAAACATTTAGTAAAATTACCGAATACATCAAATGAGTCTCTCTAGCATTATACACAGCATCTACACATATTGTCTCACCTCTGCAAAAAAAGAAAAAAAGAAGTCAGAGGAGGAATTTTCCCCTGTATTTTCTTTGAGCCAAGTGTTGTCTACAGCATTCAATTTTGGTTGTTTTGTTTCTGTTGTGCTTCTTGTGTTAATTTTATGTTTGACTTCCCTGATTCTTATATTTCACTTGTAGTTTGTACAAATTTCCCCATGCTTTTCTGTTTTCATAATATTCATCATTTCTTACGGCATAGTAATATCCCAGTACATCCATGTACTACAATTTGTTCAGACCATTCTCCAGCTAATGGAGTCTACTTTATTTTCAGTTCTTAGTCACTAAAAAGGTGCTACTTTGCATATTTGAAATGTATCTAAAGCATTTCTTTTTATCTTTGAGCTCCTTGTGATATATGCCTGACAGTGTGATCTCTGGGTCAAAGGGCATAATTATTTCATTCATTTATTCACATAATCCCAGTCTCCTTAGATTTTTAAATGACCGGAAACAGGATCTTTTGGTGACAAAGAGGAAAAAGAAAGGAGAGGGCAAAGGAGAAAGAAATTAGTTACTTGAATAAGGACCTGTGCCACTTGAGAAGAGTAATAATGTGAATAGATCTTATTTAGCCAATTGATAATTTAAGTAAGAAAATGAATATAATGAAGTGACATCTGGTATTCATTTAGGGTGATTATTCATGAATGAATTATCTCTTTCATTTTCTCGTGTAGACATATTCCTTCTCATTTCTATTTTTCAACATTCAAGTAGAATTCTGTATCATTCATTCTTTTTTTTTAAATTAGGACAAGTTTAGGTATTGTTTATTTCTGTTCAGAACCTGGCAATTTCTAAATAAAATATTTACATTAGGGAAAAAGAAACATAGTCTTACTCCATCCCCTAGCTATCACTTTCCTAGTATATGTTGAAGTGACTCTGGATTATCATAAGTTGCAAGGACTATATATTGTGAAAACAACTTTGCGAGGAGTGAGCATTCATCTTTAAAATATATGTCTCTAGAGACAAGGGAAGCAGGTGAAAGTGATAGATGCTGAGCTGTTTGGAAAAGTCAAATTTTTAAGCATCCTGGCAAAGTAATAATGCTGAGCTTTAGTATAAATAAAATTTATGAAGTTATAATTCCATTATTTGCTGAAGGGGAAAAGGTGGTTTTAAAATGTGAGCCAAAGAAACAACTGAGTAGATTTTATGGCCAACAGCAGACAGTATCAGAAGTGGTAAATTATAGAATGCAACCTTTAAAGGTTACAAAAAAGCACTTTCTTTGGGAAAGTTTATCCTCTCTGGTGTAGCTGAATGAAAAAATAATAATTGGCCCATGTAAATTGAAAATAAAATTGGGAAAGGAGAATGTATATCATGAATAGATGTATTTTGTTCACCCACCTAGGATCAGACCTTGTGAACTTTTGTCAGTTGACCGATAAACTATCTCACTCTTAACTGATCTTTCTACCCACCCCTCCCCAGTCCTTCCATGGTGAAAGCAAACCTAAAATCACAGATGGTTAAAGCTACAAAAAACCTTGAGACCTTCTTCCTCAATCCCTACATTGCAGAAAGTAATTTCTCTAAGGTCACAAAGCATGGTAATGGCACATCCAGCAACAGAAGTCAGGTGTCCTGATTTCCTATTACGTTTTTTTTCCCCACTATACCCAAAGCTTTGTGTAGAATTCAGAGAGAGAGATAAAATGAAGAAACTGAGTAAAATCTGCAACTTCTAAAAGGCATAGGCTATTAGGGTACTAAAAACACCAAACATCTGCAGGACCACCACAGGTTTAACCTCTTCCTTGTTCCAAATTCTTGAAAAATGGAAAGGTTTTGTCAAGGTTAATGACTTTTAACCAAGGATGATATAACACCAAACATAAAGTTTCCTTTTGAAATTGTTTCCTAAACACATAGTTGGAGGAGAAATTGAAGTCTCCCTACATTAGCCTTTCCTCTCCGCTCTACTCATGACTGCATTACCATGTTCTAGTCACCTAAGCTCATTTATTGTCATCTTTGGTTCTTCCTCTCTCTTTCTTGTCTTCAATATTTTCCCATCTGCTGGCTTCTCCATTATTATCTATGAGCATGCTCATGTCTTTCCCCTCTTTGAAAACTCCTACTTGATCCACATTGACCAGCAAGCTATATTTTTCCTCCCCTCCTTAGCTAAACTCTTTGAACAAGTTGTCTGTACTTAATGCCTCTACTTCCTCTCTTCATGTTCCTTTCTGACCTCCCAGCAATCTAGCTTATAATCTACTGACTTTATCTTCAAACTGAAATTGTCCTCTCAAAGGACCCGTGATTTCTTACCTGTCAAAACTGATAGATTTTTTCTCAATCCTTTTTCCCTCTTGGGTTCTCTAGCATTTGTCACTGTTGATCACCTTTTACTTCTGAACATGCTGTCTTCTTTGGGTATTTGTGACATTGATTTTTCTTGATTATGTTCTATCTCATTTGTCTCATTTGCTTGCTTTTCATCCCTAGAACAACAATTAATCATGTATGTGCCCAAGGGTCTGTACTGGGCTGTTTTCTCTCTTCCCTCTATACCACCTCACTTGTTGATCTCTTCTGTACCAATGATTCAATTATCATCTCAATGAACAAGGTTCCTAGATTTCTCTATCCAGTCTAAGCACCTCTCCCTCTTGAGCACCATTCCTGCATCAACAACTTCTTCTTGGATGTCTTGAAATTGTCCTATATGCATCTCAAATTCAATATGTCCAAAACTGAACACATCATCTTTTCTTCCAAACCTTCTCTTCCTCCAAATTCCTTATGACTCTTTAAGGAACCACCACCCTCCTAGTCACCCAGGCTTACAACTTTGGTGTCATCCTCAACTCCTCACTCCCACTCCACATGTGCAATTTATTGCCAAATTGTATTATTTTCCCTTCCTCATGTAGGATCCTTTCTTTCCATGTACTCAGCCATGGCCCTAGATCAGACTCTCATCAGTTCCAACCTGGCCTAACATAACAGTAGCACATCAGTGTATAATTGATCCCCCTACATCTAGTCTCCCCCCTAATTCGTCCTTGATTCAGCTGCCAAAGTGATTTTCCTAACGCATATATCTGACTGAGTCACCCTCCAGCTAAATGAACTCCAATGGATTATTATTACTTCCAGGATCAAATGTAACAATCTCTGGCACATACCATTCTTTATCTACTATCTTTCCTGTATGCCTGCCTACATTAGCTCAAGTCACCTCCCAACACCTTGAATTGCACTTCCTTTCCAAGTCAGCCTTTTAGAAGACTCTGCCAAGGTTCATCTCTTCATTAAACCCAGTAGATTCATGTACATACACACACCTTGTTAGCATTTTCTTCCTCCTCAAATTACCTTATATTAAATTATTTGTTTATCTTAGTACTGTTTTTTCCCCTCATGTTCACCATTAAATATTAGCTTCTTGGGATCAGGGACTGTTTGATTTTATCTTTAGTATTCCCAGTACCTATTAATAAATGTTTGCTGGATCAAATTGATTTTATCATTTTTTAAAAGTCCATAATAAATTGCGTATATGTAAAAACATTTTAAAGGAACCATTCAAGGCTAGGATCTACCACTAATTTGTTGTATAACCTTTTACAATTTACATAAACTCTTTGGGACCCAATTTCCTAGCTTACAAAAGAGTTGTGATAATATGCTCTCTCACAGCCTCCCTTCTCCCTTCTTTTGCTCAATCCTTCTTGAACTTTTAGGAATATTTTTATAATAAAATGATATGAAAATGTTTGAAAAAAGTTAAAAGTACCATATAATGACAGAATAGTTTTTATCATGATAGTTAATTAAAAATACATGTAAAATGAAATCTGAGACATGATTGAGAATTTTCCCCTAAAACATTTGCCCTTTTAAGGAGGGAATAAAGCTAAAATAGCCAGGAGTAAGTGCCAGGCCAGGTACAAAAAAAGGGTAAGAAATTTCTTAGAGAAAAGACATCTGGGATGGGAGATAAAAGAGATGCTAACAGCCCACAGATAGGAGTAGGAGTAATACTAGGAGTAGTAATATATTCATTTAAAGCTTTAAAGTTAATCAAGCGTTTTCACATTCATCACCACATTTGATCCCCTTAATCACCCTGTGAGATAAATAGGGCATGTGTTTTTATCATTTTAATGATGAGGAAGCTGAGACTCAGTAAAGTAAAACATCTTGCCCAAGACCTTAAGATCAGTTTTTCTGGCAGTCTAAACCCTGATTTTACAAATGAGAAAAATGAGGCCCAGAGGTCCAGAAAGGTCAAGTAACTCACTGACGTTCACATAGTAAGTGGCAAGGGTTGGAACTGAATCCAAATCTCTTGACGGCTACCTCGGGCTTTTTCAAATAATAACAAAAATAATAGCTAACACATATAACACTATCTGCCATACGCTGTGCTAAGTACTTGACAATTACCTTATTTGACTCTTACAACAACCCTGGGAGGTAGGTGCTATTATTATCCCCTTTTTATAGCTGAGGTAACTGAGGCAGGCAGAAGGTAAGTGACTTGCCCAGATTCATATAGCTAGTGTCTGAGGCCAGATTTGAACACAGGTCTTCCTGACTTCAGGTCCAGAGCTCTATCCACCATACCACTGTACAATATCCTTCAACACTCTGCAGAGAGAATCATCTAGATCTCCAGTGTCTAGAAGCTCCACCGTATACGCACATGTCATTTCATCTCAATCATCATAATTGGTGTTTCTATTTGCAGTTTTCCAAAGCAAATTGCACACACTATTCATCTATTCCATTTGTTCAATAAATATCCTCCAGAGAAGGAATATGTATCACTTCGCTTCTGGCATCCTTGCTTTGGGGCCTTGTACAGGAAACCTAATGTATGAGTAATGATTTTTGCCCCCTGTCTTAAAACTGAACATGTTATGGCTGAGGGCAGCAATTTTCTGTATTGGTATTTCTTTTCTGTTCAATTATTTATTTATTTTTTTGCCTTACAAAGGGTCATTAGATGTCAATTAGGGAAAATCCAAAATATCCTGATAGCTATAATTCATCAGAAGTGCCAATCACCTTCACAGCATTTTTTTTTTCATTTTGGTGACAAATGTATAGCAATTTGTGCACTGAGATGGAAATATGGATAGTGCAATAAAGAAATGTGATTTCAACTGGAGAAGATTTATTGAGGACATGTGGGTAATATTAACATTGATATGTTGATTGAAAGTGTCACTTTTATGATAGATAGAGACTACTTAAAGCTAAGAAGTGTGAAAGGAGAAATATTTTCACAACTTATGATTGACCTTATAATTCATATTTCATAAGAGCAGACAAGAGCTTACTTAAACTTTTCCTTAATTAGAGAAAAGTTCCATTGTCTTAAAACATCCAAGTAGTAAATAATGCCAAGTTGTATATCATGATTAAAATGAATATCCTAGCCCATGTTTAGTAGGAAAAGATTTGGTAGGAAATTAGATTTCAAGTACAAATATACTGGGGGGAAAAAACAATCTGAATAATATAGTTCAGTGAGGTGAGATGGAAAGGGTACTGAACCTGGGAGTCAGGGGAGGAGAGGTAGCATTGGCAAAAGTGAGTGGGGCCGATGCAAATTCTGATTGCCTCTGGAAATGGAATTTTTCCAGTCTAATGACTTTAGAATACTATTTTCAAGGCTATGTGCAGATGGGGAGGACTAGGTCCAATCCATTCCCTAAGGCATGAAGAATTAGAATAGTTACAAATGAGGGAGGCTATTGACCTTCATGAGGAAGAAGATTTTTAATTGTTTAGGCTATAAGGAAACAAATCACGCTGCATTTAGTAGGTCAGCATTTGAAGGAATGGCCATTAGAAACAAGTTTCCTTTATATTGTTGAATTTAAACTTGCACCTTCTATACTTTTATTCATAATTTTTTTTCCACATTCTACACATACACACACACACACACACAGCCATGTGACCATGGACAAGTCATTTAACCTTGTTTGCCTCAGTTTCTACATCTGTTAAATTCACTGGAAAAGGAAATGGCAAACAACTCCAGTATCTGCCAAGAAAACGCCAGGTGGAGTCATGAAGAGTTGGACATGGGTGAAATGACTGAATAACAATAGATAGACAAACAGACAGATAGATAGATCTGTGTGTATGTGTGTGTGAGTGTGTGTGTGTGTGTGTGTGCGTGTGTAGCAGCCCAAACCACTGAATACTTTAAAGAGAATCATAGAATTTCAATTAGGAAGGCATCATAAAGCTCATTCAATCCAACCCACTAATTTAGTATATGGGAAAGCTGAGGCCCAAAGATGGTAGATTCCCTTGTCACCGCATGTTGTACCCTCTTCTTCCCTTGGCTTAGGATCTAGCTAGGTTTTTAAGCAATATAAGCAAACCACCAGCTCACATGGAATCCACCATGACTCCAAGATCTATTTTCAACCACATGTAGTCAAATGGTAGTTAATAAATCTTCATTTAATGCCTACAATATGCTAGGTATATGGCTGTTCAAGAAGGTTTAGCACATCTGATGTGAGGGCTTTCTGAGCCTTTTTCGGGACTACTCATCCACCTTAGTTGTCCACCTGGTACTCAGTTCTCACCTGTGCTTCTAAGAATTTGTAGCATGAACAGCATCCAAACACTAGTAAACTACCTTGACAAATGGACTGAATCAGGTTGAAAGTAACCAATGATTCATAAAGCCATCGGCAAATTAGCAGGGTGTCTAACCTAAGCAAATGAAGACTTCCCCTGGTGGAATGAGCAGATGAGAACAGTTTGTTCCAGGGACCATGAAGCAAGTGTTGTGGAGTGTTTAGAGCTTGATCAGACTTTGAAGATGCCAGGTCATCCACTACTTCCTGGGCCATGTCCAGTCATCCTGACTTTTGATTTGCCATTGGGCTTTGATGGCTTTGGAAAACAGAGTGAGGGGACAACGAGCTGGCACAGTGAATACAGCACTGGCTCTGGAGTCAGGAGGACCTGAGTTCAAATCTGTCCTCAGACACTTGACACTTACTAGCTGTGTGATCTTGGTCAAGTCATTTAACCCCAATTGCCTTGCCTTCCCCCCTCCAAAAAAGAAAGAAAAGAGAGCAAGGCTGACAACTTTGTACACTTAAATTTATGATGTAATTGGTCTTCTTTGAAAAGGAAGGATGAAGAACAAGTATGTGCCAGGCACTGTACTAAGAACCAGGGACACAAATGTGAACAAGTCCTTGCCCTCAAAGAGTCCACAAATTAATAGTGGAAGACAAGACAGAAAAGAAAACTGAAGAGAAATAGAATGGTAGAATTGGGGGGGAAAGGTACCTGCCTTTGGGAGCATGTGGAAAAGTCCAAGAAATTCAAAAAAAGTGCAGCCAGATGGGAAATGAGAAGATGTCTGAGAATGAAAACATAACGCTTGAAAACTTTCACTGGTGCAGTTGGTTTTCTCTTCACTAAGTCTAATCTTTCTGGTGTATTACTATGTAATTTCATTTGTTTTATTTCAGGCTCCTACTTTAATTCAACAAGGTAGTTTAGAATTCTAACTCTGCTAGTCTAGAGTAAATCAGTACTCCCAACTCCTTGAAATCTGTGATTTTTTTTTATTGTGATTGTTCATCGTCTGACAGTATGATTTCATTGATGTGGCAAATTCCCTGAGTGGGAACTCCATCCAGTAGTATATTTGTGAAGATTCTCTGTAGCATGTAGCATTTTATAGTAGCATGGGGGCACTGAAAGGTTAAGTGTCAGAGATACTTGGCACAGATGTGTCAGAGGCTAGTGTTTCGGATGCCAAGTTCAGGCTTCTAGCTGTAGAACCATATTTCCTCTGTCTTCAACAACCTTTATCTTGGCAAGAATCCTAATTTGTCTGCATAACTTTGATGTTCCAAGAAACTTGTCAATCCAAGAAGCTTTGGTTTCCCAGTACTAACCATTTAATTTAGGCCTATGTTCGGAATACATGAAGTTTTAATAAGGCTATATGCTAGGTCTAATGCATTATCCTAGAATTAAAAGATGTTTTTGTTTGGTTTAGTGTCGTTTGTTTAAACTAGAAGCCCCACCCTTTGTCTTGAAGCAGCAGTCATCACAAGGAAGTAGGAAAGAAGGGAAGGAAGCATGCCGAGTTGCAAATGAAGGTGAAGGGGAAGGTACTGGGAGACATATGCTAGTTGGACCATTATCACAACCACCATCTGCCTTTTCTGCCAAAAAGACTTTTTGAGGATTCATGTTTCAATCCATGCTGAAAGATCAAAATTTTCTGCTGCTATTAGATGGCAGGAATTATGCATATGCCAAAAGATAGTTTGGCTTTCCTCATTATCAGAATAATGGAGAAAGTATACATCTAAAAATACCCACAAAACATTTTAAGCAGCTTGCATGTATATCGTCCAATGAGAAAATGCCCATGAATGTTGGGAACTGAAGCCAGTAATCCAGGAGTAATTCAGCTATGCTTACATATAACTCACATTAACTGTGACTTTCCCTTGGAGATCAAATCATCAGTCAGCAAGCATTTTTAGTTACTGTGTGTCATGCACTATGCTGTTTGATAGGGGTACAAATATAAAAACGAAAAAGTCCTTGCCCTCAGAAATTTGCATTCTGTCAAGAAAGATAACATGTAGACTTATAGATATATGTGAAATAGAGGCTAAACAGAAGAGGATTTTGTTAGGGAGGCCACTGGCAGTTGGGATAAATTGAAAAAATCTTCATGTAAAAGATGGTGATTTTAAGGTAAGTCTAGAAACAAGAGATTCTAAGAAGCAGAAGTGAGGAGGAAATATGTACCAGTCATGAGGGACAACCAGCTCAAATACATGGAGATAAATGAGATAGATAGATGATAGATAGATAGATAGATAGACAGACAGACAGACAGACAGACAGACAGATAGATAGATAGATAGATAGATAGATAGATATAGACAGATATGTATATATATATGTGTGTGTGTGTGTGTATGTATTTGGAAATGGAAATTCAATTTGGCAAGAATATAGATTGCCTGAAAGTAAATAAAATATAATAATATATAATATAAAATATAATAAATATAACAAAGATGGAAAGATAATCTGGGGCCAGGCTGTGAAGGGCTTTAAAGGTCAAGCAGAGGAATTTATACTTGATCTTAGAGGCAACAAGGAATCAATAGAGTACGTTGAGCAAGAGAGTGGCATGGTCAAATTTATGCTTCAGAAAAATTGATAGATTCAGTTGAGGAAAAAGTAAGTCAAAGAGACCAGTTAGAGTTTTGTTCTGCAGTGGTCCAACAAGAAATGATGAAGGCCTGAATTAACATGTTGACTAGGTAAGGTAAGAAAGGGATGGATGCAAAGGGTGCTGCTTTAGTAGAAATGACAAGACTTGGCAACTGAGTGGCTATCACTAAAGTCATAATATCATACAATTAACTATGTTAAGAGAAACTAGTCCTTCTGAATCATGCCTTTATTTCCTGATGAAGGTAACAGGAGCCAGGGTGCCTTCCATCATCTCCAAATGACTTCTAGCTCTCACTGTGCCTGTCTAATCTCCAACCTCAAGTGAGAAGAGGATCATGACTGTCCTCTTATTGCTCCTGTCTTCCGTCTCCTGACGCTCATGTATTATGAGGAAACACTGCTAGGTGCCAGTGCAAGGCATTTCACCTTTCACTGCCACCTGATCTCTGCCAACCCCACCTTCTCAATGTGAAGAACTTCCTATGTAAATAGGAGCAAATTTCATAAGACCTTTCATCTCCTGCTGCACTTGTCCTTTGAGGGAAGAGGAAAGTTGATAAAGAACAGGATTCCTAACTCCTGTTGTGCAGGTTCAGTTTCTATCTGTTCTTCTGCCATCTCCTGCCTAATCCTCAGACTTTGGAGGGAAGAGCAATAGCGAAATGGCACCTCCCATCAGACCATTTACCATGTCTCCCATCTTGTTCTGCCTTTATTCCTGCCTGATTGATACTTTGCTCTAGGAAGATGAGTGGCACCTTCCATTCAATAATGGTTTTTCTCTCACCTGGTCATTCCTTAAACATCTCAATGATTCTGAACCGCTGTAGGTCAATATCCAAACCCACCTTCTGATTCCTTATTCCCATCCCCTAGGATACCAAATTCCCAAACTACCTTTAAACTGTGCCCCCAGGAATGCCTTTTCCATAGGCAGCAAACTTCCCTTTGATCTAAATCTTTTCCTTTCATCTTCTAAAAATTAGTGAAACCTGGCTGCCTCATGATGACAGAATCCCTAGCTATATTTTTCAATATTGGCTGTATCTTCATTCATTCTCTTCAGCTCACTGGTGAAGGTGAAGGAAATGAAAAACTCTGCTACTCATTGACACTTCCAGGTTTTCTCTCTACCTCCTTCACTCAGTAATCTCTTCCTTCACCTTTGAGGACCATGTTATTTGTATCTACCACCCATTCACAATTCTGGTCACTATTGTCTACAGATCTCCAGGCCACTACCCTCCTTCCTTAATTAGTTTGGTACCTGGCTCACAATTTTTCTTTCCTTCCCAACTCCTGCCCTCATGCTAGAAAAATTCAATATACAATACTAACTTGTCTCAGATGTTCTAACCATTCATTTCCTCAATCTACTCAATTCCCATGATCTATTCCATACCTTTGAACTTGATATTATCCACAAATATGCCACCTGTTCAGTAATTCTGAAATTTTCTTATCTGATCATAGTCTGTTGGCTTTTCACCTATCCCTCTGCCTGCCTTTATTAAATTCTACTTTTCATCTATATGTAGACCTCCAGTCCATTAAACCCTCAATTCTGTACCAAACCATCATCCCTCATCCCTTCTACAATACTTCTAACAAGTGGTTATGCAGCCTTTTCCTGGAGTCCTCTTAAGTCAGCTCATTCCACATTTGATAACCCTGGAAAGATTGTATGATAGGGTAAAGGTGAAGGCTCACATACTAGGCTTTAAGCCCAGCCTCCTATTTAGAGTTATTAATAGCCAGGTGGTGTGATAGGTAGGGTGCTATAGCAGAAAGCACCCTCATACATCCAGGATGGCCTGCTAGCACAGGTTCTTAGATCTACTTTTCCAAAAGGAAAGCAACTTTGAGGGGTCAACTTCTTTAATCATATATACCAACGGAGAAAATACAAGCAGAGAAATAAAGACCAATGAACAGGGCTTCTGTCTGACCCTAAGCAATACATACATCACAGATCAACAGACAGAGCCAAATGTCTGACCATTACATACATACGTAGTAACCAGAGAGAGAGAGGCACCAATATCTGGATTGTCAAAGCCAGGGGGCTCCTTAATGGCTACCCAGAGTCTCATCTAGGTCATGAACCGTTTTCCAGAGAGTAAGTCCCAAAGTACAACCTCACCTCAGAGTATATATACACTTTTCAGAGCCAGAGGGCATCATGACTCTCTGAAGGAGTGCCTCATTAGAAATTAACAAAAGGTATCAACCTTCCTACAAAACAAGCTTCCCCTAATTAATAGGCTCCATGTGAGGCCTATTAATGGGTGGGCAAGATCTTTAACTGTCATTAACATTACAAATGTTGAACTTTAAGTTAAGAAGATTTGAGTCAAATCTTGCCTTTGATACATAGTAGTAGCAGGTACCTTAACCTCTCAGCCTCACTGATCTCTTCTATAAAATGGGCATAATAGTATTATCTACTTTACATAATTATTATGAGAATAGTAAAGTACTTTGCAAGCCTTAAAATATCATATAAATGTTAGTTTTTATTACTATGAGGCAGCCATGTGGTACAATGGATAGAGTGCTGACCATGGAGTTAGGAAGACTTGAGTTACAGTCCTATCTTAAATAATTAGTAGCTATGTGACATTGAACAAGTAGTTTAACCTCTCTCAGTCTCAGACTCTGACTAATGAAAAGATTGGAGCTGATGACTTCTAAGTTTCCTTACAGCTCTAGAGCTATGATTCTGTGACCATTGAGAAATACAAGTTTGAGGAAACATTGATAAAAGAGCCCAATGTATTTTCTATTTGAATGATACAACTCTTAGTCCCCTGGAGTCTTTGATGGGAAAAGAGAGAACTCTAGATTGATTGCTTAGTAAGTATATTTAAAACCATTTGCCTTTTTAAAGTATTCTTGGATCATGTCTCCCCTCAACAGTTTGTTACATGCAGTTATAAACCTAACTGTATTCATAAAATCCTTTGTAAAAGGATTTTAGATGCTTTCACAAAAAATTTCTCTTTTTTGATAAATGAAATACTGTGGACATTGAAGTATTGAATCACTCCATGCCAATTAAAGCTTTCAGGTTATATTGTGTTTTTTGCGACCTTCTTATTTTTGTGCATTTAGGCAAGACATGGTCCCTGCCTTCTGGGAGATCAAAATCTTATAAAACACCTGGGCCATTGTTTTTCACATGGAATATTGCTCAGCCAGATTTCTATCATTCTGTTCTTTTGCTATGTCATTATTTCCATTTAATTATTTCCATTTAACAGTAGTGCCCAAGATCACAGAGTAAGTTAGTGGCAGAGCCAATACTAGAACCCAGATAACTTGACTTCCAGTTTAGCAGTTTTCATGCAGGATGCTGAGGCAGAAACCTTTAATATTCACATCCAAAGATTTCTTCAGTATTAAAATAGATCTTTCAGTCTACAACCCCAATACATTTTCACTTGAGAAACTCTGAGGCTTCACAGTAATAATCATCTACAGTTTGTTCAGTCAATACTCTAATTGAAAGTCAAAAATAGGCCGTTGATCTTTACTTAGCCATAAAATGGTAACACAAGGCATCATTACTAACACCATGTGTTCAGACAGTAATGAACCTGAAACAGCAGGACTTTGAAATTCAGGTGGATTCCAATTGTTCTGTGCAACAGTTTCCAATATTTCTGAATAATCTTTGTCTTGTTCCAGGGAATATTCTTAGACTTAAATTTTCTCCCCCTCTTTTTTTATCCTTGAGTACAGAGTCTGCATTTGGGAATCTACTGTATATTTTCTATATTCCAAGTGACTTGTATGTAATATTATTGTCACCTAAACACCACTGAAAAGGCATTGATATAATCAAGTAAACTTTTTGCAGAAAACTGTGTTGAAATAGACACAAAGTTTAGCTAGGGAGTGCATATGCTTATAAAGTTAATAAAAACAGCTCTAAGTGGGGCAGTGGATGAATTGTTGGAGTTGGAGTTGGGAAGATCTCAGTTCCAATCCAGCCTCAGATGATTTCCTTACTGTGTGACCCTAGGTAAGTTACTGAGCTTCCCAGATATTCAATTTCCTCATCTGTAAAATGGAGAAAATAATAGTACCTGCCTCATAGGGTTGCTGTGAAAATCAAATGAGATAACATATATAAAGTGCTTTGCAAATGTTAAAAGTGCTATAGAAATCCAAGGTATTCTTATGATTGAGTTTGCCAAGGAACATAGAGTTAGAGCTATAAGGGATCTTAAAGTCTATCAAGTCCAATGTTTTCATGTTGTAAGTAAGGAAACTGAGGCCCAGAATGGTGAAGTGAGATATTATAGCTAATAGTATTAGATAGATCAGTTTAATTTGTAAATTCATTGTGTTCTGATTTCAGTCGTGTCACTCTTATGGTTTCCAGAAAAGGGCAGTTTCCATTATAGAGGTGCTAAACCTCAGATTCTGTAGCTTAAATGTATAAAAGATATTTCCTCTTTGTCAGAGTTGTTGTTGTGGTGGTTATCCTTCGTTACCAAAGAAGACCATGACATCAGGGAAATGATGGCATGACTTGCACTTGACTTTGTTTTGAGTGAGGGAGGGCTGTGCAGGTCACCAGCCTCACTTCTCCTCCAGAGCCATCTGGATCCAGTGACCAGATATTCATCAGGATGACTGGAGATGACCCAGGATGCAATGGGAGACCTTGACCGCTTTAGGTCCAGGCCTATTCCATACTCACTTAGGGTGAGGTAACGCCCATTCAGTGAACAGACCTGTTTAAGAAGTAGTCAGGGGATGGCCTCTTTAATGTAGAATTATACTGTGTACATGAATACCATCCAGATATGAATGAACACCCCAGATCCAGATTATACTGGAGATGATTAGGCCAGAAGCATTTTTTTCATTTTGTCCACACCCATTATTCTTCTTCCTTGAACTAATTGATTTATTGAATAATAAATATTTATGGCCCTGGCACTGAGCTAAGTACTGAGGATGTGAAAAGAAGTAAAAGACATTCCCTGCCCTCAAGGAACTTATGATCTAATGGGAAGGGTAACATGAAAAACAAGGTGTATACATAGGATAAATAGTATTTAATGGAGGGAAGGCACTAGTATTAAGAGGGCTTGGGGAAAGCTTGAAGTAAAAGAATTTTAATTGAGACTTAAAAGAAACTAGAGAGATAAGTAGGTAGGGCAGAGGTGAGAGAGCCTCCTAGGCCAGAGAGAATTCCCAGAAGCAAGAGATGGAATATCTTGTTTGTGGAAGAGTTGGGAGGCCAGTGTCACTGGGTCAGACTACCGGGTGAGAGTAAGTGTAGTGTCAATGCAATAGTCACAGCCTGGCACAATTCTGAATCACAAAATACAACCGACTGTCCACATAGAAGACAGAACCAAAACAGTTATTCAGACACCAGAAAGCCAAATCCATCACAGTAACAAAAATCTATACACAGCAACAATGCAGAGGGCAACACTAGCCCCTAGTCATCTCTCTATTAGGCTTCTCACAAACCAGCTCCATTAGACAAATCACAGATGCTAGCCAGCAGCCTGCTCACCTGCATCCTTCCTAGCTCTGACTACTCTGAAGACTAACTTCCTCTCAACTCTGCTCTAGCTCCTCCTCTTTCTGTTCTACCCATTCAGCAAACTCCACCCATCACAGGTTCCATGTGACTCATGTTACTCTGGCTTCTGTGTGAGCAAGGAAGATCACACAGGCCTATTAATGAAAGAGAAAATTCTTCCCATTTTAAATTGCCATTATAGTAAGGTGTAAAAAGATTGGAAAGTTAGGAGGAGGCAAAAATTATAAAGGGCTTGAATGCCACACAAAATATTTTGTGCTTAATCCTAGAGGCAATAGGGAGTTTATTGCATAGTAGAGCGATATGGTCAGACCTGCACTTTATGAAAATCACTTTGGTAGCTGAATAGAAGACAGACTGGAGTGGGGAGAGACTTGAGGAAGGCTGACCCATCCATCGGCTAGTCTAACAGTCCAGGTGTGCGGTAATGAGGACCTGCACCAGAGCAGTGGGAGTATCAGAGGAGAGAAAGGGGGATATTTCAGAGAGATTGCAAATGTGAAATCTACAGGTCTTGGCAACAGGTGGGATATGGGATTGAGAGATAATGAGGAGTCGGGGTAACTCCTAGGTTGTTAGCCTGAGAGACTGGGACAGTGGTGTAATAAGGATGGAAGGAGGGGAGGGTTTGGAGAAAAGATAATGAGTTCTATTGTGGACAGGTTGAGGTGAAGATGTCTGACATACATAAAACACCACCTCTATGAAGACGTGCACGTGTGTGTGTGTGTGTGTGTGTATTCATTACAATGTGATTTAAGAACCAAGATAGTTGAGGGATATCTCTGCCTCAGATATTTGACCTTGCGCAAGTCACTTAACCTTGGGTTTCCCAAGCTCCATGTCCAATGAGATCATATGTACAAAGTGCTTTTCAAACCTTCAGGTGCTACATAAATGGTTGCTAAGTTGTCATAAACTCTAGTTCTCTGGCTCTCAAGTACTAGCACAATTCAGAGATCTGCTTAAATTGCTAGAAAACTTAAATTGCTGAAGCATAGATTCCAAAAAACAAGTTATTATGATGGTTTCCATTCATCAGAGTTTTCTACTTTCTATTAGTAAACCCACTTGTCTCCCCCTGGCACATGGGCATAACTTTTAAAGGCACTGATTGTTTTACATTGGGTTTTTAGTTTGTTTGTTTGTTATTATTTTCCCTTTACATTCTAATGAGTAAATTTATTCTTTTTTTTTTCTTACAGGAACTTGAATTCCAGGACCTGACGGCTATTTTACATTGTATACACTCCTTTATTGCTGCGAAAGTAGCATCAGTAGATCCCATGTTTATAGACAGTCAGAGTATTGCAAGAAGATACATGTATAGCAACTGAAAATTGCTTCTGTCGAGTGATTACTGAAAATTAAATTATTTTCTTAAGAAATTAACTCTTTCCTGAACAATATTGCAACTTTGTGTGATTTTATAATGAGTCTATAGTTGTGATACCAATAAAATATGTAACTAGTTTCCAAATTTGGGTCATACTTGTTAAACTTGACAGTTTAGAACATTTTGTTCAGGGAAATCAGCTTGTTCTATGTAATGAAAATCAGAATTCCCAAATTAAATGATCCATAGCATTTCTACTACCATGTTTACAAGAAATATGGGACACCAAGGGATTTTACCACCCCTTTTGGAATGATTCATCAGTAATATGATGGAGGGACAGGGGGTCCTACCATTTTGTTTTCTCTTAAGAGGTAAGAGAGGCTAGTTTAGTCTACTGGTCTTACTTTTGTGAGAGATGATTTCAGGGAGAGGAGATGCTGAAATAGAATTCCTACAATGTAGGTTCTTTGCAATATTATTTTTTTTTAATTTTTTTTTCTTCTCAAAAGAGAAAATCTTTCCAGTGTTTTTTTTCTTTGCTTTGCTTAGTTTTATTTGGTTGTGTTTTTGTTTTTGTCTTTTAATTAAAAAGCACTTTAATGGAGTCAGTTGTATTTTCCTTTCAGGAAAATGATGCCATTTCTAAGGGCATCGTGCATGTTTCTCAAAACCATACACGCACTGCAAGGAAGAAAAGAAAACCATAAAATTTAGACAGTGAAAGAGTTCTCAGCAAGTAAATCTCAGGATCTTGTTGTCATTAGGGTGTAGATGAGCTGATAGCAGAAGAAATAGTATGCCAAGGTAATTTGTGTTTACAACAACCCAGTAGATTCAAGTCTCTGTATGTATCTGATATTGAGGAAAGAATAGAAATGTTTTTATTGGAGCAGAAATATTTCTAATTAATATTTTAATAGTACTTTCATTAAAAAAGTTTTCCCAAAACATATGCATGGTTTCTTTAAAAAAAATTCCTGGCGAAATATTATATGTTATATGGCTAAAATCTTAAAATAAGATACTATAGAGGAAATGATGCTGGTATAGTCCCAGGAAACTTTTAAATATATGATCATTTATCATTAATATTAATATTAACCTTAAAAGGAACTAGAACAGTTATGAAATGTTCAAAGGCCTAGAAGGTTGAAAGAAGAATATTGTTTTCCCATAGTTTTTTTTTTATTTCTAGTTTAGTCCCCCAAACCAAAGATTATCTTTGACTTTACTCTTTTCTTTGAAAAATAAAATAAAATTTTAGAACATAAGATTGTAATTCCATAGGTAAAAAAAAGATTAAGGAATTTTGATGGTTGTATTTAATTTTGAGAAGTTTTTTCCATTTAAAAATTTTTCCTTGGCCAAATTTGGTAGAGAAAAATAAATATGGAAATAAATATAAATGTGATAAAAAGTTTATTTCCTACATGGGGAAATGTGCCTGAAATTAACACAATTATGGCACTCAATAAGACTTTAAAGATTATCTGGTGCAACTATCCCTTTTCTAGGTAAGAGGATCCAGATCAGAGACTAATTCTCCAAGATCACATAGGTAGCAGTAGAAGAGCTGGGAGCAGAAACCAGGTTTCTTGATTCTCATAGTTTTGAGATTTAAAACTGAAGGGGATTTTAGATGTCACCTAGTCAACTTTCCTTGTTTTACAGATGAGGAAACTGAGCCCCAGGGATTAACTGACCAGTGCAAAGTCACAGAGAAAGTGAATAGCAGAGACAGGATGAAAATCCAGGTTCTCTGAACTATAAAACCAGTCAATTTTCTTTCATACTGAACACAATCAATGTCTTTGTTCTCAATTCAGTACAACTTCCACTAACAGCAGCCACTACACTAGCAATGATGATGATGATGATAGTAATGATGCTATGATGAATAGTATTTTATAGTATTTTTAAGGTTTTCAAAGAGTTTTCAAATATATTATCTAAAGCAATCCTTACAATAGCCCTGTTAGGTAGATGCTATTATCTTCATTTACAAATGTAAATACTGAGGTCCAGAAAGTAGGTGACTAGCCCAGAGTCACACAGTATCTGAGGCAGGATTCGAACTCAGGTTTTACTTTGTGTGTTTTTAGTAGGAGCTCGTATTTATCTGTTTCTAACACGATGTAACAAGACAGAACAAATGTTAAAGAATTCCCAGCTTTTATTTTTATGAAGAAGACACAAGCCTCAGGTGCTACCACATAAAATGGTTATTTTCTTGTAATTACAAAGTAGAGATATAACACCATTTTTTCCCTCACATGGGAATTAGAGACCATTTGGATGTGCTATTATATTTCATTTCTTTTTTATTTTTTTTTCATTTTTTAGCATTTCAGGATTGTGAAAAAATAATCCATTGTGATAAAAGTTTTTCAATACTGAAGAAACCATTATTTGGTTAGTTCAAAATAAGAACACAACTATTCTGACTTGATTGATGGTCTTTGAAAGATGCTGTTGCCAATTAATAAATACATATACATATATATTTAATATATATGTATGTATGTAAATGTCACATTGTGGCAATCCCAGCAATGAGCCTTTCCAAACTTAGACCAGTAGCCTGGGCTTTATCATTAGCCATTCATTCAACCTGAGTTCAAATACAGCCTCAGATACTCCTAAGTTATGTGACACTGGGTAATTTAACCTCTATCTGCCTTAGTTTTCTAAGTGTAAAATGGAGATAATAATAGCACTTACATCAAAGGGTTATCTAGGCAGCTAAGTGGCACAGTAAATAGAACACAGCTTGGAATCAGAACGACTCATCTTTCCGGATTTCAAAGCCGACTTCAGACATATGACCCTGAGTACATCACTTAACTCTGTTTGCCTCAGTTCCTCCTCTGTAAAATGAGCTGGAGACAGAAAAGGCAAACCACTCTAATATCTTTGCCAAGAAAATCCCAAATAAGGTCATGAAGACTTGAACCTGACTGAAACAATGAAAGAACAGCAGCATGAAGGGTTACTGTGAGGAGCAAATGAGACAATATTTATAAAGTGCTTAGCACACTGCTGGATACACAGTAGGCATTATGTAAATGTTCCTTAAAAAAAATGACGCTTTCCAACTCAGTGGGACTTACCAGAACATTTACTTTCCTGGCGCAACCTTCAGGAATCCATGGTCACTTCCACCCCACAATGAGGTGCAATAAAATAAAACGATTTTTTTTAAAAATGAGGGTAGTTAATTAAATTTGAAATATTCCACTTCAGATTAAAATCTTGTAAAGAGTGAAAGTATTCTTCTGTCTTAGATATACATAGTTGCTGCTATATGATAAATATCAATCACGACATTATACTAAAGCATTCAATGTTATACCCATCAATTCAGTAAATACAAATCAATCAACAGGAGGCTAGATGGCTCAGTGGATAGAGTGATGGAACTGAAATGAGAAAGATCTGATTTTAAATCTGATCTCTGACCCTTCCTAGCTGTGTGACCCTGGGCAAGTCATTTGCCTAAATGTCTTCCGTAAAATGGGGATAATCATAGCATTTACCTCCCAGGGTTGTTGTGAACATCAAATGAGAGAGAATCTATAAAGTGCTTACTTAGCACAGTGTCTGGCACATAGTAAGCACTATATAAAAGTTAGATTGTTATAATAATGGTTATTATTCTCTATCAAATAGCTATGAAGGACAAAACCTAGGTACTTAGGGGAAACATAAATATAATTAAAATGAAGTTTTCTTCCTTTAAAGAGTGCTTGAGTTTACAAGAGAAATTAATAATACAATGTTTTATATGTTATATCATTTGATCCTCACAACAAACCTATAAGGCAGGTACTGTCATTAGTTCTTTTTTACAAGAGGGAAAACAAAAACCAACAGAGGGTAAGTGACTTGCTCAAGGTTACTCAAGGTTAGTATGTATCTGAGGCAGGATTTGAACTCAGATCATCCACTGTGTTTTATCCACTGTGTCATCTAATTGTGTCACATAAAGGAAATAAAACATATACCCAGACAAATCTGAAGCAAATCATTAGAATGATAGATCTATGTATAATAGAGATGCAAATCACTCCCAGAATAAAGGAGGAAAATATTCATTTCATCTGTGAGGGTTAGGGAAGGTTTCATGGAGAAAAGCTTGCTGCATTTAGTAAAGGAAGCCCTCGAATGCTCTAGAGACCATAATTTATCCCAATCAATGGCCAAACATTTTATTGTCATTTCTGAGAGTTTCAACTGTAGGGAGTGGAAGGTCTATTTTAGAACTGGATTAGAAAAGGCCCATCTACATCTTCCTCCAGCCTAGTTGAAGCAATGATAATTAAATCATGATAAGGAAAAAAAAAGAATTGAGGGATTTAAATTTTAGAAAGCTCAGGTTAAACGCTATCACACCTCGTGAAAGATGCCTCATGCCAAGGAATGGAATTGGGTTTAAATAATAAAACTTTTAAAAAGGAGAATGCAGGCTCTGGGCTGAGATGGCAGATAGTCAAAGCCAAGCTAGGTATAATGCTAATGAGGATAGTGTCGGCAGGACGAAGTTGAAAGCATCAGGAGTCATATTAAATGATCCCAGTGCATTTCTCTTACTCTGAAAGCTCCATTGAGCCATCCAGCTTTTAAATATCTATTGTTTTAACAACCTTGAAGTATATCTCAGTGTAACAGCACAGTACTACCAAGCCAGCCCATTCCCTCCCATTAGAAAATCTCTGTTCTGGGCTCAAGAGCGTATTAATAATAACTTAACCCTGGAGAACTAGTCCTTAAGCAGCCCCCTCAATTCTGGACCCATATGTGTGAACTGTACTCGATCCTGGAGTAGTCTGTTCCCTCAAAAGAGGGGTGGACAGGAATGTGCTGGTCAGTGTTTAACAACGAGCTCTCCAAAAGCTAGATGCATTTTTTTATTTGTATTATTCACTTTTTTAAGTCAAGGCAATCAACAAAATAAGAAATCAAACATGATTTCAGAGGCATAAATACTAACATTAAAGTTTTAAAGCTTAGGCTTGACTCATGTCAAAAGTTTCCTCAGAAGGGAGTAAAAAAGATCCTTAATGTGCAATAGAAATCAGGCATAGGGTGGTTATTCATTCTTTGCACACACAAAAAAGGGAAAAAAAAGGTCAAAAAACACAAAAGATTCACAAGTGTGTATTGACGGAGACTTAAATACGAAACGGTGACATAACTATTATGCTCTCTTAGGAAATTGATATTTAAAATGTCCAAACATGAAACCTCCTGTGACTGCTAAATCTGTATTTCACTTCCACCTCAACTCTGTATCTTCCAATCATATATCCAGTGTACGTCCAGGCATATGTCTTGAGGAAATAATGGCAGGAGCCTGGGTTTCTCCTGACACAGTCCAGCTTGTCTTCCCCAAGAAATGCTTCAGTGGCTATTGGGAGCGCCTCTCAAAGTATAGACAAAATAAAATGAGTAACTCAGGAAACCCCATTCCCCGCCCCCAAAAAGCAACCCCCAAGACAGTCACTCTTAAAAACATCTCTCTGGATCACTCCTCAGGCACTTATGCTCAATGATAGCAGAAGTGTCAGTCAAAGACTCTTGACTCCGACTCAGGCAACACTCAAGTTTGGATTAGCTGCAACTCCTGGTGGAGAAGAAGGAATTTCACCCATTGTGGGAAGTATCAGAGGACAAGAGTTATCTGTCAATTGTTGCAAATAGTCAAAGAAGGAAGAATGCTAAAGAGTAGCGTAACTCCTTTGTAGGTTAATTGAATGGTTGGCTCTTCCTATTTCAAGGGCCATTCCTGTTTCATACGTCTTCTTCCTGAGGCCATGGTGGGCACCAAGGGATTGCTGTGTATCCCAAAGTGCCAAATCTCTCAGGACTGTGTACATGTTTTCCTGGAAGTGACTGGAGTACAGGCCAAGTGTTCCTTGGGAAGTACCCCATCCAGAACACCTATCACTATTGGTGGTCAGGGCCCAGGACTTCCCCCACATTCTCTATGAAATGATTGTTTTTATATGAATAAACAATTTATCAGTTGCTCAAGAAGTTTGTATTGCGTTGTATTCCAGTAATACAAAACTCTGAAGTATTCTAAAAGGGCCAAGATTCCCTTATAGGTAGCTTTCCTTTTTACCAAATGATAACTACAACAAAGATAACTGAACAACTCACATTTTATATCACTTTTAAAATCTGCAAGCTTCTTTCTTCTTCACAAATAAATGAGATCTGTAGTACTTAAGTACTGTTATCCCCATTTTATGGATAAAGATACTGAAGGTCAGAGTGATAAATTACCTCCTTGTGGCTGTATAACCAGTAAGTATTAGTCCTGAATATGTGCATGGATACAGATACACACACACACACACACACACACACACAAAATATATCCAGCAACTGTTCTTCAAAAATTATCAAGATTCCTCCCATCCTTAATGACCCCTAATCACCCTAGCTGCTGGACTCAGTGGGGAAGCTTGAATGTCATCACTGTATAATAAATGCTCACTAATTAATCAATTGATCTAAATAAGGTTTTCTTACCATCTTTTTTTAATATCATAGATTCCTTTGTTGATCTGCTAAAATCCATAGATTCTTCAGAATTGCAGTTTCTTAAGATTCAATTTTTAAAGGAAATGCTAAATAGTGAAAATAAAGTCATATTTTTCCTCTACAAATTCATGAAATCCCTTTCATTTCCCTTGACCTCACATTAAGAATCTCTAACCTAGAAGATGTTTATCGGACTTTACAAAGTAAAGAATTCAGCTTGTGTGGAGTCTTTGAAACCCCATCAGGGAGTTCCTTTTTTTAGCTTGTATTATATGCTAAAGGAGTTAATATGGATATTAAATAAGCTGTTAAAATAATTTTAAAAAAAGAATTGTCAGCATACCTATCTCTGTCAACATACCTACCTATGGACGTTTGTTCTTCTTTTCCTTGTATCTGACAGAAGAATGGATATGAGAGTAACTTTTAAAGTTGCCCTATCAGTTCCTAAAATGGGCTGTAGGAGTTATAATGAAAACCCAGTATGGTAAAGATAATCGATGATATTTAATGGTGTAAACACCAGATTTGGAGTCAAGATAGCTGTACTCTCATTTTTATTCTTCCACTAACTCTGGGCTTTGAAATAACTCTTCGTTACTCTTCTAGCTCCTCATCCATAAAGCAGTGATAATATCTGACCTCCATATTCTCATAGGGGCATTGAAAGAATTAAGACCATGATCAAGAAGCTTCACTGTATCCCACTGAAGTTTTTAGTCATATCAGAAATTACTGCAGTAATACGGTCTCAGACTAGCATGCCACAAAACCTAGAGGATCTCTTTATCACTGTGATTGTGCATTTCCTCTCACCAATGTATTTCACAATCTATTTATGTGTTAGAAGAGTTTTCATGAGTCTCTAGGACTTAAAAAATCATCATCTGGTGGGCAGTACTCTGGGCTAGACTCCTCCATATTGAATTAGGGGGACCTTCAGATGATAGACACACAATCTATCACCATATTCACATTCAAAGTCTTTACAGCATGATAGAACCTATCAGTGCTTGTGATCTATTGGCATAGCTTTTAAACCCCTAGAGTCATCTCTGTACCATAAATAAAATCATTAATATTGGGCTTTGGGAGAGGGATAAACTGGAGAGAGTCCACAGTGGAGTAAAGAAAATCATGAAGGGTGCCAAGATGAAAAACATTTGTAGGAAGTAGAGATGATTACTCTGGAAAAAAGACTTGGGACAGACAGAATAGGTACTTTCAAGCTTTTAAAGAAATGTTGCATGAATAGAATTACACTTGTTCTGTTTATCCCTGAAGGACCAGACAATAAACAGTTGTTGGAAGCTGAAGAGAGGCAAATTGGGGTTTGAAGTAAAGAAAAACTACCTGACAATAATTAGAGCCATACAAAAGTGGAATGGGTTGTATCTAGAGATTATGGGTTCTTCCTTATGGGAGATATGCAAGCAGAGTATAGATAACCACTTACTTTTCCAATACATGGAAGGATTCTGGGTTTACCTCAAAAGTCCCTTCCAACTCTCAAGATTCTGAGTCCCAGATTAAGATTTTGTGTAAGGGTGTGAAAGCTGGAGGGGTGTAAACACTCTGTCAGCAAAGTTACGCAGATCATGAATGGGATCACAGAAGAGTGGATTGATACGATGCTTTCAACAATAATGAGATAATTGCTTTAATTATTAAGTAATCAGTAGCAGCAGCAACCACAACAGCACTAGGCACTGGCATCAGGAAGAATTAAGTGCAAATCCAGCATCAAACCTATATTAGCATGTGATCCTGGGCAAGTCAATTAATCTCTGCCTGCCTTAGTTTCCTCAACTATAAAATCGGGATCATAGTGGAACCTTCCCCTTAAGATTGTTGTGAAGAACAATTGAGAAAATATTTGTAAAACATTCAGCACAACATCTGGCACATAAAAAGTGCTATATAAATACTTATGGCCTTCTCCTCCACCAACCCCATTATCTAATTACTGAATATGGAATTAATATGGATAATTCAGTCAGAGATAGCATTTGGAAAGTAATGTTTTCATTAGCTGCACATACACGGGCTGGGTCAGGGGGGAAGTTAATTAATCAACTAGCATTTATTATGGACCTACTATGTGCTAAGGAAAAGACTGAGAGGGTGACAGAATGAGTCCACATCAATTTAAAGTGTTAACTTTAAAAGAGTCAGGAAGTAAAGGCTAAATAAAAGATTTGAGAAACTCAGTTTGTTTCACTTGAAGAAGAAACTTGAGGGAATGGGAAAGGGAATGGTCAATAATAGTTTTCTTCCAGTATTTTTGAAGGACTCTCATGGAGAAAAAGAACCAAATGTATCCTGTTTGGCACCATAGGATAGCAGAAGTGAAAATGACAAACAGATGAATTTAATATTAATGTAAAAAAATCATTTTAGCAGTTAGAATGATCCAAAATGTGAATGGAGCTGCCTCAGGACATGGTAGATTTTCCTTCACTGGAGATGTATAAGCAGGAGTCTCCATGATTCCATGTCTGGGATGCTGCAGGTCAAGTAGAGGCTGGATAAGAAGGCCTTCGAGGTCTCTTCCAGTTACAAGTTTCTGCATTTCTATGATAGTTTTCAAATTATATAATTTCACATAACTTGGATATGAGCAATATGAGAGGCACATATAAAATAGTCTTTGAGATCATTCAACTCTAAGGATTTGTTTTATTTTGTTTTTTGTGAATATAATGACCCTACAAGGTAAACATTGTAAGTATTATTATACCCACAGAAGAGGAAACTAAAACTGAGAGGCTCAGATGACTGGCCCACAGTCATACAACTAGGAAGTGCCAGAGTTGAAATTTGAACCCATTGTTCCAAATCAAATATTCTTTCCACTATGCCAGACTGTCTTATATTCAAACAGTGAAACTTCTAATGATGAAAAAAATATCAAACTCTATAATTAATACCTGGATTTAAAATATCAAAATTAATCTAAATAGGAATACAAAGGATAGACAGATAGATAGATAGATAAATAGATAGATAGATACTGAAAATGTGTACCTCAATCTAAAATTCAGAATGCATACTATGCAAGTAAGATCTACCAGGGCCTTCTCTAGTCCACAGGATCAAGACCTTGAGATCCACCTTTCAGCTTCCAGATGTACCCTGGCCCAGAGCCTTCTGTAACTGCCATACCTAGAGGAGAGAACAGAGGTACTTGGTATGTCAGTCCTTACACATTCTCCATTTCATGTTCTGAACTCCTGTTTCAGCAAATGCACAAACTCCATTCCTCATTCCCAACATCCTTGCTCCTACCCATCTCAACCCAACCCTACTTCCTCTACATCGCACTCCAAGTCATTGCACCCTTTCCACTGTAACCTCTGGAATGCCTGCTCCATAATTAAACTTATTTGCATCTTAAAACTCTTCCTTTTTTTCTCCTATTTTATGGCACTCACTGAGATCTGAATTCCTCCTGATGACTGCTTCCCTACCACCCTTTCTGTTATTGGTTACACTTTCCCTCATAACTCAAACTGCAATTTCGAATTCCCTTTACTTTCCATTGCCAAATCTAGGCTCTAAATCTAAGCTCTTCTGTCATTACACAGCAATTCCTCCTTTGTTTCAAATTATCTACATTTTTCATCCAATCAAAATCCTAGTGGCATTTATCTATCAACCTCCATAATATTCTTCTTTCCTCGAACCATTTAGTGCTTGGTTCACAATATTTCTCTTTATCCCATGAAATCCTTACCTTTTATTAACCAATCTTTCCATATGTTTTAGGATCCCTTGTGCTATTCTTTATCCTCACCATGATCTCTATTCCTTCTGCCTCCTAGTTCTTCCTGAGGCCCTCACCTTTACATGTCTTACATTCCCCTCTCTTCCCTATCAATCCTGTGGAGAACAAGTCAACTCTACACCATGCTCTTCTCTTAAACTCTTCACTCTCTTGTCTTTGGATCAGTGGATCTAATCTTCTCAATTCTGGACTGTTCTTTCTGTATGTTTCCTTTGCTCCTATTCGTATTACTATATAGAGCTGGAAGAAACCAAAACATATAGATTGGATCCACAACAAATTGATGTTATCTAATTTTAAGTGGGTCTTTATTGTAAGCCATTTATTGTACTTTTTCCCAGTTGATTCACGGTCCTGCTTTCCATGTAGCAGCTGTTCCGAACTTCCTTATTTCTCCTCAAACCACCCATAACTTCCCCTCCTCCCAAACTCTCTACTGAGCTTTCTCCTATGGGAAAAAATTGAAACCATGTGCTGAGTTCTCCCTCTGTGTGTGTGCTCACATGTGTGCGGGTCTCTATCTTTGTCTGTTTCTCTCTGTCTCTGTCTCTCACTCTGACTTTCCCTCCCTCCCCCCCTCTTCATTTCACATCACTCAAGCGCCTCCCCCCCTCCCATTACAATCTCTTCCTTCGCTCCAGTTTTACATGGAAAGGTGGCCCTTCTCCTTCCAAGGCAAACTGCCTACAACCTTGACATTGTCTTTTCCCTTATAGCAGACTGCCCTCACTATCATCCCTACTTTCTTTAATTTCTTCCATTCTATTGACATTTTTCAGGATATAACTATGTCTCCCTGACCCTTAAAAAAACCTCACTTGATCCACTCTCTGAGCTATTATCCCATATTTCTTTACTTCTGAACTCATCTTGAGAAAGTTCTGCTCATTAGATGTCTCCACTTATTCTCCTTTCACTCTCTTTTAAACAAACTCTTTAATCTGGATTCCAATCTCAACTGGCTTCCTTCAAGATTCATCTCAAATCCCACCTAATTCAAGAGATCTTTCATGATTCACTCAACAGCTAGTGACTTCGCTCTGTAATTACCCTCATCCGTTCTGCATTAAATGTTGTATAGAAGGTGGGCTCCTTATGGACAGAAGGTTTTCTGTTCGTTTTGCTTCGTTTCCCCTTCTTTGTCTTCCCAGGGCATAGTTCAGCATCTGCCACATAGTAAATGCTTCACAAATGCTTTTCTGTTTGCGTATTAATTGATTACCTTTTAAATGAGGAGATATAGATATGTGGTATCTTTTTCTATATGGGACAAATTTGTGAAAATCTCTTTTGGTTTTGTATGGCCCTTTGGGTATGTCTGAAAAAGTAAGCACTTGGACAGAGCTTTAAATTATATTGATTAAGCAAACTTAAAAAGATATGATTTTCCTTTTTATTTTTCCTCAAGATAAATTTCAACTTTAGTAATATTAGCACATTACAGAACCCCCCTCCCACCCACCTCCCAAAAAAGTGAAGATAAAGTCATTTTTTTTCTAATGCCAAATTTTTCACCATAATACTTATGACAGACAAAATCAAAATCTCACAGGGGCCTTGGGACATATTCTGCTCATTTCTGACTAGACTTTTAAAACTTCCCTTTAAGTTTAACTCCATCTAAAAGCTTTTGATAGAATTCTCTCATAGTTGGAAAGAAACAAAACTTTACCCCTTAATTTCAATGCCTAAGGGCACTAAGGAGATAGGCTACTGAACTTTCCTTTGTACTAATCTATTTAAGATGTCATGGTTATTTGAAAGCAAAACAAAGTGATCCAGAGGTGTAGATTTCAGTTGAATTCAAATGTGTTAACTCATACATGGAAATTTTCTGGTT
This sequence comes from Bettongia penicillata ogilbyi, assembly GCA_023548195.1. NCBI lineage: Eukaryota > Metazoa > Chordata > Mammalia > Diprotodontia > Potoroidae > Bettongia > Bettongia penicillata. The sequence continues at coordinate 1,085,266 of JAJHZJ010000330.1, forward strand.
GGATAATACTGTAATACTAAAAGATTTGCCCAGGTCAGAAGTCATGTACCCCATAAGTAGCAGGGTCAGGATTTGAACCTAGGCCTCCCACTGCTAAATAAAGTACTCTCTTTACTATATTACACTCTCTGAACAGACAATCATAATATCAGAGTTGAAAGGCACCATACAGTTCATTTAGCCCAAACCCCTCATACCATATATAGGGAAACTGAGATGCAGAGTAAAGTAATTTATTCAAGATCACTGAGCTAGCTATTAATAGAGCCAGGCCAAGATTCAAGATATTTTATATCTTAATTCGATTTACTTTCTATTCTATATTCACTTCTACATAATAGCATCTTTTATAGTAATACATAATAATATACCATTTTTTTTAAAAGGGCCAAAGCTGTCCAACAATTATTCAACAAATGTTATTATGGATCTACTTTGCCCAAAGCACTCTTTTAAATATTGGTTATGTTCTGTTTGGAATCATATAACATCGAAGGACATTTTAGAAAAAAGGATGCAATAAAATACACTGATGTTATTGATAGATTGTGTGAACAAATCATAGCTCAGATTTCTCACTTGTTTGATGACCAATACAGGAAAGAAAGCTCTCTGGTCTCATTTTCACACTGGCAGCTAATGTTGGGCACCCTATAATGGAGATTTTTTTTTACATGAAAGCTAGAGAACAAATCAATGCTACTTGATCGGTCAGCCAAGGGAAGTTTTAAGCTACGCATTAGGGAGATTCTTACTTCAGTTGCCTTGAACAAACATGCTACGAAGAGATATTTCATGTTATTCCTACAACGTCAATTACTGCTTACAAATGAATCTAAGTTGTAAGTCTTTGGCATGTCTAAAAACTTTATCTATAAATCAAGGTGGGTTTTTTTGTTTTTTTGCTTTCCATAGTTCTTTGCTTCCTTTCCATAAAAGACCAATAGCCAGATTAACACAGATTTTATTCTGTCTCTCTCTCTGTCTCTGTCTCTCTGTTTCTCTCTCTATCTCTTTCTCCCCCATTAGGATAAAGAAGAAATGTTGAAAAAGAATGCTAAAGTTTTCCAGCAACCATTCAGAGGTGTTTTCCACAGTCCTTGACCACAGCAATTTAGCGCAGTGCCTGGCATATAATAGATGTTTAATAAATGTTTATTGACTGACTTGAAGGAAAATTATACCCATCTCTCTAGGCAGATTCATCCCACTTTCTTTCATTAATAATAAGAGGTGACAATTGCATAGAGTTTAAAATGCATTGTCTCATTTGGTCTTAATAAAAATCCTGTTTTGTTTATTAGTCCAAGCATTAGAATCTTTGGATCTAGAAAGGGACCTGAGAGAGAGGTCCCTTTTTACAAATAAACTGATGCCAGGAGAAGATAAATCACACTGGTTGTGGGTGGCACAACAAGGATTGGAATCCAGATGTCCCATCCTCCAAATGCAGTATTCTTTCTATTACACCACAGTTATAATATCCCTTTTTACAGACAAGTAATCTTGAGGTTCAAGATACACCATGATACTACCTCATTCAATGTTATAAAAAATTGATGGGCTTATTCAGAGATGTCTAGTTCTAGTGACTTGATCTCCTAGTGACAAGTTTTTTTTTTAGGCATAGCAATTCAAAACTTTCTACTATGATCTGGATAGAATTCTTTTTTGTTATCATCATGGAACCACTGAAAAATATAATGCCTGTTGAATATTTTAGGTAAAACCTTAGTGACCACTTTTCTAACAGCCATGTATTTTAGCCTAGCAGTGAAGAAATGGAGCACCAAAAATTAAGAAAATCTTCCCATGCTTTATTTCTCTAGATGTTTTAGTTCAGTCCCTTTCTGAAAGTATGGTCAGCTAGATGGAGTATTGGATAGAGTGTTGGGCTTGGAGTCAGGAAGATTCATCTTCCTAAGTTAATATCTGGCCTCATATACTTACTAGTTATGTGACCCCCAGACATGTCACTTAACCCTTTTTGCCTCAGTTTCCTGGAAAAGGAAATGGCAAATCACTCTAGCATCTTTGCCAAGAAAACTCCAAGTGGGGTCAAAAGTCAGAAATGGCATAACAACAACATCTGAAAGCAGTTCCAGTAAATACTGTTCTTATATGATTTAAAGCAATCAGAGCTTTAAATGAATTTTGATTAACATTAGTAAATATGCTAAACTTTAAAGAAAAATTTCCTTTTCCAAAAATCTGAAACTTTAATTTTAATCAAACTTGTAAAATAGTTTATATGGTAAATAAATGCATGAATTTTCAAGTAGATCACTGGCACTGATAATTGACTATTTAGAATTTCATACAAAGACAAGTGTGGTTCTATTGAAATAAGATCTTTATAGATTTTTTCCGATATTTTATGAGCCTAAACAAGAAAAATATGCAGGTACCACAGCTCTCTTTCTGATAACCTGGCATAGTTTTATGAAAAACGTTTTCTATAAGTCAGCAAGAAGGCAGATTCAAGGTGATTGAAGGTATTGCTAGACTTTTAAGCAAAATCCTTCTCTTACTGAGGCTCAGCTACAGAGCGGAGATTTTACCTGGTGGCATTAGAGAAATGACATCTGACCCCCTTGTTCTATGAATAGGGATTTTCTAGGGCTTCACAACAGCTTAAAATGGACCCAGGCAGATTTGGAAGCGGAATAGATTTGGTCAAAACAAATCAGGTCATTCCTCTGCATTCTCAATTTGGATCTGTGTCCAAAAGAATTGATGAAATCAGTGTAAGCTGGGCTGCCAAAGGCATTCTTTGCTTTAGGCTGAGTGATAGCTTTCCACAAATTTGTCAGTGTCCAAGGGTTTAGACCAAGTTTCAGGAAAAACAATTTTACTTAGAGCATCAAGGGGAGGGACTCTTTCAGTTTACTTTGGCATTGAGCAAACATTTTATCTTCTTTGACTTCAAATTCAAAATATAAGGCAAAATTTATAACATTTTTAAATGAACAATGCTTCTAATTGCTACTAATTTATGTTTGTTACAAAGATCAAGATTGTTATCATATATATTCTTTCAAGAACATTTATTCATAATCTTCTGAATGAATCATTTTGGTTGTTGTGGCCACAGGTAAGCTGCATTGGATATAACCTAAGACTTATAGCTTTACTTGGCTACTTTGCAAATTGCACGATGCCCATAATATGCAGATCTCAAAACACCTCATAATGTCCCTTATAAATAGCAGTAGGGACTTGATAAATGTTTATTGATTGTGACCTGAGTGACCAGAATTCAAACCTTACTTTAGACTTTAATAATTATGCCACCTTGGGCAAGTTAGTAGATCCCTCTCAGCTGGTTTCCTTATCTGTGAAAACGGGGATAACAATAGCATCTACTTCACAAAATAATGAGGGAGTGGAGAGAGAGAGAGAGAGATAGAGAAAGAGAGAGAGAGAGAGAGAGAGAGAGAGAGAGAGAGAGAGAGAGAGAGAGAGAGAGAGAGGTAGAGAGAGAGAGCGGAAGAAAGAGAGAGAGAGGGGAGAGAGAGGAAGAGAGAGGGAGCGGGAGAAAGAGAGAGAGGAAGAGAGAGGGGAGAGAGAGGGAGAGAGAGAGAGAGGAGAGGAGAGAGAGATGAGAGGAGAGGAGAGAGAGAGAGAGAGAGAGAGAGAATTTTTCAAATCTTGAAACACCAGATAAATGCTAGCTATTAGCATTACTGTTTTCCTCACAAAAACACTATAAATATTATTATCCTTAGTATACAGATTGTAAAAAAATCTTCAGAGATGTTACATGAATTTTCTTGGCCACACAGTTAGACAACATGGGGATTGAGATTTGAATTTTGACCTGACTGATTCTAGTTCCTTCCACTATACCATGCTATGGCTGACTTACACTGGCAAGGAAATAGAAGAAACAAGGGTTCAGTAGAATTTTAACAATGCAGGAAACTCTCCACAGATATGAACTTGTTGACTAACTAAAAAACATTATTATGTGTCTGGATCTTATGACTCCTAAATAAGAGGTTTCCTTAACTATAGAAAAGAGAAAGGGGTGTTGAAAGTTATGCTGACTCAGTTACCTGTTCTTTGCAGCTCTGCTTATCAAAGTTGGAGAAGGCTGGGGTGGGAGAAGACAGTAAGCCTGCTGCTTTTGTAGCACCTGCTCTTTGTCATTTTGCCCCTATCTACAAATTGTCAGTTCTTTCTAACTTGGGAAGGAGCTGAAGTCTAAGAGCCCAGCCTCTTTTGCTAAGGTGGACCTATCTGGATTATTTTTAAATTGCCTATAAAATCTGCCCCCATCTTGAAGCCATTGCTACTTTCCAGTGATGTTGCTACCTTGATGTACTTATAACGTCTTTTTGATTCTTTTTGTCCTATTTTGTCTCATTAATCAAATAGAAAGTCCAAGTGAAGAATTTTCCTTTCAACAAGGGTACAGAGGGTTGTGCTGATAAATATTATATAATATTATATCCTGAAAAAAGTGTGTACTCATACATTTTAATCTGTGTTATTAACATTTTCTCCATCACTTTTGAAAATCTAGACCATCAACCACAAAATAAATTGAGACGATTTGTAGGATTTGGTTATTTCTGAGGTACAAATTCTCACAGTGAAAATTTAACAATGTTTCTCAGGTACAGGTTTAAACTAATTCCAATGTTCTCTAAGGCTCAGCTGACCCTGAATTTTGCTTAACCCTGTGGTGTTATTCTGGCTTTAAGACTTCAGGAAGCTCAATCCTTTCCCCAGTATCACATACAATATGGGGGACACAAAGACAGACACACAAGGAAAGTCACCCAGGTAACCAGAACTGAGTTACTAGGACATAATGGAGACCCACCTGGCTCTCTCATTTTCCTTCCTTTCCAGAAAGCTTATCCCCCTCACCCCACTAAAATAGGCAAGTCTCATCACCAGCCTGGAGGCTAGTCTTTTTCCTGCTTTTATCTTTTTTTTTTTTAACATGTATTCTTTGAGTGAGCACCACCCTTTGAGCTATTGACAAGACCTGATCAACCGACTCCTAGCTCTCATCAGTCAACTGTTCTGCTTCTCAGATTATGGTTGGGTACATGGAGATTCTAGAAGTTTCCAGGAGTCTCTTTCAAGACCTTTTAATCCAACATTCCGGTACAATTAGCCCAATACCATCATCTCACTGACAAGCAAAGGGCAGATTAGTCTTCTTCTAAACCCTTTGCCACATTGGGCCGTCGTGGTCCATTCTCTGAGACCTGATCTGGTGATCTAGTAAATCCAACTTCAATCTGCTCCTTGGCTGTCCCTGAATCCTCCAGTTTTCTATGCACTTGGAAATATGTTTGCGTCTGACTTTGACCCTAAACAAGTGGTTACTGAGGGTTTCCCCAATGACCTCACTAAGGACCACCTGAAGCACAAGTTTATTGTCTGTTCACTGGGAGCAGTTGTTTGGAATCAATAGAAATTCTGAGAATACCCAAAGATATTTGGCAAGTAGAGACTGATTAATTTCTGCTTTTAATTACTTAAGATAATAATTCGCATTTACATATTACATATTTAAATTTTACAGAGTGCTTTCATTCACAGCAACCCTATGAAGTAGGTAATACAAATAGCATTATCTCCATTTGTATAGTGGGAAACTGTGACTCAAAAAGGTTGGACGACTTAGTTGGGTCACACTAAGATTTCCTGATTCCAAGTCCACTTCTCTTTCAATGCTGCCCCCATTATTACCATGTGGCTTAGAGTATCATACTAAAATGCAAATGGATTGTTATCTATTGGCAGGACTTAATTGAACTATCTGACATTAACTTTTGATATCTTGAACTTCTGGGAAAAACAAAACTAATTCAAGTTTATTGCACTGGAATCAAAATTCACAAATGAGATTAAACACAACAGTGTGAAAGTTTGCTGAAGGCATGGGTGTCTTCCTTACAGCAGCTGTAGAATTATACATAATGCTTACCCAACGTTATTCACATCTGGTCTTATGACAAATGTCAGTATCAACGAACAGATGTCTGTGAACCAGGAGAGATTACAGGGAAAACTTAGAGGCATGGGATATGTATCATCTAAGCCAGAAATACCCTCAGACAACTTAGGAGATTGCTGTTAGATGCTGTTAAAGACTTATTTTATTATGATAATATATTATACCTCCCCTAGGGAGAGTTCCCGCATATAGCTCTCTTGAGGTCCATAACAAAATATCACGTTCTCTTCCTGCGTTCCCTCCAACTCTCCTCACTGCAAATATATATATATATATAATATATATATATATATATATATATATATATATATATATATAATATTTTACTTAATCAAAGGGAGAATATTCACAGCATAAAAGGTCCTTGAAAAACTGAATGTTGTTTCTTAAATATATTTCCATTTCATAGGATATAATTCCCATTCTAAAGAAATACTTCCAACCATCCATTCAGTCAGCATGGAACGCCTATAAGGAAGATATTCAAGGGGGCAGTGAGCCTTTCAAGTGGCCCTTAATTCAAAACTGCTCCATTTTATCCATCTCTACCAGTCACCAGTCTGTTGAGAGCAATAACAGCTACCTACATTCCATTACACTTAAATGTTTACAAATCTCTTATTCAACCAGGACCTTGTGAGCTACATACTAAGAGTATTATTACCTCCATGGAAGGCACAAAAAAGTGAAGCCACTTCCTTGGACACAGGACAGGGGCACAGTTGAAAAAGTATGAGGGGGGAGTTGGGACTTGAAATTATGTCTTTTGACTTCAAATTGAATGCTCTTTCACCAGAACACAGTAAGAACAAAGGCCCTAAAACTGAAAGTGAAAGTAGAACAAGAAACATAATTCTCATTTTTTTATGTAGATACCACAAAATGTCACAGTGCTACACTACATAGGAGAGATATTAAATTTGACTTTATAAAAGGTTAAGCAGAAGAATTTTTGTTCATTGATCTATTTGAAAAAGATGCAAAAGTTAATTTTGCCAACGAGTGTTTAATTTATTCTAAAATGCCATTACAGCAGCTGAAAGCATACTAATGGGAATAAATATGGCCATGTTTCTCATGGTCACTGTCAGGGAATGAATATGACTCTGGGTTTTGGAAAAGGTCTGGGATATATTGCTAAAGATGTGTTTTGGCCATTTATAAAGGAAAGAGGTGAACACTGGGAGCTAATATGGCTTCATTAAGAGTAAATCATGAGAAACCAGTCTTATTTCCTATTTTCACTACTTTACCAGACTGATAGAATGTCATAGATAGCATACTTGAATTTCAGCGAAGTATTTTGATTTTTTTATTTGAATAATATTTTATTTTTCCAAATTACATGTAAAGATAAATTTTACACTCATTTTTTAAAATTTTGATTCTTCTTCCCTTAGGTTAGCTCTGATAACAAATGACCAAAGAGTCATGGAGGCTTTGCAACCACTATTAACTCCAAAAATACCAAGGAACTCACACAGCTTAAAAGCAAAAAGCTTTTTTATTTCATTGCAGGATAGGAATTAGACACGTCAGGGCCTCCTCCAGTAGAAGATCCAAAGTAGTGAGGCTAAACCTTGATTTATATCATATTTGAGTCTGTTGGTACTTGCCCAAGCTCAGGAACTGCAGCAGAATTCATCTAAAGGTATGTAAAAACGATTGTCATTATTCTAAGCTCAGAGCACAGCTTGCTTACTAGGTCTCAGCTCTGGAAAACAGGGTATAATAAGGGAGGAGTAAAAAGAGAGGGATGGATTTAGATCCTGACACTCACTTCATCCCTCCCTAAAATAGTTTGCAATTTGGTATAGATTATATATGTTCAGCATTTTGACAATGTCTCTCATCTTATCCTTGTAGAAAAATGTTGGAGAGATCTGAGCTAAAGGCAATAACCCTAGGTGTATTCACATTTACTTAAATGACTTTAACCCAAAAGTTGTCATTAAGAGGTCAATGTTACCTTAAAAGGTTCAAGTGGAATGTCCCAGGGATCTGGCCTTTGGATGAATGTTTAAACATTTGTATCAGTGAACAGGATAAAAGTCCTCATAGGCTTATTCTTCCCAGAACCTCCACTTTAACCAAAGTACCCAAACCAACCATACATCACTCAGGAGTGCCAGAGCCATCTTGGAAAGTCTCAAGAGTAAATTGTTAAATTTTCAATAAGGGCATTTTCACCTCAGAAATCAGCAAACACTACAAATCAGGGTTTGATTTATAATAGCACTGATTGTCTAAGAAAGTGGAAAAAATGTTAATGTTATAGATTGAATTTATTAGACAGCTGGTTGTTGAACATTTATAGTACAACCTTGCCTTCATTCCTCTCCAGGCTCCATTTATAATGCCACAGAAGCCTCCTCAGCCTGGAAGTAAATTGAGCCCTGGCATCCCCTTCTTCTCTGGCTGGTTCCTCCCAGAACCTCTATTTTAAGAAAAAAAATGCTTGGGCAAACCATACCCTCATTCCTCTACAGTATCCAGCTTTGACACACTGGACTTGCTCTCTCATGCCCCATAATAAGTATCTTCTCCTCTCTATCCCCACTCCTTCTTCAGTTTTCTTTTATGTGTTTTATTCTTTCAGAAGCTCCTTGAGGGCAAGGACTGTCATTTTTATCTGCTTGCATTTGTTTTCTTTGTACTTTGCACAGTGATTGACACATAGCAAATGTTTAATAAATACTTGCTGACTTGACTTAACCTATCAAATCTGCAAATTAAACAAAGCTGGAAAAAATAGCTAGCACATTAAATGACAGGTTTGATCCAAAAAGACTTCAACAGGCAAGATAAATGGGATGACTCTAAGAAGATAAATTATGATCGATGTAAAAGTCCTTTGGATCAAAAAACCAATTGCACAATGAATGGGATAGCAGATGACTAGACAACCATCCTGATTCTGTGAAAAATGCCGGCTGGCATCAGTGGTCCCAAATTCAATATGACTGGATAGAGTAAAGAAAACAAGGGTAGTTTTAGGACACTTTAAAGTGAGGCCAGGTATCCAGAACTACAGAGATTCCAACTTCACTATATTATGCCCAAGTCAGGCCACATCTGCAGTGTGCACCATTGTCTACAGACTATTCCACATGTGGATCAGCTGAAAGAAGTAGGGGATATTTAGTGGGAAGAAAAGGAAAGGAAAAGGTGAATAGTGCCTACTATGTGCCAGGTACTATGTTAATTACTTTTTCAAATCTAATTTTATCCTCCCAACAATGCTGAGATATAATTATCCTCATTTTACAGATAAGAAAACTGAGGCAAGCGGAGGTTAAGTGATTTGCCCAGAGTTGCATAGCTAGTAAGCATATGAAGCCAATTTTTAGTGAGGTCTTCCTGACTCAGGGGCTCAGTGTTATATCCAGTATATTACTAGGGCAGAAAAGAAAGGACTTGGGATAAATATAAGCACTATTTTCAAGTAGCTGAAGGTCTATCTTGTGCCAGAGGAATTAGACTGATTCTTTTTTGTCCTGGAGGACAAAACTAGAAGCAACGGGTAGTGGAGGGACAAGTTTGACTTCATATAATGAAGATGTTCCTAGTTTTCTAAATATAGACTGAGCTGTCATGGCAAGAAATGAATTCCTCATAATAGGAAGTCTCCAGACAGAGACTTCATACCCTGTAGACATGGGTGTTACAGAAGAGATTCCTGTTCAGGTAAGAGTTAGGCAAAGTGACCTGTCTGGTTTCTTCCAATTCTTTGATTTTATACCTTAATTGTAACATTTGACATTTATGATAGCCTGAGATACTGGCATTAATGATAATAGTGCTTATTATCACTATTATTAATAGCAGTTACTATGTTCCAGTAACTACACTAAGTGCTTTACAAATATTCCATTGGATCTTCAAAACAACTCTAGGAAGTAGATGCTGTTATTTTCCCCATTTTACAGTGGAGTGAACTGAGACAGAGAGATTAAGTGACTTACCCAAGGTCACTTGAGGCAGGATATGAACTCAAGTGATCCTGATTCCAGGCTCTGCACCACCTGGATGCATTCATTTTGTCTTGATTCGTCTACATGTTCCATTCTTGGCTGAATTTTCTTACTTTGAAAGTTCACTCTCACCCTGTGGTCTCTTTCTCTGCCTGACTGGTTCCTCCCATAACCTCTTTAAGGAAAATTTCCAGGCCAATTATATCTTCATTTCTACTCACATCCCTCTCCTGACTCTCCAGACTTCCCCTCCAGGTCCCTGCACAGGTACCTTCTCTACCCCTCCTCCCTTTTCAGTTCCCTTTTATTCGTCCCCAATTGGAATGTCATCTCTTTGAGGACAGGGACTGTTTTTCTTTTCACTTCTATTTTTATTCTCAGTACATAGCGTTATGCCTACCATATACTTAATAAATAGGTACTTGTTGACTCAATGACTTGTCCTAGTTTCTAGTTGAGTTTGGATGGCTAGAGAAGTTTGCTAAGAACTTAAGGTAATTTTAGGATGATGTAACCAATGTATTTGGAGTTTATAGCATCAGAAGCACAGCCTATCACTAAAAAATTAAAACAAGCTGTAATTGATCCAGTTTTATTTTATCTCATTTACACAGAGGGTGACTCAAGAAATAACTGTATTCTGCTTCCCAAAGAAAGATATTGAATATTTCTACTTATTCATTAAAGAGATTCTGCAAACTCTTCTAGAAATCAGGCAGTGATCATTGTTAGAAGTCTTTGAGGCAGTCGATTCAGTTATTTTTTTTCTAATAAATGCCATCTGAGAATATAAATACAAATAAACTTGAAAGAAATGAAATCTTTACAAACCTAGACCTTGGCCTTGACAATCAATCTAAAGACTAAGACCACATTTTTCAATGTAGCCTAGTGGATCCTCCCTGCACCTATATACTTGCATTAATTTAAATTCGCAAAGTGGAATACTTACGCTACCTCATTTTCATCTACCACGTTGTATTTTTGGGCACTTCTACAGTTGAGTCATGCCTAAGTTTTCATATTTTCACCTTGCTAATAAATAGATCTGGGGAAAATGTCCTTGAGAGAGTAAATAATTGAGTCACAAATAAATATTGAAATAACAATAGCATCAGTCATATTCCCCAAGGAATACAAATTCTTTCCAAGTTTCTTTATACCTTGAAGTGCTAGTAGTTTTCTACTCAAGGTATTCTAAGCTGTGACTCCAGTAGCAAAAGCCTGGTCTTACCCTCTTTAGTATAGTGTATTATATATTAAGGGTAGAGTCTATGGCTAAGACTACCTGCTTCTCCTGCTTATTTCTATCTACCTGATCATCCTCCTTCTTTCCATGTAGTTCCCTATCTTATCAAGGCTGTACAAGTCTCCAGCTTTTCAGTAACATTCTTGTTACTCCTGTGTCGGGGGAAAACATAACAAACAGAAACAAAAATAACCTTGCTGCTTGGTTATTTTACATGGGGAAAGGAAAGGATTTGTCTTTTCTCCTTTCTTGCAAACTCCATCAACCTCCCTTTCCCTCCGATTGCAGGGTTGGAGGGTGGACCACTAAACCCCTTTTTAAAGCTTTTCTTTATATAGGGCTGGGACCTGAACTTTGCAAATCACTTTCTTTCCATCTGTAACTGGCTTGGTTTGAACTCTATAGAATGATGCCTTCTGGTTACGTGCCTGTGTAATACACACATACACACACACACACACACACACACACACACACACACACACACACACACACCCTTTCTAAATTCCTTTTAGGTGTTGTCGTTCTCCCATTAGATTATAAACTCCTGGCATTGTCTCTTTTTCTTATTTCTATCCCCAGCACTTAAAACAGCGCCTGGAGAATAGTAGATCTAATAAATGTTTATTGAATTGAATTGAATACTTGGTGGGGAAAATTTAATGTCTATATAACACACAGTGGGCCTCTCTCTCACTCTCCCCCTTTCTCTCTAAGGTATAGTCCCTAAATGCTGGAGTTCCAGATTCTGTGGAGTTGCTAAGACTCTAACTTTCCAATATCTCTATGATATCTCCATTGTTAAGTACAAAACCTAAAAGAGAAAACTGTCATGTTCCTCTATCCACAACTTTGGCCAAACTTTTAATCAGGCCACTCACAGAGAACTCTATCCCTACCAAATCAATAAACCTCTATATTAATTGCTCCATTAAATAAATAAAGCCTCCATTCATTTCATGATCAAATATAAAATCCTCTGTTTTTAAATATCCCTTTACCACCTAGTCCTTTTCTATCTTTTTATGCCTTTACTGCCTTCCTCATGCTCTATGATCCAGGGACACTGGCCTTGCTTTTCCTCCCACATTACATTCAGTTTCTCTATTCTATGCCTTTTACTGGCTTTCACTTACTTCTGGAATGATATTTCACCTCATTTCTGCCTTCTGGCTGCTTCAGTTTCCTTCAAGACTCAACTCACATCCTACCTTCTGCCAGAGGTCTTTCCCAGGTCCTCCACTGCTAGTGCCTTCCCTCCGAAATTAACTCTCATTTCAGCTATCTATATTTTATATGTACTTAATGTGTTTGCTTTTGTTGGGTTTTTCCTATGTTTTCTTCTCCATTGAAATGAATTTCTTGATGTCCAGGACCACATTTTTTTCTTTGCTTGTATTCCCAGCATTTTGGACAATGCTGGCCCATAATAAGTACTTAATATATGTTTGTTGGCTAGCTGATTAAATCTTGTTAGAAGGTATTTCATCTACCCAGGACACACATTATTTGTCCCCTTCTAGATCAAGGTAGATATTGATGCAGTGATTATATCCAACATTTTATGCAACTAGCATATGTTCAAACCCAAACCATTGGGAAATTCCATTAATGTCATATCTTGATTAACATCAATTGGAAAATTCATCCTCAATAATGAAATCCTTTATGTCCATCATGTCAGTCATTATGTCAGCATTGGAGGCACAGTGAATGTTACTTGAAAAGTTAAAGGGAAATGACTTCAGGTAAGTAGATAACAAATACTACTGTATACCTCTAAAGAAGTTCTTGAAATAGCACAATACATATGTTGCCACTGTAGAAATGAAAAGTCTGCACAGCAATTTGGACAATGCGCTGGATAGTTGTAGAATTGAAGAAAAGAAAAAAAGAGAAGCTGTAAGGCAGAGCCATTGATGGGTCTCAGCAAAGGGAGCAGTGGGAAGATCAGTGAATTCAAGTATGAAGACTTGGGTTCAAACCTTGGCTTTAACACTAATTACTGTGTGACTTTGAGCAAGTTAGTGGGCTTCTCTGTGCTTCTGTTTCTTTATATAATAAGATGTTTGGATTCTAAAACTTCCAAAGTCCTTTCCAGCTCCAAGTTTATGATTTTCTAAAGAAATGCAATATATGCCCAGTGGCTTTCCTGTCACAATTTAACACATGTTTATTGAGTGATAACTATAGGCATTGTGCCAAGCACTGAGAGAATATTCAAAGGACTAGTCTCCAGCCTCAAGGAGCTTACCATCTGGAAGTTTACATATTTCAACACAAATAAGAATACCATCGATAGATGCATTTACAAACTGGAAAGAACAATATTAAAGGGGCCACAGAGAACATATTTAGGAAAATGAAGCATGCATTATCTGTTATAAAATCAAAGAAGTGGTCCCTGGATTATTTTCAGCTCTTCCTTACAATGAGAATCTCACCAGTCTAATATTAGCAATCCTTGGCTGTAGATGTCAACAGAAGGTTGAAGATGACAAAGTTGAGTGTGTGATTAGCAGCCAGAGAAATATACCTTGAACCCCAAACCTTATGTAGAGTTGCACATATGGCCCTACTTTACTTGAATAAAGACCATATGTTTGAGCTCTGTCTCCTACTGCTCAATCTCAGAGCTAGCATTATGTGCCATATGGAGAAGAGAGAGGCTGCCTATCCGTGATGTGCAGTGATCCACAGACAGTCACGTAATATCAGCCTCATTTAGCTCTATCAACTTGAGGAAATGAGTCCTCACCCAAATTAGACTTGGATCAACTTTTCTGAAAACCAGATACCTCAGCATATTCTCTTTGATATGCCTAGACTTACAAATAACACTGAAGGAAGTCTCCACTTCTCTGAGAGGCTATTTTCTTAATAGTATAACTGCAGCTACTGAAGAAATAAAGGACAAAAATCTCCTCAAATAATAATACTGAGCACTTGTAGAGTGCTCTCACTAAGGACTTTGAAGTAATTCAAAGATGTTGGTAAATGAATAGTGAGTGGTCAGGAAGGTGAAGGACTCACTTTCATGATGAAAGGAAAGAGAAGACAAGTGATTTTCCCAGAACTAGGTCACGCTGACAGAAACTGTACTTTAGTGTCTCATGCTGTAGTGAGTTCTGTTCCTAGTAAAGTGAAAGCCATAAAGATAAGCCATGAAACAGCAACTCTTGAGTTGTAGTTTTTCATTGTTTCTGTTCAAATAATTGTTTTCATGCAAATACTCACCATATAAAAAGAGCAAGGACACAAATTCCTTAAAGCACTGAGGAAATAGACACGTTACTTTTTATATTATAATATTCCCACTATGTGAACTGCAAGCCAACTAGATTTCAATTCATGGCAAAATTCTAGAACAATTTATTAAAAGGGTGAGTTGTTAATATCTAGAAAAGGAAGTAGTGATCATAAGGAGCATTACGGATGAGACAGGAAGATTTACTTTATATTCTTTCATAACAAGGTTGGTGGGTCACAGAGGAATGCTACAGATATATTTGTGTAACCTGAAAGTCAAATTCATTCACATAAGCCTATGCATTGTTGGACTATGATTATTTGATCCTCCATGTCTGTGTGAGGTACAGAATTTGTGAGAGCTTAGGAGAGGAAAGGTTCTAGTTGTCTGGAATCTAGTTTCAAGAGAGGGTCTTATGGTTCCAGTTTCTCTTTAAGGAAATCTTTCCCTATTGAGGGAAAGACTCTATGAAAAATTAAACATATATATATATATGTATCTTATATATATACATACATATATATATGCATGCTATATACATATACATGTCTAGACCCTTTAATCCTTCTTCCCAGCTTACTACACTAAAGACTTGAGGAAATTCCTCCTTGGGTGAGATTAAGGAAAAGTTGTACTAGAGTCAGCTCAAACAAGCTCACGAGAGCTGGTTGTTAAATTTTCAGTGTGAGTATTTACACATCAGAAAACAGCAAAGGTTACAAATCAGGACTTGCTTGATTGCTTTATTAATTATCTAGATGAGAAAATGATGGAGAAAATATTTGTAATGTGTTATCATTCAGTCCTTTTTCAGTTGTGTCTGACTCTTTATGACCCCACTTGGAGTTTTCTTGGCAAAGATACTACAGTGATTTGCCATGTCGTTCTCCAGCTCATTTTACAGATGAGAAAACTGAGGCAAAAGGGCTAAGTGAGTTGCCCAGAGTCACACAGTTACTAACTGTCTGAGGCCAGATTTGAACTTAGGTCTTCCTGCCTCCAGGGCTTGTACTCTATTTATTGTACCACCTAGCTGCCCCAATTTTAACGTGGATTAATCCTAAAAGTACGTTGTACAATTTTTCCCCCTGGAGTTAGTTATTACATCTTTGCTAGGATACTCCAGATCAGGGACTGTGTGTGTGTGTGTGTGTGTGTGTGCCTCACTGAGCTACATTATTCCTAGTGGGAAAGCTTATATACTCTGTGAACTATCTGATATATTCTAATTGATATAATTTCTCTGATTTCTGTTTGCTCTTGTCTTGGATAAAAAAAGATGTTTTTGCTATCCATTCCCCTAGATGATCTTTGTGTAATTGGCATTTGTTGGGAAGGGAATCACGTCTTTGAATGTATAACTCAGGTCACTCTTCCATTAAAGAGATAGAGCTTTTCTGGTAGAAGAGATTAAAAAGTGTGGGTAAGGAAAACCGTGTAGTTAAGAGGATTTGAAATTCAACATGATCCTTTGAAAAATTACATTGTGTAGTAGTTGATTCAGTATTTCAATGAACATGTGGTCTCAGCGATGGATGATGCAGCTATTCTTTCTAATGCTGGTAGACTGATAAAGCACTTATTAAACACTAAAATGACTGGAATTTAGGAATCTCTCCAAGAACCAAACTGCATCAACTGACAATACACCTTTTTTTATCTATAAGGTGAAGAAATTAGAGATAGTAGGATGTATTTTTTTTTTATTTCAAAGCAAAATTATGTCTGCTTGTAATTATTTGCGAAGCTAAGAGAAATCATGGTGAATTATAGAAAAATTATTTTTTTAATTGCATCATTTGAGGCACCTATTTCCTTCTTGTATTTAAGTACTTAGTATATGCCAGGTATTAAGTACCAGGGATGTATAAATACAAGAAAAAGACAGTCCTTGAATTCAAGGAGCTTATATTCTAAATACGGTTAGTGCAAGTACTTCCTCAAATGGCAGTTCCAGCGAGAAACTCACCAATTAGTGGTCATTAGGAGTCATAGCGGTAAAGGTGTTTCCAGTACAAGAAAGTCACTGGGGTACAGGTGGAGAAGTAGACTCAGGAGTCAGAACTCAAACTGGATGACCCCTAGATGTCCTAAAAGCCTGTCCCAAACTGAAACTCATCTTTCCCTCAAGGCTTCCTCTCTTCTTAACCTCCGTATTGCCGTTGAGGACATCACCATCACCCCTCGTCACTCAGGCTTGCAACCTACATGTCATCTTTGACTCTTCACTCTCACCTCTTCCCCATATCCAATATTTTGCCTATTGATTTTGCCTTTGGTAATGTCTCCCATGTGCCCCTTTTCTCCTCTTATATAGTTAGTATTCTGATGCAGACCTTCATCATCTCTCTCCTGGACTATAGCAATAGCCTACTGGTTGACTGGTCTGACACAAGTCTCTCCCTATTGCAGTCTATCCTTCACTAAGCTATCAAAATTATTTTTTGTGTTCACAGGTCTGACCATAGCACATCCCCCAGTCACACATTCAATAAACTCCAGTGATTCCTCAGCAATAAAATATAAATTATTTGACATTCAAAACTCTTCATAATCCCCAAAACCTTCATGCTGTCTTTCACTTTCCAGTCTTACATCCCATCACACACTGTTGCACTCCAATCATACTGACTTCCTTGTTACTCATCATATAACTCCAGGTAGTTACTGGCTGTCTCATATATCTGAGAGTAGTCTTCTTCCTCCTCTTTACCTTATGGTTTTCCTCAAGTCTAGGCTAAAATTCTACCTTCTATATGAAGTCTTTCTCAATCTCCATTCTAGTGCCTTCCCTCTATTGACTGATTTCAATTTATCTTGTATATAACTTGTTTGTACATAATTGTTTGCATGTTGTCTCCTCCATTAAAATGTAAACTCCTTGAGAATGGACTGACTTTTGCCTTTCTTTGTATCCCCAGAAATGACAATCATGTCTTTTCATCCTATGGAATTCTTATCTATGTCTTTTTATCATCTCTACATGGAGAATGAATGTAAATCGTAAATAGTAACTTTCTCTTTTGGCTAGCAACTCTGAGGGTCTTCCCTTCCCAGTTTGATTTTTTTAAAATTAAAGTGGCTGTGCCCTGACTCACTTCTTAAAGAGACCTATTCATTGACTGGGCATTATCTCACTCAAAGTGAGAACCTGACAAGACCTTAGCCTAAAGGGCCCAGGGTCTCCCATTGTATCTTGGGACATCTCCAGTATTCCTGATGAATATCAGACCACTGGACCAACATGTCTCTAGAGAAGAAAGTGAGACTGGTAACCTTGTACCACCCTCCTTCACTCAAATCAAAGTCAACTGCAAGTCATGTCATCATTCGTGATGTCATGGTCCTCTTCGAGAAAGACAAACACAACAACCCAATGTAAGAGAAGGCTTGCCCTGGTTGCTTTTCGTGGGTTTTTCTACTTTTTGTTTTTAAATACATATACCAGTGAAATATCTAGAGTCCCATAGAATTGAATAGCATTGAATTCAGCATCAGAAAATACAAGATGTAAAAACGTTTAAAATTTGGAAATAATTCTATACATCTTGTTTGAATTTAGAACTTTCTGGGGAAATTTTGAGTGGGAGAAAATTGAATGACCTGTATCTATCATGAAAGAAAGAAAAAAGAACCTACGGAAATCAAAACTTTTATACATATACACACATACATATGTACAAACATATATACATATATGTGTATATATGCATATGTGTATACATACACACATATGTGTACACATACACATACACATATACACACATATTCCCTTACAACCAGCAGATAAATTAACAATGGACCTACCTTTAAAGTTTAATTCATTTTAATTCAATACAGCAATTAGTGTCTTGTTTTTGCAAGGGCAGGAGCTAGCCACTGAGGACATGAGGATACAAAGACAAAACAGCAACTATGCAGTATTCCTGACTTCCTTTAAGACCAAGCTCAAATCTATTTTGTTCATTTTGTTATTTTGTCTTACCTAGCTCCCAGCAATTGATGCCTTCATCTGAGTTTACCTTCTTTCTAGTCTGTGTATATCTTGTACACCACTTAGTTTTTTACATATGGTCTCCCATGAGATTGAGAATTCCTTGAAAATATATGGCTTATTTGGTAGGTTTTCTTTTTCCTTTCTTTGAATTTCTGGCTTAGCACAGTCGTTAGCACATCATAAGTTTTAAGAAAGCTTTGACTAATAAACTTTCAAAAATAAACAGTGTAGCATATTCAAGGACCTTCCTGAAAACTCGGTTTGAGCATTTGGAGAGCAACTTTTACATCTTCTTTTCTTTTCTTTATCTCTCTGTTCTCTTTACACCTTATTCAACCTCCCCTCTCCTCTCCTCCTCCCCCTAAAAAGTCACAAAAGCAAAACTGACCTAAAAGTGTTTTTAAAAAGTCCTAAAGAACTACCCTTAAGGCTAGAGAAGAAAAGCTGCTTAGAGGTTGGCAACTTTTCCCCCAAGACCAAATTACCCCTTTCCCACTCACATGGACACAAATCTTCCTATGAAAGTTGTTCATCTGCCAAATCTTTTCTTCCAGAACCCAGGGATTCATAAAATCAGTGATTTCAGTTGAGAAAGGACTTTAGGGGTCATCTAATCCAAGTCCCTCATTTTATAGAAGAGAGAAACTGAGGCCAAAAAATTTAAATGACTTGCCTAAGAGAACACAATCGAGGTGGGATTTTAACTGAGGTCCTCTGATTCCAAGACTGTCATTCTTTTGACTAGAGTAACCATGCTGCTTCAAGTTAGAGGGAGGTGTATAACTGATCTTTTCTTGTGTCTACTCAGCTCCAGCACCCTGGGTACCTCCCATCTTAACTGCTACCAAGAACAAGATTTGGAGAGAGGAACCATAGTTGGTCCTAAATCTATAAACTTTTGTGTAGCAGAAGAATTGGGCACAAGTTGTATATAGGGAGATGGAGAAGAGGGGAGAAAAAATGCCTACTTCAGCTTCCTCACTCTAGGCTCCTTAGAGACTAGGTCCTTAGTCACCCTTATTCTGGCCAGTGCTGGCATGGCACTTCTACCTTGGTGTAATTGATGATTTAGTGTCCCAGGACATAAAGTCCGTGGGAATAAAATGGCCACTGAGGGACAGGGGCAGAAAGGGTCATCTAATTGGCACTGGAAGCAACTGCCATAAACTTACACTGCCACTGGCCTCCACAAGCAGAGAGGAAGAAATTACTCAAAAAGTAGAGGCACAAAATTTAGAGTGACCCCCCAAAAATCTTTTTTTTAATCTCCTGCCCTCCTAGGCTGAATCATCAAGTAATATAAACACCTGCTCCCACTCCCTTCTTATCTTGTTAGAGGAATCTAGCTGGAAATGACTGAATGAACTGATCAAAAGTACATTCAGTAATGGTTTTATGTCAACTTTAAGGAAAGTCTAGAGGAGCAGCCCTGGTAAGCTATCCTCTGGGGGGTTTCACAATAAACCAATAGCTTATATGAAAGCATAGAAGGTATGCTTGCCAAATATGTTTATCACAAAGATAGGAGGGACAGTTAATATATTCAGTGACAGTTAGGAACCTGTCAACATTCTTGACAAGTTGGAACATTGTGATGATTCAAATAAAGATGGAATTTATTGGAGATAGAAGTACAATTTTTCACTTAACTTCCAAAAAACAACTTCACAAGCTTAAGATAGGAGGGTCATGTTTATATAACAGTATATCTTAAAAATTCCAGGAAGTTTAGTTGTCTGAACATTCAGTTTAATTCAATTGTGTGACATAATTGCCAAAATAGCTAATGCAATTTTAGATTGAAGTTAAAAAAGCATAATATCCAAGACAAGGGAGCTGATTGCTAAATTCTACCCTAGTTATATCACAGCTGGGGAATTTTGTTCAGAAATATGTGCTA
This sequence comes from Bettongia penicillata ogilbyi, assembly GCA_023548195.1. Taxonomy (NCBI): domain Eukaryota; kingdom Metazoa; phylum Chordata; class Mammalia; order Diprotodontia; family Potoroidae; genus Bettongia; species Bettongia penicillata. The sequence continues at coordinate 1,105,616 of JAJHZJ010000330.1, forward strand.
TATTTTAGGAAGGACATTGATAAGTTGGAAAGTATCTAGAGGAGGGTGACTAGGATGAGAAATGGCTTCAATGATATGCTTTAAAAGGATTAGTTGAAGTACCTATGAATATAATCCTGAAAGAGGAAGTGTGAGTCTGGAGCTGGGGAATGGTACATCTTCTCATAGTGGAACCAATGAAGACTTTTGAGTAAAAGAATAATATGACCAGAGTAGAGCATTAAGAAGTTAATTTTTGACAGATGTGCTAAATATGGATTGGAGAAAAGAGAGTATGTCTACACAGAATCATCACTGGTTTGACTGAACTTATCAATTATATATATTTTTAATATAAAATTCATTTATTTATTTTTAGTTTTCAGCATTCGTTTCTGTAAGTTTTTGAGTTTTGAATTTTCTCCTCCATCCTCTGCTTCTCCCTCCATAAGAGAGCAGGCAATCTGATATAGGCTCTACATACATTCATATTAAACCTATTTTCACATTAGTCATAATGTAAAGAAAAATTAGAACTAATGGGAGGAACCACAGGAAAGCAGAAATAAAATAAAACAACAAAAGGAAAGGAGAGCAAATAGTACACTTCCATCCACATTCAGGCTCCAAAGTTCTTTCTCTGGATGTGTATAGCATTTTCCATCATGAGTCTTTTGGAGTTGTCTTAAGTTCTTGCATTGCTGAAAAGAGGTAAATCTACATAAGTCATTGCACAATGTGACAGGTACAGTGTTCTCCTGGTTCTGTTCATTTCACTCAGCATCAGTTCATATAAGTCTTTATTCTGCCTGCTAATCATTTCTCATAACACAGTAGTATTCCATTGCATTCATATCCCACAACTTGTTGAGTCATTCCCCAGTTGATGAACATTGCCTCATTCTAGTTCTTGGCCACCACAAAAAAAGTTGTGATCAATATTTTTGTACGTATGAGTTCCTTTCCCATTTGTATGATCTCTTTGGGATGCAGACCTAGAAGTGGTATTACCAGGTCAAAAGATATGCATAATTTTATAGCTCCTTGGGCATAGTTCCAAATTGCTCTCCAGAATAGTTGGATCAGTTCACAACTCTATCATCAATGCATTAATGTTCCGATTTTCCCACATCTCCAAAATTTGTCATTTTTCTGTTTTGTCATGTTAGTCAATCTAATAAGTGTGATGTGGTACCATGGAATCATTTTGATTTGCATTTCTCTAATCATCAGTGATTTGGAGTATTTTTTCATATACAGATAGCTTTCATTTCTTCCTCTGTAAACAGTTTATTCATATCCTTTGACCATTTTTCAACTGAAGAATGACTTGTATTCTTATAAGTTCAACTCAGTTCTCTCTATATTTTTTAAAAATGAAGACTTTGTCTGAGACACTAGTTTTAAAAATTATTTCCAAGCTTTCTGCTTCCCTTCTAAATCCTCATTGCATTGACTTGGTGCAAAAAACTTTTGAATTTAATATCAGGATTGCTACCCCTGCTTTTTTTTTTACTTCAGTTGAAGCGTAATATAACCTGCTCCAATTTTTTAATCTTTACTCTGTGGGTATTCCTCTGCTTTGAATGTGTTTCTTGTAAATAACATATTGTAGGAGTATGCTTCTTAATGCACTCTCATATCCTCTTCTGTTTCATGGGAGAGTTCATCTCATTCACATTTACACTTATAATTACTGTCTGTATCTTCCTCTCCATCCTATTCCACCCCCCTGCCAATTTATGCTTTTCTTTCTCCTTTCTCCCTTTCCCTCCCCATTAGAGTTTTGCTTTTGACCACTGCCTCCTTCAGTCTGGCCTCCCTTCTATCCAACCCCTTCTTTTTCTTTCTTTCCCCTTTCCCTTCTACTTCCTATAGGATAAGTTAGATTTCTATACCTAACTGATTATGTTATTCCCTCTTTGAACCAAATATGACAAGAGCAAGCTTCAAATAATGCTCATAATGTTTTTTGTAACAAGCTTTTGTGCCTTTTCATGTGACATAATTTAACCCTTTCTTCTTCTCCCAGTACAATTCCTTTTCATCCCTTAATTAGATTTTTTTTATCATCACATCAAAGTCAACTTATATCCATGCCCTCTCTCTAAGTATAGCCCTTTTAAATGGAGTTGGTTGGTTGTTGTCCTTCATCTTTGAAGAGGACCCAAAATGACATCACCACTGTAAGGTGAAATTTCAATGTGTCCGACTGTGACTGATCAGACCAATATGAGCTCAGAATGCTCTACCACAGGTTGGGCACAGATACTCTGTATGAATATTTGGGGTGGATATCCCAAATTTGCACATCCTGTGTTTATTTTGTGCTGTCTCAATTCTGCTTTGCTCAAAGAGCACAGCACCTTTTCTTATGTGGGCACGCCATACTGAGCGTTCCTGTGCCAGCATCTCCCATGTTGCACAGTCAAATCCAAAGTTCTTGAAAGAGACCTTGAAAATGTCCTTGTATCATTTCTTCTGGGCACCATGTGATTGCCTGCCCCATGCAAGTTCTCCATAAAATAGTCTTTTTGGCAAGTGTACATTTGGCATTAGAACAATATGACCAGCCCATCAGATTTGCACTCTCTAAAGCATAGTTTGAATACTTGGCAGTTCAGCTTGAGCAAGGACTTCAATTTCTGTTACCTTATCCTGCTAGGTGATCCCCAGAATCTTCCTAAGACAGTTCAACTGGAAGTGATTCAGTTTCCTGGCATGGCACTGGTAGACTGTCCATTTTTCACAAGCATATAATAATGAGGGCAGCACAACGGCTCTGTAGACCTTCAATTTTGTAGTCAGTCTAATACCTCGTCTCTCTCAAACCTTTCTTCGGAGTCTTCCAAACAATGAACTAGCTCTGGCAATGCTTGCATCAACTTCATTGTCAATGTGTACATCCCTGGAAAGTACACTACCAAGGTAAGTGAACTTATCCATAGCATTCAAAACTTCTCCATTTGCTGTAACCAATGGTTCCACATATGGATGGTATGGTGGTGGCTGATGGGGCACCTGTGTTTTCTTGGTGTTCATTATTAGGCCAAAATTAGCACAGGCAGCATGGAATTGATCCTTACTTTGTTGTATTACAGCTTCAGAGGCTGCACTGAGTGCACAATCATCTGCAAACAGAAAACCATGCACCAACACTCCCTTCACTTTGGTTTTGGCTTGTTACCTCTTCAAATCGAAGAACTTATCATCAGTACAGTAGTTAACCTTGATACCATGTTCATCCTCATTGAAAGCATTTGTCAACATGGCTGAAGACATCATGCTAAAAAGCATGGGAGCAAGTACACAACCCTGTTTCACTCCATTCGTGACTGGGAATGCACAAGAGCTTTGTACATTATCTAGAACCCAGGCAAACATGCCATCATGAAATTGACATACAATATTGATGAAATTCTTTGGCCAACCAAATTTTGACATAATTTTTCATAAGCCTTCATGACTAACATTGTCAAAAGCCTTGGTCAGATCCACAAATGTTGTGCACAGACCTCTGTTCTGCTCCTGGTGCTTTGCCACATGAGAGGAGCCTAATGGCCCTAAAAATCTCTTCTTCAGCTGGAAGTTCAGCTAAGGAAAGATTGACTTCAACTCGAGGTAAACAGTCAATGGCCCCAGCATTGATTGGTGATGGACACTATGTTGAGAACACTATGGAAGTGTTCGGTCCATCTCTCTAGGATCATGTCCTTATCACTAATCAACGTGGTTCCATCAGCACTGAGTACTTGTGATACACCATAGGTTTTTGGTCCATAAACAGCTTTCAGGGAATCATAAAAGTGCTTTGTATTGTTACTATTAGTATAAAGCTGAATTTCATTCATTTCTTTTTACTGAGCCAGGAATCCTGCATCTCTTTAAATGGAGTAAAATTCCCTAGAGAATAGATCAAAGAAGGGGGGCAAGCATTCTATTTTAGGTCTAAGACCCTTAAAATGAGCTTGTTCTAAAACAGATGTGTATGTCAGGATAAACAAATAGAGAAAGAAGAAAATATGAATTATAGAACGAGCATGACATTTCCTTAGGCCACCAGTACTAAATTAAGCTAAATGAAAGATCTTTTTTTTTTTTTAACAGCAAGATTGCAACTGTGATTATAAGTGAAACCAGGAAGTTGTACCTTAGTGAAAGGATGTCTCCCTGCATTTCCTTGGTGAGGCAAATAGGGATCAGGCAAAGCTAGTTTCAGCATCTTCAGAAAAGAACCACTGTTGGAGACTTAATGTCATCTATCTGATAGGGAAATAGCACTTTAACGAGACGAAGTAAACAAGAAAGAAACCCATGGTAAAGAAAAGTATGATTTCAAACACATGAAAGTATTGATTTTCAAAAGTTCTAAAAGAGAACACAATTGAATAAAATAATAATACTATTACTCACAAAATTCAATCAAGATGACGTTATCCTTGTTTATATTTATCTCCATAAAATCATGAAGAGATTTTTAAGTAGAATTAGATAAAATAATAGCATACTTCATTTGAAGGTATAGAATTTCAAGGCAAATAATGACAAAAAATAGGAGCAAAAGGAAATATAAAAGTAAATTAGAGGAACAGATCAAATAAGCAATATTCAGAAGTAATCAAATGGCTTGGTGTTTAATATGCCAAAGAACACAAACCACCAGGAGATTCCTTATTCAAGAAGAAAGTCTGGGAATTTTGGCAGAAATTAGGTTTAGACTAGACTCTAGATATCACAAACTAAAATAAGCCCCAAATGGATAAACCCTGTCAATGTTAATGTCAAAGTTCATATCATTAAAAACCAAAACTAAACAAAAACCTAGGAAATTGAAGGATGTAGTTTACAGATTTATGGTTTTAGGGAGAATTCATAAATACAAAAAAAAAACAAACAAGAGATCATAGAAGAAAAAACAAAAAAAATTTTCTTTGGATTTTTAAAATTTGAGCAGACAAAATCAATGGAAATAAAATAAGAAAAGAAATTGTCAATTGGGAAAAAAAATTATATCAGCAGCACCAAAAGTATCATGCTATTTATCTAATATATATATGTGTCCAATTATATTTTCTTTTCCTTGACATTATTCCCATTGTATGAATTGTACTTTTAAGAAGATTGCTCGTTATTTTATATTTTTATTGTTAATATTAACCTTCTTCAATGCTGCTTATGCGAGTATTAATTTTTAGTGATCTACAAAATTTCTGGGACCTTGCCACTCAGGGATGTAATAGAAATGGTACCTTTGTCCTGTAGAGTAGACGAGACTTTTAAAGGAGTGAAGAAGTCATATGACTTTCTCACTGCCTGAGGTGTAAAAGGCCCAGCCCATGGAGAGTTGTCACCGCTTTTACTGGAGCTCCTTTCCTCATCTACCATATCTGATTGCCATTCATGGCAAGGAGGGGAGAGATAATGTTGGAGGGGGTGGGGTGGAGAAAGATCCTTGAAGGAAATGATGTTTTATCTGAGTCAGTATCCTATTTTAACTATAGAAATTATACTCTTTTAGTCTTCTCTTTTCAGTAAAATTGTTTTAAGGGTCCACAGTGACTCATTGCTTTCTAATTTCCAAACTTGAATTGCTAGGTTGGTCCAAATTAGACTTGGTCAAGAATAGTTTTTGGTTTAAAATTCTCCTACCTTGCCCCTATCATTATTGATCTTAAAGTTGTAAAAGGATATAAAGAAATTATCCGGTTTTGTTTCCTGCCTTCAGTGAAGTAAGGTATTGATAGAATCCTAATAAAGCTGCCCCCATTTCTAATATTCTAATTTCCTTACGTGCCTCACTAAAGAGCAGGCATGTCCTGATTTAACCACATAATCTGTCCCTAACCACACCATTACCCTCCAGATTTAATCATAGGTGTCATTGAACAACAAGTCCATTGCTCCTAACTAAACACTGCTGCCAGACTCAGTACAGCCACTGTCCCTACCTAGCCACAGCCACCCCTTCCCCTGCCCCAATGCAATATCCTAAATTCCTCATGTATCCCTCACTGCCTCACTAGAACAGGTGTGTCCATATGATGAAATCCCAGCCACTGTCTCTAAGTAGCTACTGCCCCTAGACCCATTCCTCCCAATCCTCACAGAAACAATAGTTGTGTTCATGTACTCAACCACAGCCACATCTGTCTAATCTGAGATAGGACCACAATAACCAGTCAATCAGAATGCAGCGCCACCAGGATGTCTGAGAAGGATGTGGACCCCAAAACAGTAGAAGGGACTTTCCTTAAGTAGGCATCTGCACAATTATAGCAAATGCTGTCTTTTAGGTGAACTTATGACATAGAGAGGCTTATTATAATATCATTATCATACATACGTGCTCCCCTGAATGAGTTTTTCTGTATGCGTTGTGAGTAATCACATGCTCACTTCCACTGAGGTTGAGACCCCTCCCTATTACCTAATTCCTTGACAAACCCCTCCTGTCTTTTAAATATTCATTATTTCTTTGTGTAATCAGTTTCATTAATCAATTTTCTCTCGTATGTTACTGAAGTTACCAGTTTCCTCTTGAAACTCAGCCCACTTCTGAGAGGTGTCAATCTTAATAAATGCTTTAGCTTGTATTGGAAATGATCCGGTCTGTGAATTCATTCAAGATGACCCTCACAACACACCATGAAACCTCAGCAGCATTATTTTTTCCATTTTATAGAAACAGTAGCTGACACCCAGAAAGGATAAATAATTCACCCAAAGTTACACAGCTAGTCAGTAGTGGAGGAGAAACTTCTGCCTCTCAATCTAGGGATTGATTGATTATAGTAGATAAAGAACTACATTGCCCTCTCTGCCACATATTGGCTGAGTGACTCTAGACAAACTAGTTTATTAATACCCCTAAGTAAAATTCTAATATATGGTACTGAGTAAAGAGCTATCTTGATTAGTAGGGGCTTTCCATACTCACAGTTCCCTACACCAATAAAATCACAGGCAAAAATATGCAAAAAAATATTTTTTAAAAAATTAATATAAAAAAGATAGAGCTCCTTTCCTACTAAAGTTTTATTTAACTCTAAGTTAACAGTTGTTGAAAATATGCTTGTAAACTCATGAATGCTCAGGGGGTAAATGGATATCTAGTTAGGTCTTAAGAAACAGATTTATCAGAGATCAGAAAAATATTTAATACTATTACAATTTCTTGCTGGAAAAACAAAAGTCATGATGTTTAAAATTAAAGGTTAGAATAAATAAAATAAACAAAATATTTTAATTATATCATGGCTATTTTTCTGAATCTTTTTACAATGCCTTTTCCCATTTCTACTAAGGCAGGAATATAAGAATATTGTCAAAAATATTATATCTTAGTATGAAATGACAATGAGCAAATAGAGATTCTGAGAGGTCAAAGAAATGAGATATAAAGATAACAGAAGATGAATCAGGGGTGCTTTAAAAATCTCTGAGTCTCATCTTTGTTTAACCTCATCATACATAAAACTCAACTTCCAGAGGAAAATAGGTGGGTTGAGCAGGTGAACTGATCTCATATTCTGCAGATAAAGTCTGTGCCCAATCCAGTTTTCTGGATGAAATGAGAATACTAATCAACAGCCTCCAAAACTGACATAAACACAGTTCTCTGATAAATGTCATGGGCAAAAATATTCCTTATAAAATCAACATTCAGAGTATTTAAATTTAATAAGAGTATAGTGGGGACAGGAAGTTGATAAAGACATCACTACTCAATTGATTCCCCTTATTCATTCTGTTTGTTTAACCATAGAAAGTAAGAGACACGGAGCAGACGATAAGGTATTAAGATTTCAAACAAAGTGTGATGAAAGGTTTATACTCTGTTACCCCTTTATGAACGCTGAAGTTTTTCAGAACAAATTTGATGGCAAGAGAGGACAACTTGTCATTTGCTAAGATAAGATTACTTACAAAAATTCATAGGCTCTGTTAAAGGCATAGTTGAAATTTATACAGGGTGCCCCAAAAGTCTTTACTTAAACCAGCTCAAACACTTGAGGGTCACCTTTTTTCGTGATTTAAAGTTGCAATGGGTTTTATAAACATTATCTCATTTTAGTTACACTATAACATGGTATAATAGGTATGTATATAATACAGTTATTATTACATCAATTCTCTACATAAGAAAACAGATATTCTAGGAAGCCAATTGACTTGCCCAGAGTCATACAACTAGTAGAGCTGGAGATTGCTTTTGAACCATGTTTTCTTGACATGAAGCTCATCACTTCACTACCCTGCTTCTCAATGAAATTTCAACTGACAGATCAATTGGCTATCAGACTTCAACAGCTAGAGAAAGACTACATGGAAAGCTTTGTCAGTCCTTAGAAGTAGCTGAGAATATGTAATTTAATTGAAATTTAAAATATACATTTTTGGCTGATGGTTTGCTCATCTATGAATTAAGTGCTGTTGTGACATTATATACAACAATAAAAAGCAGATTATCTGGCATTCACATATCATCTTTAGGTTTGCAAAATGCTTTACAGATATCTCATTTGGGCTTCATAACAACCCTGGGAGGTAAATAGTGGAGGTATTATCCTCCCTATTTTACAAAGGAGGTAACTGAGGCACAGAGAGGCTAAGTAGTGTGCCCCTGGTCATGAACCTAGAGTAAGAGGTGGAATTTTAATATAGGCTTTCCTAAATTCCAAAATTGGAACACTATGCCATGCAAACTTGAGAGTCATAGATAATTGCCAGCTAGAAGGCTTGAACATAATCCAAGACCAGCATTTCAAACTCATATATTTCCTGCATCTAGTTAGCCCTGCAGAGAATGCTATTTTCAGAGTAATGACTATGTGATCTATGTTATCTATTAAAGTACAGCCTCTTATCCTGTTTTTTTTTCTTCTTAGGACTTAGTTTATCTTACTAAAACTGCAGACCATGGTGGGCAAAGTTCAGGGAGAATGCATCATCAAATAATGAATTTGTTCTTAAGAAACAAATTAACTTTCCTAGTTTCTGACTACTCAGCCTATCTATGTAAGACATTATCTTGAGGGCCTTCTCTATTCAGAGCAATTTTTAGTGTCCATCTTGATCTGTGTACACTATATCCAGAGTGTTGTTAATGCCTCAGAGTGGGTGATACCATTTTACTAAAGGAAAGCATAACCTCATTCAACGCTGAGTGCACTGAGGCAGATCATTGGAATCCATTATTCATGGCATGTTTTGAAAATGAAATATCCATAGTGATTTTACATCCAAAGAAATGCTTCTTCCCAGCCAGGGGAATTAAAGGAAGGCTTTGTGATAGCAAACCAGACTGCAAGTACTCTGAGTAGAGAATCATTCATTCACACAGTTTCATAATTGTGGATGTTTGGAAGAGGTCCCATAGATATCATGTGCTCCTCAAAGCAACAGTGTGACAGTTTAAAATAATAGGGATCCCTCTGCTAAATTTGAAGATTCTAAATAAAGATGAAGAATTAAGACTGGAATTAATAAAAGAAAATGCTTAGGAGAATGGAAAGAATATCATTTTTGAAAGTGAGAACTTAATTTGAGTTCTGGCCCCAGCACTTACCATCCGTGGTGCCCTAGGCAAGTCATGCCTGTTCCAGGAGCATGAGTTTCATCATATGTAAAATGGAGGCAATTATGCATCTTTCCCACAAGACTGCTGAAAACTAGAATTAATATTTTTTTTCTTTTTTTAGTGCTTTCAACTGGGGTTAATCACACTTCGGTTGTTCTGCTTTTTAAGAAGTTTTTGTCATCATCAAATAAGCCATATTCATTTATTAAATACTCACAGTGTTCTAGGTTGGGGGTGGGGAACCTGTGCCCTTAAGATCACACATGGCCCTCTGGGTGCTCAAGTGCAGCCCTTTGATTGAATCCAAACTTCCCAAAACAAATCCCCTTAATAAAAGGATTTGTTCTGTAAATCCTGGACTTAGTCAAAAGGCCTCACCCAAGTACCCAGAAGGTCACTTGTGGTGTCGAAGCTGCAGCCTACCCCTGTGCCAGTCACTGTACCAAGTGCTAGGGAACAAACACAGGTATAACAATCCCTGCCAGAGGCATTCACTATCTAATGGGGGAGGTATCATTGAAAAACTATGTTTATTATATATGGAATAAATAGGTACTAATCGAGGGCACCCTTCAGAAGGGGTGTGTTTCATTCTAGGTTCTTTTTTAATCCCTCGTTCTCCTAAAACCCAAAGTAGTGACCAAGAAGAGAGAAAAGGGAAAGATTTATAGTAGGAATATTGTCTAGGTTATGGATGGAGGTCAAGGAAGAAAAGGGGCCTCTCAGATGTTTCTTTTTCCTAAATTCAGGTTCTGTCTAGCTTTCAATTTTAATCAATTAAATCAGTAAGAATTTTTTGCCATCATCATTATGTTGCTGCTTTACAATTATTAACGTATTTCAAGGGATTCAAATTTTATTTAGAGCTGTCAAATCTTAGGTCATTCCAAGTCAATTGTTCCTTGACCATGTGACCTGTGCAAAGTCTGTGGTTTTATAGTGTTATTCAGACATCCGCTGCCTATAGTACATATGTAAGTGTAGATGGAGAGTAACTCTTCTATGTCACATATAGAATATAGACCATCCAGAAATGTTTGTTCTGACTGGCCACACCCCACCTAATCTCCCTCACCCAAATATATACTCATTGATCCAAAATACCAGGCCTTGCCTCATTCTCCAGTCCGGGTTCCTTGCTGTGCAGTTGTCCTTTGGATCCCTTTGACCATCCGCTGGGTTCCATTTGGGGCCTAGAGCTGCTCCCTCCCCACCAAAACATACACATATGTGCAAAATAAAGAAGTTTGTTTTTGTCCTGACACTTTCAGTCACGTCCAACTCTTTTTTTATCTTATTTGGGGTTTTCTTGGCAAAGATACTGAAGTTGTATGCCATTTCCTTCTCCAGCTCATTTTATAGATAAGGAGCTGAGGCAAACAGGATTAAATGAACTAGTCAGAGTCACACATCCAGTGAGTGTCTGAGGGCAGATGTGATCTCTGGAAGAAGAGCCTTCCTGACTCCAGGCCTACACTCTATCCAGGGAGCAAACTAGCTGCCCCTGAAAAGTACAGATAATTACAGCATAAAAGAGGTCCTGGGAAGTGACTGATAATTGAACAGAGGGAATACATCTGCTACACAATCAACATTGGGTGGGTAGAAAGAGCCCAATATTTCTATTTTGGCTTATTCATGTGCACTGTCTCCTTTTGTTTCCACAGACAATTAAGACTTGTTTGCTTTGATAAATTTCCATGTGCAGTCAACTTCTTTTTTCCCCTTAGGAGCTAAAAATTTGTTTTACTGATTGTTGACATCTACTTGACTCTCCTTACCTTCCAGGATAACTGAAGTAAGGCGAGGCTGGCTGACACACAGAAGGCACAAGTCTCTAAATTCTCTTCTGTAGCTGTCTGTCTGACTAGATCTCAGTCTCTGTCTTTCTGCTTCCCTCTGACACAAACAGACATGTGGGCACAAACTCTAACAAGTAAGTAAAGCTATTATATTAAATCATGAGTTTTTCAGAAACCTGTCAAAACTAACATGGATATGAAATCATGAAACCTCACAATTTTGTTGTCATGCCTTGTTACTTTACTGAATCACAAGTCAACACCTAGGCCACTTTCTGCACTACCAACCCTATTGATCTTGTGTGTGCACATATGTGTGAATCCTTCCGCAGACACAAGACTTTTAAGGCCTAGGAGATTAATGTAATAATATTTTCAAAATGATTATATTCAATATCCGGCTCAATCATTATTAGGAAAAAATAACATAATTAGTAGTTTCCAAAAGTATAACAAGTTGCTTTTAGATTTAGTGGGTTCTCTTATGCTGGAGGACTTCGGAGTCAAGACTGGCTTGATAGCAGAGATGATTGTTACGGTACTGGTCAGACTGAGGCAGCTAGATGACTCAGTGGATAGCGCACTGGACCTGGAATCAGGAAGTCCTGAGTTCAAATAAGGCTTCAGACACTTACAAACTGTATGATCCCTGGGAAAATCACATAATCTCCGTTTGCCTTAATCCACTGAAGAAAGAAATTGCAAAACAATATCCAATATCTTTGCCAAGAAAACCCTATGGCCAATATTGGCGTGTTATGGTCCATGGGTCAAGAAGAGTCGGATACAACTAAATGACAACAAATCAAACTATGCAGATATTTTCGGTGATCATTTTTGACTGAGATTGTCACTCTCTTATTGTAAAGATGAATATTTATTTGACTCTTTTATTAACTTATTATTCCACATTTGAAAAATATTCTACCCAACTATTTTTACAAGTGAGATTATTGGAGGAAATGGGGCAGCGAGGAGGGGGAAGGTGTGGAAAACCGAACCTTGCTCTAAATAGCTTCTACTGAATAGTTTAATCTTATTTGTGATTTCCTTTCCAATGTGCCTTTGGCAAAGAACCCCCTTCATGTTCTCTGAAGAATATAATTGAGAATGTGATTCCCTTCATCTCAGTAAAACTGATGCATGGTAACACTGTAAGTGTGAATTTATTCAGAATTTACATCATTAAGAAGTATCCACACCTTACTTGGATGGAGTGTGACTGCTTCATGTCTTGACAAGTCAAGTATTGATAGCAGAATATGAATAAGGTCTCTTTTAAATGTTTATTTTGCCTTGAGCCACATTTGAAGTTATACATATTTATTTTCTCCCTGGTCTAGGGGTGGGTTGACGCCTTAGGCATTTATATACTCCTTATACCTCTTTATGCCTTCGGAGGGATAGTACGCTGGATTTGGAATCAGGAAAATCTGGGTCAAATTCAGTCTCTGACACATTCTAGCTGCGTGACTCTGAAGGGGTTACTTGACCTCTCAGTACCTCAGACAGCTCCCTAGGTAAGGTTTGCCCTCTAAATCATGGGTGTATCACCATCAGTATTAGTAGAGGGAATTGCTTGTGCTGGAGAAATTATAGATCCTGCATTCATTCAAATGTGCCAGGTTAGAGGGGAAGAGCACTTATGACTACTACAAAATGTTAGAGGCCATAGTGGGGGCCTGGGGTAATAACCTGTGCACACAAGCATTGTGAGTCCCTGGAGCTGTCAGGTGGAGGTTGGGGGTAGGTATCTATCCTCAGATTTAAAAAGTAGTGAGCAATGACTTGGACTCAGATGACCTCAGCTTAAATTCTGCCTCTTCCACTTATTACTTGTATGACAAACTCTCCCGGCCTGAAATTCCTCCTGTATAAAAGGAGGATATGAAACTATATGACATCTAGTCATCTCTCTATCTTTTATGAGGCAGAGTTGTAACTCTCAGTAGCTCAAGAGGATCATAGATAAGATATCCTCTAAGGCAGATATATGTCATTATCTTCCCAGGATTTCTGGTGCATGGCTCTGAAACATTTTCTTCTCTGTGGTCCAAAATAGGCCCACACTCTGGAAAGTAGGGACATTTTTTTTTTTTTGGTCACGTCATAGCATTATAGTGACTGTCAAGTGGGGTTAGAGCTATATTCTGGAAGCTGAGTCTTCACAGGCTTTGGGAGATATGCCTCTTAAAAAAGGAGGAACAGGCAGGGGCAGGGGACAGACATGCTCCTAGTGTAGACTGACAAAATGGGCTGAGCCAGGGGCAGATGGGAGGAGCAGGCAGATCTCCTCCTCCATCTGTCAGAGGCCTCAAGCCAAGCCTGCCTCAGCTGAGAGGGCTTCCATGGTGGTCTCTCTCTGAGCATCAGTTCTGCTTTCTCTGGGAGGGTTTGGGTGTTATTGTTGTTTTAATTTTCATTGACTTTTTGTTTGTTTTGGATTTTTTTCTTTTTTTTTGGTGGGAGAATTGGAGGCTACAGAGTTACAGAGCAGGAATAGGGAAAGAGAGCCCAGTACTACTCAAAAAAGTTTACATAAATGTTTTTTGGAAATGCAGATTTCTTTCAGAATAAGTAGTCAAAATTGCATAATATGAATTTGAATAAAACAACAGTTGTGTAGTACCTCCAATGTGCATGGCTCCGTGTAAGTGCTTTATAATTATCTCTTTGATCCCCATAATAACTCTGGGAGGCATTATTATTCCCATTTTACAGATGAGGATACTGAGGCAGACAGATTAAGTGACTTATCCAAAGTCACACATCGATTAAGTGTGTGTCACACATCTATTAAGTATGTGAACGCAGGTCTTCCTAATTCCTAATTGCAGACCCAGTACTCTGCTGCCCAGTTTATCAAAAGATGCAGAAAAGAATTTTGTGCCTAAAAAACTTAAAAGCCATGTGTAAAGAAAAAAGACATGCTGATTAAAATGTAAGCTACAGACTGATAGGAGAACGGAGGAAGGGAGTTGAGAAGACCTGTGTGAGGACACAGAAAAGATGGAGACTGCAGGGCATTGTGGTTCCTGAGTTCATTTTTTATTTTTTGTACCTTTTTAGAGCTTGAAGAACTAAAGCTCACACTGTGACAAATCAAATAACTGTTGGAGGCTATAGAATAATTACAGACTGTTGGTTTCATAATTAACAGAAAGGTGGGCTCTGAGTTTTACCTAAAAAGAGAAAGATGAGTCAATGAGCTCCAGGAAACCCTGATTTGAACCATGCTCAAGGACTTCTAAAGAACCTAGCATGAGTGGGAATTGTAAAGAATGCAGGAGGAGCTGAGTGAGAACAGACTAATAGGAATCATTCATTAAGCCATAGGAAGGCTTTACAGAAACCCAAGAGTTACTGATTGGCTGGTCAAAAATTGAAGTTCATTGGAAAGTAGCTGAATTCTGACTGTTGCCCTTCAGCTCCATCTACAGTTTCAGAGATGTGAAACATCTCAAAAGAGCCTGGTTGCTCTTTTTTACCCTTACTCTGTTTTAAGAGGGAAAAGCAGAAGAAAAATAGGTTAAGAGGAGTTTATTTTTGATTCATTGGATTTGGTGAAGTTTGGGAATGACATCATCAGAACTATGCTTAAGGAAAATCCCTATTGCTTTAACAGCTATGTGGAAAATGGATTAGAATGGGGTTGTATGGTTTGTCCTTCATTCTCAAAGAGGATCATGACATAAGAGGATGGCATGACTTGCAATTGAATTTGATTTGAGTGAGGGAGGGTTGTGCAAAGTCACCAGCCTCACTTTCTCTTCCAGAGGTGTCTAGGTCCAGTGACCAGATATCAATCAGGATGACTGGAGATGACCCCAGATGCAGTGAAAGTCCACTGAAATACTTTATGTGAGATCTGATTTGGGATATGAACTAAGGTAGTCTTTGTGTAAGAAATCTGTGTTTGTAATGTAAAAACAAAATATATTAATAAAACATTCAAAGTTCAGCACAACCTTTTCAGTTACTCCCCATCTCCTTTTCTTTTTCAATATGAGCCAGAGGGGGAGCATCAGCAACTAAGTGCTTCTTAGAGATTCCACAGCTCTCAAACAGTAAATTTCACTAAAGACCAACAGTAAATCATATAACTTCAATGATATCAGCTTTTCATCAGCCAAATTGGAGGTTTCAAAAAACCGGAAACTCAGAGGAAAGGATGAATAATTAATTTGTGGTATATTACTGTGATAGAATACTATTGTGCTGTAAGAAATAAGGAAATAGAGATTCCAAAAAGACCTGGAAAGACTTGGGAACTTACATAGAGGGAAGAAAGCAGAACCAGAAGAATGGTTTAGACTATAAGATCAGTCTTATGAAAGAGAACAGTTCTGAGGAAATTTATAACTGGTGAAGAATGAAAAAGAGAGGTGGGGTGGGACAGAAGAGATATTGTGGAAGCACAAATGTAAAGACGTGGCAACTAACTGGATGTGTGGGGTGAGGAAGAATGAGAAGTTGAGCATTACATCAAAGTCACAAACCTCAGATAATATAACAATGGGGGTGTTTCCAAAGAAATGGGCAGTTTCTGAAGAAGGCTGGGTTTGGAGAGGAAATGTAATGATTTCAGTTGTGGATATGCTGAGTTGCGATTTCTCTAGGACATGCAAATTGAAATGTGTGTGTGTGTGTGTGTGTGTGTGTGTGTGAGAGAGAGAGAGAGAGAGAGAGAGAGAGAGAGAGAGAGAGAGAGAGACAGACAGACAGACAGACAGACAGACAGAGAGCTCTGGAAAATTGCTAAGATTGAATTATAGATGAGATGCTTAGTCAATTCAATTAACCAAGTATTTATTAAGCATTCATTATGTTGTAGATGCTGTACTAAGTGTGGAGGACAAAAAGATAAAAGTGAAACATTCTCTGTTTTCAAAGTGCTTACATTTTACTGTGGAAAAGCAAGAGAGAGACAGACAGAGACAGACAGACAGACAGGGGATGGATAGATAGATAGATAGATAGATAGATAGATAGATAGATAGATAGATAGATAGATAGATAGATAGATAGATAGATCCAACAAATATTTTGGATGAGATGTGTGATTTCACTGGTATGGGGAATTCCCTAGGTGGTGGTCCCTCATCTGTACCTTTAAAATTTTACAAAATTTATTGGTGCCACTGAAAGCCTGAGTGACTTGCCCAGGGTAAGACAGCCAAAATGCATCAGAGACAGGGTTTGAACCCAAATCTTCCTTACTCCAAGGCCAGATCTTTATCCACAATAATAAACTGCCTTTATATAGAAAATGTGTAAATACAAAATGCCTTTGAGATGTGAGGAAGAGTGAGAAGATCTACAAAGGCTTCTTATAGGAATTACAACTGAGCTTTACTTTGAAGAAAAGAGGAGTTCTGAGAGGCAGAGGTGAGGAAGGAGTGTATTCCAGACATGGATAAACTGCAAAGGCAGAGACACGGGTGATTGACTGTTTATGGGAGATAGAAAGTAGGCCAGTTTGACTGAAATAAAGAGTATAGGAAGGGAATCAATATGAGCTCACTGTAGAAAGAAAGACTAGAGTCAGAGTACAAGGGCACGTAGTGTTTGAGTTTTCATTTTATCCTTAACGGATTAGCAGAAGTTTCTGTAACAGCAGAAGATTCCACATTGGCAGTTTCCCCATCTGAGTGAAATCACAGAATTAGAACAAAAAGAAACTTTTAAATGAGAACTTTCTTTCTGACCTCGGCTCTTTCTGATTCTAGGCCAGTACGCTATCCACTGTGCCACCTCACTGCCCTGTTATGTTAAAAAAAAATGTGAATCGATTGTAAATGTTCAATGTGAATTACCAAATCAAATTCCGGAACAACTGTGAAATTCTAAAAGGTCTTTGGGAGATTAAAAAAAATTCAAGAACTTTACCTCTGTACAATAGGAAACGAGGTAGTGTAGTGGATAAAGCATTGAACCTGCAATTAAGAAGACCCAAGTTCAAATTCTGCTTGAAATACTTATTAACTGTGGCCATAGGCAAATCACAACCTTTCTCAGCCTCAGTTCCCTAATTTATAAAATGGGGGCAATAATAGCACTTCTCTCACAAGAATCTAATGAATTAACATTTGTACAATGTTTACAAACCTTAAAGCACTGCATAAATGCTATCACTATTAATAGTTTTTTAATAACTATTTTTTCTTGTGATTTTTCCTTGTCTGTTTTTATTATCTAATTTCAGACTTGTACACAAATGTGTACATATATAAACCTATAAGACACACATATGTGTATATGTGCTTGTGTTTGTATATACTACATAAATATTGTGTATGTATATGTGTATATGCACATGCACGCAGGTGTCCCACAAGCCTCAGTGCAATTTTAAACTATTAAAGTTAATAAAAACGGGGCAGCTAGATGTCACAATGGAGAGAGTGTCAGGCCTGGAGAGAGGAAGACTCATCTTCTTGAGTTCAAATCTAGCCTACTTAGTAGCTGTGTGACCCTGGACAAGTCACTTAACCTTGTTTGCCTCAATTTCTTCATCTGTAAAATCAACTGGAGAAGGAAATGGCAAACCACTCCAGTATCTTTGCCAACAAAATCCTAAATCTCACAGAGTCAGATAAGGAATCATAGAATTAATAGTAGTAGTCAAATACCTTGAATTCAAAGAGAAGGGACTTAAGTTTGAATCACAGTTCTACTGGTTACTGTGGGCAAAACTCACAATCAATTTTCTCTTCTCAGAGTCTCAGTTTCCCAATTTGTAAAATGAGATAAAAATGATTTAACTACCCTATAGCTCTAAACAATATGATAATATCTCAGCATCTGCTTTAAGGTTCACAAATGCCTTCCTCACAACAACCTTATGAGACAGGAAATGTAAGTTCCATTATCTTCATTTTACATATAGAGAAGCTGAGGCTCAGGGAAAGTGGTATTTCCAAAGTTATATAGGTAGTAGCAACAGTGGTGGGAGCAGAACAGCATCCTTTTCTCCCCTTTGCCATGAAACCACTTTCTTCCACTCTTGAAGACCAGTTCAAAAGCTTCTAGTGAGGTCTGGTGTAACCTTGTCCACAATCCAGTCAAAGTCATGTTATGTCCCATCTCTTCCCAGGCTAAAATACGTGAGTCCTGAGGGAGGGTGTAAAGAACTGCCTCCCCTGCCCTCCTCCACCGGAGTCATTCTTCTGAATCAAAGATCCCTTTACCTAAATAGGTGGCAGAGCCAAGACTAAAACGCATATATCCTGATGCCAAATTCAGTGCTTTCTCTATTATATCCAACTTTCACTTTCATATAAGAGAAAAGAAAACTCTCAAGCAGAGGTCTCCAACCCGCCTTGGGCTGTTTTTATATGTGTGTCAGAGCTATTCTTATGAAATGGGTCACTAGCATTCTCACTATTCAGCACTCCAAATTGCAGGGCACCCAGCTGAGTAAGTATCGCCATCCCAATAGTTGTGTCATGGTTCTATGGCTGCATACAAGTCAAGAATCTAAAAATTCTCCCAGTATGAGCCATGATTATGTAAACTGGACATGCTCCCCTTTGCTTTATCTTGTTTCAAGTTATTGGTCCTCCTAACATTTGCCTTTGTTGTTTGATACAAAATGAAATAAAAGGCTTTATACTGACCTAAGGAAAACTTTTAAGATCATTAGAACCTGAATTTAGAACTGGAGGGGAACTCAGAAGCCATATAGTTTGATCTCTCCACTTTACAGATGAGTCAATAAAGGCTCAAATGAGTTTAAATGACTTGTCTAAAGTCACACAGGAAAACAGAATAAGAGATGGGTTCTGGCTGCGTGTTACCTACCCATTGATGGCTCCAACGCTGGGAAGGAGGTTCACCCAAATTACTTCTAAAGTCATATCTACCACTAAGATTTAATAATGGATTGATTACTGAAAAATCTACAGTTGTTGGTAGCATGGGAAAAGAAGAATGGGACAGTTGGGAAAACATGTCCCGGTTTATTTCCTCATAGAGTTGTGTCATAGAACCAAAAGTTTTTAAACTAAAATGGACCTCCGAGAACATGTATAGCCACTCATGTCAAAAATAAGGAAACTGAGGCTCAGATAACTTAAATGACTCCTCCTCACTTATAACACAATTACTGTCTAGATTTGACTCAGACCAATCCCCTGGTAGTTTAGCTTTGATACTAGAACAAAAAGAGACCTTCATAGTCATTCAATAGTTAACAAAAGTAGATTTAATTAACCATAGAAACAGAAGAATACTCAAAAAAGCTAGGCTTGAAAACACCATGAGTTGATTCAGTTGAGTGAAGCTCTTGCCTGAGCTACTCATTATGATCTACCACATAAGCACCAGAGAGGATAGCTGGAACTCTTTGTGGGCATTTTGTACTGGGGAACCAGGAAGAAATGTTAACGTCTTAGCCCTTTGTTCGCCAAATCTCAAGGATGGTCTCAATCCTTATTAAGGAGGGAAAAAAAAAGCTAGCCTACATTGCATCAGGAGTGAGGACACTGCTTCCCCCATACACACCTGGTAAACGGTCTGTGATGCTAACTAGTGTTCTTTGTACTCTAAATAAATTACTATATCCTTCCTACTTTTCACCTCCACTAAGAAGGAAGCTGGGAATTATTAATATCCTGGGTGTTCATATTTTAAAATGTGGAATATCATCACTATAGGATTAATAATAAAGTCATTCTGAATGTGAAAACTGTGAAAAATTTAATGCATTTGCAGAATATGTAAATGATTTTGTTTTAATAGAATAATTTGGTTTCCAAGCATCCAGAACTACATGATACCTAGAGGGGAAATGTGTGTCATAGACTACTTAGAAGTCAATTGTCTACTTTACATTAGTACATGAACAATATTTATTCCTTCCATAAAGAGCTAGAGAAGAGTGTGATCTTTTTTTTTCCCAGAAATCTTCGTTTTGGAAAGTACCTGACAATGATATCTCTGTCTTTTCTTGATTCCTTATGTTCAATAAGTTACTTTAGGTAGCATCAGAAATAATTACTTTTTTCAAAATAAAGTCTGAATAATGGAGCTACTAGAACTGGAAGGGACCACAGAGATCACTGAGACTAACCCCTGTGGTTACAGACGTGAGAACTAAAGAAAAGGCAGAATTGTTGCCAACTGCTGGGGCTTTTGATTTTCTTGGCCCCCTTTAACATCATCATTAATGCACTTTCAGTGATTCCCAATCCACAGTACTGTTTCTCTCAATTCCCACTAAATTTACCTTAGTCAGGTCTTAATGACCTCTCTGACTCTTACAATCACCTTCTAATCAATCAACAAGGATTTATTAAGCACCTATTATGTGCCAGACCTTATAATACATACTAAGGATGCAAAAAGGAAAAGTGAAATAATTTCTGGTCTCAAAGAAGTTACATTCTGTCATGGAACACAACATGTAGATGAGCACATGTTCTCTCCCTCCCTCTCTCTGTCTGTCTGTCTCTCTCATATACACACATGTGTGTATGTATATACATACCTATATATCTTTACATATGTATAGACACATAAGTATAGATACATATGTATAGACACATATATAGGCACATATGTAGAGACACATATGTACAGATACACGCATAGATACATATGTACAGACTTATATGTATAGATACATATGCACAGACACATGTATAGACACACATATATAGATACATATGTATAGATATATACATATGTATAGATATATAGGTATGTATATACACACAATACACACATACACAAATAGATTTATATAAATACAAGGTCATTAAATACAAGATAGTGAGGGGAGAAGGTACTGGCAGGACAAGTGATAACTTCTCCAATCCTTGTTCTAATTCTTCTTTCATACAATTGCAAAATGATATTCCCCAAAAGGGAGGTCTGACCATGTTACTCCCCTGCTCAAGAGGCTGCTATGCCTCCCAATTATCTTTTGGATAAAATACAAACTCTTCTGTTTGGCGTTTAATCTGGTTCCAGTCAAGCAGACTGATGGCATATTACTCTCTCTTGTGAAATCTAAACTTCAGTCAAACTAGTTTTCTATCTATTCGAGGTACATGACATTTCATTTCCTATCTACATGCTTTTGCACATCCTCATACCTAAAAAACTCTCTACTTATGTTTACCACTTAGAACCCCTGACATTATTCAAGGTTCAATTCATAGGCTACCTCCTGGAAGAATCCTTTCCTGATTCTCCCAGTCTTAGCCTAGATGACCCATACCCTCCATTAAACCATTGTTCATTTATTTTGCATATATTTTGTATTTACTTATCTGTGAACATATTGTATCTCTCCCCTACAATAAGCTTCTTGAAGGTAGAAAATACCTCTCTTTTGCATTTGCATCTCCAGCACTTAAGATAATGCCTGGTATATAGTAGGTGCTCAATAAATACGAGTTGATTGATTTCTTAGGGTATTTTAGAGGTTAAAAATGTTTTGCTCTCATTTCCTCCTGATTTTCTTCTTTTCTTTTGACTAGGAAAGATATGTGGCCTGAATTATTTCTCAAGTACTAACATTTTAATTTCCTTTTAAGTGGGAGTAGACAGTCATTAAGGCCCACCCTCTTAAATATATAGGGACCATAAATTAACAAAATATAGGTTTCATTTAATTATAATTTAAATGCATACTCTCATCTGATTCATGAGAAAAATTATCCTGCTTTGGGGTTGTCAAAGTATTCCTACTTCAGCAATAGCACTCTTTTTCATAATATATATATATATATATATATATATATATATATATATATATATATAATTATGATATTGTTGGGGCTTATAGGCTGTGCAGTTTATGTTTCTTTGTGGATGATGAAATAGATAAATTCAGTAATATTTATAATGCTGGGCACATTTTCTAAACATCTACCCCCAAAAAAGACCTACTTGACAATTTCCACTTTTCAAATCGTCTTTCAGTCTGTACAAATGACAAAAGATAAAGACCTTTTAAGTCAAGTTTATACTCCTTTCAAGATTGTTCTTTGTTCAGTTTCCAAGTTTATGTACATTGTAAAGTATAAAACGTAGACATAAATTTATGGAAATCAATATTATCTTTACTTCAAAGGACCACTATAATATTCCTTAGTGTTTTTAAAAGTAACACTGGATTAGTACAAAGATTAAAATGTAAAATTAATCTAAATTCACCCGAAAAAAACCTATGAGAATGTGGGATATCCAAATATGTCACATTCCAAAGGTGATATATCCTCAGTAGGGTACCCTCCTTCTTCAAACAAGGTTAGAAGGACTAGTCTAAATGAAACTTTAAAAGATTTCTGAGGTGAAAGTGAAAGGTATTGTATTATTTCTACTTCATGAAAAATAGAATTTATGCTGGGAGGGAACTTAGAGATCAAAGATTTAGATCTGGAAAAGGGTGTAAAGGCCATCTATTTCAACCCTTTCCTTTTATATATGAAGAAACAGACACAAAGGAGACAGGTGATAAGCAATAAGTGGCAGAACCGGGATTCCAACCTAGGTCCTTGAATACCAAATCAAGTACAGTTTTCATGGTTCAAACATCATCTGCTGCAATCTCTGCATTTTACAGTGAGATGCGATACCTTTCCTCAGGTCAGATCTTTAAGTAGTAGAGTTAGAATTCAAACCTAGGTCTATGGACTCAAAGTGCCATATTCTTGTGACTATACAATGGCTTGAGGTATTTTTGTTTTGTTTTCAGTAGTTTTTGATAATGCCTGGATAACTACTCATTTTTGACTCCAGAGAAGAGATTTGATCAGCAGAATCATGTTTTGAAAGGTGCTAAAAGACTCTAGGTTCGATCAAGTGATCCTTCAGACCCATCTGAGCATGCTAAGTGGGTACCCTGCTTGAGTAGTTTGACGTCAAAAGGTAAAAGCTGATCTTGTGCTGCCATTTAAATACTACTTGACCATAGGTTTCAAAATACGCTAGTGGTTACTTCATGTAACAACTTTATATTGTTATATTAACCATGAAACAGTAGAGCAGTGAAAAATAAAACAGCATTCTAGTTATGTAGCACCACTGGGCTTCTTCATAGATCAGTGGAGTGTGAAGCAATCATGTAGTTTTTTAGTCTGTCAACAGACTTTCATTGACAGTTAACCTTCTAAATGGAAAATACTTGTCCAATGACCAACAAGTGGACATATTACTGGAAGACCTAAATCACACCAGTCTTGACATTCTTGATATGAACCAATGTGACAAGAGCAAAGGTCATCAGATTGAATGCTTATACTGGTGTCCTTTCTTTGAGAATTAAAATTCAGGAAGTCTCCAAGCAGGTTTGGGAGTTCACCTGTGGTGACATTTTGGAAGAAGATAGATGAAAGTCACATAGTTTGGAGGCCATTTTGTTAGAATTAGTCGATTATTTTAGCCAATTCAGTTGATAGTTAAAGGGATTAAACTTTCTAAACTGACCTATTACTTTATTAAATGGATGATCAAATCGACTGTTGTGTAGGTAAATTTAGTAATATATGAACTTCCTTGAGTTTTATGATTTTTTTCCATAACTTTAATACATTTTTTCCAAGTGCAATTGATTTTTCTCTGAGCACATCTTCCAGGTACCGTATTCCTCTATTAAGGTCGTATTTTTCATTATTTCCAAAGGACATAGAGACACATGTGAACAGATGTTCAAAGAACGTTGCCTCTCACCTTCCTTTTTTTCAACCTCAATGGTATAAATTTGAAATATTTTTATCAACAAACAAAACTAGCCAGTCTCTCAAAATCAACATTTTTAATGACACAAAGAGAGGTACACATGAACTTTGTCATTTATTCCTTAAAGAGACTAGAATTCAAAAAGTCAGAATAGACATTTGCTTGCTTTCTTCAACCCCACCTCTACACACACACACACACACACACACACATACACACACACACATTGATCTTTCAAAGTCCAAACAGTCCCAAAACATTTTATTTTTAAAAATTAGGTATAGTTTCCATCCTCCTGATAGAAGATAGCAGATAGAAGTTAGAGTTAGTGGAACTGCCCCCAAAAATGTACTTAACTAATGAATTAATGAAAAGCAGCTCTGAATAAAATAGTAAAGGTGTTCAGAAGGGCTAAAGAAGTTTAAGGCCAAAACTGAAATTTTATTTCCAAAGAATCAATTTGAATCACATACTGACTCTATGATTTGACTGTGATGGCTCTACTTACCTCATAAGGCATTGATTATGAGAAAATTGCATTGTGTCAAAGAAAAAAAGTCAAGACTAACACTATCCTGTGAATTTTTATGTACAAGTCAGTCACAATTTGTCCTTAATATAACATTAGTCTAATATCAAAACACTTCAAACTTAAAAAGTGAGATGTCCAAAGAGACATGGTCTCCTAGACCTTTTGACATGTCTCTGCCCCAAGACGATTTCAGTAACAATTATAGGCATCTTGAATAAGGAAAAGATACCACAAAATATAGTTTGAGTTAAGATGTAAGAATGATTGAGTAACCAAGTTGCACAAACCACTACATTTCTGGGACAAACCAAGGTCCTTCCACTGACATCTTAATTCTTTCTCAAGAGAGAAAAATGGTTCCTAACATCAATGCTTCAGATAGATTTTGAAGCAATGATGTAAAGACAAGAGTAGCTCTGTTTTAAGAGGTTAAGTGCCTCTTTTAATCCACTTCCCCCTCCCAAGAATCCTTTTTTGTCCTCTACATTTTTAAGAATTTTGGAAAAGGTTTCAGTTAAATATATATCATCTCAATATTTTCAAGTATGACTAAGAACAGGATTTTTATTTATTTATTTTTGGTTTTCAACATTCACTTCCATAAAGATTTTGAATTCCAAATGTTCCCCCTATCTCTCCCCTACCCTATTCTAAAATAGCATGTGATTTGATATAAGCTCTACATATACATTCATATTGAACCTGTTTTCATATTAATCAAGTTGTAAAGAAGAATTAGAATCAAAGGGAGAAACCATGAGAAAGAAGAAACAAAAAGACAGAAAGAAAAGAGAGAGTAAATAATATGCTTCTATCTGTATTCAGACTCCATAGTCCTTTTTCTGGATGTAGACAGCATTTTGCATCATGAATCCTTTGGAGTTGTCTTGGATCCTTGCATTGCTAAGAAGAGATAAGTCTATCAAAGTTAGTCATCGCACGTTGCAACTGTGTGCAATGTTTTCCTGGTTCTGCTCACTTCACTCACCATCAGTTCATTCAAGTCTTTCCAAGTTTTTCTAAAGTCTGCCTGCTCATCATTTCTTATTGCACAATAGTATTCCATTACATTCATATACCATAACTTGTTCAGTCATTCCCCAGTTGATAGGCATTCCTTCAATTTCCAATTTTTTGCTACCACAAAAAGAGCTGGTATAAATATTTTTGTATAGGTGGGTCCTTTCCCATTTGTATGATCCTTTGGGATAAAACCCTAGAAGTGGTACTGCTAGATCAAGTGACATGTGCATTTGTATAGCCCTTTGGGCATAGTTCCAAATTGCTCTCCAGAATGGTTGGATCAGTTCACAACTCCATCACCAATGCATTAGTGTCTCAATTTTTCCACAGTATAATAATGGTTTTTTTTTTCTAAATAGGCTTCCACATTTGTAAACCCTAATGCACTATATCTTAGGGTCATAGGATTATAAATCAGAAGCAACATTAGAGGTCGTCAGATCCAACTCGGTTACTTTACAACTAAGGAAACTGAGGCTGAGAAAAGTTGAATTGATTTGCCCAACATCATCCAATTAGTAAGGAGTAGAGCTCGAACTACTTCTACAGTGTTACTTTATTGCTTAATATAAGGTAGTATTCTAGATCTGTGATTTAACTGGTACCTGAAACCCCCAACCAGGAAACTCCCATTATCAATTCAGATGAGTAACTATTCTGTGACTTATGGCTGAGAGTTAGAAATTTCTTATTACATGGGGTCAATTTGTATGTTGTAATCCATGGTGGAAGAAGCTGTGTTATCTTTCCATTTAAGGATTCGAGGCAGACACAAAAACAGGAAAAAATTTGGGCAATAAATCAGATTAATTCCCCAATCAATAAGGTAGAGCATTAGGGCCATGTCTCTACAAGGTTTTGATTTTAGAATGGTATAGCTTTTAGTGCCTGCTCTGTCATAACTAAGTATGAAAAAAAACCATTGGCAAGTCATCCATTCTCTCATATTTAAGTAAGAGGTCTAAACTAGCTGATTCTTAAGGTCCATTTCTATTCTAAATCTTGGGATCACAGGATCATAGATGTAGAACTGAAAGGGACTTCGGAGGTCATTTTATAGATAAGAAAACTGAGACACAGGAAACTGAAATGACTTGTTCAAGGTCAAAACATAATAAGCATTGGAGGTAGAATTTGAACTCAGGTCCCTTGACTTTAGAATCAATGTTCTTGCCACTATGCCAATTTGTCAAGAAAAACACTGTGTTGCCTCCCAACTCTAAGGTTCTGTGATTACCAAACTCTTGAATTTATTTGAACTGTGATTTATATTATGGTCCTCCACCAAGATTCCCCTCTAATGGATCATGGTAGCATAGAGATGCCCCTGGGTCCCAGAGGGCTATGCTAAAAATACATAAAATCTGATATGCCCTTCAAAACTAGAAAACCTTCACAGGTGGCCTCAGTAACACAGATCTGTGTGCCAGATATCTAAATGTTGCCCTAGCTACATCCAACAAGGCTCATAAGCTAAAAAGCTGTCCACTGATACATGAATTGTTTTGGCTGCAGTAACTCATGAAACCATCTGTTTAGTGTGGAGGGGTTGTGATCAGCGTTGGCGGAAGGAGTGCCTACATGAAGGAAATCACAGCCTCCTGAAACAATGAAGCATCTATTCTGATGTTCCTTGTATCTTCCCACAAATTGCTTCTCCTTTTTTTCCCTTTAGTGATTATTCCCAACAATCTGCATTACTGAAGCCTTTTAATGTTATGCTCTGTGCACTTGAACAAAGGAGAATGTATTCTCATTATAATGCTTCACGTGTTTTAGAGGTTTCTGTTGTTTTATACAAAATCATTTTAACCTCTAAATATAGGCAGGCTGTAATATTATAAAATTAAGATGAATGCTTTTAAATTATTCTCCTATTTATGTATGTACACAAAAAGTCGAGTAGAAGTTTTTGTAAAAGCTGCTTAAATTTCCAAAAAAAAAAAATCATGCCCTAGGAAGTGTATGGTATAAAAGGAAAGGCTTTTCGAGGGCAAGGCCTATGTCCTCGCTAACTTTCAATCCCCAGCATTTTAATTCAGTCTCTTGCAGAGAGTATTTTTAAAATTATTATTGAAATTGATTGAGTAATCAATAAACATTTATTAAATACCTGTACAATGTTCCAAGCATGATACAAGGTATTAGGAATACAAAGATAACACCAAAAGAGCCGTTCTCAAAGAAGTTTATAATGTATCTTGAGAAATAGGCTATGTGGAGCAAAAAGGTTCATATGTATGTAATAAAGGACAAACAAATGCTATCCTTCACCCCCAACGCCACCACACCCCCCAAGCTGCAGCACACCCTTGGAGCTCTGAGCATGTACTTAGGGCAAGTGCTTAATACATAGAGATAGATAGATATATCTATATGTACATATCTATCTATCTATCTATCTATCTATCTATCTATCTATCTATCTATCTAACTATTTAGAACTCCAATGCAAGGTGTGTGGTCAGGCACTTGAAATGACTATGTTTAACCCTCTCAACCACCTCCAAGAACTTCCCAGAATTTAGAGAATGGATAAATGTACCAAATTTATATGAGTTGTTTTATTAAGTAGAGCAAACAGTTAGCTGGGGAATAGAAAGGGAGATAGAATGTGGATTGGGTAAACAATATATTGCTTGGTTTTACCCAGGTTATTATATATGCTATACTTAATTTAATGTCATATTAGAAGAGGAAGACTTTTTCACAGAACCTCTCTCTCTTCAATCACATGAAATGGGAAATTCTGAAGTAAATATGACTGATAGTATCCTTTCCATCTTTAAGACAATAATTCTGGGGTTAATTTTTATGTGATAAAAGAGTTTTAAATGAGAATTATTCATAAGACCAGAGGATCAGGGGCTCTGATTCATTCTATTAAAATAATTCCATGTTTAGGCCTAATTTACAGTGGCAAACATTTGGAAGTACAATGCAGAAGGAGTATTTTCATTTTTACTTAAAACAATGAAGGCAAAACAACATTCTTGGTGAACAAATCTGCATACCTTTTTAGACTCAAATCTGCCACAATTTTTTTTACTGTAACACCAATCTAAAATCTAACATTTTAACAGTAATCCAATAATCTAATATTTTTTCTCTCTATCCAAAACTACACTTAAGAGGCAACTTGTTCAACTGGTGTCTATGAACTTAAACATATAAATATACGTGTACACCTGTCTATCTATTGATAATAGCATTTCAATATAATTAGTTTTCTTTGCAATTCTGTGTATCTTATTTTATATATTTGAAAGCAGTATTCTGAAAAAGGGCACATAAGATTTACCAGACTGCCAGAGGGGCCCATGACACAAGAAAGACTAGGAAACCCTAATCTATTAAACTAAAGTGGCTTCAGAATTTTAGATTAGAATCCAAATTCTGACAAACATTAACTGTATGACCCCCAACAATTCCCTCAACCTCTCTTTACCCCCAGGAAACTCTCCCCCATTCAAAGTCACAAAGCACCTGCTGCTTTACATTGGTATAGATTTCCTCACCAGAAATTTCCTTAGTCAATGAAATCATGTCTGAACACCCCTCCATACCCCCCAAAAAACCAATTCCTTATAGTGAGAGGAGTCACTGGGTAGAAATTGAAGAACCAAAAAAAAAAAAAAACCATAGAAATATAGAATCTAAAAGTTGAAAAGGTTAACAGAGGATAGTGGATAGAGTGAACAAGGGGCTATATGTCATTCAGTAAGTGAAGAAATATTTATTAAATGCTCCCTATGTGCTAGGCAATATCCTAAGTGCTGGAGATACAAAAGCAGTCCAAGATGATCCCTGTTCTTAAGGAGCTCACGTCAGTTGGGGAGACAGCATACAAGTAATTCTGTAAAAGCCTGCTACATGTCAGATAATCAACAATCCAAGTGAAGGGACTGGCTTTTAAAAAAAATTAGCTAATTTATTGATTTGTTTTCAATTTTCAACAATCACTTCCGTAAGTCTTAAATTGTCTCCTCCTCACTTCCACCCTTCCTCCCTTCCCTCCTCAAGATAGCATGCAATCTTATGTGGGCTCTACACGTACATTCTTATTAACCACATTTTCACATTGGTCATGTTGCACAGAAGAATTAAAATGAATGGGAGAAACCATGAGAAAAAACAAAACACAACAGAAGAGAAAACCGTCTGCTTCATTCTGCATTCCGACTCCATAGTTCGTTCCCTGGAGGTGGAGGGCATTTTGCCTCGAGTCCTTCGGGAATGTTTTAGGCCCTTGCATTGCTGTGAAGGGCTAAGTCTGTCAAAATTCACACATGATGGCTATTACCGTGTACAGTGTTCTCCGGGTTCGTTCCATTTCACTCAGTATCAGTTCATATAAGTCTGAAGGGGCAAACTTTAAGGGGGATTGAGAAAGCCTCCCTGTAGAAATTGAGATGTTGGCTGAAAGTTAAAGGAAGTTGGGGAAGTCATGAGGCAAAGATGAGGAGGGAGAACTTTCCAGGCATGGGGACACCCAGAATTGACCTAAATTGAAAGAGGGAGTTTCTTATTTGATCAATAGAAGGAGGCTATCTTTATTTGAGGTGGCAGTAAGTGTACGATGACTGAAAAGGAAGGGAGGACAGGTTAATAAGGGCTTTCAACACCAATCTCAAGATTTTATATTTGATCCTGGAGGTAATTGGGAGCCGCTGAGTTTTATTGAATAAGAGTAGGTTGCTAGCGGGAGATGTGCTTTAGGAAGCTCACTGATGGCTGAGTTGAGGTTGGGTTAGAGCAGGAAGAGGCTTGTTGTGGGGAAACCAACCCACACGCTATAGCAGTAGTCCAAGTGTGAGGTCATAAGGGCCTGCACTAGGGTGGCACTTCAATACTGATGGTCCTATGAACTCCTCTTGACTCATAATTTTTTTTATAAAGCCCACAATTTTAAAAAATGTATGTGCTAAAGTGGATAGAGTGCCTGTGAAATAAGATTCCAGATGTCTTTGAATTGCTGCAGAAAATTAGGCCAATTACTGAATCATCCTGTCCCTGCCTTTCACCAAGTAGAATAAATTCTGAGTGCTTCTCATAAATTCTAATTTGTCTAAAATCCAAGCAACCAGAAAGCACAAATAGCTGATATTTGTTTTATACAGTTTAGCCACTGCCTTTTATGATAAATAAACAAGATAATGAAATAATATTGACAGTTCAAATTTGCCATTTACAAAATGTTTTCCTCAGAATTCTGGTGGGCAAGTGGTGCAAGGTTCATTATCCATTTTGGGGAAATTTTAGTACATTATTGATGCAAGGCACTCCTCTTTAAAAAAAAGAAAGCTCCCTCTACCAATGCATCTAAGTGTCTGGTCTGTAACTTGAAGTCTTAGCAATTCACATTAGGTACTGACAGAGTAAGTAATGTGCTGATGATGACTTAGCCAGTATGTGTCAGAGGTAGGACCTGACGACATCACCCCAAAGTTAGCTCTCTATCCAGTATATTGCACTGCCTTTCATTCCTATTTTATTGTTGAAAAAAACTGAGAAAGAGGTAGAACTTACTCTCCCATCAAGGTCTCAAATCCAACTTGAATTCTCTTTCTATGTAATCACAAATTTATATCGTATCTTTACAAAAAAATCTGTTTTTATTCAGTTTTATTTTATTTTCAGTTCTCAACTTTCTCCCCTCCCTTACCAAATGAAAAGAAAAACAAAACTCATTACAAATGTATATAGTCATTCAAAACAAATTTCTGAATCACACATGTCCCCCCCTAAAAAAAAGGAAAGAAAAGAAAAATATCCTTCAATCTGCATTCTTAAGTCCACTGCTTCTCTATGTAGAAGAGGAAAGCATATTTCATCATGAGTCCTTTAGAACTGTGGTTGGTTATGGTGTTGATCACAGTTACTAAGTCTTTCAGAGATGACTGTCTTTATGATATTGTGTTTGCATGAATTATTCCCCTGATTCTGGTCACATTTGCTCAAATTTGCATCAGTTCATATAAGTCTCTCCAGGTTTCTCTGAAACTCTGCCCACCATGATTTCTTACAGCACAATAGTATTCCACCACATTCTCATACTTGTTCTGGCACTCTCCAACTGATGTGCATCTCCTCAATTAACAATTCTTTGCTATCATGAACAAGGTTGCTGCATTTTTGTAGATAAATCCTTTTCCTCCTTCTCTGATCTTTTTAGAGGTATGCTTCTCTTGTCTCCTATGTTTGCATATCAAATTTTTTACCCAGCTCTAGTATTTTCATCAAACATGCTTTGAAGAACTTTATTTTGTTAAAGGCTCATCCCCTAACCCTCCTGTAGGATTATACTCAGTTTTGCTGGGTAGGTTATTCTTGCTTGTAAAGGATCTAGACTTTTCAAAACTTATTTGGTCTACCACCCCTATTTAAAAAAAAAATTTCCTCAGTGCCTCCCACCCCACACAGAAATCTATTTTCTTTAACCCTTTAAATTTTTTTGAACCAGACTCATTTCAAAAAACTACTGTGCCACCCTCCAACTCCCATTGTTCCAGCAGCCCCCAGGGTATTCCAAACTGTTTTTTTCAATGTGGTGGCTGTTAAGTTTTGTGTGATCTTGTCTGTGGCTCCTCAGTACTTGAATGTTTCTTTCTGGCTACTTGGAATATTTCCTCCTTAACACAGGAGCTCTGGACTTTGACTATAATATATGTGAGAATTTTTGCTTGGGAGTTTCAAAAGGTGACCAATGGATTCTTTCCAATTTCTATTCTGCTCTCTGGTTCTAAGATATTTGATTTCATGGCTTCTTAAAGTACAATGTTTGGGTTATTTGTTTTTTTCTAGATTTCAGAGTCTAATGATTTTTAAATTAACTCTCCTTGATCTATTTTCCAGGTTAGTTGTTTTTCTTTTTCAACTTTTCTTCTATTTTTTAAGATTTTTGACTTTGCTTTATATCTTGATGTAGCATAATGTCATTAACTTCCATTTGACCAATTCTAATTTTCAAGGAATTATTTTCTTTGGTAAGTTTTTTTAAACTTCTTTTCACATGCTTTTGAGCCTCTTTTCATATCTTTCTTCCATAGTTCTCATTTGTTTTTTCCCCTAAATCATCTTTAGCTCTGTCTCTCCCTCTTAAAAAACTTTAATTCTTCTAGGAATTCTTGTTGGACTTGTGCATAAGCTACATTTTTTTTGGATGCATATGTTTTCAAGTAATTCTTTTCCTTTTTCAAGTCTTGAACTCCCTGTTACAATAGTATCTCTTTATTGTAGAGGGTTTTTTAAATTTACTGATTCTTCCAGTCTATTTCTTGATGTCAGGCTTCCCCACTCCTAGGAATATTTGGGCTGTGCTTCTATCCTTTTAAATCCTTCTGTTGCTTTCACAGCTTAATCTGGAAACCTGCAAGTTTTCAGTGTTCTCAAAGAGGGAGAGATCGGTTCACTGCCATCATAGTCAGCTCTTCAATTACCTGACTCATGTTTGAGTCTGTTGGTTTGTATATAGTTAAGAGTTTCAGCAGACTATTACTAGACTCAGTCACTGTTAACCTACAAGGTGATTCTGCAGGTATGGAGCAACTAAATAGAGCAACTCCTTTTTCATCTGGGACTCCTGCCCTAGTTATTCCAGTGCAGGCTTAGATGCTGGGCTAAAGGTTATACCTGAGTTTCTTCTATGCTCTTGGGATCAGAGGCCTTCAGCTAGATTTCAGAACTTGCTCCTTATTCAGTACACAGGTAAGATCTCTTGACAGATCTTTCCCACCCTGGATCTATGACCAGAACATAGGTAATGGGTGACGCAGATGCCAGATGGCACCCATTTCTACACCTAGTACTAATTATGAGATCTCATAGGATCTCTTTCTGCCCTAGTACTCTGTCTCATTCCTTTCTGCCCCTAGATCTCAGAATGCTCCTGACCAGCCTCCATTCCCACCTCTCCAAAGCTGCCCTGGATTAGAAAAAATATGCTTCACTGTGACTTTTTCTTGGCTTTCCCAATCAGAATGTGGACTTGCGTTTTTTCTAGATCATTATAGAGAATGGATAGTTGTAAGCTAGGCTCAATTTCTTCCTCCCTCTCTACTATTTTGACTTACTGAATTATTTTTGAACAACTCTTCCATTCAGTGAGTCCTTTGCTCTAATTTAATGACCCTTCCCTAGAGTTGCCTTTCTTCCCTCAATTCAAGCCTTTCCTTCTGCCTTGTCCAGATCTAGAACCTAAGGGCATTATTTCTCTTCAAAACCTTTAAGATGTCTAGGGCAGTGTATTCAGAAGGATCAGGTTGACTGGGGTCTATTTCCTTCTGAATGAAATGTTTCACCTATCCTGGGTCTCCATTCAGTGCTGCTGACCAGATCCCTTTCTCGAAGTTCATCTCTTCCAGGATCTTCTGAGCATGGCACTCTGGTGAGAGTAACAGGTGGTGTCCCCCTTGGTCCAGGATGCCACCAAATGCTCAGGAGGCAGTTCACCCTGAGGGAACTACCAAGAAGCCCTGGGGGAGGAAAAACTATTATAACTTCTAATAAAGGAAATACTGTGGTATTACTTTTTTTACTCTAATTATATTTTTATTTTTAGTTGATTAATTTTATTCTATTTGTCATACAAAGTAAAGTGAGCATTTTCTTTTTATGGGTTTAAAATTTTTAATATTAATTGCTTTTAAAAATTATTATTTTTATTCTGTACATAGCTTCAAAAATAAACAGTTCCAAATACAAAATAGTAGGGGAAATGTTTGTCAAAACACAAATCTTTTCATAAGAAAAGCTTTCATGAAACTTTCAGTGCTTTCCAGCCTGTGTTTTCTTCTAATGTTTTTTATTTTCTGGACATTTAAAAATGCTTCCATGATCCTGTTTTGTGTCTTTTTTATTTTGAAGAGACAACCCTGTCTTTATCCCTCTCTCTATCCTACCTCCAACCACTCAAACAAAAACAAATAAAACCATTGAAATAATTAGTAAAACAAATTCCCATATTGCCTGTAATTGAAAGTGTATGTCTTATTATGTATCTTGAGTGCTTCTCTTAGGAAACAGGTAGCATAATCTATCACCTGTCCTCTAAAATTGCATTAGGAAACTTTAGAGTTTCAAAGTTGCTTTCTTTAATATGCTGATATTATTGCATTAACTGTTCTCTGGATTCTGCTTACTTCAAATAGTATCAGTTCATTCATATCTTTCTAGGATTCTCTCAAACTGTCCCTTTCATCATTTCTTACTATGTAGTCAATGCTTTTCAAATTGATATGAACTCCTTAGTTTCCAGTTCTCTTCTATAACAAAGAATTTGTGGAAAAATTCTTATACTTATGTTTTCTTTTCCTATCTTTGTAAAAGTCTCTTTGGGGTACAGATCTTGTACTTGGTTGTTGCCTCCAAGTGTTATTCACAGTTGGATGACTTTGAGGGCATAGGAACGTATTTCCAAATTGTCTCTCAGAATATGTGGACTGATTAAAAATTCTACCAATGATGGTTAAAAAGTGTTCCTATTTTCCTCATGGTCCCTCCAACATTTGTCATTTTCTTTTCCAGTAATCCTGATAATTAGAAGGGAATGAGATGGAAAAAAAAATATTTTGCTTGATATTTTTCTAGTTATTTGTTATTTAGAGCATTTCTTAAAAGGCTTATGATAGATTTTGTTTCTGTCTTTGAGAATTTCTTGTTCATATCCTGTGATTATCTATTTGGGAATGGTTCTTTTCTTATATATTTGAAACAATTTCTTATAGATATAAAACACCTAACCTTTATCAAAGGATCTTGCAATAAAGCTTTTTTTTAATCCCAATTAACCCATATCCCTTTTAATTTTAAGTCCATGAGGTTTTGAGCAATTAACATCTCTCCACCAATGAAGATCTATATGTATCTAAAAAGTATCTTGTAGTTTTGGGTTGCTTTCCCCCATACAGTTCTCACATATCTATGTAGGTATATAAATATTTTTAAATCCTACAATCATGAGGAATAATTTTTTTCTAACCCTTGTAGGTTATATTGATAATATATAGAAGGTTAATACTTTGGGTGTTTATTTTACATCCTGCTTACTTGCCTATTATTATTTCAATTAAATTTTAGTTAACTCTCAAGATTTCTCTAAATAGGATATCAAATCATCTTCAAATATAGTAATTTTGTTTTCTCTGTGTCTTTGCTTATTCTTTCAGTTGCTTTTGCTGGAGTTAGCATTTTAAGAACTACATTAAATATTAATAGTGAGAACAGATATCTTTGCTTTAGAAGTGATCTTATTGTAATAGCCCATTATATATAATATTGGCTCTTTCTCTTATGTAGATTCTATTAACTATGTTAGGTAAAGGTCCATTTATTCTCAGGCTGTTAGTGGTTTTTAACAGAACTGGGTATTGTATTTTTTCCATAGAAAGCATTTGCAGCATTTGTTGATATAATTGTGATTTTTATTATTTCTGTTTTTTTTTTTTACCATGGCCTATTACATTTATAGTTTTCTTAATCTGAAACAACCTTGCAATATTGGTATTTTTGTGACCTCATCATAGTTTACAACATTTGTGATATTTTGCTGTAACCTCTTTTTCTATTTTATTTAAAATTTCTTGGTCAATATTCATTAGAGAATTTGAGCTATAGGTTTCTTTCTCTTATCTCTTTCTAGTTTAGCTATATAGAAAATATTTGTATTCTAGAAGAAATTTTGTAAAATGCCTTCTTTTCCTATTTTTGTGGGCAGTTTATATAATACTAGATCTGTTTGGTTTTTGAGGATGCTAAGGACAAACAAA
This sequence comes from Bettongia penicillata ogilbyi, assembly GCA_023548195.1. Taxonomy (NCBI): domain Eukaryota; kingdom Metazoa; phylum Chordata; class Mammalia; order Diprotodontia; family Potoroidae; genus Bettongia; species Bettongia penicillata. The sequence goes on from JAJHZJ010000330.1 coordinate 1,141,988, forward strand.
TCCAAAAAAAAGTGATAAATAGTAAAACAAGACAAAACAAAGCAGATTATCTTTTGTGTCTATGTAAATCACCAAGAATGGTGAATCCTTGAACATTGTCTGTCATGTTTTAAGTGTACTGATCTACACTATCTGATATATAGTAATGCCTTAATTAATGCTTGTTGAATGATCAACTGTTTGATTGAATGGCATGGCCTTGAAAGACAAAAGAGCTCTGTTATTATTAATAGTTTGGCAAATTAATGCTTTACTCTTAGGTGTGTTGAAAAACTAATTTTTTTAAATTTTTAATCCATCTCCAAGTAGTTAGGTGGGTGAATGAAAACAGAATTTAGAATGAGGCGGAAAAGGCAATAATAGAACTAGAGAAGCAGAATGATTATAGTCAGACAAGGGAGAAGTTAAGGGAAATCTGAATAAATTTAAATGAAAATTGTAGAACCTCAGTTTGGAATGACATCAGGAGCCATTGAAGGTTTTTAAATATCTGCCTGTTGGTTATAGAGGAAGATTTATCTTCTAGAGGTACTTAGGAAAGATGAGAGAGGAAATAAAGTCATTCAAAGATTGAATGGTTCCCTCTCCTCTGAAGATGGTTTAATTTCTGTATTATAACAGAAAAAGCATTAGATATGAAGTCAGGGAATACAAATTCAAATTATGCCTCTTGTTGACAAGACAGGTCAAGTCACCCAACTTTCTGGTCTGTAAAATGAAGTAGTTCTAGTAGATGGCCTAAAGGTCATTTCAGCTCTATGTTTGATCCTATAATCCAGTGAATCTGAGGTTCCTTCCAGTTCCAAAATTTATGATCTAGATGATCATTTTCAAGTAGTATTGTTTTGATTATTGGACATTTTTTATCTTTGCATCTGTAATAAAACAATTCTTGTCCACCAACCATCATATTCCTGAATATTTTTGAATATGAAGAAAAACAAACAACACTTTCCCAAAAGCCCTGCATTGTTACTATCCAGTGAAAAGAAAAAGAGGGGGATGTTGCATACCTATTTGATTATCTTTGGAAGTAACTGTGTTCATAAGTAAAGGAGTTTTCCTTGCTTAAAAAAGGGAGGGTGGAAATGGCATTAAGTGGGAACAGAAAGATCTTGGATAACAATGAATGGAAGGAGGAGAATGCCATTTGTTTAAATTTCTTCATTTTGGAATCCCTGTTGTTTGGGCAGCCAGAGCAGTTGGAGGCCAAACACAGGGAGCAACTTACCCTCTTATGTGCTGCGTAGGCTCTATAAGGAGCTCAGTCATCCATCAGAGGAACTGCAAGGGGCAACTGCTGCTCAGGTCACAGCCCTTCATGCCTACTTTGTTTTTAATTTTAAAAATCTCATTTGGTCTGTGGCTCAGTAAGTTTAGAGGGCTATTCCCTCACTTAAGTAGGAAAGCAAAGATGGAAATTCAGCTGAATAAACCAGTTGGAGACCATAATAATGAGATACTTTAAAAAAAGTTTGTACAGCAACTTAGACATAGAACCTGGAAAAGTAGGCATTAGAGTCATCTGTAAGCTATCTTCGGTATACTTTTGGAGAAAACACAACCTCTTAAGGCTGTATAAATGTGTTTACTTCAGTTCAACAAACACTTATTAAGCACCTACTGTGTGCAGCCCAGATTGCGCACAGGGTGGTGGGTTGGGGTTCAAAAATTGAAATAAGATCATAGCATACCACATGTAAAATAAGAAAGTGAAAACAGAACTCCAAAAATTTTAATACATGATAGGTGCATTCAAGAAGTAGGCTTCCTGCAGGAGGTAGTATTTGAGTTAGATTGGAAAAGAAGGATGGGAATTCATCAGGTGAAGAAAAGGAAAGGAAACTTTCCATCTAGGTATAATGTATGACATAAAGGAAAGTGTCAGCATTAAAATCTTTTTAATTGGGCTCTAATTTGTCATAAACACCTATTGACACACAACTAATTTTTTAAGACTAATGATTTTTTTTGCCTAATGTACCTAAAAGTAGTAAAATTGTACTTTAAAACTATTTATGATTGAGATTTTCCTTAAAGAATATATACTTGGCTCCCCAAAGGTGTGAATTATAATGTTTCCCTGTATCATTTCCTTCCTCTAAAAATGCTGTCTTTTCTTTTCCACAGTGGTACGGAAGACAGCTGTCATTTGCCTTTCTGAGCTGCGAAAAGATTGAGTTGGAGTATATATTTTGTGGCTTTCTGTTGTCCTCCACAAATATTCTGCTTTTGTATCTCATCATGAAATGGAGGTGACCTTGGATTCTGAAGACTAAATCGAAAGAACTCAAGCTAGTAAGGATTTAAGTATAGACCTCAAGAAAATCTATTTTCTGACTGAGGACCAGCCTACATAAATATGGAGAAGCTCATTTCCAATGACCGATAGTTACAGAATAATTTGACCATGGAAGCCCACATAATGGGGAAAAGCAAAAAGCAAAATAGTGTTCATTTCTGTGCCTTTCACTTCTTCAGTGGTGTTCGACATTGGGAGAAAAGGAGATAAAGTCTGTTAATAATTTAAATGTTTTTAGACTACAGACATTAACTGAACTTAGAACTTTAAATGTGAATTATTGTCCAATGGGTCAATATATTGCTAGACGAACTGAATCACATAAATATTGACATTCTTGACATAAATGAAACCAGAGACATAAGGAAATTAATGCTAAATGGAATGATCACTCCCAGATTTTCCTTGGAAAGGAGAGTGGTAGTTGGTAGAGTTGGCATTGCTATATGTACAATGGCAAGAGGAAGCATAATTTTATAGAGTATTTGGTAATCTTCCCCAGTGGAACTTATGATAAGTATCAGCAAATGTTTAGCATGCAAATGCTATCTATATGTCAACAGCTATTCCAGGAAAACAAGATCATGAAATCCAAAAAAAAATAAATTAATGTTAGGGACTTCATTGTGCTGTTGAATGTAAGTGGATGATGAAAAATACTTTGAACAAACAATTGCCAAATAATCTTTCTGTCATATCATTGACTTGCCAGAGCAAAAGTTAAAATCAATACCAAATTAGATGAAAAATTGAGATTACCAATAAGAATACTAATAGCTATAATTTATATAGTGCTTACTATGTGCCAGACATATAGTATTATTTTATTTGATCTTTACAACAATTTTGGGAAGTAGGTGCTATTATTGTCCCTATTTTACAGATGGGGAAATTGAGGCAAACAGCAATTAAGTGATTGCCCAGGGACACAAAAGTTTATACTACACACAAATTGCAAGAGCTCCAATATGAATTAGTCAAAGAAGTTATTGATATTGAAAATGGGAAATTGAATAAATAAAAGATATTGATAGGATTTCTCAACATTTCCTAAGGCTATTTAGCTTGTATAAGTCAATTACCTCAATAATATGATGAAAGACCCCAGAAATTGTTGCAGTTAACTAAAATTCAATGTCTTTCACAAGTATAAACTTATAGTATCCAAGGGAAACTATATTTTAGAATACAAACACCTTTGAAAGAGATTGTGGAGGGAGAAGATGGAAATTACAGGTTATATTTTATAACAAAATAGCAAAGAAGCTAAAAGAAAAACAAGTCATCAGAATTTTTAGTGTGAAGTTTAAACAAGATAGATGACTCAAGAGCAGTTATGGATGAATCTGGAAGGGCAAAAGACAGTTTGGTCAATATTATTATTGAAACATCTTTTCTTCTTTGTTGGCAATGGAGCTACCACATTCAGATGCTGATATTTTCGACTTGAATATTTTAAAATAGTGAATAAATGTGCATGCTCTCTATGTCTTTTGGTAAATTTTGTGACTGAAGATGTGGATGATAGTAAAAAATCATTTGCCAAAGTCACTTTATCTATAACTATACCTTTGACACTTGTGAAGGTCATTCTTATAAAGATTTTATAGATATATGAGCTGGGAGTTAATGATTTCCACTTAACAGTGTTGTTTTATAATACAATCGTGATTTCTTCATAATTCATTGATTTTTTTCTTTTCAGTCTTGAAGGCCTATGTATCAGTTCTTTCAAATTTCTGTGACTCCCAGCACAGATTCCACTGATGTAGACTTGGTCTAAGCTCTTTCTACTTTCATCAACTTTAATGAAATTTCAGCTTCTGCACATACAGTACATCAGAGACGAAGCTCATAGAATTACTAATTTAAGTCTAGAAAGGACCATTAAACCATGCAGTCCAACTCCCTCATTCTGTAAAGGAGAAACCAGCTCAGAGAGTCTAGGGACTTGCTCTTGGCCACACAGCTACTATTGTGAGAGGCAAGATGAATACTTAAATTTACCCAACTACCAACTAGTAGATAGCAAGCTGTCTACTTGACACTCTCTCACAGAATGAACTGAATTAATCAAAACAAGATACATTCCCATTGTCAGATTTCATGCAGATTTCATGAATCAATACTGGGTATTTTATCATCAATTAACAAAGAAATACTGATAGAACATGCAGTAGGCAGGGTATAGAATGGAATAGTAAACAGGCAAATCAGAGAAGTTTTAAAAATTAATTATATCTTCAAATGATTTACAGAGTGGTTACAGAAATAAAACTAACAGTCATAAAATGCTTGAAGGTAATAAAGACAAACTACTGGTTCCAAAGTAGTGCTTGCTCCAAGACGAATTCAGTATTGGATGCAAGAGTCTGAGAAAGCTTGCAAAAGGTGACACTTGAAGTGAACCTTTAAAGAATGGTAGGATTTATATAGGTGGAAAGGAAGCTGACAGGCATCCAAGGTAGGGAACTAGCATGGACAGAGACATAGTGATAGAAATAAGCTTGCTATCCACATGGGATTTGCCTTAGACCATCTGATCAGAGTAGCCCTTAGGTATTGGGAGATAACTGAAAAGAAAGCTAGGTAAGAAAGATGAGACCTGATTATGATTATAGAATCAAAGAACTGCTAAACTTGAAAGGCCTTTGGAGATCCTCTTAAATTGAGAAAGGTGCTCCAAAAGTGGTCTAAACATGACTATATCCTTCCTTGATCTGGGAGCTAGACTCCTATTAATGTGTGCCCCAAGAACTGTCTATGATATAAATTATAGACAAGTGGAAGGAGTTTCCACTGCAGGAGTTTCTACCTGGGCCAAAAAAAATTGAAACGAAAACAAACCAAACTCCATGCACAATTCAGTTTTTTTGGGATCCAGGAATTTTCAACAAAACAAATTCTATATTTTGAGATAAAAGTAACTTCAGAGATCATCTCATCTAAATCTCTTATATGGCAGATGAGAGAAACTGAGGCTCATGAGATTACAATGACTTGTTCAGGGGCATACAGGTAGTAAGTAGCAGAACTGAAAACTGAGGTTAGGTCTTCTCACTCTAAATCCAGTGATTTATCTATGATTTTACTTTCTTCATAAAACCAAGTCATTTTGAATCTAGATCAGATTATGAGAGAGAGTCACATAAAGGAGTTTAGCCTTCATCCCTTGGGCAAATGGCATTTCAGGTTCTTGAAATGCAGAATACTGTGTCCAAAATACAATCTGAATTAGTAGATGAATTATATGGGAAAAGCTTTTTTTGTTAAATTTTACAGCTATACAGTCATAGCAATAAATGTTGACCTATTTGCTAATTCCTGAGATGATGAAATCTTGATCTGAGATAGTAGCAGGAAAACATAGGTCTGAAAGACATTTTGAAGGAGAAAAAAAGTTTGTATATGATATCCCTAAAACTGGAATCTAGAGCTCTATTAGGGTCCATCAAGGGTCTGGGATGGACATGGGGGAAAGACAATCAATGTGTGAGAGACTTGGATCAGATAATTTCAAGCAAAACAAATTTTTTAGTACTTTGTGCTGATTTTCTTTTCTGGGAAAATGTAACATAACAGGATTAGAAGGAGAGAAAAAAACTTAAAACTTTTAACCTTGAATTTTGATTTACTGAATTTGCTTATAATGCTAAACAAAGTTGCAGAATGGATTAAAATGTAAAATGTAATTTATTTTTTCTGCATACAATAAACAATTGAAACATGGAGATAGATTACTTGGGAAGGGGTGGAGCCAACATGGCAGAGTAGAAAAACAGTCCTGTAGAAGCTCCCCACCATAGTCTATAAAATACCTGTAAAAAATGATTCTAAACAAATTCTACAGCAGCAGAAACCACAAAATGACAGAGTGAAAGAGATTTCCAGTCCAAGACAGCCTGGAAGGCCAACAGGAAATGTCTCTTGCACTGGGTATGGAGCAGAGTGCAGTGCAGTGTGGGTTGTGTGGCATGCAGGGACAGGACCTGGAACAGGCTTCCAGCACCATCAGCAGCAGCAGTTCCCAGATTGCTCAACCCCAAAATAACAAAGACAGCTTCAAAGGTCAGTGAGAAAACTCTTTCACCCAGGAGAAGGGAACATGTTCTGGACCTCTGGCAGCAGCCACTGAAGAGGCAGCATCGATTTTTGGAGCCTCCTGAATAAAACCCCTGGGGGAAATGAGTTGCTGATTTGAATCTCTGATCTGAGCATGGACCTCAGATGAGCAGGAGCACTGGTATGGTGGAGCTGGAGGCAGTTGTGGAGAGGGAACGCTACCCCCAGATTCTAAGCAGAAAAGTTTTTGGTTGCACCCAGACCACTGTGCAGGACAGGAGAGGAGCAAACTCTTCTTCCTTGATTGTGCCACCTTGGAGGAACTGAAAACTTACAGGTCCCCAGAATATACTGTCCTCTTGACAAAGGACTCAAAAGTCAAGTAGCTGACTGTGAAAATGCCCAAAAAAGAGAAAAAAAAATAAGATCATAGAAGGTTATTTTCTTGGTGAAGGAGTATTTTCTTCATCCTTTCAGATGAGGAAGAACAATGAATACTGCAAGAGGAAGTCAAGGCTTCTGCATCCAAAACCTCCAAAATAAATATGCAATGATCTCAGGCCATGGAAGAGCTCAAAAAGGATTTTGAAAATCAAGTAAGAGAGGTAGAGAAAAAATTGAGAAATGAGAATGACACAAGAAAATCATGAAAAGTTAGTCAACAGCTTGCTAAAGGAAACCCCTAAAAATGCTGAAGAAAACAATACCTTTGAAAATAGGCTAACTCAATTGACAAAAGAGGTCCAAAAAGCCAATGAGGAGAAGAATGCTTTAAAAAGCAGAATTAGCCAAATGGAAAAGGAGGTTCAAAAACTCACTGAAGAAAATAGTTCTGTAAAAATTAGAATGGAGCAGATGGAAGCTAATGACTTTATGAGAAACCAAGAAATTACAAAACAAAACCAAAAGAATGAAAAAAAAGAAGATAATGTAAATTATCTCATTGACCTGGAACACAGTTCCAGGAGAGACAATTTAAAAATTATGGAACTACCTGAAAACCATGATCAAAAAAAGAGCCTAGACATCATCTTTCATGAAATTATCAAGGAAATTATTACCCTGATAGTCTAGAACCAGAGGGCAAAATAAATATTGAAAGAATCCACTGATCACCTCCTGAAAGAGATCCAAAAAGAGAAACTCCTAGGAATATTGTAGCCAAATTCCAGCGTTTCCAGGTCAAGGAGAAAATATTGCAAGCAGCTAGAAAGAAACAATTCTAGTATTGTGGAAATACAATCAGGATAACACAAGATCTAGCAATTTCTTCATTAAGGGATCAAAGGACTTGGAATATGATATTCCAGAAGTCAAAGGAACTCGGATTAAAACCAAGAATCAGAAAAACTGAGTATAATACTTCAGGGGAAAAAATGGTCATTCAATGAAATGGAGGACTTTCAAGCACTCTTGATGAAAACACCAGAGCTGAATAGAAAATTTGACTTTCAAACACAAGAATCAAGAGAAGCATGAAAAGGTAAACAGGAAAGAGAAATCACGAAGGACTTTCCAAAGTTGAACTGTTTACATTCCTATATGGAAAGATAATATTTGTAACTCTTGAGAGTTTTCTCTGTACTTGTGTAGTTGGAGGGATTTTATGCACACACACACACACACACACAGTTGAATAAGAAGGGATGATAACTTAAAAAAATAAAATTAAGGAGTGAGAGAGGAATACATTGGGAGGAGGAAGGGAGAAATGGAGTGGGGCAAATGATCTCATAGAGGAGGCAAGAAAAAGCTTTTTCAATGGAGAAGAAAAGGGAGGAGGTGAGAGGGAAAAAGTGAAGCTTACTCTTTTCTCATTTGACTTAAGGAGGGAATAACATGCTCACTCAATTTGGTATGAATATCTTTCTTACACTACAGGAAAGTAGGGGAGAAAGGGACAAGTGGGGTGGGAGAGATGATAGAAGGGAGGGCAAATAGATGGAGGGAGTAATTAGAAGTAAACACTTTTGGGGAGAGACAAGGTCAAAAGAGAGAATAGAATAAATGGGGGGCAGGATAGGATGGAGGGAAATATAATTAGACTTTCACAACATGACTATTATGGAAGTCTTTTGCAAAATTACAGATATATAGCCATATTGAATTGCTTGCCTTTTCAGTGGGGATGGGTAGGTAGGGAGAAAGGTGAGAAGTTGGAACTCAAAGTTTTAAGAACAAATGTTGAGAATTGTTTTTGCATACAACTGGGAAATAAGAAATACAGGTAGTGGGGTATAGAAATCTATTTTGTTCTACAAGAAAAGAGAGAAGATAGGGATAAGGGAAGAGAGGAGTGTGATAGAAAGGAGGACATATTGAGGGAAGGGGTAATCAGAATGCACAATGTTATGGGGTGGGGGGAGGGGAGAGATGGGGAGAAAATTTGGAACTCAAAATTTTGTGGAAATGAATGTTGAAAACTAAAAATAAATAGATATAAAAAAAGAAACATATATACAAAGTTAAAATGAGAGGTTGGAATAAAACTTATTTTTCAGAAGAATACTCAAAAGTCAGGACTGTGAGTATGATTTCATAAACAGTAAAAATAGATATTGTTGAGACAGATAGTCAAAGAAACTACAGTACATCATGCTTATCCCTCCTCCCACACTTTGAAATCTAGCCAAACTGGACTTCTCTCTATTCCCCATAGAGAGCAATTCAATTCCTATCCCTTTAAAAATCTAATAAATGAGGGAAGAAATATAAAACATGGCCTTTATATAGTTTATGCAAAAATAGTAACCAATAAAGGAAATATGAACAAAATACAAAGAGTTAAAAGAAAACTAAACTGCATGCTATAAATTAGTCCAAAAAATAAACTGCAAAACAATACAAACATATTAAAAAGATTACCAGTGAAGTAATAGAAGAAAATACACTATAGTCCACAGGGTCAAGAAGAGTCGGACATGACAAAATAACTGAAAAACAACAAAGACCAGGAAAAGAAATTAAGGGAATATTTGCAGGCAAAGAACAGAGGCAAAGATAATATGATAATTTACTTAGAGCTTATAGAAAAATCAATAAAAATTTAATAGAGAAATTAACTTCTCAAAGTAGGAGGATATGAAATAAATCCACAAAAATCACCAGCCTTTCTCTACACTCTATGTGTCATTATTGTCTCCTCATCCTCCCCATTCTGATATCCCATCAGTGGTAAAATTCTGTCATATCTATCTTAATAGCATCTCTCAAACACATCCCCTTCTGTCCTCTGACACTTCCACCATTGTTATGTGGATCCTTAGCACCTCACATGTAGAATATTGCAATCACCTTTGGGATCTTCTTCCTGCCTTGAGGCAACTCCAGCTATTCTTCCACTCAGCTCTCAATCAAGTCAATCATTAATAAGTGTTTAATAACTGCTTACTATTTGCCATGCATTGTACTAAACACTGGGGATATTTAAAGATGCTCCCTGCACTGAAAGAGCTCACAATGTAATGTAGAAATGACATTCCTATGAATTGGTTAAACCCTTCTAGAAGACAACTTGTATTAATAGAATAAAAGTGGATTATATTACATTATTTATATCCTTTGACCCAATCATACTGCTACTGGTTTGTTTGTTTTTTTGAGGACCCAAATGTCAGCCAATATACACATACATACACACACACAGACACACATATATACATGCACACATAAATATATGTGTTTGTATATATACATGTACATATGTGTATACACACACACACATATATATATTACAACCAAAAGTCTAGAGACCAATGATATAGCCAGTGGTTCATTGAAAATGACTAGACAAATTGTGGCAGATAAATATAATAGAATATCATTATACTATTAAGGAATGATGAACATGAAGAATTCTAAGGAACTTTAGATGATGTATGAAATGGCACAAAGTGAAGAAAGCAGAGCCAAAAGAAAGATATAAATAAAAAGCAATAAAACTCAGGTCAAATTTAATGGACAGTTTTGGTACCAAATTAAGAAAGTTCAAGCACACATCTTTCTATTCTGTTAGCAAGCAGTTAAGTACGCAAGTAGAAAGCGAAAGATATCATTCTGATAGGCAGGCTAGCTTAACAGTTTTCTGGGAATATACTTCGTAACTGGGTATTTGATTACTGAGGGGGATGACTGCTCCATCATATTAGGAAAAATGGATGCGTAGTTGGTCATTTGTGTCAAGCACAGCCAAGAAGTAAAGAAGGAACATGAAAACAGCTTAGCTAGTTTAAGAAGGCAGGCATGGGTAACTTTAGAGGGATCTATTAGAAGATTGCAAGAAATTAGGAAGGGGAATTAGGCAGCAACAGCCATGGATGTAACCAGTTTTATTGTCGTACGGTCATTCTGTGATGTTCGACTCTTCGTGACCCCATAGACAATAGAATTCTCCAGTGAGTTATCATATCATTTTTACCGTTCTTTGCCTATATGTATTTCCTTAATTTCATTTTTTTGTCTTCATTGCTATTAAGTTGTTCAATCATGTCTGACTCTTCTTGACCCTGTGGACCATAGCATGTTTTCTTCTATTGTTTCAATGTTAATCTCTTTAATGTGTCTTGGCAAAGATGCAGGAGTGGTGTATTATTTCCTTCTCCATTGCAACTAATTATCTGACTACAAAATAAGCAGGAATGGACAGTGGCTAGAGCAGTATCAGGATCAAGCAAAACGCTTGCTACTGTTATTTACTTGTTTGCTTTTTTGAAGACCAGGACATTTGAGCATGTCTGAAAGAAGATATTTTTTTAAAAAAATATTACAGTGTTGATGGACCTAGTTAATGGTATAGTAGTAGAAAATGCAGATACACTAATGAATAATCTCAGATTTTTTTTCAGTTGTCTTATTATAGGAATATACTTCATTTACACAGCTCACATGGCACCTACGCCTTAGACAAGGGAAATTTAGGGACTTGTCTGTGGAACACAGAGGCTAAATGACCTGCTTAGAGCCACTCAGCTAACTGTCAGAAGTAGATTTTGAACCTGTCTTTGTAGCTCTAAGGCTAACACATTTTGCCTATATCACATGGCCTTCAATGGAGAAGAAACATAACTGATAATGAAATTTTATCTTCAACATAGCATTAATAGTCTTAGGGGGAAAGGAATAAACATTTATTAAGACACTACTTTGTGCCAGACACTGTGATGAGCATTTTACAAATATTATTTCATTTGAGTCTCACAACAATCCTGAAGTTATTATCCACATTTTACAATTGAGGAAACTGAAGAAAACAGGTTAAGTGACTTGTTCAGGGTCACACAACTCATGTCTGAAGTCACGTTTGACCTTAGTTGTTCCTGACTCTATCTCCAGTGATTTATTCATTGTGCCATCTAGTTACCTCTACTTATACGTACTTGAATATCATTTTTCCAATTATTTATCAAATATTAATACCCAAAGTGGTACATAAAGTACACAAATGGAACCAAAGATAAACTTCAAAGCTGTAGTATGCACATGGTTGTTGGTGTTCCCTCTTAACACATGAATAGCTTCTTTCTACTACCTAGCAAACCTGGTTATTTATTACTTTCATATTTTTCATTTTTCTGAATCTGTTCTGTTGTCTGTTCTAAATGCCATCTAATTGCCAACTAATCACAATCAATGCTTCATCCACTTGGTTTTTTCCATCTTGGTGAACTCCATTATTTATAGATTTGATTTTCTAATCCTGCAATACTACAGGTTACAGATTAGGTGCTGGTCTGCATTAATAGAAAAAACTCCCCCATGGGAAGTTACCTGTAGAAAAGAAATCATTCAGTTGTGTCCCTATGTCAAGTTATACGGTGTTCCAGGACTTGACGCAAACAAATATCCATTAACAAATAGGAACATGTGAAGGATTTCATCATTGTTAGGGGATCCCTCTTCAATTTAGACTTAGAACTGGAAGCCCCCATGATTTTGGCACAGTTTTTGACAAGCCCATATCTTCTTGTTTTATGTCTTGCTTTATATAAATAATCAGAGAATCATTAAGCAGTTATCTTTTTTATATCTTTCATAGAACTCTGTAGGATTTTGACATATGTGTTAAAGCCACCTTGTTGGAAACCAAAAAGGTGGGGCATTTCTTTACTTAGTGAAATGCCTTTTTTGTACACAAGCAATAAGCACATGTAGAATCTCAGATTCTCTCCACCAGTGGTCAAACTCAAATATAATAGGGGTTATACATAAATATACAAAATAAATATACATAAATATATAAAAATGTACATAAGGATCCCTGCAGGCCACATATTGCCTTAGAAAGTCTTACATGCTTATATTATATTTTTTTTTAGTCTAAAATACCAACATATTAAAATCAGATAGGCACTCCATTTTAATCTGGTTCAGGCTATACTCAGGAGTGTTGTGGGTCTGTGGGCAGTATCTCTGACACCTCTGCTCTGCATATTTTCCGTCAGTGAACGACGGTTTAATGCAGAACCACCATTTATAAAAGTTTCTTCTTTCTTTTCCTGTCTTCATCAAGAATATATTGAAAATGAAGATTTTTCTCATACAAATTTTGTAGCCATGGAAAAATAAGCGTATAGGTCAGTAGTTATTAACATTTTCTTAGCAATCTTTGGGAATAATATAGGTATGAGATTGTATCTAATCATTCTTCCTGGGCTCTTTCCAACTATTTAATAATTAATTCTTCAACACTCTCAAAATTGCACCTTGTTAGCTTTAACTAGACGTGACTTTATTGGTGGAAAGAGTTTTCTATGAGGAGCTTTCTCTCCCAGTGAGAAGTATTACCTTCTTGCAACTTATAGAGAGTTGTGATGGTTACATAACCAGTAGATGGTAGAGGTATATCTTCCTGATTGACCAGATAGGCTGGCATGTGGAGTGAAGGTTAGTGAATAGATGAGCCAAGCCTCACTGCAAGATGTGACTTATTTCTGGTGAACCGGTTGTTTCTGTCTTAGTACTTTGGCATAATACAATAAATCCTGGGTGGTCCACTGAGGTTCTCTGTGGTAGGGAAAGGAGAGCACTGTAGCACTGCCCTGACTCAAAAAGAGATCTAGCTTCTTCTTTCTGTCTCTGGTTCTTTCTCTAGCTTTTCTTCATCTATTCTCAGTGCATGGCTTAGAACTCCTTCCCTCCAGGACTTCCCCACAAAGGGTGGAAGAAGACTCTAAATGAGTCAATTTGGCCCTGTGGTCTATGTGATAAAATGCAAACTTCTTAACCTGGAAATTAATGTCCTCCACAATTTGGCTTCAATTTTCTTTTTCCCATTTTATTCTTTCATATACCCCAGAGTCCTGCTAAATTGGACTACATGCATCCTCAACTTACTATACCATCCTTAGCTTTTGTGTTTTCAAAAGGTAGTCCTGCGTCACTACACATATACTCCTTCCCCATCTCTCAGTTTCAGAATCTCTTGCTTCAAGACTTAACTCAGGTGTTGCTTTCTCTCCACCTTTTCCTATTCCTCCCAGCTGAAAGTGTCCTATTTGTCCTCAAAATTTCCTAAAGCACTATCTTGGTCTCTTCTTTTCCTCTACCACACCCCAGCTTCTATTACATTACTTAACTGTGTTCACATTTCTGTTTCTCCACAGCAGAATGTAGGTCCTTAAGGAATTGAAACTGTCATTAAAAAAGAAAAATAACTTCATATCTCCAACATCTGGGGAGGAGATGGTGCTATGAAGAATTAAAAAAAGAAGGAATGTTTGGAATAGTTGCCAAGGGGATTAGAAAAGAGAATCAATCAGAAGGAGTAAAAACGATCAGTTCTTGAACAGTAGAATGTAAGTCTATTACTAAGTTCACTTTTGGAAAGCCCTGGAGTTTACAATCTACTGGCCCAGTTTTTAAAGATACAGTCATTTTTTTTTTTTTTTTTTTGCCACATTGCACTCCATGTAATCATGAACAAGTCACTTTCCTTCTCTGAAAATGACTTTCTTCACTTGTAAATCAGGGCAGTGCTTCAAGATTGCTATAAAACATTAAAATGCTTTAGAAGAGAAGGCTTATAGGGCAACCTTAACCAATAAGTGTTAAAAACAAACACTCAGATACATATTCAATGATGAACACAAACTCATCAAATCATCATAATAGTTAGCATTTATAGAACACTTTCCAAAATTTCTCATTTGATCCTCATAATAAGAAATAACAATAACTAGCATTTATATATAAAGCATTTATATAGGATTTTAAAGTTTACAAAGAATTTTAGAAATGTCATCTCATTTTATTCTCATAACAACCCTAGGAAGTAGGTCCTATTATTTTCCCTAGATGGGGAAACTGAGACAAACAGCAGTTAGATGACTTGCCCAGGATCACACAACTAGTATTTGAGGCTGGACTTGAACTCAGGTCTTCCTCACTCTAGGCCCAGAACTTTATCTATTGCAACACCTAGTTTTCTCTAATCAATGAAAGTGGCAAGATGGGTATTATTAGCCCACTTTGAAGATGAGGAAAATAAGGGCCAGTAAGTTCACATATTGCCCAGGATTACACAACTATTTGGTTTTTGCTTTGTAACTTCAATGCCTAGCATGGCATCTGATACATCACTGGTGCTGAATAAATGCTTATGGATTGGTCAGTTGATTAGTGTCTATCCTCGGAATGGGAATAGGGTCTGATGGAAACGGTGTTTGAACCCAAATCTTCTGACTCTGAACAAGGACTCTTTTCATTACATGGCTGTATATTTAGTAAGAAAGTTTTAATTAAGAGTATCTACAAGTTTTTGCACTGAGGCTGCATATTAATCATGAACCTTTCTACTCCTTAAAAGGGAGATAATGAATATAATGAAGATTCGTCTAGAATTAATTGGGTTGGCCAAAGAAAATGGATGTTAGCTTTCTCTACTAAACAACAAAGATAACTTCCGCATTCATAGAAAATTAACATCTTGGTGGGGAAAAGCTTATTGAACTGAATGTGAAAGCTTTGATATTTCCCTGAGTAAAAATAATTATCCTCTTTTAAACTAAAATAAATAAATCCCACTAAGTTAGAGGTTTAAAGCTTCCAATGCTAATAGAGCTAGAAACAGCTTGTCAATATGATTTCACTGTCTATCTTGAAAGAAAGGCTAGAGAGTGCTTGATATTTGTCCAATTTACATGCTGGGAGATACATCCTTGGCCTCAATAAACAATTCCTATTTATTAAGCTCTCCTTAAATCACAGAAGCTAATGATCTTTTTCTGCTGTGAGGTTCTATCTTTGTAACTATGTTGGAGACAGGGAAATAGGTGAACATGTGCTCATGAAATAAAATTTTTAGAAGGTGACCCTATCCTCTGTGTGTATGTGTCTAAGGAACAAAGTGTCTAAGGATTTGCTTTTAGTTTATAATAGTAAGAGGTGGAAGGAACTTTAGAGATCCTCTAGTCTGGCCCTCTCAATTCACAAAATTGGAAATTGAGGACACTGAAAAGTGACTTTGCCCAATCTCAGTCAGTTAATTGGTGACAGAACCAGGATTAAAAACAAGGCCTCTGAGCCCCAGTACAGGTAATTTTCCAGTAGACCACATTATCCTGACTTGTTACATACATTTGTAAAATAAAAGCATCAAAAATAGGAAATTAACCTATCATGAGAGATATCTTCAGTGAACATTATCTCAAAGTCCCCTTCTAAAAAAATAGTAATTGGGAGAAAGGTATCATAAAATAATGGAAAATTTGAGCTAAAAGGGGTCCAATAAGGACTCCAAAGAGGGAGCCACTCTGTGAACCTAAAAATGTATCATCGGCCAATCATAAGATGGAAAGATGATCCATAGTATACAATTGTAGCTCTCATCTCCAAAGGAACTGCACATACTCGTATCCCTTGTTGTTGTGTCATATCAGACTCTTTATGACCCCATTTAGGGTTTTCCTGGCAAAATACTGGAGTGGTTTGCCATTTCTTTCTCTAGCTCATTTTGTATGTGAGGAAACTAAGTCAAACAGGGTTAAGTGATAAGGGTTAAGCTATGTGATAGAGTCACATAGCTAGCAAGTATCTGAGCCAGATTTGAACTCAGGAAGACTCATCTTCCAGACTCTAGGCACAGTACTCTATCCACTGCACCACCTAACTACCACCCCAGTTGGTCTCTTTGCCTCAAGTCTCTCATCTTTCTAATCTATTCTCTCTATAGTTACTAAAGTGATTTTCCTGTCAGTCCTCCACTTAATTAATTCTAGAGGTTGCCTATGGACTCTAGGATCAAATATCACTTCATCTTTATTTTATTTTTTTAATCCTATTTTTTGTTTTTATAATGTATATAATTTTGTATATATTATAATTTATATAATTTCCAGTATAGTTGGGATAGGGATAAGAATTGAACCTGTGATTTTACCAGTATAAGAGATGCCCAAATAATGATACTGCCTCTACCAATGCAGGTGGGCTCCTTCACTGCAACTTATAATGACAGAAGAGTTTCCAGAATACTGAGAGGTTAAGGATTTTGACCAAGCTCACACATGCAATATGTATAAAAATTCAGCTCAGGTCTATCCTACTTTAAGAGCAGATCTCTATCTAATATACTACACTGCCTCTCAACTAGTATACATGGATAATTTATAAATAGTAGATAAAGACATATTAGGATGATAGACACTCAAAAATTTTTACTAATGGCTTCACAATTAAAAAAGGTTTGCATATTTTAATTCCAATCTCCTCATTTTACAGAGGAAGAAGCAGCCTCAGAGAAGAAAAATGTCTGATCCAAGGTTACACAGATCACAAAAATTAAAGCCAAGCACGTTAAAGTAGATCCATTAATCTGTGGTCCAAATAAAGTCCACGTCTGAATGTCAGATAAATAGGAAGTCAGGGAGATATATAAGTGAAAAGTAATTCTCTGAAAGTCAAGACCAGCATCAGAAAAAAAATTGTGCCATTGTCTAGATTGGGGTACACAAAGTGCTGGAATAGGAACTGGGCTACAAGGTAGGTACAAGGTGGGTGTATAAAGAGTAGAGAAGATAATAAGCACAGTAGCACAGTATAGAAAGTGTTAGACTTGATGGATGAACACCAAGACTGGGTTCCCAATCCTAGCTTTCACGTTCATTAGTTATGATCACTTCCCCTCCTATCATCAGTTTCCTTATCTGGAAAAAAAAATGACACTATATACATCCTAAGTTGTTTTTGTTTTTAACCATAAATTGTCATGGAAATATAAGTTTTATTACCTGTATTTTTCAGAGCCAGCTGAGAAAAAGTAAAATGATTTGCTTAGGATACTCAGTCAGTAAGTAGCTGGAAATGGATCTTAAAACAGCACTTCTGTCTCTCCAGCCCAGGGATCTGTTAGCCATCTTTAACTGCTTCTTGCTTGTGGGCTCCATCTAATACCTTGTTTGTGACGAGATAGAGTAGACATAGAAAATCGACACAAATACTAAAATATTACCCAAGTATTTTTTGTCAAAGAGCCCCAAACCACCAGATTTCCTAACAGCTTGAATGTGCATTAGAGCAGAGCACTGGTTTATATGGTCAGTAGTTCAGTCTCAGGAAAGCACTTGGAGTTCACATTTCAGGAGAATTACAGCCCACAATAAAGTACAGAACGGTGCGAGATCGGTGCCTCCGCTGGGAGGAGAAAAAAAGGTCAGACTGTAAGACTTTTTTTGCTTTTCGTTTTGTTGGAGATATTTCTCATTGAAACTCATAAAACTGGTCTAAAAAGATCCATGGTTTGGGTTGGCTAGTGAATGTTAATTCCTTACCCCAGTAAAGTTAATGTAATGATTGTTCTGTTTGAAATGAAAATAAGGTTCAAATTTGAAGAGGTTTGTTAATTTAACTTAGGTTGATCCACAGGAAAAAAAAACGTTGAAATGAATTCTCATCAGGATGGATCTGTTAGGACTGATGTGTTTTAATGTTGTGAAATAGGGCTACCAGTCAGTTACGGATATGGACTACTAATTAAATCCATTGTGTTTCATTCTTATGGGTACAATTTCTAGGAAACAATATGATACCATGGAAAGAAAATTTAGCGAGGGAACAAGAGGCTTGGATTCAAGGGTCAGCTCTGATACTCTCTGTATAATCACGGTGAAGGCACTTCTTCCCTCTGGACCTCAGTTTCCTTGTCTGTAAAATAAAAGGGTTAAATAGAATAATTTTCCCAGTTCCATAATATATGTTCCATCTATGTCAATTTATTTTACCTATTATGATGCTATATCTTCCAAAGAATCAAACTGTGACCCAAAGGTCAGTGACAGATGGAAGGTGAGTGTCAATTGATGATAGCATGTTATCAATAGTTAAATATATTCAAGAAGTGATGTAAAAGATAACATGAAGGTAAATAATGATAAAATAGGAAGTTGTCTGGCCATGTAGTGAGATCAATAAGTAACAGAAGGATAACCCAAGTGCTATACCCATGCCAGTGAGATGCTAAAGGACATAAAAGAAGAACCTTATGTCCTGAATGGAGTCTTCTAGAAAGGCATTATGGAAGAATATAGGCAAAACATCTTATAAGATGAGAAGGTATAATATTTTAACCCATATGGATGAGATGATAAACTATAGAATTTTTAGAAGATAACCTTAGAGTCAGAGCTCTCCCTCCCTTCATTTTACAGATGAGGAAACAGAGGCTCAGAGAAGTCAAGTAAATGGTATAAAGTCTTACAGATAGTAAATAGCAGGGTAAGGATTTATACCCAGCTCTAACCCCAAAGTCAAGTGTTCAGCCAGGGTGCCTCTACAATATAGTATGTAGAAGTAGAAAGAGCTCTGAATTGCATGTCCAATAGCCTAGGATAGAGTGTCAAATACTGCAATGAAGTAAAATATGATGAATACTGAAGAATGAAAAGTGGGGGTGGGGGAGGCAGCTTGTAGATTTGATGGTTAGGGGATAGCAGTATCAATAGAGTAGTGGGATTGCCAAGGGTTGAGGAGATAACGAAAAGTGAGGAAATAGAGGTTATCAGAGGTATGTAGCTCTTTCAAGAAGTTTAACAGTAAAATGGAGAAAAGAGAAGAGACAGTACTTGGTTAGAATAAAACAGTCAATAGATTTTTTAAGGATTAGGGAGACCTGAAGTTATTTTGAGATAGATGGGAAGTAGTCATGTGACAAGGGAGAATTTGAAGATTCATGTATGAGAAAGAATGTCTATTAACTAGAACAAGGTCCTGGGACAGAAAGTAGGGGATGAGAACAGCAACGAACCACAGATGTGCCTTAGTGATAGTATGATTATCCCTTTTTCTGTGATTGCAGAACGGAAATGAGTGTGGGTAATGATGTATCTGAAAAAGCGGATCTGAATTCCAGCACTTCCACCAATTAGCTGTACAACCTTTGGCACTCACTTTGTGCCTTAATTTCCCCAACTGCAAAATGAGAAAATCAGATTAGATGATAGCTAAGCTTCCTTTATCTCCATTAAGCTACAAAATTATAATTCTCAACTCTGCCATTTACTAGCTATAGTGAACTTTTTAATTCTATAAAATTGCTAGAACAGATTATGATACAATACTCAATGCAAAATAAAAAAAGTTAAGCACTTAAATAACTGTCATTTATGAGTTTCATTTGTACTATATATCTATAACCTATAAAGTATGTAATGTAACATAGGCACAGAATGGGATATTTGGTCATCAACACCACAATGATTACCCTTTACAGAGTATCTCGAAAGAAGCATAATACAACACATAGCATAGTGGAAGAGTGAGTAGAAGTCAGAAAGACCTAGTTTTCAAATCTTACCTTTGACATTCAGTCAATAGATGATACTAGGTGACAAGTATGACCTCTAAGCTTTTAGGATACTCCTTTTGACTTGTATACTATAAGCTACAACAGATTGTCATCTGTATGAGTGGAAGGAGTTCCCATACCAACAATTCTGATAAATACCCCTCACTAAAATACTACCAAGTCTAATATGATTATGGATTTTAAAACCAGTAGGGATGTAGCATAGTACAATGGGAATAGAGCTTGCTTTGGGGTCAAAGGGTCTAGGATCAAGTTCATTTTCTGCCACTTTATTATTTCTTATTAAATACACAAAAACATGACCATGTTTTCATTTACCTCTCGTTTTTCTTACTGGTATACTAAGACTAGACTAGGTGACCTCTGAAGTTCCCTCTTACTATAAACTTTTGATTCCCTCCATGATCTAGCCTCAAACATCCATTTTACAGAGAAGGAAACTGAGGTCCAGAAGGTAGAACTAAATCTAGTTTTTCTACTATGCCAACCTTCTCTTTCTTTATTTTCAAGGCATCATTGCTCTGTAGATGCCCAGGAATGGCAGCTTATTCATGTTAGATTTATGGTGACCTAATGAGTGCTGATTGAAGTCTCTAAAGGAGGACTTATTCTTTTTCTTGGATGTTTTTTTCTCTTTAGAATGAAAGTTTATGTTGTGTTGGGGATATCAATGGTAGTAGCTTGCACTGAAGTTCTCTTCTCTTTTATCCAGAAAAGCACCAACTTCTTTTGGGGTAAGTAATAAATAAAGCATGAATTTCCTTTTTTATTTTTAACATCTGCATTGGTGTAAAAATGGAAAAACATACTATTAGTGCTTGGCAGGTAAATTAATAATTCTTTAGTATATTTTAATATAAGACATTTGTTGTCATTGGAGGCAGCTAGGTAGCACAGTTAATAGAGTTCTGGGTCTATAGTCAGGAAAACCTGAGTTCAGATCCAACTTCTAACACTTATTGTGTGGTCCTGCATGAATCATTTAACCCATTTGCCTCAGTTTCCTCAATTGTAAAAATCAGATAATAGCACTTCAAATGGTTGTTGTGAGAATCAAATAAGATAATATTTGTAAAGTGCTAAGCATAGAGCCTGGCACATAGTAGGTGCTATGTAAATGCTTATTCTCTTGTTTCCTCCCTCCCTCATTAAGTACTGATCATTTCCTAAGAAAGCATTGAAAAACATGTCATTTTAAAATGGAAAATTCCCTCTAGTGAACAACTTGTTCTTATAGTTGATGGTATGTTAAGAGAATCACAAGTTGCCAAAGCTAGGAAAAAAAATTCTTAGAAATCATCATAACTTCTCTGGGTCTAAAATGAGGGTGTTAAACTAGATGATATCAAATGTCCCTTCTGGCTCTAAATCTGTGATACTAGGATTAAATCTAACCGTTTTATTACAGAGAAGGAAACTGAGGTCTGTTGAAGCGAAGTGTCTTGGACAAGTTCACAGAACTTGTCAGTTACAAGTTAGTTTCTAATTTCTCATCTGTAATATGGGGATTATATCAGCACCTACCCCCCAGAGTTGTTGTGAGTTTCAAATGAGATAACTAAATGTTTGTAAGAAGTACAGTACGGTGCCTGGCACATAGTAGCCAGTATATAAAAGTTAGCTATTACTATAGTTAGGAATAGAATCAATTGAACCCAGATCTTCTGACTCAGGGCAAGATTTGATGAAATTCATGGCTTTATTATGAATGTGTTTTTGTTTCTCTCTCTTCTTTGCGATTTGTTCTGGGAAATTAGGCTGCCTGAGATTTTGTAATTACTCCATTTTTTTAATCAAGTGAGGTTAAATGGAGATATTAAGGAAGAAAATAGGCTAATGTTCCCCTGATTAAACTGTGTTTTCAAACATGAGATTGTCATGCAGGTACTACTCTCAGTATTCCTATATACATGACACCCTGGAAGAGAGGAGCCCCATCAGTGCAAAGGTCCAGCACCAGATGCTGACAGAAAAGTTAGTTCTCTATTGTGTTTCAGGCTTCAGTGAATTGGTAGGACTGGCCAAACTATCCAGAATGAATTTGCCATAACTTCACCCAGGTCATGCCACAGGGGAAAAAACATCTCAGTGACATTTACCATAGAATTGCTAAGTCCTTTTGAGAGCCTAGCTGACTTTAGATGAAAAGGTGAACAATTCAAACCAATTAGCTAATTTGTTATGAAATAACTAAAGGAAAATGCTAGGTAACTTTAGTTTATGGGTCATGGTTAGTTTTGAAACAAATTTGGTTTAAAAAAGTTAATCTGTATAAAACAGGTTAAATTCTAATTTTTTATGGGATCATACACATGCCAATGACAATATATTTTTTAAAAGGGGCAGGATTTGATCCTATAATTTCATCTTGTAATATTTTTAATCAATTACAGTTAAAGAATGAAATAGTCTTGAACTGTTGTACGTGTGTTCCAGAGCTAAAATATGACAAGATGTGAACATAAGCAGGACAATAGGGCAAGAAATCTGAGAGTAGAGGCTAGTATAAATTTGAACTTTTAAACTAGAGGTTTGAGATTGGAGAGTAAGGAAAGTGAAATCAGAGCAGGAGTGATAATTCAGGATCATATCTAAGGGTAGCAGGATAAGAGCTCATGGAGGAAAGTGAGTAGATTTAAGAGGGACAAGGCATAGGGTGACATGGAATAATAGGAGGCCATGATCTAGTCAAGGGATTTTGAAGTTTTTGATCATTGAAAAGGAGCACTTGTGGATCCTGGTGTTATCATGTGGCGAAGTTCGCACAGGTTTGTCTAACTTCAGCTGAAAGGGAATGAGGCACTGGACAGCAAAACCCAGCTTAGTAATAAACTATCCCAACAAACGTGGAGAACGAGCTAAGAATAAGTTGCTGAGGCCAGAAGGAAGCTGTTATTTTTAGGGATTAGACAGCAAGGAAACAGAGCTACTGCATTCTGAGCCCTGCTAACACAAGGAGAATTATTTTAAGTTACCCTGTTCCTAAGAACTCACTTTTGAGAAGAAATATTTCATTTTGAAGTGAAACTTTTTTTCCCATGCATGACCATTTATTAGGTGTTTACTATATATCAGGAAATGTGGAGGAATAGGGCCATAGTATGGACAAAAGTTGTTAAATCATTCAGTCGTATCCGACTATGACCCCAATTGGGGTTTTCTTGGCAAAGATATGGAGTGGTTTGGCATTCTCTTCTCCAGTAGATTAAAGCAAACAGATGTTGTGACTTACCCAGGGTCGCACAGCTGGTGAGTGTCTCAGGACAAATTTGAACTCAGGTCTTCCTGACTCTAGACCCACTACTCTATCCACTAAGTCAGTTAACTGCCTAGAAAAAGGTACTACTTTAACTTACATATAATCATTTTTACTTCCTTAGGGCTTGAAATTTATTTAAATGTCCTTTCTGTATATGGATGTTTGTAAAAATTGGAATTATCATCAAATTTTCTCAAATATGGGTCATTTATGTTCACAAAAGAGAAATTAGTAGCCAGGAAAAAAGAGTATGTATAAGTCTTTTGGGGCTTCAACTTTCTCCTTTGTAAAAAGAGAGGGTTAGACCCACACATTGTCCATCAATCGTTTTCCCTCATTCTCATTGTTTGACAGGTTGAGCATTTTTTTTCCAGTCACACATTTCTCTAGTAAACTCCTTTACAGATCTCTGTATAATTCCCTCTTAGAACATATAGCAGCCTTCTTGTGCTCAGTATGTGTCTCTCTGTGGGTAATTTTTTACTTCACTTCCTCAGTATTCTGTCACAGCTGATTGGAATCAATTAATCAGTCAAGTATTTAATAAGCATTTGCCACATGTAAACTACTGGGCTAAGCCCTGTAGATAAAAAGACAAAAGTGAAACATATCCTGCCCTTGAAGAACTTATATTCCATTGGGGGAGACAGCACATGCACATATAAGTATATGAAATATAAACAATTGGAGTAATAATGAAAAGATAGATGATATATAGAAAGATAAAAAGACGGCCCACAGACAGACAGACAGATAGAGATTATATAGGTACAGGATTTATTTTTTATTATGTACTAAGCACTGTGTTAAGTGCTTGGGATACACAAAGAGGAAAAAAGCCAGATCCTCTCTATCCTCAAGTAGCTTATATTCTAATAAGAAAAAACAACACATAAAAGGGAAGCTAGAAAGGGGTGGGGGTGGAAAGAAATAGAGAAGTAGCCATAGTGAGTTGAACCTAGAATGAAAAGAGTATTGATTAGGACCCCTCACGGAATTCTCATTCAGACGAGGAAACACCAATTAAGAGAATGAGCTGTCCAATAAATAGCTCATTATAGGGGACAAGGGAGAAACAGGCAACTGAAAGTATTGGGAAAGGCTTCACGTAGAATGTGATTTCACCTGAGCTTTGGATGAATGGAGGGAATGAGTTTAAAAGTCATTTATAAGTGTTTAGTACTCTATGCCAGATATCATCCTAGACATTGGTACAAGGAAACAAGACAGTGCTTGCCCCCAAGGATTCTACATTAGATGCATTCCAGGCACAAGGACTGTGCAAAGGATGCCATGGCAGATATAATATTGATTGTGAAGAATCTTAAGAAGGTCAGCTTGGTTGGACTAAAAAAATTATAAAGGAAAATATTATCTTTTCAGGGTGGAAAGGTAGAGTCAGTTTATGGAGGATTTTACAAATGAAGTGAGAAATGCATGTTTGATCCTAGAGGGTATGAGGAATCCGGTGGTGTTTATTGAATATCCTTAAAGAGTATTTCCAAATTGTCCTGTTTATATCTTGTTTCTACGTATCTTTTTTTCATGTTGACTCTCTCGAATAGATTGGAAGTTCCTTGAATAAAAGGATTATTTTTGTCTATCTTTGTATCCCCAGAGTTCAGTACAGTGCCTGGAACATAGTATGTTCGTCAAGGTGCAACTTAACTTGAACAAGAAATTTATATTTGTCGGGCCTGCACTTTAGGCAAATTACTTGGGTAGTTTTGTGGGTGAAATATTGGAGAGGGAAAAGAACTTGAGGCCTGCTTTCCAACTAGGAGGCACCTACAAGAGTCCAAGTGAGAGGGACAGGGAATTGAGCAAAATAATTGTCATCATGTTAATGGAGAGAAGTGGAAGGATGTGAGAAATGTGGCTGTCAACAGAATGGACCATTGTTCAGGGGACAAGTTTTGGATTCTTTAAAAAACATTGTGATTTCCCAGCCTGCTCTCCTGTTCAATTCTAGTCTCCTCACACACTTAGTTTCAAACTGTATCAGTTTGTATCAAAGTGAAAAAGTCAGCTCCAATAAACTATGAAAAAATAATTTTAATGAAATAGCTTGAAACAGCTAGCTTATCGGAATATATTTTTTAAATTAACTAGAAAACTTGTATCAATTCTGAGTTGATTTAAAATATATATATATATATATATATTATATATATATATATATATGGCATAAGACAAAATACATAAACTGTGTTCCAGAGACATTCAGAAAATGAACCAGAGATGCCGGATAACTTGAGTAAAGCTAAACATGACACTGGATTTATTGCATTTCATTTGCAGAAAAGGACACAGGATTTGGATCCAGAAAAACTGGGTTCAAATTCTGCTTTGTCATTTACTATTTGAGTGGCATTGTTGGAGCTTTTTTCATCGTGCCTTCATTTTCCTATTCTTTAAATTAAATGGTAAGATGGGGGAGGGAGTTATAAGAGCTACAAGATCTCTTTTAGTTCTAAATTTTATATTTCTATTATTATTATTATTGCACTAACAATTACATTTTGATTGTTTTCATTTTTTTCTCCTTTTTAGGAGGAATCGAAAAATCTCCTATTACCAGTAATGTGGAAGAAAGTATGTATATGGTAGATAATATACAGTACAATACAATGAAGAGGTAAGTTGGCTCACATATTACAGTAAGTTTGAGGGATTAGATAGACCATTATTCTTGTTCAGAAACATGTTGTTATTTTCAGATGTCTCCATGAACTCTTTGTAGTAGGTAAAGTGTCAAAAAAACAAGGTCAGTTTGAGGCATGTTGAATTTGATATACCAATGGGATATCTAGACGAAAACTGCCAATAAATAATTGCATCCTGGCAGAGTGGTGATTATTGGAGACAGAGATATGAGTATCCATTACAAAAATGTGATAGCTGAAATAATGAAAATGGATTAGATGATTAAAGGTGATTATATACATTAAGAAATGCAGGCCAGTTTTGGAACCTTAAATGTAGTCAAAATAAGGAGAAAGAATATCAAAAGAAGCAGAAAATAAGTAGTGAGAAAGGAGAAGAGCCAAAGAATGTAATGTATAATCTTGAATGTCTAGAAGATAGATCTGGTCAATGAAAATATAGTGTTGATAATAATTTATGAATATAATACTTTAAGGTTTATGCAGTATTTTTCCTATAACCGTATGGATTAAGTATTTGCAAGCATGATTATGTCCAGTTTAGAGATGAAGAGACTTAGGTTCAGAGAAGTCCATAGGATCAGAAATCACAGCTTTAGAGCTGGAAGAAACTTTAAAGATCATGTAGTTCAATTCCCTTGTTTTACAAGTAAGAAAACAGAGTTCTGAAAAGATGAGTATGATGTAGGTTATATAAGTAGTAAATGGTAGAGTGGGAATGTAAATGCCAGATTTGAGACTCAGATTCAGTTTACCCTGATATCAAGTCTACTGATCTATTCACTGAGAGTGAAAACAAGATTATAAGGGACTGAGAAGAAAGTCAGTGGAAAGGGAATAAAAACATTGGTTGTTGACAGCTTCTTCAAGAAGTGGATGAAGAAAGGCAGAAGTAGAAACTCTATGGGGTAAAAGACTCAAGAAACTCTTATTTGTTCATTTTATTGCAGAAATCTGGACATATTTATAAGAAAATAGAAAAGAATCAGGGAAAGAGGAGAAGAACTTGATAATGCATGAAACAGTGGGTTAACTCTTAGGTTCTGGATATGTGTATGATTTATGACAAACCGATCCAGTATATTGTCCAAGAAAACCTCAGATAGGATTATGAAGAGTCTGGCATGACTGAAATGACTAAACAACAAATGGTTTGTCCAGAGTTTTAGCAGAAGTTTTGACAGAAACTTTATGCTGTTATTCTGGACAAGGTGCAAAGAGGTGAGTTAGATAGTAGTAAAGTTATGTCTATCTGAAAATAGTTAAATATTTAGACCTTAATAATACTCATTAATAGATGGTAGAGTTGAAAGGTGATCTGTGTTTGACACCAAGCTGTGTAACATCTTTATCAATGATGTGGTCAAAGGCGTACACATATACATGAATATTTATAAAATTTGCAAAAGAACAGTTTAGACATTGGATGACAGAGAAAGAATCCAAAAATACTTAAAGTCAGAACATTGTGCCAAGTTGCAAAAAAAAGAAAAATAATTAATAAAGATAACTGCAGAGTGTTCTGAAGCTAGCTTTACCAGCTCAAGAGAGCCAATTGTTTAATTTTCAGTGTGCATATTTACTTGGAAATCAACAAATATTACAAATAGAGGTTTGATTTATTGTTTTTTTGATTATCTCTAGACTTTAGGAAGTGAAAGAGTTGTTAATAGCACAGATTAAACTTCTGTGACCTGTATTTTCAGAGACTTGGTCATTAAGAATATACATGTATAACTGTATAGTTTTAAACTTTGGCTTCTTAAAGTTGATTTCAAAAATACAAGATAGAACAGGCATGACTGGACTGAAGTTGGTCTAACACACTATATGTTCAATATCCATCAATGCTGTATTTTGAATGTTTGCAAAGAGAAGAAAATCTAGGTTTGCTATCTTATCAGTAAGGGCATTCTGCCTGAGTAATCAACTCATCAGTAATTTATCATCTTAGATAATTGTCCAGCAGCAGTTAGAGGTGATTAAGAGACTTGTCACTGGCCAAAAATGGCTAATTCAATCTTGTACTCAATTATGAGAGGCTTGATATCCATGACTAGACAAGAGATTATTCCAGTGTTCAAACCACATATGGAGTATGTTAGACAATAATGATTACTAAGAAGTTCAGATCTAGGTGTCACATTTTAGGAAGGACATTAATAGAAACAGAAATGGAAAATGATGAGAGGGGAACTATTTGGATGGTGAAAGGTCTTGAGATCATGCCATATAATTATTGGTTGAAGAAATTGGGCATGTTCAGCATGGTGGCAAGGAGGAGAAAGATTTAAGAAGGACAATAAGTTTTCAAGTATTTGATTGTCTCCTCAAAGAGGGATCAGACTTCTTATCTTCATCCAAAAAAAATAGTGGAAGCTTCTGAGAGAGGAATGTAAGTTTGATTCAAGGAAAGATTTTTTTTTAAATTATGGCTATATTAAAGCAGACTAAATTACCTCAAAAATACGATACTCTCACTGGAAGTTTTTAAGCAAGATAGATGACCACTTGACCTGTCAAATGTTGCTGTAAAGGGAATTCCTATTCAGTCATGAGTTGGTCAAGATCAATTCTAAAACTCCTTGCAACTCTGAGTCCTGGATTTTGAGAGGCAAGAAAGTATGGGATGAAAATCCCATGTAAAAAAAATTAGTCTTAGGAAGAATGAAGAATCTTCATGTACCACTTTATGATTTATAAAGCTCTTTCCTCACAATCGCACTGTGAAGTAGATAGCACAAATATTAATATTTCTGTTTCATGAATGATAAAAATAATGCTCAAAGAAATAAACTGGCTTCCCCAGAGGTATACAACTATTCACTGAAGTTGAGAATCAAGCTCAGGGCTTTAATCTCTCCACATTTAGGACTTCTTCTACTACACTGTGGAAACCTACTCTTTATATAGGAGAGAATTAGAAGCATAGACAATGCTCAATAAATTCTTGATAGCTGATAAATGTGAGGAAAGGGCATAAACACTTATGTGGCACCTATTTTGTGCCAGGCACTATAGGAAGCACTTTACAAATATTATCTCATTTGATTCTCACAACATCCATAGAAGGTAAGTGTTTTTATCATCCTCATTTTACAATTGAGGAAATAGGTGATCAGAGTTTAAGTGACTTGCTCAGGGACACAAAGCTAGTAAGTGTCTGAGGCTGGATTTGAACTGAGATATTTTTGACTCCAGGTCCAGGGTCAACTATAAGTATTTAGTAAGAAGAGTGGTAGCACATTTTGACACCCCAAGATTAAATATCTAAACTATAGCATTTCAATACAGAGACAGGTATTTTTATCACTATTTAGTTTTTAAGAATTTTTCCAGTGTTAGGATTTTATTATTTTTTAAAACATAACTTTTATTTTCTATCATGGTGGTCTCAATTTTTTTTACTTCTTTCACACTGTGTTTTATGACTATTAAAATTGAATACGGACCCATATGGGAGACACCGTATATGGTAGCTAGGTGACACAATGGGTTGAATGCTGTGCCTGAAGTCAGGAAGATCCAAGTTCAAAACTGGCCTCAGACACTAGCTTAGTGTCCATGGGTAAGTCACTTAACTTATTACCTCAACCGTAAAATGGGGGTGATAGCGGGCACCTATTCCCCAGAGTTATTGATGGATCAAAGGAGATAATATTTGTAAAGCACTTAGCACAGTGCCTAGCACATAGTAGGTGCTATATAAATGTAGCTGTTGTTGCTATGAAAGTGATAAGAAAAAATGTGAAAAAACTGAAATTTGTGTAACTAGCATGGAGACTTTCTAGCTGAATCTTGGTAACCCTAGAGTAAGATATGTTCTTTAAGTGTAGTAAGAGAATGAGACTGAAGATAGTCAGTCCCCAAATGATTGGAAACCAAAACAAACCCAGAAAAATGGAAAGTCAATTCAACTTGAAAGTTCAGATTTGTCCATTATATGCTGATGGATTCATGATTTAATCCATGCAGATATAACCTCCCCAGGTGTGATCTTGGCCCACCTAGGTGACTTGTGTTTATATCTTCCCTAAATCCACCTCAGAGGAACTTTCCAATATGCTTGAGGACTTCTTCTTAGTCCTTTAAATATTATATGGGTACCAATGCAATCCTCAAGCTATCCATCTGTTACTTTACTGTTACTGCATGAAAACAAGTCTCTCAACTCTTTTATTTACCTCTCTGAGGACATCCTAGGAACCATCCTTCCATCTAGCTTCAATTTTTTCTGCCTTTTGGTGTCATTTATTGTGAGAATGTCAATATGGAAGTGATTCAGGTCATTCAATAGTGTATTAGACAAGGATCTCACATTTAGAGTAGCAAGAATTAAATGAATGTTTATAAATGGTCTGTGCAATTCATAACACCCTTTACCGCCTTTTTAGTCACTCAATCATTACTGCAGAATAGAAGGGGCCCACAAGGGACTGAAAATCATTTATCTTTTTTTCCTTTTATACGTAATATCAAGGCCAAAGAATTCCTTTTCTAATAGTGAAAAGCCTCTTCTATTTAAGCAAACTGACAATATCGTTGCTGGGATTGTATTTGAAAACAACTGTTTGAAAGAAACTTCAAGGACTAACCATCCACAAGCATAATCTTTAGGAGACTCACATTTTACTTTTTGCTAATTTTTTATATTTATGTGTTTAATTTTATTAGTGCTTCATTAATTATTTGGGGTATTTTTCATAGATCTTAAACTTCTATATAAATGGGAGCTTTTATCATTATAAAATGCATGTGATGACACAATTGAGCCTTCCTCAGTGGTCAACAATCCACTGGATGAATAGTAAAGGTTAATTTTGTGGAAATGACAAATGATAAAGTTCAGCTATCATACTAGAAAAGATAATAAAAGAACTGGTAAATTTGATCATTGCCATCAAACTAGTAATTGTAATTTAGAATTACAACACAGTGTTGTGGAAAGAGTTCAAAACTTGTCAGGGAAAGCTAGATTTAAATCCCAACTGGATATTCAATATATATGTAATATTGGGTAATTTAGGCTCTTTGAGAATCTTTTTTTAAATCATCTGTAAAATTGGTGTTTGGTTAGAAGATCTAAGTCCTTTTTTATGATTCTGTCACCTTAAAAAACCTACTTATTCAAATTTATCTAGAAACTTGACTCACGCAGTTGTTCATGTAGACTCAAACTAAAGTCACATCTGATTTTCCCAATTTCAATTTTGAGAAAATTAAAAATATGCAATATGCCTAATAGTGAGTTTAGATTCAGAGAACTTGAGACTGAAGTCTGATTCTAACTGCTTAGGACATATGTAGCCCCGGGAAAATTATTCACCTTTGTTTGGTTTCCTCATCTATAAAATGAGAAAATTGAAATAAAGAATCTCTAAGGTTTCTTCTGGTCAAAATCTGATGACCTCTAAATTTAGGTGACATTGCAATAGCTTATCAGCAAAATGGCGTCCTACTTAACTAGCCTTACTAAGAGGCAAGGAAATTACATCATTGATTTTCAGATCTTCTAAAGCCTCTTGTTGATCTGCACAATATCATTAGGGGATACTTGGTTGATTGATTGCTTAGGTAGTTGGTAGGAAATGAGACATATATTGCCTCATTCTTTATGATTAAATAGTAAAATAGGGGGAAAACAAGAGACTTGATTTATCCAGGGTTATTGGTCAAGCTGACAGTAAGGATGGTTATCTTTATAGGAATTTCTTAAGAATTCAGTTCCTGAGATGGTAAGCTAACTAGATTTCATAACAGAAATTCAAGATTTTTCTGTCCTCCTGCTAATTTATACTGATGTTTAGCAATTAATACTAATTAGGTATTCATTCACTTTCTATTTGCTTTGGAAAACATACATTTAGTGATTGAGTTGCTCAGTAAAGGAATTACTTAGCAATTGACAGACTCTTCAAGTAATTACTAACTCATTAAACATTATGAGAAGTAAAGGAAATACAAAGTAAGACTTTCCAAGATGATGGTTTTACTAAGTAAGTGGTTTAAGGGACCTTGTATCCAGCTCCCAATGCTACTGCCCACATTTCTCATGATCTTGGCCATCTTCATGAATGGTGGCAGTTATTACTGATGAATCCACACTAATTGTCAACAGTCAAAATAATCACATTGGCCATTTCAAGCAACAGTTCCATTAGACTTAATTCTGTTAAGACCAGAGGTTAGAATCAGGAGGGGTATACAGAGGCTGCCATGAAGAAATCTAGACTCTATGTTGGCAGGGAGGGGAAAATGGATTTCTTGATAATTAGAACAGTCCAAAAATGCAATAAACTGCCTCAGGAAGTAGTCAATTCCTTTAGTGGAACTCTTCAAGCAATAGCTTTATGATCATCTGTCATGTATCTTGCAGCGTAATCATCTAGATATGGATTTGACAAAATGGCTGAAGTCCCTTACAACTCTAAAATTGTATGATTCAGCATGACTTTGGGCAACTTACTTTTTCTTTCTGTGCCTCAGTTCTCTCATTTATAAAATGTAGGAGTTGGACTAGATGACCTTTAAGGTCCATTCTAATTTCAAATCTATAATCCCACTTCTAAGAGGCAAGATGTTTCAATAACTCTTGGTGTATAGAGACTTGATGTCCAGTACTACATAAGGTTAATGAGTAGTTGGGATGGTTTGGAGTGGGTGACATGCATGTTATTGTCAAGTATAAAAACAGACAGAAACAGCCTGCATAAGGTTAGTGATACCACAGCAGCAGGACTATGTATGCATCGTATTTTGTTGTCCAGGGGCAGTTAGGTGGTACAGTGAATAGTGCACCAGTGCAGGAGTCAGGAGGACCTGAGATCAAATCTCACCTCAGACACTTGACACTCACTAGCTATGTGACCTTGGGCAAGTCACTTAACCCCAATTGCCTCATCCTGGGTCATCTCCAGTTATCCTGATGAGTATCTGGTCACTGGATTCAGATGGCTCTGGAGGAGAAGTGAGGCTGGTGACCTGCACAGCCCTCCCTCACTCAAAAACAAAGTCAAGTGCAAGGCATGTCATCATTTCTCTAATGGCATGGTCTTCTTTGGCAATGCAGCTAGTAGTTGTTGAAGGCCAGATTTGAACTCAGATCTTCCTGACTCTAGGCCTGGTGCTCTATTCACTGAGCCATTCAACTGCCCTTTATACTCACACACCATTTATTTAGTTTTACTGTCTACGAGAGACAGGTTATAGAGCAGAAAGAGCCTGAAGAACTGGATGGGAGTCTGAGCTCTGATTACTTTTAGCACCACCTCTGAAGGCAAGTCATTTCACCTCTGTGAAACTCACCTTTCTCACCTGCAACATGGGAATAATAATGTTTACCCTAACTACCTGACAGAATTACTGTGAAGAAGGAGCTCTGGAAAACACAAAGTGCTACAGAAATGGGAAATCATTTTTAATAACAACATCAGTGATAACGGCTCTCTTACCTGATGGGTTAACCCCAAAGGTCTAAGAACCTGGAGACTAGTTTGACCTAATGAAAGAATGTTGATTCTGGAGTCAAAAACTTGATCCTGAGCTCCCTGGGTGTCCTTGTGCAAATCTCTTAACTTCTCTGTTGACTTCTCATTTTTCCCATCTCTAGAGGAAATGATATTTGTACTAACTCAGAGGAAATACTTTAAAGAAAATAAATTGTAAGCCTTAAAGGATTATAAGAATGTAAATATCATTACTATGATATTTTTTATTAAGTTGTTCTTTGAAATAATAGTATCATATCATTCTCATTGTGGCACCTCATTAATGTGGAACAATGTTGTTATAAACATTTTTTATGATAATATTCCTTTAGAGAAACTTAAAGGCAGGCATATCTGATTTCAAGTTCTTTGCTCTTTAGGAGATAATAGGATCAAAGATCTTGAGGAGGGGCTATTAATCTGACGTCAGTGAACTTTTTAAAAAATATTTGGATAATACAATTGGTTTTGTTTCTAATCCTATATATTTATATTTCCTTCCTACATTTAAAAAATGTATTATTCTAAGAGTTTTACAGGTTTCTCCAGACTGCCAAAGGAATCTATGACATAAAAAGTTAAGAATCTCTGAATTTTATAACTTAACAAGACCTCATAAACCACCTAGTTTTATAACTTACCAAGACCTCACAAACCATCTAGTTCAAACACCTCATTTTTAAAATATGTCTTATTCTGAATTTAATTAACAACAAAATATTTTTACACAAAGAAGAACAAAGAATGGGATTCATGTGAAACCAAATCTCTATTATATATGGATCATTTTTAAGTTAAATTTTATTTGAAGCTGCAAATCTCTCCTACCCACATTGTCCTCCCATTGAGAAAGCACAAAAAAACAAAACCCACTAAAAATGTGTAGTCAAGTAAAGCAAATTCCCACCTTAGCTGTGCGTGTATGTATGTGATGTCTGTGTATATACATATGCACATACATGCGTGTGTGTATACATAGGAATAGGTATAGGTAGCCTTAATTAGGAAATGAGTAGCATGATTCACCACGAGTCTCTTAAAAATCATAGTTAGGCATTGTGATCACTTACTAAAACTTTCAAAACCATTTGTATTTTACAGTACTAGTGTTATTATATAGATCTTTCTCCTGGTTCTGCTCATTTCATCTTAGATCATGCAAGTGTTCCCAGAATTCTTCAAAACCATCCCCTTCAATTTTAACAGAAAAATAGTATTACATTATATTCATATACTGCAGTTTTTTAAGCTATTCCAATTTATGGGAATCCTCTCAGTTTCCAATCCTTTTCACTGAAGAAAAAAAGCTTCTATAAATATTTTTTATACAT
Source organism: Bettongia penicillata ogilbyi (assembly GCA_023548195.1). Taxonomy (NCBI): domain Eukaryota; kingdom Metazoa; phylum Chordata; class Mammalia; order Diprotodontia; family Potoroidae; genus Bettongia; species Bettongia penicillata. The sequence goes on from JAJHZJ010000330.1 coordinate 1,176,893, forward strand.
ATGAATCCTTTTCCAAATTCTTTGGGGGTGTAGATATAATAGTTATAATGCTGGATGAAAAGATATGCCCAGATTAATAGTTTTTGGCATGGTTTCAAATTGCTTTCCAGAATGGCTGCCTAAAATCATTTGACCATTTATTATTTAGGAAATATTTCTTACGCATTACTTTAAGCCAATTTTCTATGTTTCTTAGAAATGAGATCTTTGCCAGAAAAAAAATTTTCTGCAAAGATTTCCTTCCCATTTTTCTGCTTCTCTTCTAATTTTAGCCACATTACTTTTATTTGTGCAAAAACATTTTAATTGTATTTTATCAAAATTATCCATTTTACCTCCTATGAATTTCTTTATCTCTCCTTTCGATCATAAACTTCCATAGATCTGACAGATGTCTTTCATACTCCTTTAATTTTTTTAAAATTATTTTTAAATCATGTATGCATTTGTAGCTTGTTTTGGTATATATAATGTGATGTTGTTCTATGCCTAGTTTCTTTCAGATTTCTTTCCAGTTTTCTGGAATTTGTCAAATAGTGAGCTGTTGTTTATCAAACACTAGACTTTTGCATACATTTTGCTTTTCTTTGGAAGTAATAAATTCAGTACGTTATTTTCAAAGCTTTTACACTTCCTTACATTTCCTTATGACTTTCTTTTGTTTTGTTTTATGTATTTTTTTTAAAAGTTTCAATAAATCTCTTCCTTTTCTTTTGTTCACTGTGTCAAAATCACTGAGCTCTTGTGGGTCTTGCAAACTCTAGAGTTCAGTAGAACTAGATTACAATGTAATTGAGAAATGTTTAACAAAATGATTAAAAATACAATACAACATAGGTAATGTTAATTTCTGGTTTTCTAAATCAATATGGAGTCAGAATTTCTATTAGAGTTTGATACCACTACTATAGCTTATGCCCCCTCCTTCCAGATCTTTCACAGTCCCATAAAGAGAAAGACAATCCTCGTAGTAAAGTTATTCACAGTCAAGCAAAACAATATACTGAATTAGCACATAGTGAATTAATGAATTTGAATCCATTGCTCTTTTGTCAGAAAAGGAGTAAAATCCTTTCTCATCAGATCTCTAGAGTCATGGCTGGTCATTGCATTGATTAGAGTTCTTAATAAACCCCATCATTCTGTAGAAAACTGATACCCAAGGGACTAAATGATTTGCCCAAGGTTACACAAGCACTATAGCTAGGCAGAGTAACCAGACCTTCTGACTCCAGAGCCAAGGCCTTTTTCATTGTGACTTACACTGGTGATTTGGCTTCCATATAAGAATTTATTCACATGTTTTTTGTGTGACTGTGGCCACTAAGCACTGAGGCAAAAATCACAAAGTATTCAGAGTTCATATTCGATTCCTTATGCCCTGCAACTACCCTTTGTGGTCCAGATACTGGAGGTCTTTGAGATGGGTTATGACCATCCAAACTTTGCAGTATTCAGACTAGGCCAGCCTTGCCATTAGTGCACCATATATATCATATATACACATACATATATATCATATATTTATCAAAATTATGATTCTTTTCCTCCCCACTCCTAACTCCAGAATAAAAACAAATAAACAAAGACAAGAACAAAACTCCCTTTCCCTCCCTGGAGTGATCTTAGATAGGAGAGAATTCCAATTAAATACATTTATTTACTAATGAGTTTTTTTAAAAGCAAAGATCACGAAGCTCAAGTGCTAAGATGGACTTCATGACACAAACTTGACCTAGGCTTGGAAGGGTGGGTAGGGTTGAACTGAACTGGGAAGAAGGCAATCCAGGAGAGTAATGGTAAATCAAAGAGTACTTTCCTTTCATTAAGATAACATACAATAATCTTAGTTTAATGAGACTCTACACTCACTCAGAGTGGTTCTAGAGTCATCCCTGAAGAGTTCGGTTGATTCTGATCTAATGGCCACTATTTAATCATTATACACACATATACACATGTATATATGTGCATAAATGTATATGTGTATTCATGTATCTTGAACGCTCACTCCAATGTGCTTCCCTCAACTATAAATTTCTGGTAATTAGTACTCAGTTTAATTTAATCAACTAACTTCAACTAGTTTTTATGAAAATATGTTTACTGCAAACATATGGTAAGAGCATAAGCATTAGCATATGCTTCCGAGACAAATATAGGGCACATCGTTCCCCAGTCTTGGGATGACTGAGCCCAAACTAAACACAGTTTCTACAAAGCATTCACCCCACCAAGTTCATTTTCAAATGCACTATGGTGAATTTATTACTTCCATTTTATGCAGAGAAAGTCACCTGCTTAATTGTCACTCAGCTAGTATGTGGTGAAGGCAAGACCAGAATCTGGAGCCTGTGATTCTTAGTTTGCTATTTTTCACACCATGCTAGAGGTGCCATATGATCAAGAAACTGCAAGAAGCTATTGCAGTGGAACTGAGTATTGCTGTGGGCACTTTCACCTATCTCAACAGAAAAAGTCCAGAGCTGATTCCTCGTAGACTATGACTGCCGTATCCTCTCATAGAGCCTCTTTAGGGCATGGCTTTTCCTCTGGTCCCTACCTTTATTCTTTCTGTTCCTTATTCCTTGATTGAAGCCTGGAGATTGCTTAAGGCTCCTTTATTTGGTCAGTCACATCTTACCAAGATGAGCTTGCTCTTAGCCTAGAGGCAAAATAGTGGCCCGCAGGTCTATGTGAATTCTGTTCTCCGCTCTTTTGTAGAGCTTAAGAATGTAGGTTATTAATAAATCATCACAATGTAGCTCTTGCATCTCCAAGCCAAGATGAAAATTCTGACTTTTTGGACAGAATATAGCTTCCTCAGTGTTCATTATGTTTGTTTATTCAGCCTGGTCACTGCCATATCCCCATTATCACTCTCTTTAGGCAACTGAAGACATACAGGTCAAACACACACACACACACACACACACACACACACACACACACATTCAACCAATCAATCTTACTGTTATTTGGAAAAAGTAAGTTTTAAGATACTAGCAATCAATAATCATTTAAATACCTACTATGCACCAAGCACTATACTGTAACCAGAGGATATAGATAAAATGAATGAATAAAACAATCTCTACTCACAAAGAGTTTATATTCTAATTTGGGAGACAGCAAGGATATATGTATAGGTGCATATGTTTGTACACATACAGAATAAATACAAAATACAGGATAGTTTGGAAAGTAGACACTAGAATTTGGGGGGTTGATAAGAAAAGGTTCCCTATAGAAGATGATTTCTGAACCATATCTTAAAGACATGGATATGGCATATGAAATGTCATATAAGGAGCAGAGAAGGCAGTTTGGCTGGAGGGAAGTAATGTACAATTGAAGTTGGAAAAACTGGTTGAAAAACATCGAAAGTAGCAAATAAGTACCTGAGCACACATAGCTACAATGAAAAAAAAATTAAGAAGGATTTAAAATATTTTCTCACTTCTCTATAGATCTTATAGGGGGTCAGCATTCTCAAGGCCCCATCCGACCATAAAACAGATGTTGCCCTGAGTTTAGCCTTTCATGTTTGGCATGAATACTGCAAGGGGTCATCAGAGACCTGATCACCATATACATGCCACAATTTTCCTTGTTTTTTCTGTGACACAGCTCAGCTCTCATCAGCCCCAGACTTAGTTTCTTTGGTGAGATAGTGTGGTAGCTCAGTGTCTTCCTGCTGAGAATATTAATGCCTTTCTTTTAAGGGAGGGTCTCAATCTTTTTCTGACACCCATCAATTAATATGAGTCTTGTCTAAATGGACTGATATACTGGCAAGGGACAAAAGGAGGTGTGTGTGAATAGTGTATCCTCAATAATTACATGTAGACTGGTTCCATCTGTGACTCAAGCAGCAGTGACCATTAGTGATTTTTATTGTATCAAGAAATTAATAAACCAAATTTATAACCAAACAATAAAAGCATTATAGTGTCACTAACTACTTTTTACAAGAAAGTGTTATAAATTATTCAGGACTGAAATAAATTACTAGGGAGTGAGGGAGGACTGAGGATTAGAAAAGGGGAGTTAAAACCTACAGAAATGAAAACCAGTAATTGGTAGTCAATATTGTGAGATACATAGCTTCTGGGATTAGGTAAGTGAGAGTTTCACTATACTCAGCTCTCAGAAGACCTCATATGGAAATACGCTGTTCAGTTCTGGGTACCATGATTTAAGAAAGACAGCAATCAGTTGTAGGAAGGCAACTCAAATGGTGAATGATCTTGAGTTCATGCCATATGACTGTCAGTTGAAGGAGAAGGTGTTTGACTTGGAGGAAAGACTCAGAGAGGACAAGAGGGCTGTCTTCAAGGATTTGAAAGGTTGTCATCTAGAAGAATTAAACTCATTATGTTTGGCCAGGAAGAGGGGAGGGGGAAGATCAAGAACAATGGGTGGGAGTTATTAGGAGTTAAAGTTAAGTGGAAAACAATGACTTCCTAACAATGGATGAACTGCCTGAAAAGGTGGTAAATTCTCCCTTCTTTGAAAGTCTTCAAGTACCAACTATATGACCACTTACATATATTGTAGCAAAGGAATCCCTTTGTATAGTGATTGAACAAGATAGCTATTGAGGTCCCTTCCAAATCTCAAATTCTCAGATCTAGGATATTGCCATCTGTTTCTGTTGCCAGGAAGTGAACGTGTTCTCTGAATCTGTAATTCATTGGTAGCAAGGCTAGAAGCTCAGAAAACGAGAAAGAGGAAAAAATAAAGGGAAAGATGGCAAAACAAGGCTGAAATAGGGAAAAGAAACATTATTTTTCTCACCCACTTGAAAAGCTCAGACCTAAGAGTAAAGATTATGGGAGAATCACTGGATGTCAGTGTTTAAAGAGACTTGGAATTCATCTAAATCAATCTGTTCATTTTACAGAGGAAAGTGAGAAACTTAAAAGGGAATTAATTTGCCCATGGTCAAATGGCTTCTCAGTGGCAGGGTAGATTAGGGATAGGACCAAGAGCCTTTTGCAATACTGAATTTCTCCAGTTGGTATTTAGTTCTATGGCCTCATTTAAATTTTTGTCTACATACATAATGTGGTTTCATTACTGTTCCTTTCCCTTCCCTTCTGTTTCCTTTATTTCCCTCCTTTCCATTCCATTCTATTGCCTTCCATTCCTTATCCTTCCCTTCTACAATCAAAAATCAAACCTTTACCTTGTCTTTGTTTTTTTTTTGCTCTTTAATTGACAAACCTGATATATTTTTGTCCTTTTTCACTATGAGGCAAAATAGTCAATCTTCCTTATTTGATTAGACATGCATGTATCAAACATTTATTAAGTATCAACTCTATACAGAACATTGCTCTTGGGACCAGAGAAGGTATAGAATTTAGAGAAGAGATGGTCCCTGCTCTCATAGATCCTTATATCTGAATGATGAGACATTTAGAGAAATAGCTGTAATACAATATAACAATTTGGTTTGGGCTCGTGATTTTATTAGTATAGGGAATTTCTGGCATAGAAACTCCCCAGTGATGAAGATGAGCAATTTGTCTGTGGTTTATAGTCTTTGCTTTTGTTAAAATGTGCCTTTATCACTGAGATAATGTGTATTGCCCACACATTTGGCATATGTTGTAGGCCACACTTGAACCCAGGCTTTCCTTAGTGCTGGAAGAACTAAAAAATTGTAGATAAGATAGTCCTTTTCATTTAGGAGCATACATTCTAATGAGAGGGTGAAATATAACACAGATAACATTAAAATGTGATATTGACACAACCTCAGACACAATCTGTTTAATGCCACTGTCTTTTTTCCTCCATTCAATAAATCTTAATGTGAAAAGAAAAAGCTCAAATTAAGAAGGTCACAAGTGTGCAGAAATTGTAATGTGAAAGTACCAAATGTTCTTATTTGCTTAAGTGTTTAAAATCTCCTGGGGCTCCCATCCTTCCAGCCATAAATCTACTCCTTCCCAAGTGTTCAGCAAGAGTTTCCAGGGCACTGTGATTTACTGTGAGTTCCATAATTTATTCAGACTCAAGTATTTGTGCTGTGACATCGTTAGTGGTTGTTTACTGCTAGCTTTAAAGTGCTCTGGTGGTCTGTATAGGTGGCACATGGCAATGCAAAGGAAGCATTATTATTGAGTAAAAATGGTGCTGTGGAACAGTCTTCCATTACTGAAAGATCTAAGGTATTAATGTGGTCGTGAATTTGATGCATGCCCTTCTCCACAAGGCTTACACATTCAGATCCTTGTGCTAGCTATGATCAAAGGTCTAGAATTTGGCTTTCAGAATCAGGGGTTGTTTTCCTCCCAGTCAGAGATCATGTTAGTTTTGTCTGAATACCATGCCTGTGCATCCTCCTGGTGAGATCTTCAAATGGTTGAGAAGTGCTGGCCTCAGGGACAGAGAAGGATCAGAATTCAGAATGTGAACATGGTTTGTACACATTTAAAATTTGGATTTTAAAGCCCTCCCCAAGATTGTTGTAATAGCAATTTAGGATTCTCATGCTATAAACAAAATGATTCATTTTAGTAAAACCACTAGAATATGATACTAAGACTTTGACAAAACCTTCTTGGAATAAAAGAATGCTTTTCCGATGTACTTTGCAGGATCCCACCTTTTCCATGTATAACTAATGTAATAACTATGTTTTAACAAGGCAGCATAACTTAGCAGATCAGAAGCTAATATAGTCAGGAAGTCCACAGTTCAGTCCTGCCTTTGACACATACTGAGTGTGACCCTGAATAAGTCACTTAAATTCTGAGTCACAGTTAACTCTGTAAGTTTCTGAGCAGATACTGATCTATTTTGGCAGAAGGAATTTCCCCAGAAGTTCTATATACTAATGAAATCACAGATCTAATCCAAGAAATAATAATAGAAACTACTCAAGGAACCCAAATGTATACCAGCAGCCCATGGAGGTAGATGGAATGCTGGACTTGGACTAAGAAAGTCCTGGATTCAAATGCTACCTTTCACACTCACTCACTGTGACTCTTTGAGGGAAGGCAGGTTATAAACTCCTTGAAGAAAGGTAGATTATAAACTCCTTGAGGCAAGGAGCTGTTTTCATTTTTGTCTTTTTGCCTATGTTTCCTAGTACATTATAGATACTTAATAAATGCTTCCAGAGTCAAATTAAATCCTTATCATTTAATAAATGCTTAACTCTTCAATCCTTAGTTTCTTCATCCGTAAAATGGAAAAATAAAACCCAATAGCACCTACCTTATAGACCATCGCCAGTACAAATGAGATAATATCTGTAAAGCACTTTGCGAAAGTGTGATATACATATAAATTAAGCCAAAAGCCTATATGTTTGCTTTTAACTTTGTTTTAATAAGCTTATATTGATATATACTTTTGCATTACCATAGCTTTCCTCAATATCCCTTCTCCCATAGAGTCATCCTATTTAATTAACAAATACTATCTTTAAAGATCAAAAGAAAAAAGGGAAAAATGTATTTAAAAAGCTGAAGATACAAGCAATGTACAGCTCCTTTGGATCTCAAAATGGTAGGATGGGAGTGTCTTCTCTTATCTGTTTGTTCTTTATATATTCGCAACATCCCTTTTTGTTTTTTTGTGGTTATTTCTATTGTAATCATTGTGTATGTTGTTATCTTGGCTCTATTTATGTTACTCTGCATCAGTTCATGTAGATCTATCCATGCTTCTCTTTTTTCATTGCCTTTGTCATTTCTTACAGCACATTAATATTCCATTATGTACCGTAATTTGTTTACCTATTCCTTAATCAATAGACATCAATTTTGTTTCCAATTCTTTGCATTCACAAAAAAAAGTGCTGCTACAAATATTTTGGGATATCGATCAATCAATAAACATTTGTTATGTTCCTGCTGTATGCCAGATACTGTGCTAAGTGTTGGAGATATTTTTAAAAAAGGCAAAAGACAGCCCCTACCCTCAAGAAGCTTACCATCTATTGGGGGAATATAACATGAAAACAAATATGTACAGAGCAATCTGTAAAGAGATAAATAGGAAATAATTAACAGAAGGTAGACACTGGAATTAAGAGGGGTTGGGGAAGACTTCATGAAGACAGTGAGATTTTATTTGGGACTTTAAGGAAACCAAGGAGGTTAGTAGTCAAAGCAGAAGAGAGAAAGAATTGTAGGAATGGCAGACAGCCAGAGAGAAAGTAGAGAACAGACAAATGGAATGTCCTGCTCATGGAACAACCAGGATGCTAATGTCACTAGATTGAAAAGTACATGTTGAAGAGTAAGGTATAAAAAATTGGAAAGGTAAGGAGGGCTAGGTTATGAAGGACTTTGAATGTGAAATGGAGCATTATGTATTACTCCCCTGAGGCAATATTACTACTACTGCAATTTGTGGACTCTGAGGAACTGTGGTGGTGACAAGTTCAGACCCTTGCTTGGGGAAAAATCACTTTAATGGCTGAAGGAGGATGGATTGGAACTAGGAGAGACTTCAGGCAAAGAGACTCATCATGAGGCTATCAAAATAATTAAGGCCTGAGGTGATGAGGACCTGTACTAGAGTGGTGGCACTGTCACAGCAGAGAAAGTGGCATACTAAAAAGATGTTAAAAAGAGTGAGATGATAGATTTTGGAAATAATTTGAATATGGAGGAGGGAGATGAGAGATAATGGGGAATCCAGGAAGATTCCTAGGTTGCAAGCCTGAGGGACTGGGAGGATGGTGTTGCCCTCTACAGTAATAGAAAGCTTTATATGGGGTCTATATTCTTATTAATGTTCTCCTTGGAATGAGCCAAGCAATAGAATCTCTGGGTCAAAAGGATGAGGACATTTTAGTCATTTTTTTAGATAATTCCAAAGTGTTTCACAAAATGATTATAATGACTCACAGCTCCAACAACACGCTAGTGTGCCTATCTTTTCACAGTTCCTACACTGATAATTCTTATCTCTTGTAATCACCAATTTTCCCTCTGTTAGGCTTCCCCAAAAACCAGCTCCCTTAAACAAAATCACAAACAAGCTCTCTCATTCACACCAGTTGCTTCTGATTGCTCTCTAACTTCCTCCCTGCTCTGCTCTAGTTGTGCCCCTTCCTGTTCCACCCCTTCGTCTTCCATGTGATTCGGCTCATGTGACTCAGGCTTTCATGTGACTTAAGCAGGTCACATGCGTCTACTAATGGATGAGGAAGATCTTCCCTTTAAGAAGCAAAATTACATTAACAATAAGCAAAAATACATTATCAATACAGGTGTACATGAACACATATACATATATTATTTTGTCTTTAGGTTATATAGGTCTATGAATGTATATGAACATGTGTACATATTAATTTTGTTCTTTTTGTCATATATATGTACATAGAAATGTATGTGTTGCACATATTTGTATGTGTGTGTGTATATATCTATGGGTTTGGGGGTTTTATGAATATACACACATATATGGATATACACATGTGTATCATGTGTGTTTTCAAAAAGCAAAAATTTACATATGTCTGAATACACAGACATGTATATATACATGCACACACATACATATATATGTACATATTGATATATATATATCAATATGTAACCAAAAGACAAAGTCATTCCTCAATAAAATGCTCAAAGAATATAAACAAAATATGCATAAATGTATGTGTGTGTATCTATTTATATTTGTCTGTTCCTATATATGTAGATATATATCTTTCTGTACTTAAAGTTTATCTATCTTGAATACCAAACTTTTATTAGAGAAGAATTTTTCCTGATTTTTCCAGATTTTACTAGGTTACTAAGAATAATTTTGAAGTAAATGATAAGTGGGGACAACTAGGTGGTGAAATGGATAGAGTGCTAGCTCAGCAGTCCTGAAAAACTTATCTTCCTGAGTTCAAATATGGCTTCAGACACAAGCTGTGTGACTCTGAACAAGTCACTTAGCCCTGTTTGCCTTAGTTTCTTTATCTGCAAAATTAGTGAGAGAAGGAAATGGCAAACCAGTCCAGTATCTTTGCCCAGAAAGACCCAAACGGCTTCATGAAATGTTGGACAAGGCTGAAAGAACTGAACAAAAGAAATTGATGTTTCCTCATACTCTTCAGAATTATAATACCCACACACACACACATACACACACACATACATATATATACATTTTAATAGTATTTTGATAACTTGAAAAACTAATTTAGGGAACATGATTTTTAAAATATGTAATAATTTTTCAACTGCATAAAAGGGGGAGGCGCATATATGTTTAGAAATTTTCCTTAATTTTATAGTTCTCTTTATATGAGAATGTATCTTACTTCTGAAATCCTCCTCTTTGAGATATTTTGAAAATCGATCCCTTGTGTGCCTTTGAACTTTTTTTGCCTCTAGCACAAGTTTCTTCTATATATTGAGTCAGAGGGTAAAGAAATTGAGAAGTTCCACAAATAACTTTACAGATTCTCTAATCCATGGCAACATATGTCTTGACACTCATTGATCTTATTACAACAACTAGGGTTAAAGGATGACAAAAAATGATGTTTGTTTAATGAGAATTTATTAGATACTGATTGGATTCAGAGTACTCTACTGGAATGGTTACTGGAGGAAATATAAAGTTTAGTAAACCCTTGTTATCATGAACATTTCAGTCTTGTAGAAAATATGTTGGAGAAATATTCAATCTCTTGCGAGGGTAAAGGTCCCTCAACAGCAGCCTTATTTACTGAGCTGGTAACAGGTGCAGCATAAAGTTTAATCTCCTTAGTAGTTCCCTTTGCATCAAGTTCATGAATATGGGAACTGGTGGTAGAGAGAGTTCCAGCTGTATTAGCTTCACTAGGACAGGTGGTCTACATTGTGTTATGATCAATCGCTCTGCCAGGCAAAACATTATCCATGCCAATTTCACTAACAACAGTAGGACTGGTGGCAGAAGATGTTATGTTCTCTCCCTTTTGCAATTAAAGGACTACTTACATCCAAGTCTTCATTTATATGGTGTATGATTTCATAAGAATGACTTCAGTTGTCTTTTTTGCATTATTTTGCCTCTTCAGTTGATTGAATGAACAGTTGACTTGAATAGGCACGCTCAGGATCATGAATGAAATGAAAGGGACTAAAGACTGGTAGACCACTCACGTCAGAACAGTATGAACGGGAAGACATTGGTCACAATGAGAATTAAACTACACCGTCCCCTAAAAACAATCAATAAACATTAATTACATGTATAGTATGTCCCAGGTGCTGGGCTAAGCTATATCTTAGCAGTTAGGAAATAATTCATTACCAATGGAGCTGTGACAGCCCATTGGATTGATAGAACAAAGATCAAGTAAATGCCATTTTTTTGGTGGAGGTATGGGTAGAGATAAGAAAGCACCACATACAACTTCTCCAGCTTCATTGTAACCTGTTTAAATAAGTTTTAACTACAAAAAGTGGGAAATGGACATAAATCACAACATTGATTCTGATTATCTCCCTTTCCTTGACAAATCTCAATGATTACACTTACTGTGATAGTTAGAAACCACATAAACCAACAAATAAAATATTGTAGCCACAGTAAATGGCTACAGTAAATATTTAGACTATAAGTTCAGTTATACAATACTAGCCGGTAGGATGAAAGAAGATTATATATGATAGTAATTCAAAAAAAGTACTTTAAAAAATACCAAAGTATAGTTTGAGGAGCTATTCAGCTAAGACAGATGATCCTGTGCATTTACCAGTAAAGCTGGAAGGAAGATATCGAATAGACAAGAAGATGCACATTTTAGAAAGAATATAGTCTCAGTAACCATGATAGTGGAGCCATTGGTTTTGGATGCTACCACTTCAGTAAAACAAGTGGAAAAGATAAAGCTAAGAAAAGTGACTGCTCTCAGTCCTCTACTTTCTACATTAGTAAACCTTAGACTCATCATTTCCCTATGCTAAACTTCACTGTGTTCATCTAAAAAAAATAGAGGTCAGGCTCCATTATTCCCAAGATATTTGAGAAAGGGGGAGATAACGAAAGGAGATCAAATACTACAAATCCACAAAAAATGACTGCAAAGACATCAGTGTCATTGACCTTTATGTCTGTTTTGTCATCTCTAGAAAATGTTTATGTGAATAGTTTATGCACATATTGAGAATATACTTGGTGAGACAGAAGAAAAAATTTTCTGTATCAGGACAGTCATGCAACTGGCTGGGGCACAGAGAACATAAATCCTACTGTGACTATTACTTGATTTTTTAAAAAATATTTTTTTAAAGAGGTCTTTTCTACTTGATAAATTTCAATGCCAAGAAATATTTTTTCTCCAAAATAAAGTTTACAACAAGAGAATATTTTAACATTTTAATATTTTAATGTAGTGTGGCAGAAAGAACTTTAGAGTAAAGACCTAGGTTCAAATATTGTCTCTAATACTTATTAACTGTTAATATAATGACACCCACTTCTTTGAACTTTGATTTTCTCATCAGCAAAACAGGAGAGTATTTTTTACATTGGGAGCAGCTAGGTGGTGCAGTGGATAGTGTGCCAGGCATGGAGTCTGAAAGACTTCTTCCTCAGTTCAAAGCTGGCCTCAAACACTTACGACCTGTGTGACCTTGGGCAAGTCTTAACCCTGTTTACCTCTGATTCTTCTGTAAAATGAGCTGCAGAAGGAAGTGCAAACTACTCCAATATCTTTCCCAAGAAAATCTCAGGGGTCATGAAGAGCCCAACATAATTTAAATGACTGAACATACTACAATACCTCTCAGAGTTTTGTGGGGAAAGTACTTTGTAAAAGTTAAGGCAGTATAGAAATATGAGTTATTATACTAATTTTTCATTGATTATAATTCTTTTCTGTTTATTTGTTTAATTTTATTTATTATTTTTACCCCTCTTCTCCAACCTGGGAAATAGGATGTATGACTCTGTGTCATTATGTGTCACGCCAATGAAAAAGCACTTACTAAGTACTTAATTGCTGAGCACTGGTAACCAAAGAAAAGAAAAAGTAAAGCTCATATTCTAATTGGAGATACAACATGAAAATAACTAGATACCCAGAAAAGATGTCTAGCACAGTGGTTTGATAGACCCCACTAGGACTGGTGATCTTTGCCTCAGGATTTTCCATGGGTTCATTACTCTGAAGGTCCTTCCTAACAGGAAGGAAAGAAGTAAGAAAAGGTACTCACTGTTGGGGTGGTCTGTTCTCTAATGTCATTTGCTCAAGTCCCTTCCCCATTCCTCTAATTGTTCAGAACCAGTAGCTAGTACTCTAGTTGAATTTACTCATTTAACATCAATTAACTTTTACAAAGGAATAATTATTTCAAAGATATCACAAAAATGAAATGTACATTTTCCCCAGTGCTTCCTGTGCATACTATCTTGGTGTGTGGGGAAGTAGGCTCACAACTTACCTCAGTTCTTACATAACACTGGTCCCCACCAAGTTCACATATAGATGTAATGTGACTCCTTTATCCATGTCTTAACAAGGGATTTCGTTCCTGAAGGTCACTCTCAAAGGTGGTTCTTTGTTTCTTGGGCCATAGACACTACCCTGGCTTCAAAATCCTGCCTAGGCTCCGACTCTCAGATTCCCATAGTCCGCTATTCTGACTTCTTAAAGAGAACCACAAAATCAGCTAGCTTTCCCCCAAAACCAATGAAGGGCAGAGAACTAATAGAGGAGACCAAAGGACCGTTTTAAATGCCTCTACAGACAATCAAAGGGCCTTATCTTTAACATGTGGCTCACAAACTGGAACCAATTACAGAAGTCCACCCAGTCCCTTCAAGGTTCATCATCATGACTCTCCCTGAAAGAGCTCGCCAAGGACCTCCATGTGAAGTGATGGCATCTAAAAACTCTATACACATGCCATCTCACCATTATAGCATAATTATAATTATTTGAGAAGCTAATACACAAACCTCATTGAGACACTTGCTATTTTAGATTTCACTGTCACTGAGTAAAGCTTGAGCAACACCAAGTGTTTCTTACTTTCTAGTGGTTTTTCCTCCTGTTCATGACTCTAACCCTCTCAGCTGGTCTGCGACTATCTGTCACTGTCGTTACCCCAGCTACTCTGGAAGCCAGTATTCTGCTATGTGCCTGTCTGAAAAGATAGAAGAGGCCAGGGGCCTTTCAAAACCTCACCAGACAATTTAACTAAACAAAGGAGATGCAAATAGGAGATGGCTTCACCCCAGACAAAGACTTGCCTAAGAGATATACTCTTAGGCTCATTTAGGGGGGAAAAAACGCCTCCACTGACCTCTAGAGCTCATAAAGTCATCCTGACAACTTGGGTCCAACAGAAAGGAAAGACCTGAGGATCAGAGGTAGGTCCTTTAGTATATCCATGAAATTCCAGCTCAGCATCCAATTAAAAGCAATCTCATAGCAGACAAGAAGAAAGAGTATATTTCTCACCCGCTCGGAATGAGGAAGGGATGCTTTCTATTAGGCATCTCCAAGGAATACTATATTCTTCTCCTGGTTAAAACATTAGCTGGACTTGGTAAATCCCTGGTGTGCATTTAGCAGTTTTATTGTCTATATTCCCAATTCAGAATAGTCCTCTGGGATTCCCCAGAGGTTTAACAATGTTCTTTTCTAGTGCATTATAACAAAAAGTCTTAGCACAGCCCTTGTTACACCACTCTACATTTATAGGCAGAAATCACAATTACCACCAAATACAGTTCTGCAAGTTTACCAGACAAATGACATTTCATACAACATATCTAAGAAGAGCCTTGATCAACTCAAGGAAAATGGAAAATAAAATGGAAATGGGAAAAAATATATGCAACCAACAAAAGGGAATATAGAGAAAATGGAAAGCTGATGAACTTTTATCTGAACCTAGCTTTCAACAAGCATAGAGTTCTCCCCAAAAGGAACTGTGATTAGGGATTAAGTGGACATCCCCCTCTCATCCTCAAGTAAATAACTAAACTTTCCTGGATGAAAACTTTTCCATGGTTCTCTCAATGTTTAGGACCATCCAACTAGCATGGGGATAAAAATCTCTATGGATGTCTTTCTATAAAAGGCACATCAACATTTCTCCAAGAGTCATCATACTATAAGTGATTCCCTTAATCATTCAGGCAATTTTTCAGGTGTGCACACAAGTAATACTAAATTTCCCCTAGTGGATCTGTGCCCCAACAAGGGCAAAGATAAAATAGGGTCAAGTAATTACTAAGAGTGGAGCTCACAAATGGGATTAAGTTACTCAGGTCACTGAAATAAGTTCCTCAAAATAGAAGAAGTCCTCCTTTAGTAGCCAAGTTTTTATTAAAATCAGCCCCTTAAAAGTAATAGATGATGTCCCACATCTAATGATATTATGAAGTTCCTCTCTTCCAGCCCACACTCAAACTACCATAACAGGGTCTTAGAGCTTAGCTGGCTCTACTTAGAGTTTTAGGGTTAACACGGATGACAGGAGTAGGGAGTGGCGATGAGGGTTCTCCAAAGTTATCACTGTCAAACCTGATTTATTGTTTTCTTCCCTTACATGTCAATCATCAATTAATATATACCTAATATCATCTGATATTGATTAGCATCCAGAATCATTTTCACCAGTTGGTATCTCCTTGATATCACTAATAGCTAATTAACAATAATTCACTTCAACAAAGTGATATTAACTAAGAAATTGTCACAAGAACTAAAGTTTATTATCCCCCATGAACTGGAGCACATTCTGCCCTGGACATTTTGGCCTTTAGGAAAGTGGGCTCAAACGTAAAGAAGTATCTACAAAGCATTCTCCCACCAAATGTACTTCTTGGTGTGTTAGACATACAGGAGATACTGCTTCTCAGCTGTTAGATTCATTCATTTTGGGGCTGAGTCAATCAAGTTGCTTTTCAAGGCTGCACTGACTCATCAGGCTTAGCTGCTGTCATCATCCACAGACTCTGCTATGCAGTTGGAATGGCTTTTCCAACCTTTTAAACTTCAAAAGGTCATCACGTGGTTCATTCTCTCTCTGATAGTCATTCACCTAATTATGAAAGAACAAACACAAAAAGGCAAAGAACCCAACTGACATTTGTTCATGGTCATGTGTTGACCTACATAGGAGAGTAAGCCTGAGATCCAACCATCACCCAGGCCCTGTAAGACCCTTTCTGCTCTTGGAACCTTTCATATGCCCATTTTCTCCTAGACCAGTAGCCAATTAAAAGGTTTTTCATCACCACAAAATTAGCTGACAGAAAAACAGTCACAGAGTACTTTTTGCACACTCTGAAGTGGGAGAAAGAGCCATTGATTGTTCACTATCACAACTTTCTAGCTGCAAATTCCTTCAAGTAGGCTCCAAGTAAAACAAATTGTGCATGCTCAAATGACTGGGGCACCATTGCCTCAATGTCCTTGCACTGCATCATATAGCTTCTGCACAACAAGCATAGCTTTTAAGAAACCAGGATCAGAGTAGGACTTAAATGATTAAATGTTTTAAACTTAGTATCCAAAAATTGAAATATTAGTTCCTTATCAACTCACCTCAACTATATGACAACTTACTATCTGAAACATAGCCAAGAAGTAGAAAGATTTTAAAAAGACCTCTGAGAAGTCTGATAAATTTCACAAAGCCCATCTCTTAAAGATCCCTGGCACATAGGTCCTTGCAGGTCACCTGTTTGCTTTTATTTTAAACGTTATTTTAGCAACTTATTTTCCTGGTTTCTCAGCCTATAGCAGATTGAAAACAGTAAATCTGAAGTATGTATGTTTGGGCAAGGTATTTGAGCTTAGGCTAGTGAGAAGCAAAGGAATTGGAATTAGTGAGAAGTAGTAGCTAACAAGTGAAGGAGACACATGTTAAAAACAGATACATTTATTAATTATGGCAGTCTGTAGCACAACACAATATTCACAGCATCCACAGTAGCCACAAATATCATGGCGCAACTCTGAATCACAACATACAACAGACTCTCCAACCAGAAGACAGAACCAAAACATTTATTCAGACACCAGGAAACCAAAGCCATCATAGCAACAAAAATCTATACACAATAAAAATGCAGAGGACAACACCATCCCCAACCCTTCCCTCTGTTAGGCTTCCCACAAACCAGCTCCATTAAATAGATCACAAGGGGGCTTCCTTAAATAAAATGCCCTTCTCACACTCATAGCCAGCTGCCCACTTGTCTGCATCCTTCAATTCTGACTGCTTTTCTCACTTTCTCACAGTTCTGCTCTAGCCCCACCTCTTCCTGTTTCATCCATTCTGCAAACTCCTCCCACCACAGGCTCCATGTGACTCAGATGCATGTGACTCAGGATTCCATGCGACCCAGGCAGGTCACATGGGCCTTTTAATAGATGGAAAAGATCTTCCCATTAAGAAGCAAAATTACCTTAACAATAAGTAAAAGGACACTATTAATACACAGTCTAGCCAATGTGGTATCAGAACAAACTTCCACAGATGTCTCATTTACCCCTGAGGCTACTCCTGCATTGTATCAGAGTATAAAAATCAATGTACATGTTGAAGAGGTAAAGGAAAGGCAATAAGCATTTATTAAGTGCCTACTATGTGACTGTCATTGTGCTAAGCACTGTTCAGATATTATCTTAATTGATAGAAACATCTCATCAAGAAAACATGTCATAGTCAATTCATTCCGTTGAAAATGGACAGTATGAGGTACACTTTAGAGAGATATCCATCCAAAATAATCAAAGTGAAAAGTATACACCTTAGTGTTTAAAAAAGGACTGAATCCTTCTCTGCTATTGGAAATCTCCAATATCTAGAAAAAATGTATTTCATGAGAAATTATTCCTAGATAGCTATGGTTTTACTGAACTATTTTGTTTCTTGGTTGAACAGGATTCTAGGCTCATTGGATTTAGAGCTAGTAGGGAAACTTAGGGAATCCTTGTATCCTAGCCATTTTATACAGAAGGAAACTGAGGTCTAAAGAGGTGAGAAAGTGCCCAAGCTCACACAGCTGGTTTGTGGCAGAGTTGAAGCCAGAACAATTATCAATTTGATGCCCAAACATCCAGTCATTTCTCCCAGTTAAGTCATTGAGTTTAGTCTGCCAGCCAAACATCAGTGGCTTCATGGTGGCAAATAGCCAGTCTTGATGTTTTTTTTTAACCAAATAGACTGAAAGTTTTAGAGTCACATAAACACAAACAAATTCTCCTGCTACAAATTCAAAAACAAACAAAAAAACCTATTTTAAACAAATCATGGGTGCATACACAGGGAGAACATAATGTGCCTTTCAAAACATGTGACCAATTTAATGATGCCTTTTGTACACTATAGATTTCTGACTGCCAAGTGCCATGAACAATATTATGTCATTAAAAGAAGTGATAAACCTGCTCCAAGAGGCAAGAGATTGAATCCTAATTGTGTTCTATTTATGTCTTTGCAATGTAACCCCAGACAAATTGCTTGTCTTTTCTTGTCCTTAGTTATCTCACCTATAAAATAAGTGATAATAATTCTATTTCTTCCTAATGTCATAGTCTATACCAGGTGCTGTTTACTTGAGTTCCCTTTCACCTCTTGGATAAATTTTAATTGGCAGGTACTCCATGGATATTTGTGGATTTGAGCTTTCTCACAAGTTAGATAATTTACTCTTTCTCTCTTCTGTAACCTCTGTTCATGGAATTTCTTTAAAAGTTTATAGCTTAAGAGTCTTGTGTCATATTCAAGCATTAGGACCAAGAAGCACTAGCTGGATATCCTGGGATGTGGAAAATTGATTTCAGTGCTGCCAAAAAGAGTACAAATGCTCCAAAGTTCACGAAATATTGCTGCTTACTCTGTCTCACTGGAATCTGAGAAACAGAAATATTTTTTTAATGCAAAAGCGATGGACAGTACAGGAATTAACATTTTTCATCACTGCTTTGAGTTTTGGCCTAAAAGATATCTTACATGTTAACGTGGGTACACTAAGATTTTTCTGTAACAAATTTGTTTTTAAATACCCTAAAATAATAATTTTTAAAAATAGTAACTACTTTTTAAAGTATTAAATTTTCAAAGCACTTCTCCCATATTATTTCATTTGGCTCTTAGTAATGAGCACTTTTGCACCTAAGTAGGGTAGAGTGACAGGCCTGGAGTCAGGAAGATAACTTCCTGATTTCAAATACAGTCTCAAGCCCTAATAAATAGTGTAACCCTTGGGCAAGTTATTTGATCCTGTTTCCTTCAGTTTTCTCATTTGGAAAATGTACTGGACAAGGAATGGCAAACCACTCCAGTATCTTTGCCAAAAAAAAACCCAAATGTGGGGTCATGAAGACACAAACATGACTGAACCCCAAATAACAACTGGCCATTTCAAGTGGCTTCCTCTATCAAGCCACTTCTAGCCATGATCTATTTTATTACTCTATTAGTATCTTTCCACCAGCCACCTAGCTACTGTTGGCATAACCTCTGTACTACCATTCCCAACCCATTTCTAGTCCTAGAACCAGAATCAAATCCATACTTCCATACCTACTATCCATCTACTCAGACCGACAAACCCTTGGCTCCCCTTTGACTCCACTCACCTGTTTTCAGTAACTTTCAAACCAAAGTACTCCTTGCCTCCTTGTGTGTTGTCTCCCCTCATAAAAATTGTAAGTTCCTTGGGGATGAGGGCTTTCTTTTCTATTATTTTTTATATCCTCAGGCCTTAACACGGGGCTGGACAGTAATGTTTACTAGGTGTTTTCATTTATTTGTTCATTCATCTACCCAAGTAGACTACTGATAAAAAAAAAAAGTTCTGAGATGATTATGAGATAGTATCTAGCCTATAGGAAACAGTCCTGTTTGCAAATGATGAGTGTGTTCAATTTGAGTTTTCTAGCATAAACCTACATCTAGTCACATTGTGAAACATTTTTTCTTCAACAAAATGTGCTCGATTTATGTTGAATTTTGTGTACAGAGAATGGATTAGGAATAAAATGAGATCATGCAAGTAAAAATTGCCAGATAAAATCAACGTAATTTGCCAAAAGCAAAATGGCAAACCCATGACTGGCACGGAAAACATTTGTGGTTTGAAGATCTTTTCTAATCAAGTTGTTCAGAGGGCCTGTATAATAAGGCAATAAAGTGGAAAAGAAAAGAATGTAGAGTCTTCAGAAAACCAAGGCTCGAGTCTTAGCATTTCCAATTAGAGTTATGACTAGTCAGTCAACTATAAGCTCTTTGAGGACAGGAGTCATTTTTTTTTTGGTCTTTGTATCCTTAATTCTCTATCTAATGCCTTTCATAAGATAGGCAAAAAATAAATGTTTTCTTGCTTAAATGAAGTTACAATCCACCTCTCTGGGCCTCAGGTTTTTTTTTAAATGTTAATAATAAGCATATAACTGAATTTTCATGGTTGTTGTCAGAATCAGATGAGAGGATGGATGTGAAAGTGTCTTATAAGCATAAAGGCCTAGACAATTGTGAATTCCTAATTATAACGGAGGTCACTTAATATTATTGGGTATTTTCTCTATAGAAGAAATTAAATGATTACAGGTGAAGGGTAGTTCGGAAAAGATAGTTTAGACTATTTCTACACAAGTTCATTTGTAGAGAACCTTGAGGGGTTTGAAAGAGCCCCTGATCAAGATTTCCCCTCCTCCAAGGGAGAATAATATCTGGCTTGAGAAGTTAAGTGATATATTGTTCTCAGGTGCATGTCCTTGAATTCGGGTGTTGAAGTTCCAGGAATCAGGGCTCCTGCTATACAGGATAACATTCTGATAAAGAGGCTTTGAGGCCTCCCTTTCTACTTATCACCATCTACTCTGTTTCATGCTTCAATCACTACCTTTATGGTTTTTTACTATGTAAGCATCCCGATTCCCTGAATTATTGGCTCAGTATGTCCTGAATAAACTCAGCTTGTTCAGACAACTGTGTCCTGCCTGTCTTTTCATCCTTACTCTGTGAGCCCCGTAACCACCTTGGACCTGCTGGACTGTGCTGGCCGCAGCATTCTTTGAATGACAACTTGTGCTTCTTTTAATTTTTTTATTTTAAAGATCTTTAGAATTTTATTCTTCTCCATTTACATGTAAAAACAATTTTCAACATTTGTTTTTTAAAATTTTGAGTTTCAAATTCTTTCCCTCCCTCTCCACCCCCTCAATGAGAAGGCAATTTGATATAGGTCACACATGTGTAGTCATAGAAAACATATTTCCATATTAGACATGTCATAAAAGAAACCATAAACCAATATTAAACACCCAAGAAAAATAATGAAAGTAAAAATTGCTTAAATCTGCATTCAGACTCTTCATCAGTTCTTTCTCTGGATGGATAACATTTTTCATCATAAGTCCTTCAAAGTTGTCTTAGATCATTACATTGTTGAGAATAACTAAGTCACTCATACTTGATCACCTTATAATATTATCATTACCATGTATAATTTTCTCCTGGTTCTACTCATTTCACTTTGCATCAGTTCATGTAAGTCTTTCCAGGTTTTTCTGAAAGCATCCTGCTCATCATTTCCTAGAGCACTCTAACATTCCATCACAAATCATATACCACAACCTGTTCTGTCATTCCTCAATTGATGAGCACCCCTCAATTTCCAAATCATTGCCACCAGAAAGAGAGCTGCTATAATTATTTTTGTACATGTGGGTCCTTTTTCCCATTTTTATGATCTCCTTGGGATACAGTGTCAGTGACAGAAAAGCCAACTGAAGCTAGGCACAATTGAAAATGGAACTGGATTTTCCTTGTCATTCTTTCCTTCTCCAGGGACTAGGACAAAGAGCAACCAATTCACATCATCCGGCAGGATGATGTCAGTATGACTACAGGCAGGGTTTTGTTGTTTAGTTTTGTTTTTGCTTCTCCTGCTGTTTTCCCCAAAGCCCAAAGTCTAGGGGGAAAATGAATCTCAAGAATTTTTTTCTCCCTCTGCCTCTAATCTTTCTCTGGATCCCTATAACTGCAGTTCCTGTGAAGCAAATCTATCCAAAAGATGGTCAAAGAGTAGGGAAGGAAACCAATAGGAAAAATGGTAATCAATTAATTTGGTGGTTGTCTTGTCATTCATTTCATTTACTAATATTTTCTTTTTCCTTGGGTATACACTGTATAGGGCAAATAGTGTAGTATAGTAAATGGAATGCAGAAAAAGAAGTTAAGAAACCCAATTTCCAATCCTGGATCCAATGCCTTTGAGCTGTGTCATCTTTGACAACTTTAAAAGACCAAGGAAACATGAGCTAGAAATGACAATAAAGGTAGAATAGTCACCACTCACAATCTCTCAAACTGATGCTCAGAAAAGCCAAGTAGTAGAATTAGAATCCAAAACTGTCCTCCGATTCCAAATTCAAATTGTCATGTTTAATATGCCACACTAATTTCTCTAGACTTCAGATTCCTCTTCTGCAAAATAAGAAATTTGTTCTGTCTGATCTCTGTGATCCTTTCATTCTTGATTCTTAGCAATTTCTTTAAAAACAAATGGCTTGATAGCTTTTGTTTTTACATTATCTTCATTTCTACAAATTTATACGAGTTTCTTGTTTGCTTGCTTTTTTTTTGGCCATTCTTCAACTAGCAGCCATATACTTTATTTCAGTTCTTTGCTACTCCAAAAAAAGTATTTCTTTAAATTTCTTGATAAACAGAATACTTTTCTTTTGTCATGGCAAGCAAATCTGCTGTTTACAATTTAGAATACAAGGCAGTAAAATACTTTATTCTGTAAATCTTTTATTGTCAAAGGGAAGTGTCAGTGGCCACAAATAGAAGTGTGACAATAAGGGACAAATGGGCTTTGAATGCTTGACATTTCCTCCAGGTATTTATAATACCTAGAAAACACTAGTGATGTCGGCTTCTCAACTTGTCAGCCACTGTCCTTGGGAGCAGTTTTTAATGTTTCATGAAATAAGACACAAACTTTCTAATCTGGTATTCTGTTATTGGTCCAAGCAGTCCAAGACAAATCAAAATTCATCTTTGGTTGACCTTGCCCAAGAATTAGGACAAAGAAAGGCAAAGTACTGGGGTTATATGTGATTACCCATTAAATACTGAAATACAGGTTTATTCTAAAATTCC